>JAUYWH010000018.1:13912485-13930700 GCA_034779795.1 Ctenopoma multispine | reverse complement strand
GCTAGGAGTCAGGCTGGGATTTGAACCTGCAACCTTCTGCATCCCAGTCTGACGCTTAACCCATTGAGCTACCAGGCTGAAACGTACAGGAAAGAGTTGCAAAGGCCAGCCTAGAGATTTCACAATCATGGCTTAGATGTGATATCTGAATCAGTCGTGACGAGTAAATCACTTGTTTTCCCTGCTTTCAGCAACAATAATCCAACCTTAAATTATCCCAACAGATACCCGATCTCCTGTTCCACCACCGGATGCAGGTACTGACTCAGCCAATGCACAGTGCCTGCCTCCCTCAGCACTCAGCATCACAGCAAGCCATCAAGAAGAGGGGCAGCAATGAGCCTAATCAGGAAGTTCATGTGTCAGAGAGATAGGAGCTGACCTCCCCATGGACAGGCCTGAACACGCAGGCAGCTGCTGTCAGCAGGCCAGAACGTGGGGGAATTAATAGAAACAGCAGCTCTCCAGGGACACTGTTAGCCCACACTGACAGCCAACTCTGATCTGGGGTCATCTAAATGCACTCTGCCTCTTCCCCTCTGCATTAGTGGTGGGAAATATAAAACCTGGATCATGACAAACGTTATTTAACTTTCGAAGGTAGGCTTAACTCTGAACGTTGGCCCAGGCCTATGCAAGCTGTGATATGCACACTTCTGGCAATCAGGAATGTGGGAGTGCCCCGCGTGGGGTTCAGTTTTCATCTGACACACAGTGTGCTATTAAATCTAAATTGCCCACACACGCAAGTGAGATTTTGCGTTTTGTGTTCATTTGTTACCTACGACGACTATCAACAAAACATAGTTTGTGAATACTGACTGAAAACAATGGAGTCTAACACAACTGTGCAATAAACATAATAAAAGTTATAACTTCCATTGTTTTGTTGAAACTTTTACAGAGAGGCGTTGTTTTAACTGGAATGTCATTTTGTATGTGGCAGAGCACGGCTGTTTGCACTGTACTTAGAGGTGTTGTTATATAGACTAGCTTGATTGAGGGCTGCAACTAATGATTGTTTTCCATCCATCCATCCATCCATTATCCTAACCGCTTGTCCTCATAAGGGTTGCGAGGGTGCTGGAGCCTATCCCAGCTGTCATTGGGTGGGAGGTGGGTACACCCTGGACAGGTTGGCAGTCTATCACAAGGTTGACAAAAACACACACTCTCACACCTATGGGCAATTTAGAGTCACCAATGAACCTATCACATCTTTGGATGGTGTGCAAAATTGTTTTCAATACCATTCCCAATTATGGTTTATTATTTGGTCTACATGTCAGAAAGTAAGAAATATCTTTTATTATTTTTCACAGCCTAAATAGTTAAATCTCTTATTTATTCAATCAACTGTCCAAAAGCACAAGAGTGTTTTTTGCCTGGAAAATCAATGCAATTGTTTATTGATCACGACAATAATTGCTGATTAATTTGCTGTTAACTTAGCTACATACTGACTAAGTGTTTCAGCTGTACCCTTACTGATGCACTATACATGGGATGGACAAGATTTAGATCTCGCTGTATGCTGTTGTGCTATATCTTTAAATGCAGTTTAACATATGCCCCATTGCTCCCACTAATATTATACACACATATTCAGGAAGTGAGACTGAGTAAAACTTAGACTTGCGCTTCTACCTATGACTTACAATGAGGGAGGCACCTAACTAGTTATACTGAAACTGAATCCCTAAAATTTGAGGTAATAATTGAATGTCAAATGCCAGAGATGATTATTTGAGAGACAGAAGGCTGAATAAATGTTGTTTTGTTTCTGCATAGTTCACCAAGTTCAATTTGATACCAGTAGTGATTTCTACTAATTAAACAGCTGTTTACAATGGATGGACAGACTGTGTAGTTGCCCACTACAGGCTACCAAGTGGTCAGAGTTTGCTCCAGGTGTGATGGTGCAGTTCTCTGAGCAGTAACTCCTGCAGCACAATCTACTGTCATAACAATCCCACTTCTACTTCGCACGTGTAAAACTTCTCCTAACACCAACCTCATCTCTCTCTGCAGTCACTGACACTAATGTTATAGTCTGCAACATGCAAAGTGTCTTCTGTAAATGAAACTGAGAGGTGAACTTGTTAACACCTTATTTCTTAAGAAACTGCTCAGGCTTCTAAAGACTTTTCAGTAGCTGCAGAAACCCTGACAGAGACTGAAAGGAGAGAGAGAAGAGCTCAGCTCCACAGACTCGCCTACGCACTAACTAACACTACAGCTCTAGAAAGCGTCCCAGATTAAGGCCAAGTTATATAACTTGGACTCCATTTGTGGTTTTGCATCGCATGTGCTTTGCTGGCTACTCAATGCACAGATTATATGACTTGTGCAGCAAGATGACTTCAGTAGAAATGCACATTTGATCACAGGAAACTACTAAAAAACCGCGTCCCTGAACGTAGGCTGCACATATGATGGCACCTCGATGACGAGATGTTTGATTATTTGTAAGCCTTCAGTGTGCTTCAGCGTTACACACCTTTGGCAACGCGTTAATGCACAACAAACGCAAAGGAAGCAAACATTGACGCGGGGAAGGAAGTGGAAATGTCAGCTTCTCTTACAAGAAAAGACGCCAAAACATGTGCACGGTGAGCTTGTTGCAGTTAGCAAACGGTGAGATATGTCTGAGTTCTCGGTAACAACGCTGTAATAAAGCTTTTTTTGTTTGTTTGTTTTCAAGTGTCCAGCTCGGATGCCGGATTCACGGCGCTCAAACTCTCCTTACCTCGGTATGGTGATGCATTTTGTGTTGATGTTCTGGGTGGTGATGGCTTTCTCCAGTTCTTCCAGTTGTCCCGTCTTCTTCAGCTTCTTCACCAGACTTTTCACCGCCTTCTCACACCATTTCTCCTCCTGGCCGTTCTGCTCTCCCTTCTTCCAGCCTAAAAGTCTTTTGACGATGGGGGGAGTGAAAGGCAAAATTGACATGTTGAGTTGAGATAAGTCCTTCCAGTGTCGACGAGTCCGTCGCTTTTTTCGGAGGAAACGCGGTGACTTGTGCTCTTCAGACGGTCCAAACAGTGGAGACGAGAGCGTTATTTAGCTGCACACAGGTTGTTGATGTTTAATAGACGCCACACAGACGCATCCCGGAGTTAAACCCTCCAGCTTTGGGGCACTCAGCCTGTCTGGGCCGAGATCTGCGCTCAACTGTGTGCACCGCTAGTCTGTTGCGCTGTGGACTTTGTGCTACTCCGCCTGAAAAACTAGTTCCGTCTGCACTCACTCAACCTGAAGCTATTTCACACGCACTCGACTCCAGTCACACCCAAACTACGACTTTAACTCCAGTGTGATTCAAACGCGAACCACAAACTACTTTGTTTTCCCCTGATGCACACAAGTGTCGATTAGCAAAGTTTTGTTTAGTTGCTCCGCGGTGCTGGGTCCGCCGACTGAAGTCTGCTAGAAGTCTGCATCAAATGCAAATGTAAGAGCTGCTGCTGAGAGTCTCCATTAAGGCTTCAGACTGCAAGACAGAGCTGTGAAAGGCCAGCCCGAGCAGCTGGCCAAAAGTGCTGTGTTAATATTGCTCAATCCCTGCTGTTGCTTTCTGATAAAAGTGCATGTGGCTCTGCTTAGGATGAGTGGTCACAATCACACACTTCACAGATGATGTAGTTACGTAACACTGCGCAAAACAGTTTATTGCATATGAGTGCAAAGTGTGACCAGATGTAGTTTTTATTGTGTTGGTGTCTTGGGGTCCCCAGCACCCCACATCCCCCAAAGAGCTGTCTGTACATTCACTACCAGTCAAAAAGTTTGGAGTCACATAAATTATTTTGTTAAATAATTACAAGTAGTAATTATAGTTTTCACTCATTTCTGTTGCTTTAATAACCCTGGTCTTGTAGAACGTGTACAATAGTATCAAAAATTTTAAGACCATGGACACCAGGATGCTATAAACTAAAGGTTCACTGCAGACCAGGTATTTTCTAGTATTAATAATTACATTTCAGACTGAAAATGTGGACATGTTAAAATAATTACGCTCTGGATTGTGGGTTACATAGGTTCCGCTTAAACAGAGGAAAATCTATATTTCCACAGGGAAAGATGTTTCATTTATTCCTTGAAAATCCTCTTGAAATTCTCCAAATGCAATCGCCCATGTGTTTTAGTTTATCTACGTAACATAATTACGGTCCAAACTGGGCCGCAATGTACTCACCCGCTTATTTCCCTCCACAAGTTAATCAAGTTTAGTTTAACTTCAAGAGGGAAATACACTAATTTTTTCCATTTCATTTTTGGAAATACACATATTCTTAATTATCCTGCTGACAACCATGTTACTGCTATTGCGTAACAATACAGTTATTTGTGTCTTGTCGTACAAAGACTTATGAGTTTGACATTCAGCATCTCCAGCACAAAACCTTTCAGTAATTGCTGCAGGGTTTTTTGTCTCCACATGTTTGAGAAATTTAGGAGCTGCCGTAAGATGGAAGGTGATAGAAGTCATGTACACAAGTACAAGATGTGCCACCAACTTGCCTCGGCTTGTTAGAGCTACAAACATACAATGCCTTTTTAACAAGACGGCAGTTTGGTTTGCAGCACGGCTCAGCGCCTAAAACCACAAATATCGTCTGACATACACGCTCACTCGTATGCATACACACGTACATCCCCCTCCCTCACACATTCACTGGAAGTCCACACACACAGTGTCAAAGAGTCAAAATGCCAGATGTACATTAGAGTGTGCAGCACAGCTGAGCTCACCACAGAGAGAGTGACAGTCGAACAATTTAGGGTGTGCAGCTGCCTTTGTTCTTCAGGCTTCAAAAGAAAGTCTTTATTGCATTCAAGAGTGATTTCAAAACTTGGTTGCTTTATTTGCAAGCTCTTGAAAGAGCAGTAAAGCATCGTTGATTCTCTGCACAAAGAACCCGGTGCACTTGCTGGGTTTTCATTTGCAAATTCTTGCTTTTAAAGTTCTGTAAAACATAAAAAATGATCAGAGCAGGAAAGGAAAAAGCAGGATGCAGGCTGCATAATATAGAATAAACAACAGTAAATAATTTTTTTTACTTCGTACCATCTACTGAGCAGTGTGGTTAAGTCACATTTAGGGACCCGAAAACTGAATTAAACAGACTTAATTCGAAAGAGTATTTCTCCCACCCTCATATCTTTTGAGCAGTTTCCTTTCATCTTTAAAGACGAGTTCACAGTCATACAAGAATAGTAGCGTTGACCTGTGGTTACCATTTTAGCCTGTGTGTGCAGGTGCACTGACCTGCGTCCAGTCCCCTCTCTCTGTGCACAGTGTGTAGTTTGTGCTAAAAATACAACTGGCTCTAGGCTCAGCAGGACAGACCCCTTTCCTTTTATCTATTTTGGTGTCAGGGCAATGTATATTTTTATAACTGTTAAAAGCATGTCAGTGTTGTTTCTTCATACTTTAAGTCAAAAGATCCTTAATAAATATATTTACACAGCACATTGATTTATTTAAATAAATAAAATACAGAAATTCTCTATTAGTTACATTCATGGAACTGGAAAATATACTTTTTTAAATCAGTTCCATCACAGTGATTTACTGTGAACTGGTATAGCAAGATGATTTTAGATGAGGTGGCTTTTACACCAATAGCCATCAACAGCTCCTTGTCTGTGGCAACAATCAAGTCTACAGCTGTAAAACACACCACTCTCTCCCTCTCTAGTGTGTTGGCAGGTTGGAGGAGAAGGCTGGAGGAGCGTGCAGCCATGTGTCACATGCTGAGGCCTTACGGCCCTCTCGGCACCTGTTTACGCCCCCGGGGGACACAACCGGCCAAGACAGCTGGTTTGTTTTGCAGAAGCATGGGGTAAGACAGGGCGGATATGGGGAGACAGGATTGGGGGATGGGATTACAGATGGGCCGCAGTAGATGGGGGGGGGGCGGTAGATCAGGGTGCACAGGGGGAAGATTATAGAGGGGAGGGGGGGGTCTTCTTTGAGAAGAATTACGGAGCACAAAAGGCACGTCAGCAAGACTGAACGGGCAGTGACCACGTACAATCCGATGGATGATAATGACATTGTGCTGGTTTCAACCTCAGGGGACTTGGTTCAGAGTGTGTGTCTGTGCGCTGGTGCATGTGTGTGTGTCTGCATGGGCGTGTGTGATGTCAGCTGGCCTCCCAGTGGAGTAGAGGGGTCGGAAAGAATAGAAACTGCAGGTCTCTGGATAGATGTGATAAGGACACAGATGACCAATGTTTTGCCAGTTTAGAGAGGAAATTACAATTTACATTTTAAAAGTTATCTTTAATTTAAATACAAAATATAGTTTATAAACAGTAGTGATGTAGTATGCTATAAAATGCTATTAAATTAAGCTATACTCTTTGCATTAGGAAGAGTGCATGTACCTCAAAACAATACTTAAGTACAGTTGTAAGTAAATTAACTTGAACAATTCCAGAATATTGTGTAATGTTTGTCGTTATATAGCCACAAGTGTTCAGATGTGTAATACAGGTATGTTTAAGGGTGCAGAGCACAAGTCAGACTTTTGAGAACCATATAAAAGTGTTTTCACAGATCTCGTTGGCAAAGTCATGACGCTGTGTTTTCTCTCTGAGAAAGTCATCAATCGCTCAGCAGCTCCTGACAGCTCCGCCAGCAACTGGAGCACATTTTGTACTGAAGGCTCAACATCATAACCGTCTATCACACACACACACACACACACACACACACACACACACACACACACACACACACACACACACACACACACACACACCTTTCCACTTGCAGCTGGCCCCTCCTATCGCACTTCAGTACTCTATAGATGACACTTCCCTTCCTTCTCTCTCTTTCGTTTTTGTCTGCACTCCCCTCACAAACATCTCCTTTTACACATCTATACACAAAATTATTCCAGTCAGTTTTCCATTTATGCGTGACCACTGTTTAGATCACATAATCCACTTGAGAAGGGGAAACAATTCTCACTTCAGTTCAAGTCCTTTGTGACAAATCTTTTGAAACTTCAGGGTATTGCTCAACTCTCTGCGCTATGAATAACAGGAAGACAGCTATTTTTCCTTTAAGTATAACTGCTGTCACTTAGCAAAGTGCTAAGTGACAGCTTAGCAAAGTGCTAAGTGACAGGCTACTTTAAATGCAAACCACACATAAAGGTACACACATAAGCTTCGAAAAGAAGGACTCCTGAGATCAGTTTACCTTTCTGTGCTTTTCTTTTCTATGGAGGCAGATTGGAGGCCTTTTAGACCCATGTTAAAGCAACAGCATTAACATCATATAGGAGCTGAAACTACAAACTACAGATCAAAATACATTCTAGATTTAAGAAATTAAAATAAGAAGAAAGACGAGCTAATGCTCTTGTGTGTGTTGATATATAGTGGTCCTACTTTAGTTGCTTTAATGGTTAAGACTTAGACATTTATGGGAGGCATGTCAATGAGTGTCCTCAAAAAATTTAAGTACATCAAACACAGCAGACAAATACAGCAGAAAGAAAAGAAATAACTGCTTTAAGCAGCTCAGCTAATGTTCGTCCAGTGTAACATAATATATTGTTAATGTTTTGATTTTCCATGTTTGTGGATTTAGACACTGTTAACTTGTAGTTGTTGTAGTTTCATTGTCTAACATCAAGGTCTTTTTTGTCTCTGTTGCTGTCTCTTTTTGTCTGGTTTGCAGACTATCATAGAACTCTCGTGCTGGCAGGCGTAGCTACGGCTTTGACTCTGTCTTGAGTGAATTTCTGTTTTTGTTTATGCAGAAGGATTGAGACCTCTGTGGGAAAACGGATCAGTGTGAGTGTCTTGCAGAGTCATACGTGTGTTGCTCATCAGCAGTGTGTGACTCTGCTGATGAGACTTCTCCTTGATACGATGTGAACACGCACGAGTCGATCAAACTCCGCTCACATGGCTCATACCACAGGTAGGTCAATTTTCTTCCCTTATACAGTCATAGTGACCATAATTGTTGCTCCAGTGAAAATGTTACCTCCAGTTTATTTCCACCGAGCGGTGACTCATCATGTGAAACAATAATTCCAGAGATAACCTGGTGTTCCTACTATGACTAATTATAAAAATAGAAGCTTGTCTTTTGCGGGCCTGAAGCCAACATGTCATGACTTACCCCTGACTCATGAGTCACTATAAATGGCTGTTGGTCAATCCCTGTGAGAGCAAATTTCCTGTTGTTAGCATGCCTGCATAATCTCATTGATAGCAGACAGGACATTGAGTTGAGGTCATTCAGTTAGAGATCCTGTGCAAAGGCAAGAAGAACTGTCATTTTGGATCATTTAACAACACATGCTCTATAGCAGCACTTGAATTAAATCGGTTTTGTTGATTTAGCTAAATTTATAACTCTGATGAAAGTTAAAGTAACTGTAATAATTCATCCTAGGTCATTTATCTTGTATTTTGGAAAATGTGTCCTAAACATTGACTTTAATGATCATCAGCTGCTGAAAGTTTGTGACTTTCCTGACAGTAAAGCTCTTATGTCCAGCTTAAGTAAATGAAACAAAATCCTGCATGTTTACTGATGAGTCTGGTTATTTCTACATAGATTGTATGTATCAGTGACACGGTCACCGTTCCTGTAATTTTACACATGTGCATGGAGAAGAAGCATGCTCAAGCCTCTTTACGGATTTCTAGATTTCCATCATCAGTCCCTTTTACTAATGATTCTTAATTTGCATTAGTGAGGTTATTATTGAGCTCTCACAATCATCGTCAATTCAACACGTGTCTCTGACGGTGAAACCTAATGACAGAGTGGAGGAAGTCTAGCTTTTATTTAGTATTTATGAAACTATGACACGTTTTATGAGAAAAAACGGGGGGTTGCAGAGATGTAGTGACTTTCAGAAAGTACAATAGTTTCGTTGGCAGGACTACATCTGTACTGTTTTTAATTGTTCTGATAAATCAATTGAGACTGATCAATTGACCCACCAGCTAAAGACTGGTATCGGGTACAAACCCTGTAATAATTTCTTACTAAGCTACTGAACAAACACTAAGGCATATAAATACGTTTTAAGTTAAGATTTAAAGACTGCTACAGTGTCAGACTGTCTTATCGTCAATGGGCAGGTTATTCCAGAGAAAGGTAGAAGAGGCCCTGCAGCACGCTGACTTCTTTCTACCTTTAACAGACAGACGGTGTTCTGAGAATAGAAAGCATGAGATAGAGTATAAGATTTAAGGAGATCAGACAGGTATGAAGGAGAACTTCCATTTCAGATTTTGTTCCACCTTCAAATCTGGACTGATGGAAGCTAAGACTGGTTGCTGAATTTTCTGGATTTAGTTAAAATTTTTGCACCAGCATTTTGGAGCATTTTAAGACGTTTAGTACTGTTGTAGCATGCGGCAGGCCTGAAAACACATTTACTGTGAGCTGGATATACTTCCTGTCAAATAAACATAGACAAGCAAAAGGTTAAAAAAATTCCATTACATTTTATACTCAATCAAGTACATCAAAATATTACCTGACTAGAAATACTTGGTTATTTTCCATCACTTAACATTACTTTGTCTTAAAAAGCATAAAGGATGGAAACCGGTGATGTACACTAAGTAACATTATCATGTCAAGTCACTGCCATGTGTGATGTAAGGTGCATCACCAATAAATTATCTGGATAACTTATTGTAACTATAGTCCTTAATCTGTCATCACACCTCAATTAAAAAAAAACTCCAGTGTCTTAGTTTCTGCTGACTGTGCTGAACGTGTATCATTTTTAATATAGTTTTGAAAAGCAGTGGTTAAATTGCGCCACCTAGTGGTAACACATGTCTAATCACAAGCATTTGTACGTTTAATGTCACATTCATATAAAACAGAGCAGCACTTTAACTTAACAAAAGCTTTTACTGAACAAAATCAAATAAATCATCAAAACTATTTTATCACTGGACAAATAGTTAGATGATCAATCTTGCCATGACATGTTTTTTTCTGAAGCTAATGGTCCGCTGTGATGAGCCACAGATTACATGATACTAAATGAATTGTGCTGAAAATCATACTTCTGTGTGGGATTTGTATGATACTGTCCACTGCACATCATACGTTACAGCGCACTAAAGTGGATTAGATTGAGTAAAATTCCTATCTGAACCATAATTGCACATTATATCCTGCCTACAAGTCTTCCATTTGCATTTATATGACAACAAAACCCCTCAATCTCAGATAACATATGCATAGAAGATCGAGCATTTGGTCACAGGCCATTGCGTTTCTTTGTGACTGATATAATTTCTCATTCTCCTAAGCCCTATTCACACACCCCTTGAAAATATGCAAATAATGTCCTTGGGCTACTATTGTATTGCCGCACTTGAACAACATGACTGAGAGGAACTCCATTGTTGCTGGAGTTGTTATCATATTCCATGAGCCTTTAAAAAGGCTGCAGCTGATCATAATATAGGGGCATAAACAAAGAGATCTATGCGATCTGCTTAATGTTGTTTGAAAATGTCCTATTTTATGAACAAGATGGAAATGAGGCACTCTCACATTTGTACTGCTTTACTGTCAGTTTAATCCAACTTTTTGTTCTGCAACAACATTTGGTCAGAACATCAATGCCAATAATCAGAACAAATTGTCTCATCTTAATAATATTTCATTCTAGTGCCATCTTACAATACCTGTGCTGATTTTCTAGAGACCCTAATGCTGTTTGCAACCTTTTTTGTTTTTTGCGTTTTCACTCATTCACTTCATATAAAGTTAGGGCCTCAGGTTTGACTGCAAATAAGTTTTGAGTTCAACCAAATAAGGAATTTTACTTCACAAGATTCTCCAATTGAAGATGCCAAAGGATAATAATAATAATTTGTACTGGGGAAAGTCTTTGTGCACAGTGTGCCCTCTTAGGTGTCAAGGATTTGGGGATCAGTGTCTTGCCCAAGGACACTTTGATATGTGGGCAGGAATTGGGCAGGTACCAGGAAGTGAACCCTAAACCATGGGTTTATAGGCAATTGATAATTACAGACTGCCCTACTTGCTGCGCCACTGTTGCCCCTAGTATCCAGCATTTTGCCAAAAATAAGATAATGATCACAAAAAATCACTGTAGTCCAAAGCAGAAACATATTTATCTTTACTTCATAATCCCACAAATTTATCTAGGGGTGTCTAGTGGTTCCCGACCTGCGGGGTAGAACCATTGCTCCAATTAAATCCATAAGAGCATCTGAATGTAATGTAATGTGTCAAATGTGTGTTTGTGTTCGTACATGCTGTGAAATGTGGGGTCTCTGCTCCCCTGTGGGATTAAAGATTAAAGATTGTAAAAAAAAATTGTAAGATTAAAGTTTGAATTAGGCAGAGGTTTAGATTGAGGTTTATTAGTTACGGTAAATGTAAAATGAATTTCACTCTCACTCGGTTTTTATTTCACATCATGTTTAAAGAACCTCATTACCTCATGATGTAGAATATGGCAGTAAGGATTAGACATTTCTCAACATTTCCTGCGCATGTTTTTTCTTGATTGGATCTCATACACAAAAACACTGCATGACCTATTACACTAGAGCCAGACGATGGCAGCAAAGACCCACCGTGCTTACTGTAAAACTTAGAAAGATTTAAAGCATGGGAGCAGTGTGAGGAGTCCGGTTAAAGTGAGGGTAATGTTGCAGTCAGATGAAGCATCATGAGATGTGACTAGTTAGGTTTAGGGCTTAGACAAAGATACAGAAAAACATGTTTAAAGGGAAACAGATTTAATTTGCTCCAGAATCATCACCTGAATTGTAGAATAGACACCGACGTGTAAGATGAAATCTATAAATATAAATGATAACTTCTCATACAGCAATTTCTCTCCTGTGTAACATCCGTTTCTGTGTGTGATGGTTTTTAAAACTTAAAGCACTGTTTGAGAGTTCAGTCTTGATTTTGTGGTTAAGGTTAGAATTAGATTTAGATAAGGGTTGGAGTAAGGTCAAGGTCAAGGTCAAAGATTTAGTTGAGATGGTTGAGGTTAGGGGAAGGAGCTAAGGAATGCAGTATGTCCATGTGTGTCCTCATAACTTTTTAAAGACAAAGCACATGCGTGTGTTTGCATGTTACTGAGCAGATGATTGTGTCTCTGATAAGAAAGTAAAGATCTGTTGCCCTTTGGAGCCAGTCTAGCTGGCTGCCAGCCTGATCATTTGTACCATTGTCTGTCTGTCTGTCTATTTGTGTGGTCAACAATGACTTATAACTATGTAGAGCAGTAGAAAGAATTAGATACTTTAACTCTGTCACAATGTAATTTCCAACGTTTGGTTTGTTTCTGTTTTTTTAACTGCATTGTATGTTTGAAACCCACTGAGTTTTGTTAAGACAATGTCAAAACATAATCAAATCTATTTTTATATTTTCAAATAACTTTCACACAAACACATATTTATTTATTCATTCCAGGGGATATTGACACCCAGTGTAATTTTATGGCTAAATTCTCCAAGCTTTTTGCCCTGAAGATAACAAGGAACGTCTGTAATGTCTCCATAAGTCCATGTCAAGCAGATAGAAACCAAAGGGTATATACTGTAAAAATGTAATATAATAATGTACAAGATAAACAAGTTCTTAGTTATTTATTATTTATTTATTATAATTTTTTGACTGCTTGAATTTTTCAAGTACAGTAGGACATATCTTTGGAAAATTCATGAGACAAATACATCAAACAGCCTGACATCTTTTTCTTACAGCGTGAATATCATTTATGTGTGGAAAGAAAGTATAATCTTACAATTTATATACAATGTACATGTCTATATCAAGGCAAACCCCAGTTTTATATACCCAAATTTCTGTGATTTCCGATGTCTTTCTATAAAAGCTTACCTGCTTTTACATAAGTACGTTTTGAAGATGCCTTTCAGGACAAAATGAAAACAAACTGAACAAACAGAAAGGAGTGTTCAACAAAATGATGAACATCCGTAGTTGTAGTAATGTTGCCTTCAGGGCTCAAGCTAGTACTTTCAACACCAGCACACTGGCAGGTCGAGATAACTTTACTATCTCTGTTTTGATTGACATCTTCGTACAATACTGGAAAAATATGTATTAACACACAGCACATACCCGAACACAAGTGCAGGAACATTTGATCAGTGGTTGAACGTATCCAGAGCCTTCACTTGAAGTAAAAGCCGTAGTACATAAAAACGCTCCACCACAATAAAAACATTTTTTTTTACTATTATCGGCACAATTTACTTAACACAGAAAAAGTAAATGTCCCTGTCAGTGTTTTGCTATTACGTTTACTTTACTTTGTGTACTACATGTGTACTTTTGAGTAGCTTAATCTACAACAGTGCATCATATTCTATATGATCATCATTTGTTTGTAGTGCTGCTAACAGTTACTGTGTTATGAGGTGGCATCAACTTACTGGATGTTCCACCACTCGATTTAATATAATGCTCAATTTACTGCATCTCTTATCCAGCACACAGATTTTCTCTTTGAAAGCCCATCTGGTTGATGCTGCAGGAAAACAAGGCAGTTTTATCTTCTCATGTCAGAATGATGAGCTGAAAATGAGATCTGCAGTTTCAAACATGTCACTGTCAGCGCTTCCGTGCACAAAATGTCGCTTTTGTAACAGACCTCTCAGTTCCACCCTTTTATTTCTCTTTTTAACACCTTCCTCGAGACAAAGGTTCAAAGATGAAAAATGTCTCTATACCTCTGACTGCTTCAAGAAGAGGTCACACAATAAGGCTTTGTGGGATCAGCTACTCGCCAAGGTTCAATAAACCGCTTTGATATGTGGAATAATGTCTGTGTTTGTCAAAGAGAGAAAGAAAAGAAGAAAGAAAAAGAGATGAAAGAGTCAAGTTTAATGTCTCCAACAATTTTGGGTTGTCTGATGAAGGCCGGCACTTTTTATACTAAAGTACAGTTTAGTCTTGGTCACAAATGATGTTGATACCACAAGTTGTAGATGACGTGTGTACAGCCGGTTAGAACAGGAGTAATTATACTGTACTTACAAAGATGAAAGGCTTCAGAGCTGACCCATTACATTTCCAGTGTATAATTAATGTTTTCTTAATGATTTTATTAATAGGTACGTCTATTATGATGATGCTATAATAAAGAATTCGTTCACATTTTAAGTGATCAGATTATATTTTAACTTTAATACTACTGAACATATAAAAAGTCAACTCATCTCATCTGGACAGGTCTGTAATGTTGTCAGCGGCAGAAAAATGTGACATGCCCAGTTCACCAAATAGTACTGGAAAAAAGAATGAGCTGTGCATTAGCTACATATAAATGACTATATTTTAACAACAAGCTGTGAACTTTGATAACCAGATTTTTACTTTACAGATGTTTACAGAATAGAGCAATCTCTAAATGAACAACTCATACTGTTTAGGGGTGTAGTTAAAGGCTCATTCTTTACACTCATTCCTGTCCATTTTAATTGTTTTATATATGACTTCCAACACTGTGATGACTTATTTGTAGCATAGGCTGCCAGAATACAGAATACTGACGCTGGGATGAATGAAACATCAGGATATTTTCTTCTTCTTCATCTCATGTTCAAATTTGCTTGTGTTTTTTTTACTTGTGCTTTTCTGGCATTTCTACTTCACTTCATCCACTCTCAGCTAAAACATTGTCAGTTGTCATTGTCATCATCTGCATGTTGGTCCTGAGTTGACAGAAGATCTAGTTTGCAATAGGACAAATGGGCACGGTTTTGAAAACTATTTGGGTCAGTTTAGTAACATCCAGTGCCCAAAAAGAAAATAACATGATTGTCTGTCAAGAAAACACATTTACACAAGATCTGAGTTGAATGGAAGCAAGACGAAAGCACTGTGTTCATCAAGAGAGACTCCTGAGGCCTCTCTCCCAGTGCGAGGAAACCTGAGCAGGGTTGGTACCGTATTGAAATCTACCGCACCGGCATCTACTGCAGCCAAAACCTCATTCTGGAAGTTTGGAAAGCAGAGTGGAGTGACAGCATTTCCTGCATCCATTTAGAGTCCCACAATATGGAAAACATTTAGACCTCTTAAAGAAGAAAAGTAAAGTCGTTCATTAGTTGTGCAGCGATTATTTTTTTCTGGTGGTATTTTGGGTAAATGCAAGTTTAGTAAAAGAAACCTTTTATCTGTGAACAATGACAAATTGAAAACAGAAGGGGAATTGGTTTGATTCTTGATTGTGGCAGAACTTGTGCTTTTCTAAAATGAATTATATTAAATTTCTATGAAAACATCCTCTGTGTCTCTGGAAAAGTGGTGCAGCTATTGTTTGGGTGGTGTGGCTCCATGTCAGGATAACCACTACTGAACCACCATTTAACCACCATGTGATATATACATTTTCACTGTTTTCAAAACTGTAACTACATTTCATAATTATACAGGAAACATAGAAATGACACCAGTGGCCAGACTATTATAGTATAAAGAATATAAAGTATAAAATACCATTTGAAATATTTCTGTCCACAGTAAATTCTTCTTAAAGTTAATCATTTAAACTAAAATGTAAAAGTCTCAAAGTAAGTTTTTCTTTTTAAACATTTTTTCTTTTTTCAAAAATTTCTAATGAAAATTCATAAGATATATGTAAGGTAATAAGTAATGCTTGTTACATTTTATAAAATTCATACTTTAATTATGTTGAATATTTGAGTAGACCAAGCTGTGTAACTTTTTATGGTTTTGGAACGTATTTCTCGATCCTTCATTCATGCTTCAATGTATGCATATTCATTCAAATTCACATTTAGTGACAGTACATTCAGAATATGAGCTTGTTGTTATCTGTCTTCCCAAATGCATCAAATGTTTTTTTTAGAAACAAATGTGTTATTGTTGATATGTACACTCAACATAATGAGGAAGTATTTATACTGAATACATCTGGAAATGTTCGTGTTGAATGTATTTGCAAAACATTCAAATGTCATTGCTAACCCTTCAATATCCACTCCTGGCAATAAAGGCCAGATTAACATTTCTATAGTCATGCTTGGGAAACTCAACATATTAGGATAAGGTTAGTAAAGTCCTGATATTTGTCAAAGCAAATTAGTAGTGTATAAACTTAACTCTCGTAGACAATGGTTGCTTTCTGGAAGTGACCATATGTAGCGTTGCTGACATTATTATGTTCAGTGTTATGTTATGCTAAATTATTCCACAAATGCCTGTTTATTTAGTATTTAGGTAAAAACCTCAAATTTAAGGAGTGAGGAAATGTGGTGGAGACACTGTGTTGTTGTAGATAAATAATAGGATGAAGGTTAAAGATGACACACTTCATGTAAAATGCACTAAATATCACTCAGCAAGCTCCATAATATATTAATAAATGCAGTATGATCCGTATTTGCTACAGTATGTGGCTGTAGGTTTGAACCAACCAAAAAATAAAAGAAGTTAACTGCAAGCAGTTTTAGATATTATCCATAAACGACAAGGTCTTGTCTAGTTCATTAAAGCCATTAATTTTACAGTCATTTTTGACCTTTGTTTGTTCCTGCCTCAGATCAGATTATTAGCTCTTAGAGTGACCTAAGGGGTTAAAGGGGAGTTGAAGAGTCTCTTGGCTGCTATTCAACAGGCGAGCAGCTTCAGGCAATACTGGTTGCGGCTCATAGCAGCTGAAAGAGAAGGCTGTCTCCAATGCCTCCCCCCCTCCTGTGTCTCTGTCTCCATATAATTACACTATGGCTGACAGACATGGTGCTTAAAGTAACAAAACAAAGACGGACTGGAAAATAAACAGCGTCTCAGTCATTCATTGAAAGGGCGAGCCTGAAATCTACATTGCTGAGTTTTCCACTAATAGTTTATAGTAAAGCAAAGTTACGTTGTTGGGAACCAAAAAGGTGACAAATAATCATCCTATTGCTCATTTCCATGTATTAATAAGCTAATAAGTGTCTTAACCACAACTGTTATTATTTTACGTCCCGTGACACAAGTAAAACTGAAAAAACCCTATGAATACGTGGGTGTTTGTGTGTGAAGATGTGTATGTGAGAGGTGTGTACATGTACTTGTTTAGTTATACACTAAAAGGGCCAGTTTATAACATACAATTGAGGACATTTTAGGAAAGTGATGACATTTTGGTTGATTCTCCCTTTCTCACACACCTTCAAAGAGCTAAGGGGTTATGGTTAGGTTTGGGGGTAAGGCATTTAGTTGTGATGCCTAACATTAGGGTAGTGGGCTAAAAAATTATGTCAATGAGTGTCCTCAAAATACTTGAAAGATGAAAGAAGTGCAATTTGACAGTTTGTGCACTTGGATATCTTAAACATCCAAATAAAAATACATTATGTGATTGGGTTCATTACTTGTTCATCGCCTATTTTACATATTCGTTTGATGTCTATGTGTAATTTACACTGTGATCAATATGTTAGTTATAGTCACTTTAATAGTCTGAAACCTTTATCAGTTTCTATGATTATTTGAAGAGTGATACACCTGTTCAATCTAAGATGGTAATGTACTGCAGGTCTGGATCTCTTCTGTTCAAAAACTGGGGAAACACTGACATGGTCTTTTATAATGGAGACATTTTGACATGTCAGTAGAGACAGCACAGGTGTAAATAATAACAGAAGAATGGCTGAATTCATCTGGGTTGTTTCAGTTCAGGATCCTGGTATTCTTCATGCTGGTTCACACTGTCATGGCTTATTGGCACACTACAACAGAGCCATCGTTAATTTTATTAGTGCAGCTGTACACCGGTGTTTTTCTGCTATGATAGATAAGCACAGGTGTTACTGTGCTAAAAAGTCACAATGTCTCCTGCGATAAAGACATATTTAGAATAAAATTGCGAACACTGCAGCTTGATAGAGTTATAGTTGCCCAGGCTTTCTATCCACTGCAATGACTCTGCCCATTGTTTTATTGAAAGCCTAGGTTGACTGAATTAATTTAACCTTCTGCTTTTTCAAAGTAAAAAAAAAATCCTACCATCAATCCTAGTGTGTGGATCAAAATATGAAAAATGGTTTCTAGCAGTAAATTTACTGCCGAAGAGCCCAGCAATCAAGCCTCATTCAAACTACAGTGGCTTGCGAAAGTATCCGGCCCCCTTGAACTTTTCCACATTTTGTCACATTACAGCCACAAACATGAA
>JAUYWH010000018.1:13886394-13912385 GCA_034779795.1 Ctenopoma multispine | reverse complement strand
ATTCATGTTTGTGGCTGTAATGTGACAAAATGTGGAAAAGTTCAAGGGGGCCGGATACTTTCGCAAGGCACTGTAAACAGTTTACTCTGCCCACTATACAGAGAGGCACATTGGTTTCAGTTTGGCAGTTTCACAAAATATAATTTTGAAGTTTAAACTAGTCACAGAGTGAGTACTTTAATTATATTTTATGGGTGAAGTAACTGAAAACAATAACTTTTTTAGCTTTGTTTGTAACTCTTCCCTAAATTTATGTTGGTATTGCTGAACAGATGAAACCGTCTGACCTTTGTATCACTGGCTGTTTGTTAAGGTATCTCTTTGCTGCTGAGAGCTGTCTAAATGTTACCATTTTCTAGGGACCACACCAATAATCCAGGATTACGCGTGGCCAACAAACAGAAATATGCTGTGTGCTTAGTCTTCAGGGCAAACAATAGAACTGTAGTTACTCAACAAACTGCCAATTGTTTATTTCCTGAGTTAGAGTTAGGGAGAGACCACAACTTGTCTGTCATCATTCTTTGGTTGTGAGAATGACATTTATAAACGCTGATGTGCAAACAGCAACGAGATAGCGAGGAGACATCTGAGCTGTCTGTGGTTTCACACAAGAGAGTTCGCTAACGGCAGACTTATCGATCCACATGCTCTCTGAGCAGCAAAGTGACAAAACACTGTCGAGATGATGATGGTGTGATGAGAGAGAGGGAGAATGGATTCTGATGCTTGAGTGTTTCTCTCTGGAGGGCAGGTTGCTGTATAAACTGTGTTCATATTTTGCTCTTGCTCACTAGTCTTTGTTTTTTTGTGAAATATTGGATCTAGAGGAAGAAATTGAGCATGTACAACTTTAGACCGTGTACTTGAAAAACACACTCATATGGTGCTTTAAGTACTAACTCATC
The DNA here is from genome assembly GCA_034779795.1 of Ctenopoma multispine. NCBI lineage: Eukaryota > Metazoa > Chordata > Actinopteri > Anabantiformes > Anabantidae > Ctenopoma > Ctenopoma multispine. The sequence continues at coordinate 13,911,477 of JAUYWH010000018.1, read as the reverse complement.
TTGTTTTTACAAAAACTGAAAATGTCTTCTATTAATTACCCGCCCTTGATGTATTCATTTACATAATTACAACATCATAATCTGGACTGGGATAATTATACAGTAAAGAGGTGGAGCTCGAGAGCCAGTGGCAGAATTAGCTCCTTTTCCTTCAGTTCACACTGAGGTCAGCACACACCACAGCCCTGAAGACGAGGGCCAAAAACATTCCTCTACCACTCGCTGCCTAGGATTCATTTCATCGTCTTCATGACTGTGAATCTGGACAAAGGAAAACAATTAAGACAGGGAACTGGGTAGGAGTGTTTTCAGATGAGAAAACCAAAAAGGAGATGGAAAAGAACATTGTAAGTTTGTTGGACTAGTCCTGCCAGAAAGAACTCTCCCAGCCCCTCCTCTGAATCCTTCCATTGTATCCTAACCACAAATCCCACACTTTGCCTGGAAAAGCAGAGAGGAGACTTGACTGAAATATACATTGGAATTTTTGAGGGGTGTATGAGGATGCCCGGAGCTATTATTAAAAGTTTTATTCAGTTCTCTGTGTTGCTATACAAAAAAAGAGTTTAAACAGTTTCTCTGCTGTATTAGCACACAGATGTGACTGTTTTTTATGTTTGTAAAACGCTATGACATCTACTTTTATTTCAGACTGTGGCCATGTTGTAACACTGGTATGTTACTGAATGCTGCAGTGCTTCATTTTTCCTCAGGAGTGCTGCGACTTTATAATCAACCCCTCTTTACTTTTCAAGCTAACGTTAATTACAGGTTTCAGCAAGCAGCCTGCAGAGCTTCAGGGTCAAAACAAAAATGCTCGAGTGCCTGAGCTGAGCGAGGTGCTGCTGCTGCTTCTTACACACACATTTCTAGGTTTAACTGCCTTCTTCTGCTTACGCTGTTTTTCATCTCTGCAGTCTATTCGAACTCCAAATATGAGCCTCCATAAAACTGTTTTGTTGAAAGACACAAAGGCGATGTCATTATGCTGCAATCACAGAACTTTCTGCTACCAGAGCTGCGTTGGGCCTGAGTGGCCTGCTGTGGTTTGCTGTGTAATCTTTTAGTTATGAGCTTTATTCTCTTACCACTGGCACCTTGATGTCTGCCATGAGTTTCCATTGCTGCTTGTCCATTTTAGTACCAAAGATATCTACATTTTAAGATCTATATGATTTTATCACACAAATGTACAGTACTGTATACAGTGTACGCAAAAATATTAAATATGTTTTGCAAACTACTATCTGGAGAAACATGTAAATGTAATTAATAGATGCTGTATTTATCAAGGCACTAACCCTGCAGGTTCTAACTAGGTAAAAGCACAGGAGACTACAATAGAAATATTCATTTGATACAAATACTTTATTAACAAGGTGTGCATGGCATACTTTTTATGGAATTGCTAAATCATGAGAACATAAAACAGGTTTGCCTTATTTTTACAGTTTATACTTGCAAAAAGACAGAATCTGTAATGCATATATAGAATTAAAAGTGCATATTCTTGTTCCTTTTTTATTTTGCCCATTTACACTATACATAAATAATGGCATTGTAAAAATGACTCAAGTATTTACATGTATAATATATTTTATATAATATATAAATTTTATATTAAATCTAGGTAGATTACAATTAGGATATTGGGTCAGGAAACCTCATTTGAGTCTGTGAGTGTGTGTGTGTTTGTGTGCTATCTGTGGTTGTTGAGAAGCACCTCCAGCCAGCAGGGACAAGAGGTGATGAACTGTCTGGAGTAGCAGGGGCCCCACCCTTTAGCAAAACTGATGCGAACACTATGGGGGTCCCATGGCCCCTCCTGGCACTCAGGCTTTAAGCCGTGCTCCGTCATCCAGCTGGAGCGCTCATAGTCAAACACCTTGAGGGAGAAGCCAGGCATCACCCTCTTCACACTCAGCCCTCGAGCACTGGGTGGGTCCAGAGTGGGTGAGTGGACAAACACCGGGTGCTGGCTGCGATTGTACACCCAGACTCCATCCGACTCGCGGCTCAGCACAATGCCGAAACCGATTTTACTCCGTATCTGTTTTACACTGCTACTGCTGTTGCCTCCACCTCCATGGCTGTGAAGTCTGTGAACACCTGATGTGCCGTGGCCGCCCAGGTCATCACGGCAGCTGAGATATCCATTGGTGTGGAGCTGGCCGAGGCAGAGGCCAGTGCCCTGAGGTAGGTCATAGAAGATGCTGAGCGAGGGCTCATGGACTGGATAAAGACGACCTACGCGCGTGCGATGCTCCCAGTAGGCAACACTGCACCAGTGAGAGCGATGTCCGCCAGTGGTCGTGGAGCCGAGCGAGGTACCAGTGTCTGAGGGCAAGAAAAGAGGTGGAAAATTTTACATCTGCACTGATAAGCATTAACGTTTTAATGACAAGAAGTTAATGTACTGAAGAGCAAGATGCAATATACAATATTTAAATAACAGCTGCAGTAAAACAAACTTACATAGTAAGTAGTAATCTAACTGTATGGTCGTCGCTGTCAACCAAAAAAATCAACTAAATAAAATGAATAAATTATGGATAGTAATGAACATGACTGTTTCAGCCATAGATTATGTCAAATTAAAGGAATATTCTTTCTCCTCTGACATCCCTCACTATTTCTTTCCATAACACTCTTTCAGGTCCAGACTTAAAGAGGAGGTAAAGAGAAGCAGAAAAGGGGGTGGGGGGTACAAAGCATTCAGCTCTCTGTCAACCTAGCACAAGTCCATGAACTCTTGACCCCCCAGCCCTCATGCTATCAGCTCACATTAACTCCCACACAGAGTGATGCCATTATTTTGCTCCAGAGACTCTATTGACACAGGATTTAAAGACCCATGTGCATGTGGCCCCATTCCTTTCATATTCCTGCAAAACACCCCTCTTCATCCTGCAGGGGCCTGAATGGCTGTGGCACTTCTTCCGTTAACAAGTTGCTTTTTGGTGAAATTGGGACTGAGATTAGGGTAGGTGTGTTATGTTTGCACAACAGCCATTTTCATTTCAGGGGGTAGATGGGTGCAGGAGTAGAGCAGTGGAGGTGGTGGGAGGATGTGTATGGGGGGTGATGGAAGAAGGAGAGGGACATGTAGAGATGCATAGTAGATGGTTCCTCATACACGCCCATGTACCCACACAAACTGGACCTTCTGACTGTAAAACACATTTTCAGGGTTTTATAGACATAGTACACAGTTAATTTCTGTCATATAATATTTAAACACTGGCCTATAAGTTTATGATGCTTTAAATATTCATAGTACAGATAATAAACAGAGGGAAAGAAACTACAACAACTGAATAGGTTGCACTAGACTGTGGGTATACTGTATTCTCTTTTAATCTGACCTGCTCATGTTTAGCTTCTTTGTATGTTTTATTGTATTGTACTTGTTTAAGAATAACAAATATGTCTTTCTATATCAACACATATCTCAGTGCACTCGATGCATTATGTAGAACACTTAAACAAACATTGTTATATTTGTCTTGCCAAAAATTATTCAGTACCCATCTTCATATTCATAATTTTACAAGTTATGGTTAAATTATCAGTGTGCTTGTTTGCTCCTTAAAAAGAGGCTCAGGAATGAATGACAAATAAATTTCACATCAAGTGCTTGAACACAGTCCTCTACTTCATTTTCATAGATATGCTGTGAAGTAGGCTCGTGGTTTCTCAATCATAATAGTAGTGTGCCATGTTTTATGTTTCTGGCACAGTTCTTAGTGTCATCATGCTCACCCTGGCTATCATCCAAATGAAGGTATAATGAGCTTGTGTGAGATGGGAGGAGGAGGAGGAGGAGGAGGAGGAGGAGGAGGAGGAGGAGGAGGAGGAGGAGGAGGAAGGGGCGGTCGGGCAATCAACTTCTTCAATGGAATTTTTTAAGACGGGTTCAAACTGGAGGTTATCAGTATGTTTATGTTTGAACAGAGGAAGTCGAAAAACTGTGTGTTAGCGTGTGACTGTGTGAATGTGCACACTGCAGCATCTGTATGAGGGGCTGGCATCAATTTAAGCCCGAAACCATTTACATAAACCATCATTTAACAGCTCTGTTTGCCAATTAGATAAGTAGTCTGTGTTATTTCATCTCAGAATCACTGTCTCTAAGTGCCAATCTCACAGAAATGCCTGCTACAGCAGTATTTGTTTTTATCGAAGACCTGGACAAAGGTGTAAAGATATGTGGAAAATAAAAATTGCTGTATTTAAATAATAATCCACAATCCTTCAATTTCTGTTTTAGATATTAATGACATTTTAGGAGGTACACTTATTTGCCTATTTAAAGCAATAGGTTGCCTATTTTTTTATGTTTGTACAGTAAATATAAAACCACAGGCAGCAGAGGGATAGTTCAGCCTAGCATAAAGACCAGAAAGCAGAGGGAAACATTCTGCAGTTCCTTCCAGTAAAACTCATTAAATGACAAGTTGCAGTATATGTTATTTGTTCAATTAGTACAAACACTGGAGCGTAGAAAGAACAATGTGTTGGTTTATTGGGTGGTTGTGTACCAAATTCATTATTGTCCAGAAGCAATAAAATCAACCTCATAGTGGCAAAAAAGCTTGTGGGACTCGATACCCTAATCCCCATACAACCTTAACTTGTCATTTTATAATTTCTACTGTATTAGCCTTCTCATGTGAGAACTCCACCCTGCCGCATGCTCATATTGTCTGTAAAAATCAGTGAGCACATACTCAGCTAACGTATACACTGTGTTGTTACTCTCCCGCACTGTAGTCGGCACTATGAAGCAGCAAGCACGCAGAAAGGCTGATGTTGAATAAGAAAGCAGGTAAAAGCAGACATTGCTGTTTCTGTACTTTTATTTGCTTTTATATTCTTCTAGGCCTTATTAAATGTGATTATCTGCACATTTTGGAAGGAGGAGAAAAAGGAAGTGGTTGGGTCGGTGTTCCCTCAGACCAGTGAATGAATCAACAACATGGAGCTGCTCTGGGTTAGCGTCCGCAGACTGATTTCTCAAATTTTGGAAGGCATGCACCAGGCCCATTGACTGGCTCCAATTACGTATTTGCAGATGTTTATGTGCATGCATGGTTTGCACAGCTTGCCGCAAGAAACGAGCACTAGCGTATTTCTCATCTACAGTAAACATATTTTCCAAAATCTCTAACAATTCCTTTGAACACCCACCCCCAGTCTGAGGGGGGAGACTTCTTCCTGCTAACGTTAACGTGCACAGAGAGGAAGAAAGTTGGGAAAGAAGGGGGAAGTAAAGGAATTTAAAAAAAAGACTGAGTGAAAGAGCAAGCAGGAAAATGAGAGGGAGAGAGAGAGAGAGAGAACCCGCCAAGCATAACCAGCTTCCATGGAAAAGAATGAAGAGAGAGAGAGGGACTGTGAGAAACCGAGAGAGGGAGAGAGACCCTCGTCTTTCATCCAGTGCCAAGGATTAGATTCCCCTCCAGTTATTAGACTCTTCCACTGTGGTGAAAGAAGTGGGTGGGTTGGGGTGAGGGAGGAGGAGGAGAGGCAGTGTAGGGGGGCAGAGGGACAAAAGGGGAGGACAGAACTGAGCTACTGACCATCATTGCCATTTCTAAGATGCTTTGTTTTGACTTAACATCCTCAACTTTCCACCCAAATCTCTTAAATGCTAGAAACAATATAAAATAAAAGGAAAAAGAAACACCCCTCCCTTGCTACAAATGGTATGTTCTGTGCAGTTTGAGACAACTATCATTACAGGGAAACGTCAATTCAGCAAGCCACATTTAAGCTGGCGTCTCAACTATCTCTGCCATCAGAGGTCTGCGTTATCGCCAGACATGGCCTTTACAGTCAAACACAACGGGGTTCCTGCTCACAAACACATTCAAAGACACACTTCTTTCCTTCTACCTGTTTTTCCATTGTAAAAGAGGATCTAGTGATGTAGCCTGCTGCCACGTGCAGTTAGACATCTCTCTCTGCTTCTTAATCACATTTTTCTGCCACAGCTGACTATGATATTTGAACCTGCACAGCAACTGAGCTACAGAAACGTTATTCTGTGTCGCTGTAGAAAAACGTATTTGGAGACAATTTAGAAAGTGCCTCCAAGAGGAAGACAGACAGTTACCAGTTTCCTGTATTTCAAAGTGCAACTCAAGACATGGAATGTCTCAGGTTTTGCATATATTATTGCATCCTGGACAACTCTGCTGACACTAGAAATCCAAATGTTATTGACTTGGGTGTTTCACTTATATTTCACAAGTGAATGCTTGTGAAACTTATAATGAAGACTGTTGTTGTTAGTTTGTTTACACTTAAATAAAAGGCAGTTCCACAGTAATGTAAAATATAACTTTGTGTTTCAACCTAAAAATATACGTGAAAGAGCTGCCTTAAAAATGTAGGTTTGTTCTACCTCCACAGCTAAATGTTGTTTTCTTCACGTCCTGCTCCAGCTGCTTCATTCTCCCTTTAAACACTAGTCTTGGTGCCTGTTCTATCTTTGAATCCACTTAAACAAAAGCTGATGAGATCAGTAAAAGCGTCCTGGTGGTGAAGTGGTTAAGATAACTGCTAATAACCTTTAGTGGAACATGTCACCTATTTGTCCCTGTTTGTTCTGTCTCTCTCTACTATTGGCCTGTCAAATAAAAGTAGGTTCATTCGACTACCCTTTCAAAAGATTTCAAGAATGAAAAGGAAACAGACAAAGTGATGAATAAATCTTACCAAGGAATCAGTGCTCCTGGAGGAAAAACTGTGGGCTGATGTTCAGTGTTAATAAGGTGCAAAAAAAAAGATTAATTAACTAATTAATTAATTTATTAACTTTATTAATCACAGAGAGAAATAGTTAAACACTGGAAAGTGACATATCAGTTCACGTCCTATCACTCAACTTCTTCTTGTGCCCAAAGACATGTTTACATCACTGGTGTTTAGCTTTTATACAGATTTGGGTCCGTTGCGCTGTAATGCAGTATGCTCCTTAAAATTTAAGATCTTCAATAAATATAACCAGAAAGAGAAACACTAAGAACAATGACGTTGCACTGCAAAGACTGCCCATGATACTATCTCAATTTGACACCTATCTACCTCACCATAGGTTAATGAGTAACTTAAACTTAGTGCACATTTTCACATCTTTGGAAGTGATGAGCCACTTGAATGATGAGTGACTGATATTAATCTCAGTAAAATTAACTGACTTGCTTTACGTCCTGGCAACATGTTTTTTTTGTGCAGAATTGGCAGCTGCTTTTCATACAACTTAACCAACGCAAGAGGAGGACAGTTGAAATGAAAGCTTGTAAATGAAAGGAAGTTAAGGTGTCTCAGCAGCTACAGCATCAGGTGATTTATTGTCCTGCATAGTTTCTGTTGTAGCAGTGTTAGAGTAGATGGTTTGATCTGTACAATGCCTTTAGGCCTGATGCAATTGTGTCCAATCATACTTAATTTATGACACAGTGTGGAGATGAGTATGGACAAGTGGTGATGTGGTGTCTATGTTCATTATATAGTCTCTATACATTTGTACCTACAGAGACAACAGACACACACACTCATAAACAGGCATGGTGACACTGTGTCAGAGGGATATATCTGGCTCAACCTGAAGACACTTTAACTGCTTCATCAACGGTTGCGTACTGTAGCTTTAAGCATAACTTTTGCACAAATGACAAAGAAAGAGACCAAAACAGAGGCAGAGAAGCAGAGCTCTCTGTTGACAAGTCCACCCCCCCAACACATTCCTGGACAGGCCCTCTTCCTCAACACTTCCTCCCCCTCTCAGCCAGTCGCAGGGGTCAAGTCTCTCATTGAGCCTCACATGGTCCAACTATGGCCTTCACTCCTCACAATATAATTACAGACATTTATTGGTGGAATAGATCCATTTCTTCCACTATGAAGAATGAAATTATGAAATTCCTTCTTAAACTTAATTTGGGAGAATTATCTGAAACTCCAGTGTAGACAGGCTGATGTAGAAATACAAGACTGTGAACTGAACACAATCACAATGTCTTACTAGTCAGGGGTGACACAAAGACTGGGAGACCTGCAATACTTTAGTGGATCCAGATAAGAAAATATATGCAAAAACATTTAGATGAACTCATTTTTCCATATTTTGAATTTGCAAAACAACGTGACAGACAATCAGCTTATGGTAGACATGTTAGCCAACAGTTACACAGCCAGCTAATCTGAAGCATCAGGAACTCATCGTTAAATTCAATATTCGCAGCTCAGTTTGTCTCCAGCAACTCTGGAGGGAAAAATCCAGCCTGAAACTGGTCACTAACTTTGTCAGTAGTTGATAGAGCTTTTTGTTGCAGCAAACAGCTACCTGTTGCAAGAAAGCATGCTAGGTAAGAGATGAGCAGAAAGACCCAGTTGTGTTTTCTATGTTTCTAGTCACGGCTTTAACATGACACACACAAACACTGACTGGTGCAGTTGTACCCGTGAAAATGTGCTTATTTAAGCACACATGTATGCATGCAACAGAACGTTTTGTGATGAAAGACCTCTTATGATGATTGTTGTTTTCTTCATATGGTATTGAAACGCTGCTTTTGAAATGAGATTCATTCGAGAATCACATGACAAATACGCTGATCACAAATATTTAGAAACTGCAACAACAAAAAAAATGATTAAATGGTTCAAATGCAAGATAACCTCAAATATAATTTAGTATGAAAATATTCTTGGCCCAAAATGGGACTTATGCTTGCAACCTGCATTGTGCTAGCATTGGCGTTAACAGAGAAATACAGCACATCATACGGGTCAGTTTTTTAGACATATTTAGAGCAAATTGCATTTAAGACACAAGATTATAACTTTATTTAAAAGTATCCGGTATGACCGTGATCCAAAAAACACACTCGAGTTGTTTTTCGAGTCGAATTCTCAATAGTGATCAAAGATAATCGAAAGCTCACATTTGAATAGGGAAGTTTAAACTCTGCATGTGTTTTTCTGTCAATCATGTTTTCAATATCACGACTGAACACACAGTTCTCATTCACCATATTGTTCTAACAGTCAGCTAGTCAGTCTGAAACCTCCTGAAAATTGAGTTTCCCCTTAAATAAACTTTTAATTCTGTGTTGCGTTCAGAGCTCACAGCACAGGCGACAGTTTCCTACGTTTCCTAGAGTCAGAGCCTGTCAACATCTGCAAAGAATCTTTAGGTTCAGCAACATGGCAGAATTCCATTAAAAGCCAAATTGCGAGTTGGCAAAAACTCTGAGGGAACAGAAAGCCACAGCCAGTCCTGTAATTTAAACCTTATTTTAAATTGTGATAGCCTGACAACATGGAGTGAAACAGAAAGAAAGTGAATAAAAGCAAGAAAGAACGAGAAGTTGGACAAGAGAAAGAAAGACAGTGAGCACGAGGGGAGGCAACAAAAAACAAAACAGGCTAAAATAAGACAGGGAAACAGATGAAAGAAAAACAAAAGAAATACCACATTACTGCCTTCTGTAACACTGAAAGAAAGGGAAAGGATTATCCCTGATGTGTAACATTTTCAAAAGAATCCTCCCAAAAGTAATCAAATGAACAAATACAAAAACAAAATGAAATAATACATGTAAAGATCTTTTCCTTATTTTTAATGTTCTGTTACTCTGCAGCATTTAGAGAACAAGTATGAGTAGAAGTATGCATGTTGACTGTGAGCACCTTCAAGCTGCAGGACATTCAGCCAGAGAGCAGGTAAGAACATTTCTTTTTATCCTCACTGACTGAGTGTTAAAACCTGGGAGGTGACAAGGCTCCATTGGCTCAGTTCAAAGTTTATTTATACGTTTCATGTACACAGATGAGCAAGACATGAGAAATATAACACATTTCATACGTTGGGTTAAAATACCCCAGGTTTAGTTATTGTTACAGCACAGTACTTAATAAAGATTGGTAGTTAAAGGTTTGCCCTAGTCAAATCCAACAGATTCTTCAGGGTTTTTTGTTTTGTTTTTTTTTTGGTGCAGAAAATAACTGAAATAGGTTTTCAGGGAAGATCTTACTGTCACAAAGAGAATCAACATTTGCAATTTCTAGCAGTCAGGATAAATTAAAATAAGTGTCAACATTCTTTCATTCAGCCTGAAATGTGAAAAAAAAAAACTAAAAAGAATTGCGAGCTGCGTCCTCATAGCTTGTAGTGAAAAAGAGCATAATGGAAAATACTTGAGGAAATGGCAAATGGTTAATGGGCCAGCACTTGATGTTGAATTCCATAGTCTAATGTGTCTCAGTCAGGCATAGGAGCAAGTGTTGTACACGTGCCAGCAAACAGGCTGGAAGTTCAGGTCACTGAAAGGACCCATCCAGACTTGGACAGATAGACTCTCACTGGATGAAGCAGAATGTGGGTGTTTACTTTTTGTCTCTGCACTATTTTTCAGCTCAAGACACACTATTGAAATGAATGTTCTGCTCGGGTTCTGCAGAGGTAATATTTATGCTTCTGTGAGTCAGATCTTTACAAGAGAGCCTCAGTAGATGATTTACAAAACTTTATGCAACTGTGTCAACCTGGTTTGACCTAGAAAGCTTCACACTTTCTGAACAAAACTCAGTAAAACGGCACAGTGCAGGCAAACTCTTTAAGCTGTCTTCCAAGCTTCCAAGAATATCAGCTCGGCTCCACGTCTCGTAAGTATTAACTGTGATATGTTCAAACATGTATCAGATGTCACTCTCCAGAGTCAAACCCCCTTATCCCCCTCCCACCTCTTTCACTCTGAGACCCTACTCCCCCTCACCTTCCCAATTTCCCAACATTCCTGGGCTGTGCCCCATCAGTCAAAGGGGTAATTCATGGGGTTAATGCTGCAGCGAGTGCAGACAGGACTTTGAGACAGGATGTTTGGCTGATACCTTGCTCTGCTTAAGCAAACAAGTCACCAAAATATGATTACTGAGGGCAGAGAGGGAACAGTCTTCTTGTCTTACTTCAGTGCACCCAGACCATAGCGATGACCAACGATACCAAGTATCACTGGATTTCTTTACACACCAGGCCTGATGACAACAATGTGGACAAATGTTTCACAACTAAAGTGATGTCAAATATGGTCAAAGTTGACAAGGACAAGATCAAGATAAAAATAATCCAATATTAGCTAATCACAAATTGAAAATGAGCAACCTGGCACTTGCAGCCAAATGACCCTTAAGGGGTGTTAAGGCTGAGTTGATCCCAGCTGCCACTGAGCAAAAAAGCAGGGTGTACCCCAGACTAGTTGCCAGTCAATCACATGGCTGACAGAGATCATCGTTTACGCTCACACCTGAAGCCAACGAGTCACCAATTAATACATATGTATGGATTGCGGGAGAGAAACTGGAGAAAACACATGGAGAAGGTGCTTCCCACAGAAAAGCCCAGGCCTGGTTTCAACCACGAACTTGTAGCTGTGAGGGAGCTTTTCTTCCACTGTGCTGCTTCACTTACCCCTTTTGCTTATGTAATTTATAAATGTACCTGCAAATGAAGCTCTATTAATATCTTACACCATGATCTGCTTTATGTTGCCAGGACAGGTATCATCAGGTGTGTTTTATTAGTCAGGTAGTGTGAGCTGAATGCTAGTAATAACATATACTGATAGTAACAGTAATGTTGGTCCAACAGTGACATACAACAATTGTAGCACCAGTTTAAATAAATGGCAGTATATCTGCCATCAGCGTTGACAACTTTGTAATTTTCTCATTGGATTTAGCAACTTTTAAGATCCCTTTATTGTCTTTCAAAATAATAACAAGCAATAGCTCTAGGGACGTTTTGACTCCTTTGACTACTGTGTTTCACTTAATTAATTTAGCTGTTAGTGGATTTCTACTTGGAAAGAGGGACCTGTGTCATTTTGTCTTGAAAGTGATGCATCTTTCCTTTAAACATCTTTTTCAGTCATAATGGAAGCTGCAGTAATTGCTAGGAGCCTTTAACTAACTGCTTTTCACAAAGATAACAAAGCTTCATGCATCTGTACACATCTTTAGATGTCTGGATCAACGCTATGTTAGCATTTTATGATAGTTATAATCAGAAAGTACAGCTGACAGGAACTAATTTATAACAATCTCTAGCCGTATTTTTGTATGTGTATTTTCACATTGGGGTTGTGCAAAACAAAAATCTGCTAAATTCACTAAGCTCATGTATGTTAAGGTAAAAGTTTATTATACAGTTGTCTATTTACATATTTTTACTCATACCTAAAAATCATATGGTATATAGCTCAAAACTATTTGGACATTTCCAACAAAGGCATTATGTGATTCGTCTGTAATTTTAAGCAAATTATAAGTAAATTGAGAACATGTTAATAGCTCTAATTCTGCAGCTGAGATATTTACTGCTTATATTACAATCATTAGGTTTGAGTTTTGTTTGTAGGTCTTTTCCATGTACAATATTCTTGTATTCACAGCTGCATACCAGGCAATGTTTAATAAGTTTCAAAAGGAAACTGCATTCGCAAATTTCATGGTACTGACCATTGCCAAAACAACCAACAATACCAACACCAGATAATCTGAATAACTTGTATTCATTCATAAGGAAACACAAGGTTTGTCACACATCAGTTCTAGTTATACGCCAATTATGAAAAAAGCAGAACTTTGCGTCCATTCCAACAAACCACATGATTAGTGTGTGTGCGTGTGATTGTGTGTTTTTGTCCTGGCAGAGCCCCTATGTGAGCACTCTGAGACGATCTTATCACTGAGTCAGTCAGAAATTCCTCCCTGTCTCTCATACACGCAGACGCACTGGTCTTTCTATAGCTGTGAGGACACCCATTGACACAATAAATTCCCTAACCTCTTACTCTCACCGTAACCATCACAGCTACATGCCTAAAACCAGCCATTACCCCAAACATGAACTCTTTGAAGTTGGAACCAAAGTATACATACAATACCAAAATGTCCTCACAACAATGGCACTGAACAAAATAATGTCCACACAAACACTGAAGGACATAATCGCACACACACTGACAATATGCAACGCATAGACACATTTTGTTGGAGTCCCAGAGGGACATGCATGTAGCTTTAAACCGACTAAACCTCCAGTAGACATTTATGTCTTCAAAGCTCTGCTTCTGCTTCTGCTGCGCTTTAAAGGGAACGTTAACTGATTGAATGATAAAAGACCAGGGCAAAGGTATGTATTGACCACACCCTGCTGCAGCTTTTCTTCTTAAAGCCCGGGTACATAGCTGGTTTTAAAGGAATAAAAAAACATGGTAAAGTGTCATAGCACATGTTCAATGCTTGTATTTGTTCTAAAGAAAACATCACGGGCTTCAGATAATATGCCAAAGGATTACCTGCACAAAAAAAGTTCCATTTATGCTCTTGAAAGATCTAACCAACATCAAGGGGGTTTTAAGCTGCAGCCAGTGCTTTGGTATATATTGGAAAAAGCTTAGTATTCAGCTTATTTCCTGTTGTTCTACTCGCTGAAGCTCAAAACAGAAGTAACAACAAAAGCTACATGCAGATTTCTTGGCTACCACTGTTGAGCCAAGTCTCGTTCCTACTCATGCTCTTGGCCTGAGTTCCAGTCCTTGGCTCCAGCGTTCTGGTGTGGGGGGCAGGGGATCAGAGACCACACACACACACACACACACACACACACACACACACACACACACACACACACACACACACACACAGGCACAGACTCAACCAAACACTCCACACCACACAAACTGATCTATTTCCACTCATTTTACCAGGCAACCAATAGGAGGTACCCGCTCTCGCAGCTCAGCTTGGAGAATGCTCAATATCACATCATAGAAAATGGACTCGACTGACTTGTGACCATGACTTAACAAGCTATTAGTGATTTTTTATAAATTCACTTCTATGTTTAAATTGGGCAGATTTTTTTGTTTCACAAAAGGAAAGAAACAGCGTGATGATTTGTATTGAAAATACATGTGGACTTTTTTTATCTCAAGTTCCCGGACAGCAGAGGCCACAGAGCTGCTACTGCAGAAGTGCTGATCTTGTTTTCTGTAATGTTTTATTTTTGTGAGTTTGCGGTTTTGGTACCTAGGAGGGAGTTTGCATAATGCAAACATACAAATGAATGTTTTATAGGATGTTTTTTGGACTCTGTGTATTAAATTTGACTACTTTTAGCCTAACAAACAAAAAGACAAATGGAGGTTTAAATGTTTATCTCTCTGAACTGCCTTCCTGGCAGCTAAAAGGAGGCTTTGAAACAGCATTTAGATGTTTGTGTTGTGAAACAAAATGCTCATAAAATGTAACTAAACAGTTTATTTAATAAATAAAACATGGAAATCCTGGTCAAGATGTGATTTAGGAAGACTTGTGACCTCAGTAGTTCTAAAATGCTGGCTACAGCCCAACATGGAAAAAATACATCACTCAAATCACTCAAGTTTAAAGTTTAACGAAAAGGCTAAAGTTAATTTTTGGACACAACAGACAAACAAACCCAAGCAAGTCAAGATAACAAGTCTTCTGACCTCAATAACCATATATGACTCTTACAGGTCTGTGATGCTGTGACTACACTACACAGACTTCATAGGTGTCCATTCACCTTTCAACACAGTCCACAAGTGAGCCCAGGGAGGCTTGATCGAGTGGGTTTGTGGGTTTCTTCTAACGCTACAAGGACCTCTCCACCAGACCCGAGCATGTAAACAAATAAAGCTCCAGTTTCATCATCTAGAGGGGGCTGTTTCCTGTACAAACGCAGGCCTCAGCCCCCTGCTTTCCACATATACACATACACACACACCAAACTCTATACCTCCGCCTCACAAGAGCCGCTCAGCTCCCCCGCCCCTAAAATGCCAGCCTCTTTCCACTGCTCAATTGCTGGGAGGAATGGAGGGATTTGAGGGAAGAAAGAGGGAAAGGGGGGATGGGTGGTTTAAGAGGCAAGGGCGATTGGGAGTATGCACAGGGATCCTATTGCAGCTTCATCCCAGTGAAATATTTTGCCGTGGAGAAAGAACAGGGAAAGAAAGGCAGAAAGGCTACACTGCTGTGCCATCTAGATAGTGACAGACCCCAGACCCCCACTGTGCTCTCCATGCCTCTGACAATAGGAGCTTTATGCAGTAAAGGCTGTGGTTGTCTTAACAGCCTTTGAAAATAGGAAGGAAAGCACAACATAACAACACTGGTAATGTGATTTACCCTTTAATGTAAACATTCAGAGAGGATGCATGCTAAGTGTGTTTCCATGCACGACACACAGTCGTGCATGGAAACACACATTGTCATACCCCGCTGAAACAAGCGTCCACCTGCTCACACGTGTTTACGTACGTCTGCAGCGACGATGCTATTTACTCACCTGTGTAGTCTGTAGGCGTAATGTGAGGCGGATTGGAGAAGAGGGGGGGCACAGTTTCAGTGTAAGACAGAGACGAGTCTGGTAAATGTGGAAAAAAAACACACATACAGGTGTGAGTGTGAGTTTCATCACGGACATGGAGAAATAGATTTGATAGACCCATCAGAAACAAATTTCTAATGTGACTCTCAGACTGCAGAGTAGTCTGTTTGCACACTGTCTCTGTTATATACTCTACAGCTCATGCTCATTTGAAGAGAAGGTGAACACAGGTAAAGCCTGACTGACTCTGTCGACAGCTTTTCAAACATAATATGTGTTTCCGGTCTAAAAATATTTTGGTGACAACACTCTGTGTGTTATTTACTGGTTTGTAATGTGTTGGTGATAATGGGTAATGTGTGCCATTTGTTTCAAAACTCACCCAGTGGCTTGTGTTCATCAGAAGGGGACAGAGAGTATGGAGGAGGAGGTGATTCTGAAAATACAACAAAAATAAGTTAAAGTCTTACTTATTAACTGAAAAAAAGTCAATAAAAACAACTGAACTAATGATGCCTAATGTGTGTACCAGCTGCAGATTTTACATGAAAAGCTCACAGTTGTTTTGTTATGTTATTTAATGTGCATGCATTGCCTAATTGGATTTATAACAGTAATCAGATAAGAACCTAACTTCTTAAACAATACATCGTAAACAAATTAGTTTTCTGCCCTAAACAAATTAAATGTTCTATTAAAGTGTTTCCTTCTAAAAGACTGCTCACGTTTCATACATGCGAATACAAGTGAAATTACTAAAAAGGTGATTAAATCATCTTAAAATTATCAATATAATGATAATATGAATGTCATCTAAATAACCAATGATTTCTTCTTTAGATAAACCCATCGTTTCTTAACGGTAACTGAGATCATTTTACCTACTTTAAAGTTGTTTTTCATGAGGTTAATATGTTTAAAAACCAAAGAACACAAGACTCCATTAACTGTGAACATATGTGGTCTTTCTTTTTGAACTTCTCATATGTATAGTTCAACATTCCTCCAATCTGCAAATAGGTCAGCCTTGTAGAAAACACTGAGTCTTCTTTTTCTTCTTGACAAAGCGTTCAGCTCTGCTGGTCTTATGCCGTCTTTTAGTTTCAGCTGAGACACTTAAAACTAACCAATGCTGCTATAGAGATAGTTCCTACAGTACACAGTGGACATGGCTTTGTGGCTGCGGCCCCTTTAAGACCAGAGCCAGTAATTGCTGGAGTCCTCAGTCAGTCAGATACCCAGCGAGTCAGTCTGGCGCCAGCACTAAGCAAACTGTATATTATCGGCACTCCTTCGCCTAAATAACAAGAGGAGGTCCTCCTTGTCAGAGAAAAGGAGCCTAAGTGCAACTTGAGAGCGACCTTCAATTGGATGATGTGGGAAGCAGCAAGGTTTTGTGCACATTTAAATACGTGTGTAATGTGTTTGGAATGTCAAGAGGAAATCAAAGTAATGGTTGACTAACGCAACCATTTCAGAGTTCTGAAAAGATTATAAAACTGTAGGGTAGGCAATAAAACATGACATCAGTGACATTTATCCTCGAGGGTTTCAGTGCTGCATTTTGAGATCACGCCTGAAAATGTTAAATGACTTTATTAAGAAGAAACAACTTAGTGTTTTTTTTTTTCGTGGCTGCGATGTTGTTTGACACTTTAATTAACATTAACATTCTTCTTTAGCTGCAGGCCTCAGGCAAACAAGACTCTCGTTTAATGGAAATTCCCATTCATTTCATTCTTTTATTCTGTGTGTGGACCATCAATCATATGTTGCATTAACTCAGTTGGGCTTGTTTCACTTTATGAGGTTAAATTTAGTCTCTACACCTTCCACCTGTCTTTGAACCTCCTGGCGTTCTTGAGGGAACAAGAGACCCCTATAAAAGTGTGATGGATTCTTTCCAGCGATGTTTGATGTTGTCGAAATAAGCAGAGCAGAATAACAGAATGACATATTTACTGCTGTCTCCCTTTGTTACTCATATTTCATCATTTGCAAGTTTAAAGATTTATTTTCTAAGGGAGAGTCTCCATCCCCTCTCCCCCAGTGTTGCTGTTCTTACCTGGCCCACATAAGCGGCTGTAGTGATAAGGGTTGCAGCACGCCTTTGCGCTGTCCGGCTCGCCGAAGTTCTGGCAGAAGCATAGCGCTTTGAGCCGGGCTGACATCGGCAAGTCGCTCCAGCGGTACAATTTACACAGAAGATACTGTGGAGAGATGTGATGAGCACCGAGTCGCAGCTCAGTCCTCGGCACCATGACGCACTCGCTGGTTCCTCCTTTGGTCTCTACAGCCTTCGCCAAGGCGTCCAGCGATCTCTCCTTGAGTCTTTTCAAAAAAGCATGAGCAGTACTCACGAGTTCGTCCTCCAGCCCAGCATGCCTCGGTGTGCACTGACAAGCCCCCACTCCGTCTTTTCTCGGTGCCCAATGAGGTCTCCGAGAACTGAAATCCCATTCCCCAAACAAACAACACGTTACAGTCCTACTGTCGCTCTCTTGCCCCGATCGAGAGCGTCCGCGCTCCGGGACGCACATGGCACCTTGATCATCATCGGGCTGTTCCTCATCCTCCCTCTCTGCGCTTACTGTCAGACTTCCAGCCTCCCCTGTGAGTCCCGGAGCCGGGTCAGTGCGTGTCACCGACCGCTGCTCATGTCTGTGGAGCTTTCCTGAGTGTCTGCAACATGCACCGTTCCGTCCTCCCTCACCTCGTCTGCTTCCATCCTGCGCGTCGCTCTCGGTGACCAGACGGCTTCTCCAGAGTCGCCGTACAAGACCTGAGCGTTTCGACTTGAACATACGACAACCTAGACAGCTTTGGATGAGTCCTGTCGGTCCCGTTTGGGGCTCGGAAGATGCCACATCGATTTACACTCGTCGCTCAAGACCAGAGGTTTGTGCACGGTGCGCACCACATGCGCAGCCGGTTGTCACCGTTTTCCGGCTTTCCCGCAGCATTAGAAAGTAATATTCATTCATGCGTCGCGTTAAACATCTCTAAACGTCTGAAGAAGGAGAAGGCTACACGCAGTCACTGCTCAGTGACCTGCTGTCGCCAACTCAATTAAGCCACAACTCTTGCCAGCCCCCTCTTACAGCCTTCAGCTCCCCAACACTCGGGAGATCCTGCACACAATCCACAGATCATAGTAAGACCCTCTGGAGCAGGATCAGTTTACGCTAAGAAAATGAACATCAGACACATACATCCAAAAGTTTTCCAGAGTTTCTCCTTGAGTTTCGTGAACCCGTCGATTCGTAAATTCCTCCCGTCACCCCGAAATAAATCCTCACAACACTGATATCCCGATGATTTGCGTCGCCGACTGGAAGGAACAGTCCCGCTGCAGAGTTCCGCGGTAAAGCAGAGATGGTCGGGGTCTGTGGTGCCAAACTCCAGGACGGACTCCGTGCTGAGAAGTTGTTTTAAAGAGAGTTGGAATTGCTCCACTCTCCACTCCCCTGCAAGTCCTTTTCGGACGGGCACACACACACACACACACACACACACACACACACACACACACACACGCACACACACACACACACGTTCCTGCACACGCACCAAAATCAAGTTAAACAGAATAAAAACATTTTTTCCCTCAGAGATTTTCAAAATAAAAACATTAACTGTTAATTTTTCTGTCTGCTGAAGGAAAGTGTCATTAAAGAATGTGCTTCAAGATGGAGATAAATTATGCACCTACATACAACCAAAATATCCTAAAATACGCTGAATACTCAGTGCAAAATCTTAAAATGCACCTAAAATTACTTTGGAAGGAGGTTATGTCTGTTAGCTTAGTATATATTGAAAGTCTTTTTCAGTGTGAGTTGATCCAGCCTGAGCAGGATAATTAACATATTCACAATTTCCCCAACAACTCATGGGAAAGAGAAACTAATTCTAGCTAATAGTTTAAATTCAAATACACATTGATAAATTTTTATTACTGCTAACTGTTTTTAACATATCGATTTTTTTCACTGGTCCACTGACTGAAACGTGGAAACGCACCACTTTATTTTAAATCATAGATTTGTATTTTCCAACTTAAAATGTACTACTTTTATTTTGAAGCCCATTCAGGGTCCCTTGTTATTTGGTCTGGTTGACTCTCTCTCTCTCTCTCTCTCTCTCTCTCTCTCTCTCTCTCTCTCTCTCTCTCTCTCTCTCTCTCTCTCTCTCACACACACACACACACACACACACACACACACACACACAGATGACCGGCTGCAGATCAATATTTATGAGCTATCATTGTCCTGACATAGCAGGAAATTATTGCAGCCAATCAGTGAACTCTAAAGATCAGAAATGCTGCTAATTGATTAATCAATTAATCATTCATCAGCTTCTCCAGTGTTGCTATGCAGCCTCCAGAAAATAATCCTGCCTTATCACAGTCTGCACAGAAGAGAGTATAGCACCGGTGGGGTGGGACCCAAGTTAGATGCTAGTTTTATGAATTATTATCTGACTCACTGAATGACTGTAAGGGCCCTGAATGCCTCATATCCATCGTGTGCCAGTCAGTTCATATTAATGTGACGGCACCAATAAAGACTATCAACTGAAATAATAAGAGTCTTAAAGAGCAACTTGACATCTGTTGTTTTATCTTAAACACCCTAATCCAGACCCCTGTGACAAAATCTACATGGTGCCTATTGCTAAATAAATTTGTATTAGTATTTGTATTAAATCAAACTAGTGGTCAATAGAACCATTCAGTAAATCTTTGGACTGGGGCACGCATGGACTAGAAGGCAATGTGAAACCATGTGGAGGTCAACATCTACTGTGAGTTATGGATAATAGCATACACCTTAATTAAATCCTACCTTTGTGCCTTTGACGTATGATAGAGAAGAGTTGATTCAGCTCTGTGAGCACGTCTGAACTCACGTGACCATTTATATATTTAACTGTAATATAGTGAGATTCTGATTTGTGTTGAATCAGGATCACAACAATTTACCCAAATTTGACCAACCCCCATGTATTCTCCATGGATTTGCAGTTGTGTCCAGTTGATTTATTCTCACTGGAACAAGTTGTCTTAAATTTTTTAAAATAATTTTCTATTTTCACTTGATCCTGCAGTGTCACTGAAAACAATGTCTACAAACGTTGCAACGTGTATCACAATTTAATTTAGAAAAGCTGTCAAGAAATCTGTTTTTTTTAGGCTGCAACAATTTCAAAATAGTCTCAGTACAGCAGGGAACAATATCTCTGGGTCCAGCACTGTCATTTAAATGATCTGACATTATAATACTAATTCACTACAACATATTGCTGCATCTATATCAAGTCAACAAATATGTAACATGCATAATGTGTCTCTGACTTCAGTCAGCAGACAATAACAGAGTCTTCCAGGGGGCCTCAACAACAGGCAACAGCAAAGTAGTTAAAAAATGTTCTACCCAAATAAATGTTGCATTTCTACCCTGGATTTTAATGGGATTTGTGCGCACGGTGTAGAGTTTAGTAATAAAGGGGTTATTAGCTGTAGGATTTGCACTCACATCATAGTACACACTGTACTCGTACTGCTACTGCATTGAAAAATACTGGATAATAGATTTCATCAAAAATGTTAATCCCTCTACGAGGCGATGAGAGCAGGAGTCAAGCTTTTAACAACCTGAAAACACAACAAGGTTTGTGTGGGTCTTCAGGGCTAAAACGGTTAAACATAACACACTTATTCTCTGAGTGGCTCTTTCACACCGTAGCAATGATATCTCCGCTGCACAGTGCTCGCTGTGAATGTGTGTTTGTGTGTGTGTGTGCATGTGCGTGTCAGTGATTGGTTTCTGTTTTATGGACTGGCTAGCAGAGTGCTAGTAATCCGTAGAAATAAATCTGCTTTATTTGACCTTAGTGTTAACTCCAATAAAATACACTTTACTGCTGGAAGGAGACACACACACACGCACACGCACACACACACTCACTGTGACCAGCTATCGGGTCATAGCTGGCCACTTGACAACATTTATAAGGACACAGAGAGGGAAATCTCTCCACCAGAGTCCACTCACATTCCTTCAACTAATGAAACTGCGAGCTGTTGTCCTGTGGCCATGCGTTAAAGAAAGAGGAGGTAAGCACACACACTTTACACACTTTACACACTTTTAGAGAGACTAACATCCTTTCTGGATGACATATTCCCTTGAACGTTTACCATGACTGATGCAAATAGTTTTATGCATTCTGTAAATTCAGAACTGATTCAGTGACACAGGATCACTGACTTTAAGAACACGCTGTAATAACAGAACCTAGAGAACAGAGTTCTGTATGATATTTTATTTGTACTGGTCACTAGGGTCAACAGGTCTCTGGGCTGTGAGGAGTCTCAGAGTTACAGGTTAGATGACTTTTCCCTAACACATAGTCAGAATCACTTCTCTGCTTTTTACAGATGATCTGGTTCTGAGCTCTGAGCTCTGAGTCAGCACCTTTAAGTCTGAGGCCATGATTTTCTGCTGGTCAATGCTGGAGTGCTGTGTTTGGGTTGGGAACTAATCTTTGCTTAAAGCGAAGGAGTGAGAGCAAAATGGAGCATGAGCAGTGGTGAGGGAGGAGCTGGGCCAGGAGGCAAAACTCTCAATTTACCAGTCTATGTTCCAGCCTCCACCGGTGCTCACGAGCTCTGGGTAGTGGATGACTAGATGGATGGAGGCATTTGCTCTCGTCAAAATAAAAAGAATAAAATGTGCTATAGGTGTGTGATGAAGAAGTATTACATTTTTCCCATGCTGACCCCTGTACACCACAATACTGCAACCACCAGGTGGTGTTACTGTTGATCAGAGCAGTAGCTGCCGCCTTTCTCTCACTGTGTGTCAGAGCATCGAATGAATGTTCCACATCCTACTTCTACTAGCACATGTGGGACACTCTAGCCTTTATCATCATCCTGGACAAATCTGCACCTCGCAACCTACATCAGACATAAAAAAGGTTTCTTATGGTACTTTTGTTATGTGAGTTTTGGGAGCCAGGTTTTGTGAACAGGAGGCTGCAGAGTTCAGGTGGGTGCTGTTGAGTTGACCACTCTACATGTAAGTGTTCGTAACTGATGTGGGCAGCCTGGAAGCCAGTGCAGAGTTATGAACAGGGGTATGACGTGACCAAAAATGAGACGTGCAACCTTTTCCAAAAATGTATAAATGATGGCACAGAGCATGAATTGGGAGCTGTGATACTGGGTCAAAAAAGTCAGTGACCTTGGGGGGAGGGTTCAGTGTCAATCAGCATCAGTGGGAGCAGTGGTCCAGCTTCCACTTATGCTCCAAGGGTTACCATTCTTGTTTGTAACCTACAGTACTGTGCAAAAGTCTTAGGCCACTATTGGATTAGTTGTTACATTAGAACAAGTAGAAACACAGAAACTGGTTTCTTGGCTGCTCTCCTTTCACAAAGACCATTCCTGATCAGGTTTTTTTCAGGCTATGGAAGGATCAACTTGGCATCCAGATGAAGCTGCCAAATGCAGAGTCAGGTCCTTGCTGGACTCCTTCCGGTGTCTCAGAGAGGAAACTGTGAGAAACTTCCATTATATTTTGACAGGTGTTCCTCTCCTATTTTTGTCCTCAACCTCTCCAGATTCTTCTACAGAGCTCATACTCAATATTTGTCACTTTAGTCTAAATAAGTTGTTGTTAGTATTTGTTTTTTTATATCGTGTACATATTTTCTATATCTTCTAGTTGTATTTTAATTAAGAGACAAATAGCACTGCCAAAACAACAAACCTAATGCCTAAGACTGTTGCACAGTACTGTATATTAAGCATTAAGTGTTGTCTGAGAAAGTTGTATACGTAAGATTTCTTCTGACCCTGAATTAAACACTGTATGCCTGCTGGCATGTTTATAGACTTAAATATTCATTTGTTTTTTGAAGGAAGTAACAAATGAATTCTTAACAGGAAACATCACTAACTTCCTTTCTTGTCTTTCCATTTCATATCCCCATTGTCATAGGCTATCTTGTTCCTGTCACATCCAATTGCAGTGGAGGAAAGACTTCCACTGCTCATAATTAGGACAAGATGTCCTAATCTGACGAGCTGCAGCATGGATAATTAGGTCCAGATTCTCTGACAATTATAACATCACACTACATCCAGAGCTGTGAAAGTATTTGCCCCCTTCCTGATTTCTTTTGCATATTTGTCACTTAAATAATTAAAATCTTCAAACTAATTTTAATATTACACAAAGATAACCAGAGTAAATACAAAACGTTGATTTTAAATGGTGATTTCATTTATAAAGACAAATAATCTTTCCAAACCTGCCTGGTACTCTAGTAAGTAAATGCAGAGTAAACATAATAACTAGGCTTGCTCTTTCCGCGTCTTCCTGCCTACATGTTAAAGTGCCCTTAAACAAGACACTGAAATCTTGTAGTAGAACTAAGATGTAGTAGATGCAGTTGTCCAATCAGTTGTTAAATGGAGTATATAAACCAAAAATATTTCAAACTACACCTTTGGTCAGATTCGAGCAATAAATATGTAAAACAAATACAACCGTACTTTTAGAAACTTGGGACACTGAATGAACATCAGCGTAACTGGGATGGGCACTGTCCATGGTGCTGGACTTCAGCAATAGCTGATACTGGGCAGTGAAATGTACTCTACTCATTTAACAACATTTAATTATTTTAATGAAAAATTAATTAATAAGTGAACAATCAGATAAAAATATGTCAGAGACAATAATACTGCACTGTGGCAGAATGTGTAACGTTCAGGGTTAACAGGAAAAAACAAGCTGTCTACTACATTGTTTGAAAGTTAACTTGTGATGGTTGGGCGGTTGAGAGGAGACAAAGTGTTTGTACCTATTAAAGTAGGTCTCACTTGTGTTGCTGGCTGCCACTTGAGGTGAATGGGAGTGTAAATCCACTGAAACAAAATGAAACACGGAGAAAATCCTGTTTAAGAACAAACAAAAACGAGACGGATCACTTTCTCTTAAGCCACTGAATTAAACTGATAGCCATCGGCATTGTTACAGACTCAACGAGGACCTAAATAACTACTGCCTGTGCACGAGTGCGCACGCACACACACACACACACACACACACACACACACACACACACACACACACACACCGTGTGTGATGAGTCCAGCGTTTGTGGTGCTAAAAATGTTATCTTACTATAAGAGTATTGCATTCAGTAATGTGATTATTTATATTATATGCTGCTAGGTGCCCATAAGTGTCTGTTTTCAGTGAAGGTGATTTCCAGCTGTACTGGTTCTGGTTAGTTCCTGAGCAGCTGTGAACAGTACTACATCACTATGATGTCAGACAAACAGTGATTTAAATGAACTAGCGAAAGACACTAGTGTTCACATAAGCAAAAAGAGAAAAGAGCCAAACCCCCACCCAACCCCCACCCCTCCCACCACAATAGACATATACTGCAGTATTGCATGTTATAATAAATGAATGAATATAGCTCTAAACTTTACATGTCAGGACCAAAAAAAGTCATTACCATTGTCAGAACATTAGGAGAACATAGTGTAGACACACACACACACACACACACACACACACACACACACACACACACACACACACACACACACACACACACAC
>JAUYWH010000018.1:13853320-13880874 GCA_034779795.1 Ctenopoma multispine | reverse complement strand
AAATTTTGCATCAATAGCCCACTTAGAAATCCCCTTACTGATAAAAATGCTGATGTGTCAAATACTCATTTCCCCCGTTGTATTTTAAAGTCTGATTATATGATAGTGTTGGTTACATTATACATTTGTCTTTATATGTAGTTACATAATTACTTTTTAAAAATGTCTTATTTAATTGCGTCCATCAAGGTTTAAAGACAAAACAGTTTCTGACTGATGCTTCATGGTATCCAGTCACCTGTTTACATCTATCTCTTCATGTTCACCAGTCTGCACTCAGCAGTTTGAAGCTTTGTGCTGAGTTTGAGGACAAATGCTCATATTCAGCTGAAGTGAAATGTGCTTGGGGTAAAGAGACCACTTACACTGAGAAAGTGATACAAAGCAATGAAATGTGAAAAATACAGGCAAGTTTGAAATATCCCAAATAGCATGGTTAATTTTAGACATTTACTAGAATACATATGTATAGTAGTATATAACAAGACTCTATTTGGAAATAAACACGAGGCTGTGTGTAAGTCATTTGAACCCAGAGTGTTAAAGAATGTAATGTGAAATATTTATGATTGATTGAGCTGCAGAGCAATTTGTTAATCAATTATAACTTGACATTGCTGCCTCTCTGGTGATTTATTCATTTGTCCTTGAATCAACTCAAATATGTTTTCCACAAACGAATGCAGATAATGTTTCACTAGATAAAGCAAAACATTAAGCAGCATTTCATCATGGTGGCAGCTTCAAGGGGTTAGTTAGCGCACTTAAACATTAAAAACATTGAGTTTATGCCTGTGAGGATTTGGCAGACTACAGTGAGTAACTTAATATTACGACAGGGTAATGGATAAATTGGTGTTAGGGATTTATTATCTGCTCAAATACAATTTAAAACTGGCAGTTGTTAAAACATTGTGCTTGACTGTTATATTTTGGATCCACTGTGGTGATGTAAAGAGCCAAAATGATAAGAACTGTGTCACTGGCCAACTGTGAATCCAACTAATAACCAAATCACTATGCACAGTTGGTAGTCCAACCTTAAACAGCAACGTAAATGTTCACAGTATTATTTTAAATTTATGCACATACAGTGTTTCAACTGAACAGGTAAAACATCTGTGGCTTTATCTGTCATCAGTGTGAACTCTGTGGGTCTCAGGAGTGCACGACGATCGCTGTTCCAAATCTATAAATACGTGAAGCTGATTTTCACAAGATCTGACAATGAAGCATTTCATCACAAGGTGGCAGCTGCAAGGTGTTGTGTTAGCCAGTGGATTTAAATGACTTCTATGACTTCAAGTTCATACCCTTCACAGTGAGGATTTGGTAGACTATGGTGAGTAACTTAACAGAGAATCTAACAAGATTGATAATTAAAAAAACAAACTTTGAAATCTTCAGGATGTTCCAGTCAATGTTCATGATTTCCCCTGTTTCAGAGGAGGTTGATATCAAGAGGTTATCTGGGAGCTCTATGGACAGACGAGGCAAAGTTCAATGATGGGAAGAGAAGATTTTGGAGAAGGGAAGGAACTGCTCATGATCCGCAGCATACCACCTCATCTGTGTATGGTGTGGGCATGTATAGCTGCCAAAGGAAATGGTTCAATGTACAATGTAAAATGTGCTCTGTGCAGTACAATGAATACACACACATGCAAGCGAAATGCAGGAGTAACCCTTGACAGTCTCCTTTTAAGGCTGCGCTGGGAGCTGTGAATGCTGCCAGGCGGCTGTTGTCTAGGATGATACTGGAAACAGTGATGCTTATTTATTGTTAGTATAAGAAAGCATGTGGAACATGAGGAGAGAAAGAAGTCCAGGGTGGTTTGGACTAAATGAACATTTAGTGTTGTGTTATGATACTGGCCACTCCTTAACTACAACTCGAACTGCACAGTGTTTGGGTCAGTTTAGTCCAGAGTCAAAACAAGGTCGGAAGAGAGTAGAGATGATGAACTTAAAGAGGACTACACCCACAGCTCTGCCAAACACACTCAGAGAGCTCTGATTCTGTTTACACAGCGGAGGCTGAATGTTCAAGGGAACATAATCTGCATCTCATGTAATTGCTTGTGATTCTCTTTCTTAACTTCAAAGAGAGGGAGTGCTGCAGTTCAAGGGTCAAAAGCTCGACTGTTGCTCAAATGCCCCCCAATTTCCTGTTTTGTCTGACTCTGAGAGTCAAAAGGGATCTAAAATGTGAAGGCCACGTTCTGCTGGTGCCAATGAGACCAAAGGCTTCACTCCTGTCTGCTGGCTCCCTTTTGTCTCAGGTCAGATGATTTTTGTTAACTTGCAAGCGTTTGTTTTATTCTTACAGTCGCAATGCGTGTCAACAGTGGAGATTTTTTTAGGTAATAGCATGCAAAGCTACACACAAAGTCTTGAAAATGGAATGTACTGCAGCTTCAACTCCCTTATTTCATCTTGTCAGGATGAACCCCTTTTTACTGCCATAGTAAACAAGAACCTCACTCTCCCACTCTTTTTTATCCCTTTCTATACTAAATCAACAGCCAAGAAAGCGACACTCACATGTATTTATTTTAGGATATAACTCTCTATTCTGTGTTGCAGGTCGGAGTAAAAGCACTACAATGTCATAGTATGAAGAAACGGTTTGCATATGGAAAGAACAAAATACGATCACATATCCATTTTACAGGCAAAGAGTTTCATATTTCAGGTAACGTTCAAAAGTTTTCACTGAGGATTTCTTTAGTAGAAAATTGGTTGAAATAATTTAATCTAATTTCTGCACATCTTACAGAAACCACAAGAGTCAGAAAAGTACATTTGTGAGTTTCGAGGGGGTGGGGTTACATGTGAGTGAGTGGCCCCAGTGCTAAATTACACTGCAACATGGTCCCTCTCAAAGCCCACATCTGGGATTGGCCCTGACAACTGGATGCCGTGCTGCTCTAATTTTGGTTACTTTGTTTATAACCCTATAATAGAGACAGCGTAGGACCACAGGGCTGGAATGTAGGAGGACAGTAGGCAAAGTAAAAGTAGTCATTTTGTAAGAACCTTTGTGGATATTCAAGCTTTAGAAAAAATATAAGGCTAGGTAAAAAAAGAACAGTTTGAATTCCTTTATGCATTTGATTAAAGCAAACTTTGTAGCTACCTTACTGTTTCTTTTAATAGGATTCACACCATCACAGTGATTCAACCTTCAAACCCAAAGGCTGCAGGTTGTAGCTTGCTGAGCTGGGTGAGCATGGATGGAACAATAATAAGAAATCTGTAATTATACTGGCAGTAAACCTGGGCTTTACCAGCCCACTCACTCTCTTTGGAGTCTGAGCATGAACATAATCACTGAATACACTTTGTCAACACGGGGATAGATTGTATAAAGTCACTTAGTCAACTTGATAATAAACAATATTTTTGCCTGAGGACGAGGCTTAGCTCACCGGATGCAAGTTGAAATGTAAAACGTGCAGCAGCTATGTAACAAGTGGCAGATATATATATCTTTCAATATTCAGGGATTAAACTGTCATCTGTGCACTTTTGTGTCAGCTTCAATATTAACTCTGTAGCATCTCTCAAATATGTGAATAGTCTCAGAATTAAAGAAAATAAAAAAGACAGGTGATGATGTCTGACGTGCTGCAGCCAGTAACTTAATGTTTTGTTTTACTTAGTCTGACATAATCTGTCTTCATGTCATACTGTATTTAAAATTACAACTGAAGTGATGCTCTCCAAAGTCTTAAGCTTCTTCATAATTCTGGAAGTTAGGAATTAAAACAGAAGCATTTACAGTGTAATTGTTGCATTTACGTGGACCTTTTGCTTTAAGATACAGTACACAGAAGGATTACAAGCTGTTGGACATCGTTTATTTGTCCATTAATCAGAGGACTTCTGCACTTTGGGCTTTGTAAATGTGTGAAAATCCTTTCAGTAGCATTTCAAATTAAGTGTTATATAGTTTCATAACACTAATATCTATATAACGATTTCGCCTCTCTTCACTTCAAACATTTATAGTTAAAGCAAAAACAATAGTTTCTTCTGCTCAAATGCATTTTAAGGCAGTAGGAAATTAGGCTAGTAGAGCTAGAAATTCAAAATAATTTATAACTGAAATCATGATGTAAAAAAAATTACTTTCTGACAACTGTAAAAACAAAAAAAAACACAAATGTATCATAAACTCCACAGGTTGGATAAAGATATTTATTGCAAAAATGTTACTGCAGGGGGCAGTGTGATGTGTGTGTGATATCTGAGACACTATCTAAATGGGGAACATTTCAGAACTCAGGCAAATGGATTACAGGAGAAAGAAGAAATAAAAGTAAGTTTAATAACAAGGTTCTTTTCCTGAATAACTTATGAGGTCTTCACTATCTGTTTATTAGTTTCAGCATATAAAAATACTGCTCCGCAGCATTAGAATCTCCTCATCTGTCTGCGCTCTTGTCTTCTCTGTTTCTTCTCATTGACTTCCTCTGGTGCTGATGGGGTTTCTGCCATAAACCAAGGACCCAAAAAGTTCACCCACAGCAGGTGCAGGGCACGGGCTGGGGCCTGACGAACACACAAGATAAAACATTGACATGACATGAGTAAAGTAAAAAAGAAAATGTCATAGGATGTATTGGGGAATTGGACACAAAAGGTCTGCAGTGGCATGAAAAAAGTAAGCGAACAATTACCTGCATTTATCTACAGATTCATCCTAAAATATGGTCAGATCTTAAATGTGAAATTATAAACAAACAAGATATTTAGAAACATCCTCAATAGTACATATACAGTACTTTGTACCACTCTTGGATAAAACACTCTTGTATGTGAAATGTATGTGAACACCTGTGGTATACAAAAGCTAAATTCGAGTCAGGAGTTAAGCTAGGAGCCAGACACAATGACCCTAAACAAAGTAAATCTACAGCTACAGGAAGTGCTTGCTTAATGTTATTCCTACCAAGGGGGGTTTGGACATTTATTAAATCCAGTGGTTCACTTGCTTTTCCACCAGCACAAGATTAGATCACATTTCATGACCAATTAATCCAGGAATAAACAGGCAATTTGAGGAATTCATAAGGAAGGATTCACAAACGGTTACTTGCCACTGCACCACAAAGGTAAAGGTCTTACCAGCAACCAGAGATACCAGAAATACGTGCAGATTGTGCTGAGCACTTGTACTATGGCTGTGAGCAGGATGACATCCTTCAGGTGCCTAAAATCAGACATGCAGACAATAAATTAATAGAAGAAACATCCTGGCTCTGAATGTGCAGTCACCTGCCTCGACCGGCTGTGGTTAGTGGAAAGAGGGAGAAAAAAAATATGGGTGGATATAAGTGGACGGAAGAGAGGAGAGGAGAAGGTTGACAAATATGCAAAAAATAAGACATCAGGAAGAGGACAAATACTTTTTCACAGCACTGACTCACATTTTCTTGCTTAGTGTAAACTGAAGTAATATAAGACCACATGAAATAAAGTACTGTATATCAGAGTTGTATTTAGTTGGATTACTTACTCTGCCATGCCCTGTTCCATGTTTAAGTCTATTCCTCCATCCAGGAGACTTCCATCTTCAGCAAACGCTGGCTTGGCCATGGCGGCCATGGAGCGGTAACTCCCGACATACACCGCTAGAGCAAACGCAAGCAGCAGCTGCAGGAATCGTACAAGGTTTAGGTTCAGGAAGTTACGGGAAGTTACATTAGATTCTGGCCTCAATAAATGCACATACCCATGTCCAAAATGTAGACGAACTGTAGAAAACTAAAAGATTCACAGCAGCATATATCGCCTGTGGAGAGCACAACACAGTAAAACAGAGCTGCAACAATAACACTGCAAAAATCTTGTTCCAACTTCTCAAACATGACAATTTTCTATTTTTTTGTTGTAATATATGGCAGTAAGTTCAGAAGCTTAAGGTTTTAGTCAGACAAAACACATTTTCATTATTTTTTAACATTTCTTAGACATAAACAAGTAATTAATTAATAAAGAAATAATAACAATAATAAATTATTAAAATAATAATAACAAAACATTAAAGTATCAGGCCCAAAGTAGGCAATGAGGTAATAGTAAGCAGAACTTTATCATGGTAAAGTAAAACTAAAATAAATGTAACATCACTGCAGTACACATCTGGCTCCTGTTTGCTTCTTTAGACTGAAACAACAGCATTAAGGTTCTCACATTTGCTCCCAGGATGACTCTTGTGTAGAACTTCAGAGTCACCTCGTTCTCCTCGTAGATCTGCTTTTTTCCCTTTGTGCCAACTTTACCTTTGGGCTGTTGGGAAAACACAATGAGCAGTTTTAGTGATATCAGACGTCAACCGAGCAATGCACAACAGCCAGGTGACAGAACTTGTTACAGAACAGGTGTAGGACAAGCTTTTCAGATATGCCTTTGGCGCTTGGTAAGACTTTGTGCTTTCTGAAGACAGTAAATTTAACGTGATACCCAGCTCTAGACTCCGTTCTTGCATATTAAAAATGAAATAAATATGTATTTTAAGGAATTCGGTTGATAAAAAGTATAGAAATTATGACAACTACTGCATTTTAAAACTTTTGCTCTGCATATATATATTATACTGCTGTGTCTGTACCAACTTTGCAAAGCTGTATACAGTTAAATTGAATGTCTTGTCTTGTCATATAAAAACTCAAAAGTCAGTCAGAAAATGTTATAACTTTAGTTTTCCCCTTAACTGCTAAAGCGAATACAAACTTCAACACTGCTGGTGAAGTACCTGTTAATAAGGTCTATAAAATTCTCACTCATCCAGGTGAAGTTATCTGGGAGTTTCACTACTCATCCAAGTGACGTCATCATTCTGACAGACTGGACAAGTAGTGCAATGTTTCGACCTAACAGAAACTCCAGTAGCCATTACTCAACTTCCAGATAACTGAAGTTAATGTTTCATTAATTGATTACAAAATAAGCCTATTAAGTAGGCGTTTCAGGTTTTCTACAGAGCTCACCAAGTTAAATTCAAGGCCTTTTAGTCATACATAGAATAATCTTTAAACCTGGTATGTATGTGTCATTTACATCCCATTTGTTCATTACATTTCAGTTGTGTGTATTACAACAATTCCTGATAATGGATGCATGATAGTGGCAAAAAAATACTCAAGGCATTAACCAACTAAATATA
Source organism: Ctenopoma multispine (assembly GCA_034779795.1). Taxonomy (NCBI): domain Eukaryota; kingdom Metazoa; phylum Chordata; class Actinopteri; order Anabantiformes; family Anabantidae; genus Ctenopoma; species Ctenopoma multispine. Next base: position 13,873,700 of record JAUYWH010000018.1, on the reverse strand, counting down.
ACAAATCAATACGTGAGTGAGCATCGTTCGAAATGAAACAGGTTAATTAAATCTAAGACCTTTAAAGACATTGTAAGGTCTTTATTTGATGGAAATGTATTTGTTGCTGTTAAAGACCTGCAGAAATAATGAATTTCAACATGACAACATGGGAGCCTGCATAACAGTTTCAGTTTCAATAAATTTACTACCAATGTTTGTGGAAGTGGCTAAACCTGATTGTGTTTTTGTTCTGTGCATCCTTTTGATTTATTGCAACAGTGTGTAAGCTCTATGAAATACAGCTTGTTGGAAATCCTGACACACTTCAGATTTATGTGTTTAGTTTTCCCTAAACAGACCAGTTTTTAGCTTCTTCTGCAGCGTGAGGAGGACTCACAGTAGGTAAGCCACTTTGCACGACAGCAGTATGAACTGAAGTAGATGTAGTAAAGTGAATCGGTGAGTTGCTGGTGTATTGCGCTGCCTCTGCTGCAGCTGCATGTGTCTGAGTGTCTCACCGCCATTCGCTCTCTGACTCGGGGCTGTTTTTCTCTCCCACTGCGTCGTCTTTAACATCGACCTCTGTCTGACCCGCTGCCACTTCTCGTCGTTATTATGTTACTGCATCAAAAAATTAGCCCACAACTCTGCCTGTGCTGTGTTTTCTTGTAACACATCAGCACTTGAGGATTCCTGTTGGTCAACATATCCGGCGCATGAAAATGTCGTCATCACTTGAGTTACGGCGACTGAACGTGAAGTTTAATGACAGGCTGCCATCTGCTGGTTATTTTATTTAATTTTTTACATGTATATTTTTTTATAATAATTTTTAAAGCTATATTTAATTATAACTAATTTATTTTTGGCAGGGTCATTTTGTATGTCAGTTGTCATTGTTTGTTACTTTCACCAATTTTGCTTAATTTTTGGGAAGTATATACGTATGAATGGTGCAACTAAACCTCTCTGTGCCTTATGTGTAAAAAATCATATTTTTCTTAGCTGAGACACTGTTTAGGATTACTTATTCTGGAGGGGTTTATCAATACAGATTATGTCATCTGTATTCAATATATTCAATATTCAAAATATACATTTTATGTACCCAAACTTTGTATGCAAACCATATAACTGCATGTATTTTGTTCTCACTTTAGAGAGCACACACACACATCAAAAGAAGCAGATGATTTTTCCTGGAGGCAGCTGAGAAACTCTAAAACTAAAGGACAGTGATCACATATAAGAAAAAAAAAACATAAAATGAATTAGTACAGCTACAAAGAAATGTGATTCACACAATTGTAGATTTACTGTCAAATTACTTAAGAAATTAAAGTAATTATTTTTATTTTTATTTTAATTAAAATTTTATTAAAACCTGGAAAACTACATCTTGCTATTATAAATGAAACATTTATAAATTATTAATTAAGGCACAATCAGCTTAAAATATATTACAAGTTATCACAACTACTGAATAATTTCCCAATAACTCGTTTCTATTATTACTTGTAAATATTGTCATACATACTAGTATAAACACTACACATCTTTGTAGTAGGTCCTATAACTTTTTATAATTTGATATGACAGTAGCAAACATATTCAGATAATTTTAGGCTGTCAGTATCAATTAGTTGTTTGACAGTACAGTATTAAAATTATACCAAAGTTAGCGTGCCAATTTATATCTGGCATCAATGTGTCGAGCGCTCTGTTTTTCGCCCTTTTCGAGACGCAGTTCTTGGCCCTCCTCAGCCACCGTAGTCTGAACAGCACATCTGAAAAACAGCATCGAGGCGTCTGCTCCTCTCACTGACAAGTCATCTTCGCCACGGTTAACGAACCTCTGAATGCTCGTTAACTAATGTCATGTTTGTACATTTAGGTGGCGAACGTCACTCTTGAGCTGACAGTTTGTGCTACAAAATGGAATATCTGCTCCAGGTGAAAATCGGCGCTCTGGTCGGTTTATTGCTCTTAACTCTGTTTTTTGGTTTCATCCCTGCTCGAGTTAAATGGTTCAGCCACACAAACGGCACAGGTTGGTCAACGTTAATATAACGTTATTATAAGCAGCTGTTAGTTGTTGTTTGGTGTGCATACATTTAGACAGTTGATATCACTGTTAAGCGCTTCTTTCAAATACGAGGTCTTACATTGTATTTGTCTCAAACTCCAAATAGTAACAGAGTGGACTGATAGTAAAGGGTTTATTTTGATTAGATTACCCGTTTCTTTTTTACCGCACAGTAATGCCGAACTAATAAGGGAAAGCCACTAATTAATTAGCAATTTTGATTCCTATTATTTGATGCGTTCCTATTTGTGAATTAATAAGTCAACTCTAAATTGCCAGATTTTTAAATGAAGACTAGTGTAACAGTCCTTCCAACGACGATATCTTTCTACTGGGTCTTAGATAGTTTCGCCGGCTGTCTGTATAAACAAATCACGTGTTTTAGCTGTAGATAAACATCCGTTGATTTTATCAATTGTGACATAGAAAGCATTAACGATGTGATAACTGTTATTGAGTTGTCAGAGTACAGATACATAGTTTATAATAGAGGGGGCTTAAGTCATTGATCATAAGCCAAACAACAACCGCAAACACGTTTCTTCTAGTGTCTTATAATAATCTGTTTAATCATTATTGCACTATACCATTGTTACTGTAGTCATTAATGTAAACCTGAAGTGTTATGTATAAGTTCATTACTACCATTAATAAGCCCCCCTGTCACCCCTGGGCTGCAGTCACCTGATAGGGATAAAGCCTGAAGCACCAAGCTTTCTGGAAATATAGTCAGAGTTCTGTGAGGATGGTGAAATTTGACTTTCTTAAATGGAAGTGAAAGGATCATTTCTCTCTGTTCCTTGTGTGTGTATGTGTGTGTGTGGTTTACTGCTCCAGTGACTCATTTTGACTTCTCATGATATGTCACATGATCTCTCAAAGATTAGTCTAACTTTTGGAAGGAATGATAGCCTGGACTGAAGTGTACCATGATTAGTTTATAATGCAAATAATAACATGTTAGAAACTGTTAAATGTTCCATTAATTCGCATAACAATTCATAACACTACTAGATTTGGGAAATGCACAGTCAGAGTAAATGTATTCATGGAAAATAATCAACATTCTCCTCAGTAGCAATTCTATCAATGTGTGCAAGTTCACCCTGAAATAGAAGATATATTATAGTATATTTTATTTTGCAGAAACCCATCGTACAGTTCTCAGTCTAATCAGCTGTTTTGCCGGTGGAGTTTTCCTGGCGGCATGTCTGCTGGACATTATTCCAGATTACCTTTCAGACATCAACACAGAGCTGGATGCTCGGAAGGTGGAGGTACGTCCAAGTATGCATTCATTCGGATTAATTCATGCTCAGAAAAACATAACACTTGCTGTGCAAATAAAAATGTATCATATTCTTAACTTTTACTTAATCTATTCAATCAACAATCAGTCTATGAAATGTGAGAAAGGGAAAACTGCAGGTAACCTTTTTTTAAATAAGTTTTCTTTTCTAATTCAGTGGTCTTAGTAGAGAGGATGTCACTGTGGAGGAGATTGTAAAACCCACTGACAATTTGTAGTGTTAATTTTAGTTGGTTTGATTTTACAGTATAGATCAGTTTGCTCTTGTGCTGTTGTGAAGCCTTGACTTGCCATTGTGTATAAAATGTGCTGAGCAAATTTGACCTGATTCTTTAGTCAGGTCCACAAATATAAGCTATAAACAGAAGCAGATCCTTTATTATTTTATTAGTGAATAAAATATTGTTGAGCTGTAAGGAATCGTATTTGGTGTATCAGAATTTTGTAGTTTCTATGACCTTTAGCAATAAAAAGCTACCAACATTTCACCCTTTTATGCATCTCATGATTGATAGTAATGCTTCTCTGTTGTTTCAATTTACTCATTCCTGAGTTTTTCAGACTTAATGTGCAAACCGTTTAATCTCTTTATTGTTTTAAACAGGCCAGCTTCCCCCTTCCAGAGTTTATCATAGCTGTTGGCTTCTTCCTTGTCCTCATCCTGGAGAAGATTGTCGTGAACTGCCGAGAGGCGGGAGGAAGTCAGGAGGAGAGAGCTCCCCTTATACCAGAAAACAGAAATGGGCACAGGCACAACCAAGGACCACACACTGACCTGGAGGGTAGCGGTCATCATGTCCATGTGGACTTCCAGGCCCACTCCTCCTTTCGTTCCTTCATGCTCTTCCTCTCCCTGTCTCTCCATTCGGTTTTTGAGGGTCTTGCTATCGGCCTACAGAACACTGATTCAAAAGTAAGAAGAGTTTTTCCTCTGCTCTGACTTCTAGAGAATATATTATATTTGGGCTGTTTTTTCCACATTTTTTTGCAATTTAAAAAAAAGAAAAAGAGTTCAGTCTTCTCTGTCAATTTTGGCTCAATCTACAGTCTCTTAATGGCAAAGTGAAATCATGTTTTCAGAAAAAATTGCAAATTAAAAACTGAAATCTCTAATTTAAATAATATTTCAAATAATTCAGATCCTTCGCTGTAGCAGTCCACATTGTCGGCAGGTGCATCCTGTTTGCTTTCAGATCAGATTGCTTTCAGACCAATCGCCAGAGTCCAGTCTGGCGATTGGTCGTAGTTTAAAAAGGCACACAGCTTTTTTTCTCAGTGACTTTCCTGCACTTCCTACTGGATCTGATTAAAATGACTATCTTTAATATATAAATTTATTTCTAGCTAGTCCAAAATAATGTCTTAATCTGTGTTATACTTTTTGACAATAGCACTTAAAGTTGTACTACATTGCATCATCTACGATATATCGTGAAATATTCCTTCCCGTGAAAAGAGTTTGTCATAACTATAAAAACAGTTTACAACATTACCAGACAAACATTTGGACACACAGAGGAATTACAATGTTTTTTTTGTATGTCTTCAGCTGTGTTACCATCATTGCAAAAGAGTTTTCTAATTATCAGTTATCCTTTTAAACAAATAAACTTGCAAACATATGTGTTATTGGAAAACATTACTAAGGCTTGCTGATTATAGGTCTCTGCACATTTATGTGCACAGGAATACTTTTGTTTAAAAAACAGCAGTTTTCAGCTGTTTTAGTCACTTACAATATTAACAACGTCTGTTAAACACTGTATTTGACATCAATTGGATGTTAGAAATCTGCTTTTCTTTCAAAAAGATGGTAATTTGTATGTCTGTCCAAACATTTGACTTGTAGTATAGCTGCATCTTGATGTGTTTTCATGTCTTCATTAGCCTACAAACACAGTACGCATGGTCTCTAAAGACCATCTGTGTGTAAAAAGTGTGCATTATTACCATTAATAAGCCCCCATGTCACCCCTGGGCTGTAGTCACCGGATATGGATAAACACTGGAGCACAAAGCTTTCTGCAAATAAAGTCAGAGTTCTGTCAGGATGGTGAAATTTGACTTTCGTAAATGGAAGTGAAAGGATCATTTCTCTCTGTTCCTTGTGTAAGAAAACAAGGAGGTTTTAAGATTAGTGTGTGTGCGCCGTGTGTGTGTGCTATTGTCATAATCTCATTTATATAACTATTGAGATATAGTTTTAAATCTATATTGTCCTCTCATATTGGAACTTTTACTTCTATTTTGATCCTTGTTTAGCAAGTGGATGGGCTCACTTCTTCTGTCAAGCTATAATTTTTAGCCTGTGAAGATGGACAGTCAATGATCTATAAGTGTTCATAAAAGATAACTTTAAACATTAATGTTGAATAAACAATGAAAGTAGTAGTTGTAAATGTTTTAGGAAATTGTTCATAAACTCATACAGCCTTGTCATAAATCAAGAAAAAAACTTTCAGTTTCAATTTGTAGCTTCAAGACGTTCTGACAGGAAAACAGGATCACTGTCATGTGAGTCAGATCTGTTTGTCTGGTCACAAGACAGCCTGAGCAGCTTAAGATGAGGAAATGTGACCTATATGTAAATGTATAGTATAAATATGTTAAGATAGTAATAATTCATGCTTTGCAAAAATAAACTGCCAGTTATAAATGATGTAATAAAACATACTGTGCATAAAGTGAAGTGAAAAAGTCTGAGACCACATTGTAAATGCAACAAAATGTGTGGCATTGACTGTGTTAGCTCCTTCGTACAAAAGGTCAGATCTCCTTGAGGTTTATCTCCTTTATTGAAGCACCCATTCATCAGAAATCTTTCAAATAAACTTGCTGCCATTGTTCACTTGTTATAAATAGGACTGTGCCTCGAGTTTCTAACATTGCTGACTACAGTAAGTTGTGATAGTGGGAAACACGGCATCAGAACTAGGTGAAAGTTTAAGAAGTCAAATTATTGTTACTGTAACATCATGGCTAAACTGAAGGTTTCTAAGGAGGCAGTGCCTGAAAATCTAACACTCTAATACTTTGTATTAGATTAATACTGTAAAATCGTTTCATGTGGTCTTGAACTTTGGGACCCAACAAACTTCACTCAATTAATCTCTTTTCAATTAAGATCTTATTCTCAAGAGACCCTCATGTGTGTAAAATGTTTTGAATATACAATTACACATCGACAAAGAACAGTTGCTGAAAAGCCTTGAATCACCATTGTGTGAAAAGTGGGCTTATAGGGGAAGTTAACACAGCTGAAAATCATCTCAGGAAGTGAAATGAAAATGAGTGGTGTCATGTTCAAACCCAAATCTATGCATACATGATGAGAATACAGTCATCAACATTTATGTTTGTGGAGGCTGTTTCTTTATTGATAAAAAAAAAGTTATTATAAGAGGAAGAGCTAATAGAACTAACTAACCTCCTTGTTTTCTCCAGGTGTTAGAGATCTGCATCGCTATACTAGTCCACAAGAGCATCATAGTGTTCAGCCTGTCTGTGAAGCTGGTGCAGAGCAGCGTTCCTCCGCTGTGGGTCGCTGCTTACATCGGAGTGTTCGCCATGATGTCACCCATAGGCATCGCCATCGGCATCAGTGTGATGGAGGCTCAGCTAGGAGCTGGAGCACTAATCCAGGTCGTTCTGGAGGGGCTCGCCGCAGGGACGTTTGTTTACATAACCTTCCTGGAGATCCTCCCACATGAGCTCAACTCTCCTGGGAAGCAGCTTCTCAAAGTGCTCTTCATCCTGTTGGGCTTCTCCATCATGACAGCTTTGACATTTTTGGGCTGAGATCTGTCAGGGTGGCCTGTCTGGACACTTGTGCCACCTACTGCGGCTCCTACAGATGTGTGGATGACTTCTGTACAGAAGACAAACTGCCTTCATTAGAAAGAACAGATGGACAGTTACATCCAGCTGTGGAGTTTTTAATGTCAAAGGGAACAAATTTTAGTATTTAATTGCTTCAGATATACTTTAAAAGAATTATAGGGGAGGACTCTGGTTGATTCATGTATACGTTGTTTATTTTTAAAAGGATTTTATGTAAAGAGGAACTACTTACTCCAGTAACTGACAGCAACACAGGAACATATAATCTAAATTTTTCCCCTAATCTATGAGTCCCCCTCTTGGCTTTGTTTGAAACATGCAAACAAAACCACCATGTCTGACCTTTGACAGTGAAGCCACTGCAAACAGAAGGGTTGTCTTATACTGATATGATATATTGCAATTAATCAAATCCTGTCACGTACTTTTGGATCTTTTATGTTTAAAATTAATTTGAAACCAATTCTAATAGGAACTTTGACAGATTTTGTTTCCTTCACTTCTGTTGAAGTATTTAATTTATGGTATGTTCAGTTGGATGTTTGGCCTTTTTAAATAGTTATTGTGTTTCAAGTGGCCCAGAAGAATGTGGTAAAATCTGGCATTTTAGTTCAGTGCTTTTAGATGTAGTCTCCTTCATTAAACACTGGATTTTTCTTCTTTTTTTTTTTTTAACTAGTGTAAATGTAACTGCCTCCCTGATGCCTTAAGAAGCTGTTTACCAAAAAAACAGACACACTAAGAATGGTAATGGTGGAAAAATAAGTAAGACTTTTTTACTGTTTGCACTTTTAAGTAACAACTCAACGAACATTTCCACAATTAAACAAGGATAAAATGTAATTGGGATTAATTTAAACAAGCTGATCACAACTATTAACATCACGCTGACCTCTGTCCTTGTTGATTGCTGTTTTTCCACTTTGTCCTCTCTAAACAGATCTGACTATTTGTCTGCATTAAAACACAGACAGAATGTCTGCACGCTTGTGTTTTCCTCAAACACATCAAGCTTTGCAGCACATTGGGCACATTAATTCATCTTTATAGGGGCTGAGGGCCAAAATGGTTCACACTTGCCAAGTGTTTTTGTCAAAGAATTTCAAAGCGAAAAACTCATTTCAAACCGTTATAGCACATGTTAAGTGAATGTTTGTGCTTTCGGTCTGTTTGCACTCGTAGTCATGTTGAGTCATGTATACAGCTAAAACTATAAACTGTCTGTTTAGTCACAGTCTGTCGTGTGGTGGTCAGATTGTTTCCTAAGCAGAAAAAGCAGCAGGAAGTTAGCATGTGTGAGATTGTTTGGCATATAAGAGGAGCAACTGTTAATGCAATTCACATGCAGCAGGTATCGAAGTTTGTGCAGCTGTAGAAATTATCAGCATCTGGCTCAAACTGATAAAAACAGAAGACTTCTGCTTCCACTGCATGGTTGGTTGTTTGTCACCGCACCAATCTGTGCATTGTCTTGTGTGAAAATAATTTGTAGGGTACAGAAACCTACAAGTTTCATCTTGTGCCTTATGATCTTTCAAATATCAATTTCAAAAATCTTTGTTTTCTGATGTGTACATTTGATCAGTGTATAAAGACAAAAGAAGAATTTCCTGCCTACATTTTTATTGTGTGCAAAAGTTAAAGAACCTGTGTTGCAAATGCTGCACTTAAATTTTAAGTTTTATTGTATATTTAACATATTACACATACTATGATTATGGTTTACATCTAAAACTAAAAGAAATCTTTAGAAATGTTGTAAATTGTTTGTTTAAATGGGTTTGTGGGACTTGTGGGTAAACCAGTGTCAGTATATTTTAGTTTCTCTTTATCTAATTTTAATACAAATAAATGAATTTAATTTACTTTATGGTTCTTTCTTTGAATTGTCAGTTGAGTAGTGTGGGAGCAGATTGCTGGTACCAGTAGGTGGTAGAGTTCATCCTGAACAAGGACAGTATTTCACATGGAACTGTATATAGAACTGCAATATTATATTTAATATAAACTAGAGTGATGAACTTGATTACTAATAGCACAAATGAAGACGTTTTCCTATGTTTCTTACTTTTAAGATCCATCTGGCAACTTTGCTTAATTTTCCTTTTTCATTTAGACACATCACATAAATCATAATAATGAGCTGAATAATAGACAAATTACATTATGGCTCACTGTCACATATTCATGGATTACTATGACACAGCTCTAATGTTTTAAATAACTCCTTTGCTTTTCCCACTAAACCAGCTCAAAATGTACATAAAAACTATTTTATAATCTGTCCTTGATTTCTCATGTGTTGGCTTACATAACTAGCAAGAATTCATTTACATCAAAGAATTTAAGAGACAGAAAATACTTGTATGGGCCACAGTTGATGTTTATCCGCTTGTTTCTGTAAGCAAATAAGAATGTAGGTTATTCATGAGCATCCACTAATGAGAGTGGCTGATAGAAGAACAATAACAGAGTAAAGTAAGTCTGCCAGTTCTGGACGACAGAGGCCTCAGTGTGTGGAGGAGGGAGAGTGTGTGATGGACACTTCCCCTGTTCACCCACAGCTCATTAACCCCTTCTCTCTTTGGCTCTCTCAGACATGATATTTGTGTTTACGTAGGGTCTTCATTTTCATGCACAGAGGTAAACGTGCAAGCCGTGGTTTAAAACTTTAAAAACTGCATAAAGAGTTTTTGGATTAATTCACAATTTATGGGTTGTTTTCATAGATGTATGTTGAAAACTCTTGATGAACCACAACACTTATGCACTAAAGACATTTCACTACAAATATCAACATTCCAGCAAGTACAGCCAAATATTTTATGTGCCTTCAGGAATCAAGCAAAAATGATAAAACATGGAAAAAGATGCATGTGAAACTTAACTATACTCACTATAAGTGGGGCATGTTGTTTGATGCTGTGCAATCATGGATAAATAATCCATGATCTTGGTGCCAGGACAAGCCGTACCCCTCAGTGAGGATTTCAAAGAATCTGAGAAGAGGAACATGAAACTGTGACTGTCCCTTCACAGGTGGTCATCTTTCTCATATGACACTTTCACAGGCAAATCCCTCTTTTCATTTCACATGTGCTGGGTTAACACCCAGTCTGAATCACACTGAGACCACAGCAATGTGAGGGGCAGCGGTGAAGAAGAATCTGCTCATTCCTCATTTTTTGAAACATAATTTGCTGTTTGAGATGTTAACAGACTGAATTATCTTAGTTACATATGCTCTCATTCTTAGTTTGTAGGTATATATATGTTATGGGCTGTTCATATACTTGCATTTAATTTTTAGGACTCAGGGTTGTTTTCTGTTTTGCTGCAGGAGCATTTGTTTTTATCATTTGTATGTTCATTGGGTTTGACGTGATTTCTGAGATGCTATGTTTTCCAGCTTGTCAGATGTTTTAGGATCTTTAGGATCAGAGTGACAGCCCTTCTCCACCTCAGCTCCCTCTTCACTTCACAGTTTGCATTAGCGTATGTAGATTAGCCAGTCTTTGTAATCCACTGTGTCATTTTAATCCTTTCAGTAACATTTTCAGTAACTCCTCCCCTCATGGTCCTCTCTCCTCCTGTTATCTCCTCTGCCACTTTGTCTACTTCTCTCAACCCATCAGCTTAAGGTAAGGCTGTTCAGTTCTTTACTTACAATAATCTCTAGATAGATCAGAAAATTACGATGAAAGTCATCAGTAAAACAAAACTGCTGTGATTGGACGTAACTCTTCTTTTTATCGGATGTTGTGTATCATATACCCAACAATTTTTTTAATCAGTTGATTTGTGTAAATTCAGTGTCCATGCATTGTTTTTGTTCCTTGTACTGTTGTCTGTATTAGCTTTTATATGTGACTGATAACGAGTCGTATAGCCCGGCAGTGGATTAACACATTTTTGCTGGATTGTTTTGATATTATTTTATTATTTACAAAAAGAGCAAGAACAAAACTACATATAGGAAATAGAGTCACAATTGGAGAAATTAGTGAAAAATGTATTTCAGGATACTGGAAGTGACTTCAGAACAGCAGTAAGTTGATTCTTCCCAGGCATTTAAGTTGTAAAATTACAATGGCAATAATAATTGAGTTTTATGCCAGTTCATTGGTCAGATAGTGTCTGTGTCAGCCTCTAATATGTGTGCTCCACTGACGTGTGAAGGCGTGAAGTAAAAAAACCACTCTTTACTCTATACTTTGGCTTCATGTGTTCATATTCTGTTTGTGCCAAATCTTTGTTCACAGTGTCGACGAAGCTGCTGTGAGACGTTGCAACCATGGCTGCTGTAAGTTTAAGTATTTTTGAATTCAGACAGTCCTTAAATGCCAGTTCTTCAGTGTTTGGCTCCCAGTTCAATGGCACCAAGTCTTAGATGTTTGATTGTCAGCATGTAATTCTGTGTAATGCTGTTATTGTGCCAGTGGATGCTGGCTCTGCGATGGGACCCTTAAGCTGTTTTTAAGAAGTGGCTTTAGAAGTCCTTTCTTTAATCATGTGAAGCAGATTAACCAGCAGTTCACTGCTGTGCTGTGTTTGGGGTCCGATCTGGCTCAGGTGAACTTTACAGCCGCAAGTGTGGTGAATCTGTGGGGGCATTTGTTGTGAAAACGTGAAGTCACTGTAAAGCGCTGCCACTAAAGTAGTGAAGCAATCAAGTGTTTATAATCTGTGATGCTAAAGAAGGATTTTAACTATGTCACAGTATGGAAGAATACACAAAGAGAACCTAAGAAAGTGTGACAATAAATAACATGATCTTTTGTATAATCTTTTGTCACAACTATTTTATGCAGACTGGATCTTTCCGTATGGTGTCAGAGGAGGAGCAGGCCTTACGTTCCAAGCTGGAGCATTTGACAGTGAAGGATCATGGGCCGGTGTTTGGGCCATGCCACAAACTGCCTGGCCATACTGTGCAAAAGGTAGAAAAGCAGAAGTACAATTCAACATAAGATGAGTTCAAATTAAAATATTTGATATGTTGCGCCTTGTTCAGTTATTGATTATCATATATTTTTCCTCCAGGCTAAAGATGAGCTGAATGAGACGGAAGAAAGGCGTGCGCTGGCACTGAAGGACCTGCGGACCATGATTAAGCAGAGGGCAGAGGAGGAAGACGACCTGGCCAAACTAGTGCTCAAGCAGTTTGGGGACAAACCTGATTCTCTGCTGCTGCGCTTTCTCAGAGCTCGCAAGTTTGATACTGTCAGAGCCCATGAGCTCATGAAGGGTGAGTAAGTGAGACCCATTAGATCATACACATAAATATACATTATTATTTCTGCTGTATTTACCTATTTCCGATGTAGAGAGTCATTTTTTGCGCATGCTTATGTATGTGATTGAGCCTCAGACAGACGCTTTCCAGTAGCTTCAGTAATTGAGGGGTGAGACCTCCTTTGTGCTTCTTGTTTGCACGAGTCCTGCCCATCACATCACGGAGAAACAGCGGAATGTGTTCATTAATTGGGGCCTTTGAGGTGGCTCTGAGTTACCTCTGACAAAGCCCTGCTTTGTATTCAAATGGGACAGCAAGTTTCTTTAACCCACACTGTGCTGCTGGGAACTTCACAGTGACTGTGCCGATTGTGCTGGAGAGAGATTAAACAGCAGAGAGGTTTGACACTCATGCGAGGAGACACCATGCTTTTTTTTTGTGGATGCTTAGAACTATTAATTGATTTTTTTTTTTTTTAGTTTTCTCAGTGACCAAATTTTAAATTACTATGCTGAAGGTATTTTCAAAATACCTAGAAAGTTATTATAATTATAACAAATGTGAAGCTACCTTTAAATTAAAACATGAGCTGTGATCTAGATTTTTCCACATCTTTCCATTATTGGAAATATTTGGTTCAAAAACAAAAACAAAACAATAAAAGAAAACATTTATGAGTACAGAAGGAGAACCTGTTAGTGTGTTGTGAATTTGTTCTGTAGGATTAATTGCAACTTGCTGGATATGCACACAACACGCACGCACGCACGCACACACACACACACACACACACACAAAAACGCACACACAGATGGACTCTCTCACTCTCTCTCACATTTACTGTTGGTTAATTAGTGCCTCAGTATGAGCAGACATAGAGCAGCACTGTAGATGCACTAAGACAGTAGTGTCATTGTGTTTGCACTGGGCAGTTGTGCGGTGTACACAATGTTTGTGAATCTTTCAGTGGTGACTGAAAAGCTATATGTGTGTTTTGAGGTTTGTCAGACCAGCTGATACAATTTATTTTTCTAAGGCAACAAAACAAGCAGGGCAACAACCCTACTAATGTCCAGGTCTTCTGGTAGTATCTCCTTCATGCTCTTTATGCTGTGCTGGGAGATACAGGAAAGTTTATTGCAACTGCATGTATAGATGAACCATCTTCGAGCATGTTCTTTATCTTGACAAGTTGGGTCCTATCAGGGATCTTAGTTTGTAGTAACTCAGAATTTACAGAAACCGAATGGTAATTGCTTGTGTCTTCTGCTTGTAAGTCGCTTTGGATAAAAGTGTCTGCCAAGTAAAGAAAAGTAAAGTAAAGTAAACTAGTGACAAGGACACTAGCAAAATCAGTGAGGAAGGATAAGGAGAGAACATTTACCTGTGGCAACTACATGCAAATCCATTTTGTTATACTGTGATGATTAAGAGTTCCATTAATTCTTCAAAGGCAACAATAATGACGTATTTTCATTCAGACTGAATGGAAAAGGCCAGTGTTAGAACTGTGAGATTAAAGTCAAAATGTAAACACTTTTTTTCTATGTAATTGTAATTACATGTAAGTAAACTGGGTTTTGGATTGTTGGTCAAAAAAAAACAGTGAAATAAATCACTAAGAAAAAATTGCATAACATAAAAAATAAACCCGTCCTACAGCTGAGCCTAATTGCAACTAACTGCTGTAGGTTATGTACGCTTCAGAAAGGAGTACTCGGAGTTGTTTGAGAATCTGACCCCTGAGGCAGTCCGCAGCACCATTGAGGCAGGCTACCCTGTGGTTCTGCCCAGCAGAGACAGGTATGGTCGTGTGGTCCTGCTCTTCAACATCGAGAACTGGGACCTGGAGGAGATCACATTCGATGAGGTGACTCTTAAACAATCTCACAGCACAGTTCCATGTTTGACATACAGTTAAATGCAATGGTTTGGCCAAATTACAGTAAGTGAAAATAGTGAAATAAAACTACTGCAGCAGACATTTAAACATGTTATTTCTTTCACAAACTTAAAACAATACAATAAACAAACATTAAGGGTTGCATGTACAAAGGTTTACGCACCCTAAACACCCTGAAAAAAACCATGGTCCTCTACACCTAATCCTCTCTTAACTGTATGTGCACGTCACAGATCTTGAGAGCATACTGTGTGATCCTGGAAAAGTTACTGGAGAACGAAGAGACCCAGATCAACGGCTTTGTCCTGATTGAGAATTTCAAGGGTTTCACCATGCAGCACGCCTCAGGAATCAAGCCGGCTGAGCTCAAGAAGATGGTGGACATGCTGCAGGTCAGATCAGATGCAGGAGGAAAGCGGAGAACTTCCCAGAACTGTTCTGTGAAATCTTATGCTGTGTTTTTCTCTATAGGACTCCTTCCCTGCTCGTTTCAAGGCAGTCCACGTTACTCACCAGCCTTGGTACTTCACCACCACATACAACGTGGTCAAACCGTTCATGAAGAGCAAACTGTTGGAGAGGGTACAGAGAGAGAAACAACACTTTCTATAAACCTCTGAATCTGACATAAAGTTAGTGATTCTGTTTTTCTCGACTGAATGTCGCTGTGTATTATTTCAGGTCTTTGTTCACGGTGAAGAGCTGGACGACTACTTCAAAGAGTTTAATTCAGATCTCCTGCCTGCAGATTTTGATGGGAAAGCCCCTATTGCAGACTACCAGGCCATCGCCACCAAGCTTTTTGGCTCTGAAGACACTGCTCTCTGAAAGAACGGTCCTCCTTTTTCAAACCCAAGAGTCATAGTAGTGTCCCTCATCCTAGATGCCTTATTTGAGAGCAGATCACATACAGTATGGGGTTTATTTTGAAGCTAGGTTGACTAGGTTCATTACTCAGGCAGTTCCTATGAGAAATAAAAATGTATCTAGGGGTAGGAGCAGACGTTTTCAAATGAGCTATGGTATTATAAAAGGGGAAGAAACTGTTTAGATATATAAAAATATGTTTTTTGAATTATAGTTGTGACATATTTTCATTTCATGTTACTGTACAAGAAAAAGGAGAAAGAGTTGGCGATGTGAGGATTGTAGCTCACAACCACATTGGGGCCAGATTAAATTTGATTTGCTGTTCTTCACATTGAATGTTGTCAGACATATGAGTACAGACATATATTACAGTGAGGAGGAAGACGTTTAGGAAGGTATAAAGAGGGAAAATTGTTTTAGGACCAGGGACCTCTTGATTCAGTGCCACTTTCTTTGTCTCACCAGCCTTGTTTGAGTTGTTCCACTCAGATGCCTGATGTACCACAAAGATTCAATATGCAGTTTACATTGAATTGAAATTTTCAATAAAATAGATCTTTTTTGTGTCCGTAGTTTTATATTAACTGTTATTTACTGTGTGGTTATTTCACCTGACCAGATTGTTTTGTTACAAAGCAATAAGGTCTATTTTCATCATAAATGAGGTTAAATAAACCGGACCTCTAATGGAAATTAGTGTTAGTCCCTCTTTTAGGCTGAAATACAGTGTTTTCAGCTGCACTGTGAACATCAGACTGTATTTTAAATCAGAACTCATAGTTACTCCATTACAATTTAGAAGTATTTTACTTTTTTAGTATAAAATGAGGTGATGAAAAAACATTTACTGCTCCAACATTAGCGATAAACACATACTTAAAATACCCAAATTATTGATATTTTAAGTATATTTTGTTATACCATTTTATAATTATAATTAAATTTGATATCTTTTTTACACAGGTCTCATTATTTATGGGCCACTCATCAAACAAATCTGCACTAAAAATGCACCGATGTTCACTTTTACTTGATATTGAGCAACAGGAAACAAGTTAAAACTGTGACCGTTTTAAAATAAAAGCATATTCCAAATACAAGAAAAAAGAACAATTTTATTTTGAAGACCTCCATTGTCTATCTGTTTATTCTTATGTTACTTGCATAAACAAAGTAGAAAAACTGCAGTTGCAACAAGGGGGCTTAACTTTATTATTACAAGCTAAAGTCTGCGTCATGCTAAAACCACAGTCACCAAAGCTAAACCTAGTTAAATATACTATATATAAATTAACAGAACAGTTTCTTCAACAACAGTTGAGAAATATTATTTCTTTATCTTCATCAGCTGGAAATAAAACTGAAAAGGAACACTAGTTTCTTTTGAGAAAATAATTTATTTTGGAACACAATAATATTTCTCACATAGTTAGATAACACACTCACCCACACGCACGCACGCCCCTACACCCACCCACCACTGGTCTTTATCCCGCCCACAAGTGTCCAGTATTAGTGCACACAATGTTGTCTGCGCCCCTTATAGTTTTTGACACATCCCTCAGCTGTCTTTCAGCATCCAAATGTTTGTAAACAAAATTAAAGCTGGATAATAATTACTGCACGTTAACATACTGTGGGTTTTAGTTCACTTGCTTGGGCTGATAAGATTTCAAATGAAAGAGAACAGCAATGAGCAATGTTCATACAAAAATTCAAAAAATTTCATTTGAATTCTTCTGTTTACAAGCAATTAAACATGAGCCCACAAATTGTGGGGGGAGGGGAAAAAAAAAAAAAAGATGGGATAAATACAGGGGAGCACATTTTCATATAATCAAATTCAAAAACATTTCAGATCCCACAATCTACCAGTCATGTTTATGACATGTTTTGGTCTTTTAAACTACTTCCTGTAATATTATTTATGATTATTCATTATTATACGGTTACATTTATATTTCGTCCATGGTCCCCAAACATCTTTACATACACTAGCTTAATCTAGGTCTTACTTTTTCATTGACGTTTTGGTTTTGTCAATCATAAGTGGTGATATGACACAGTATACACTTTACTGTAAGTCGACTCATTAACACTCACACAATAACACAAAGAGTAATAACATTACAAATAACAAAAATATACAAAGAAAAAAAAATCAACTGGAGAAAATTGCATCCAAACCTGCTTTTCTGTGCAAAGTTGGAGGGAGGCAAAAATCTTAAAAGAACACAAACAGCTCTGGAAAAAACAAACTTGTTTTGTGCTGGTGTGAATGTTTCTCTAATTTTCCTATAAGCAACAATAAATCCAAAACATTTTTTTGGATTTGTTCAGAAACCACAGCTGTGGACAGAGTGAACTATGAACCATATTAGCTCACTGTGGGTGAATGAGAGGATGTAGTTAGGTCTCCTTGACAGCAGATGGCAACAGTGATTTGTGGTTTGAGAAATGCCCTATAACCATTTTTTTTTTTTAAAGCAAAGAAAGAAAGGTGGCTCAGACAGAGACACTTTTTAAAAAGGGATGCACCAACCCAAACACCAAATTCTCTATTATCTATTAAGTGGATTGAGTATCGGCCATGATGTCAGTGATCCACATTAAATACAATCAGACAACTAAACTATGATGATTGTACTAAAATCCACACAGTGAGAGATGAAGATTTTATATGTGAAGGGGAAAGAAAAAAGGGAAGAGACAGGTATTTAAACAACTCAATATAGGCTGACACCCTGAGTTGAAAGAACACAACTGAATCCTTGTTTTTAATATTATCCAGGCCAGAACTAATTAGATTAATATTTGGAATTGACAGTATTTGCACCAAAGAAAGGAGGTTGCATTTAAGCCGCTACATCTTAAAACCAACACACGTCGATAAACCATGTTTGTAAAATTTAAGTGTAAAAAATTATTATGATCAACAAGTTTGAGTCTCAATAGTTTAATAATCTGAACACTTATGTTAAATAAAGTGAGCACTATTTTATGAATCAACTAATATTCAACTAACAAATGCTACAATGTGCAAATACTATCAAACCCATTTTTTGTTCCATACAAACCTTGGCCCAAACAGCCTTACAAAATGCACTGTTGTCAATCACTGTATTCTTTTAACATCTCAAACCACCCATCAGTCGTATCACAGTGTTCAAGAGCAGGTATAGATTACAGATTACTTGGCTGGACTTCCTAAGCCCTTACAAAAAGGTATGCAACAAGTTCTCAATCAGATTCAGGTTCTGACAAGTCCACAGGTCTCAGTATTGCTAATTCAAAACAGTTTGTTATGTCAGCAATTCAATTTTTTAGACTGGACTGCTGTGTGGTAACATTTTTAACACCAGTCCAACAAAAAGCATGGTTTTTGAAACACAAATATTCATTTGCTTTAAAAATTGCCTCTTCTTTCTTGCATGCACTATACAATATAACAAACAGTATTCCACAAATAACCCACTAAAATAACAATTTGGTTTAACATTGGCATCCCCAGCCCTCCTACTCATTACACCTCACAGCTCAGATTAGAAAAGAACAAAGTCAGCTGAACTTTCCCTTTATTAGGACCACACTGGCCAATTGGTGCATTTTCAAAATAATAATAAATTGGGATGTTTGCACCACCTGAAGAGCTGTGCAGTAACAGTAAGGATATCAGACTCTTTGCTGGACCTGCAGCTGGTCAAAGGCAAACCAAAAAGTAAGAGGGCTCAAAGACACCAACAGGAAACACAGAGGGAACCATTTGAGACATCTAAATTCTGTTATCTTCACTCCCTCTAATTTTTCTTTTTACCAACAAGGAGAGCTAAAGCAGCAAAAATCTCCATGTCTACACTTTGAACTAATGAGCCGGGGGAAAAAGGTTGTGGCATACAGGGATTAAAGTGCATTGAATAAAAGTGATAGAATGTGACCAAGGGACATCGTGGGTTGATCCCTGGTCCTGTCTGGTAAGCCCTCAACACCTCTATATTAAGGATAAAACATAAGTGCCACGACAACATCATGAGCTGGAAAGAATGTGTAAAACCCACCCTAACACTCACTTTGAACATTTTCTACAAATGTAGCTACAGTAAACCCAAAAGACACTGTAACGTCCACCAGACAATAAAGACACAATTTGGATCACATGCTCCGTCACTGTCACAGGTCTTTAACTGTCCATCTACACAGGCGCACAGAGACATCCACTCTACATCTGAGCCACATACGTACATACTACAAAGATGCTGTTTCTGTTAAAACAGCAGACTAGACTATATGGCCTTGGCGGTGTTGAGCAGTGAGCTTCTTACAGGTGCAGTACGTGGGCACCAACTGTAGCACAGTCCTCTTTTACTGGACTTGAAGAGGCTTCTTGTGTGCTTTTATTTTTCAGTGGACTACTCTGAAGTGGTGCTCTCACTTTCTTTTCAACGCCAGCTTAAGTTCTGGCATCTTCCACGATATTTGGTCAACACCTCCATTAGTCAATGATCATTGTGTACACGTAAAGAAACAAAATGTTCCTGCTCTGAAGTTCTCTGAAGTTACAACAGAACTGTGGTGAAGGCTTGGAGATGTGTAAAAGGGAACCGTGGGTCTGTAAGGGTGAGTAGCACCAGAGGAGAAGGCAGAAAAGATGAGAGCTGTTTAGGGTTTAGTTCAGGTGTCTGGGACAGTGGTGTTGGAGTGGGAGAGAGGTGATGGGAAGAGAAAAGGTGAGAGACACAGTGAGAGAAAGTGAGAGAGAGGCTCAAACTTTCGCCTCTGCACAAGAGCTCTCACTCATGTGGCCACTTTGGCATGGCGGTTTCTGTTTCTCCCACTGGCACATGGCATTGGCGTAACCCACAATTACTTTGTCCATCCAGGTGAGGGGTTGGGGGAAGAGCACAGCACCCTCGAAGAAACCCAGGTGGCCTCCGTGCAGCGTGAGGGCAAAGATCACATTCGGCTTCTTTGCTATAGGACGACAACACACAGTAATAAGGCTTCTGTACTTGAATACAGCGTGTACTGAAAACCCACACTGGACAAATGTGCGAGCTTTCCAGGAATCATTTTATGCCTCTTATACAGTGCCTTGCGAAAGTATCCGGCCCCCTTGAACTTTTCCACATTTTGTCACATTACAGCCACAAACATGAA
>JAUYWH010000018.1:13830826-13853184 GCA_034779795.1 Ctenopoma multispine | reverse complement strand
TCATGTTTGTGGCTGTAATGTGACAAAATGTGGAAAAGTTCAAGGGGGCCGGATACTTTCGCAAGCCACTGTAGATGGTGAGGGTGTGTTTGCATGGTCAAACAGATAACAGGACAACTCAACTTCTGACAGGTATGTTCATGTGGCAACTCCTCCCCGAGTAGGTTTTTTTCCTCTCCACTGTCATTTAGGATTTCTGTATAAATCTTTAAGGTTTTAACCTTACTGTGCACCGTTTGGTTACAAACACACTAAACGCTTTCCAAATTTTGGTCTGAGTGGCTAATGTAAAATTATAAAACAGGTTTGTGACAAGCTGATCTTGACTGACAGGTCTCTCAGGCTCTCACAAAGCCTTTAGCTTGCTTGGACCAAAAGTATGGAGACACACCTGTCCATGCACTTAACCACGAAAACGGGATCCATCCAAAAAAAGTTGTTTTATTCCTGTGGACGAACTTGACTGATTTGACCTTGCAAATGCTGTTGCCAAGTTTCAGATTATAGTAGAAGTTATTGAGGGCTGTTATACATTAATACTCTTGGCTTCTGAATAGTGTGATACTCAGGGGTCCACATATTAGTAGATGCTACACCTACGCAACGGACTTTAAAATCTCACCTGTGAGGAGGTTTGCTTGACTATTAGTACAACAAGAAGCAGTGAATCACACCGTTTTTATTCAATCATAAGAAATAAACCCTGATGCTCAAAGTGGGTCATGTCCAAACCTTTAATAGCTTTCTGATTGCAACATGAACCCATGGCGAGTGCTGCAGCTGTTGAAAACCAGGCACAGTGGGCTCTTGAAAAGACTGGCCCAGATCTCTCTATTCTCCTGTTCTTATCTGGGTTAGTTAGGGAGCTTAATGCAGTGGACTAGTGATTAAGATCCTGCAGGGCCACTGTGCAATAGTCATGACAGCTGCCGAGCTCCCCCGGGACAACTGAGTGCACGTCTAGACCCAGAGCCACAGTTTCACCAGGTGCTGAGTGATTTGAGGAACAGACTGATGTAAAGAGCAGCTAGTTTGTTTTTTTAATATACACATACATATAAAGCATCGGACATCACTTAACACGCCATGACTGACAAACTAAATATGTTGCCTCTTTCCTGGTGAAGAGGTCATACTTTATTCAGCACAATAATCCAGCAACAGCTGAGTATGTAATGTTTAACATGATTGTTGATGATAATGTTTAAATATAGCACAGGCAGAGAAGAACACTTGCTAGACACTTGGTAATGTGCAGACAGTCAAATAGTACATTGCCTCTTTAATATAATTGTGAAATTAGGTTTGAATTTCCTCCAAAGTTTTTTCCAGAATAAAAACATTCACTGTTGAAGGAGTTAAACTCACTTTAAAATGTCACAAGAGGCCTCTGCTCTTTGTGTGAGTGAGTGTTACAGCTGCTGAAACACTTGAAAAAAAAAAAACAGTACTCATAAAAGCGCCCTCTGTGCCACACCTTGTCCTGTTCAGGGTGCAGAGCCAACACGTCAACGATCTTTTCAGACTGCTGACATGCTTTATAAAACAGACAGCTCAAATCTGTTGTATAAATAAAAAACAAACAAAAACACCTCGACTCTGAACTACTACAGGTCCATCTACTACTTGAAAAAAACTGAAGTAAAGACCTGCAATATATGAAGCCACGTATGGATGATTTATGGTTTACAGTTAAGTACATAAACAATCGAGTGTGAACATCTACCAAACGCAAATGTAACACTCAGAACCACCTCAACGCCTTTTATCTGCTTAATTAGTAATGCATAGAGAGTCCAGACCTTATACTACTACTTATAAGCCATTTTTTCCATTATTTGACTTTTGTTAATCCCCAACGGGAAATTCTTTTTCACTTTTTTTATTTAATGTTTAATAGCACACTTTTGTCTGAACCTTTAAATTAACATTGAAAATCTTGCCTTTGCTCACATTTTGAGTCATTCCCGTATTAATGGACCCAGCTGCATATGTATATTTTTAGAATTATTTAGTGATATTCATTCCAATTTTTTAAATTATTTATTATTCAAATTCTACATTATTCAGAATCTCATACATATCTGATGTTTACAGAGTTTTGTACAAAGTTTTTATGTTAAGAATGCACTCAGTTAAATAGCTTATATAGTATTTTTGTAACACTAGGTTTATTACCGCCGTTGTTATTGTGGCACATGTTAGTTACCTGCAAGTGTACGAGGGACAGCGAGGAGCGAATCATGAACCAGAGGATCATCTGCAGAGTTCACTAGCAGTAGTGGCACATTGACCTGAAAAAGAAAGAATTTAAATAACAATACATCAAACACACAAACCGACCAGTCTATCAAACTAAATTTGAGGTGATGTGAAGTATATGCAAAAATAGCTTACATTGTGAATATAATGGACACAACTCTCCTTCTCATAGTACTCTTTGAGAGAGTCGTGGCCGTGGAATTTTCTATTGAAAGCCAAAGAAAAAAAATAAATAAATATCAGAGGACTTTCTGGAGAGGTTCTTCTCAAACAGCTTCAGATCTCATTTCTTAACACTGACAAATGAATTAGCACTACTCTAAATAGCTACTTTAGTGAAACATCTCATACAGATAAGGACATCCAAAGATCTCAAATATATAATCTGCTGCATCAAGAAAACGCTCAGAGCTACGACTTAGCTGTGACCACATACCTCATAATGTTGTCATCAATCTGCATGAGGGATGTTGCTGTGTATAGCCGACTAAGATCTGCATCCATTATTTTAACTGGGCTTCCAAACAGGCTGTGCCTGTAACATGCAGAAATTACAAAAAAAAACAAAAACAACATTAGACTGCTCAGTGTGCACTTACACATTCCACTAGTGCAGTGCAGTAAGAATCTGTATGGAGATTATTGGCACAGGTGCACTTCATGTTTGAAAAAATGCCAAGATCTTCCATAGTGTTATAGGATCTGGACAGATTATTGATGAGTCTCTGTACCCACAAAAATGATCAAGAAGAATTGAAAACCTATTCTCTGTTTCTACAAGGGAAGCCATAGTTTATATGTGAAAGTTTATAGAACCAACAAACTATGTTGTCTGTTATATAAATGTAAAGTTCAAGTGCTGTCTTTGATAAACCCCAGAAAACCGCCGCTATGTAGAAAGAACTTCACAATGACAAAACAACAAGGACAAACCGTGATACCTGTGTGAGAGGATGATCTTTTTCATGTTGTCAGCCATGAGAAAATTATAGAAGCGTCTGAACTGATCCCACTGAAGGAATGTTTCCTGGGCCCTGAGAGATAACAAACACACAGGAAGTTGGTTTGTGCAGCCTTAATGCATTTCAAACAACACATTGAATGTCCTGTAATCCACCAGACAAAAAGTCCCACTGGCAGAGAGCAGCAATGGTGACAGACATTAACATGCAGCTCACTGACAGGCAGGCTTAAGCAACACAACAGCTAACAGTATTCACCTAATAACTGACCATTAGAAAATTTACCATTTATGCTGTGGAGCT
Organism: Ctenopoma multispine; assembly: GCA_034779795.1. Taxonomy (NCBI): domain Eukaryota; kingdom Metazoa; phylum Chordata; class Actinopteri; order Anabantiformes; family Anabantidae; genus Ctenopoma; species Ctenopoma multispine. The sequence continues at coordinate 13,849,657 of JAUYWH010000018.1, read as the reverse complement.
GCAGACCTAACAAAGAGCCCACGCTGACACTGCTCAATCCCAACAACAAAACTACCAGGTAGTATTATTATTATTATTATTGTTCGTGAATGATGATGTGTTTTACTAAAGTTTGCATAGCCTACAGGTGCAAGCTGAGGAGGATAAGTGTGGTTTTGCGGTTGCAGATTTGCAAAACTGGACCCGTGCAAAAGATGAGAAACTGGGATGGACACGAGGAGGACTTACACATTCAAATGGTCTCATGAAAGTTATGGGTTAAAAAACAAACAAAAGAAAAAGTGCTTCATCTCAGTGAGATGCACATAATCTCTTCTTGACTTTGTCATTATTGTCATTATAATTTAGTCATTAAGTAAACCTTAATCAACAAATACTTTCAAAATTTTGACTGACAAAATTAACACTGAACGACTTTACCACAAGGCTCTGAGACATCTCTTGGGGACATGTTTTTGGTCGCCAATAAAACATGATTATATAAACAAGCACTAATAATTTCTGGCATAATGATTTACATTTAGAAATGTGTGTACATCAAGTGCAGTATTAATTATAAAAGGGGCTTCATCAAACCAATGCATTTTAGTTAAAATACGAGGGGAAACCCACCTGAGAGCACAGTACCCTTGACAGACGCTGACACAACACAGCACTCGCTCCTGATTCACCCTATTCTCACCCAGGTATTTACATACAATGTTTCCACCCAAACTGAAGCCAACCACAATCAGCTGGGTCTCAGGATATGCCCGTTTAATGTAGCCAGCCATGGCCCCAAACTCCCATGTGCACCCTGTAGGAGAAACAGCACAGTTACCAATCAGTAACAACTCTGTAGGACAAGACGTTCTCTCTACTCAGCAGTTGTAAGTGTATGGTATTAAATTTTGAGTCTATATCAGATCCAGCACAAGTCTGAAATCCCTTATCTCATAAACAAGGTCATGTAGCCTTTAGCTTAAAGCCTAAATCGAAATATTGTTACAGTGTACTGCAATTTGTCCAAATTAAGTTAATAATAAAAGTTAATAATAAAAAAAAAAGCGAAATTAATAAAAATGAATCCAAGATACTCCTAATACTGAACTGAAATGAGCTTCTTAGACTCACCATAAGTGAACATGCGTGGAGAAGTGAGCTCAATATTGGGAAGAGCTCCAAGGTGGTTCAACACAGCACAGCGGTAACCGTCCTTCTGGGCATGATCCACAAAGGTTCGGATGTATTGCTTCTCACTGTGGTTACCAATACCAGGGCATATTACCATGGTGATGTCATCTGATGAAGCAGGCAGATGGATCAGAGGAATATTTGCCAGTGAGTAATATGTAAGCACAGGCAAAGAGGAGAGCACATGTACATCACTCTCCTGAACGGCACATCAACACAAAGCATTACAGCCGACCTAATGCAAAGGATAAGGTTTGTCAGTCAAATATAGCTTTAGCAAAACAGAATGGAAATAGTAACGCTACTATTTTGGTAATCAAATAGCATGTGAGCCTTAAGCTTTCTGAGAGGACTACAAAATCACAGCTGAGGTGACAGGGTCAGGGTTCAGCTGAGGCATTCAAAGACAGGAATCCATCTACAAATCTGTTCTCACACAACTGCATTACACAAATGTCACCTTACTTACAGATCATTAAAACCAAGAAAGAATCAGTTTAATAGTCGGCCTGGAAACCTTGCCAAATCAATCTGGAAGCTGGACATAATAGTAGTTGTAATTTATTTTAATACAAATAAATTTATAGTCCAATATTCCAAGTTTGTCCCAGAGGAATTTAGAGCTAAGACACAGTCTATCCCTGACCCCTGAATTGAACAAGGACGAACTCTATCAGGAACAACAAAATAGGAGAAACCTCAGGAAGACCATCAGAGGAAGGATCCCTCTTCCGGGAAGGACAGACACATATTATTTGTTGCATGAACAGACTAGACAGAAGTAGCAGTAGTAGAATTACAATATAAAGCAGCAGCATTACAAGATTCATCTAGGAACTACAAATTAACAGCAGCAACCAACAATTCAAAATGCATCTTGATCAAATTCATTACCTCTTGTTCGATGGTCACCAAGTGGCTCAAAAAGGTCAAAGGTCGCAGTGGCCCCATCCAGCATCGGTAAATACTTCCTGATTCCATTTGGGTGAGGGGAGCTCACCCGACCAAGTTTACCGTACAGTGCCGTCTGGAGGTGACCGCTCTTACCCCACAGTAAGGGAGGAATGTACCTGGATGACAAAACACATGCTTATTCTACTAATGAGTTATCCTGAGGGCATATGTTGACTTTGGGAGTTCATAACACAGCCACAACATTGTAACACACCAGTGTTGAATAGGAGTGTGTTGCTATGTTTTGCAGTGCGTGTCAGTCACACCTCTGTAGGAGTTTGCTGTGGGAGTCAAGTCTTTGGATTACATAATACTCCTTAGAAATATTCCGCATGTTGTGCATTATGAATCACCATAAACTTGTGAATAACTTGACTGAAAAATCCCCTTTAGAACCATTTTCAGCATATAAATGAAAGAGATGACAATGTAATATTACAATTATGGCTCATAATTGTTATTAGGATAAGAGCCAAAATACCTATGTTTCTGCTTTTCATGCAGGTATAAGTGTCAAAGTATAGAAAGTTTTTGAAATTATTAAAGTGGCCACTTAGTAAAAATTTAGTTCACAGTTTAACTTAACAAAACCAGACTTCATCAGAAAACATAAGCACAGCAGAACAAATCCATCTGAATTGAAAAATTGCTATAAATGAAGTGAAGAGTTGGCCATGTTGAAGATTATGAAATCTGATTACCAACAACTGTAAACTAACCTAGAACATAATTTATATACCAACCACAGGCACAGTAAGATCCTGTAAAAGGCAAAATGTTTAATTACATCAACAGTTACACAAGCTCTTCAATCTTGTGTCTCCTCATCCCTCAGTGTGGCTTTAACAATTACAGCACGTAGAAAACCCAACTCTTGCATAAGAGAATTGTTGATGAAAAAGCAGACTACCTCCAGTTGTTGTTAATGTAATCACTTCCAGGATGCGATGCAAGGTAAGCTGAGGTTTACCCACACCTTTCGAGAAAGTGCTCTGCAGGCTTAATCTATGACTACAGAAAGAGAATGACCTCATCGTTGTAATGTGCACAGGAGGTTAAGTACACAGCCAGGTTAGTTGAGTCCATCATTGGGAGGCAAAATAAAACTGAATATAAAAAAACAACCCCCAACCCCCCCAAAAAACTGAAATACAAGCCAATTCAATTGCAGTTTACTTATCATTACTGATGCAAATAAACTGAAATTAAAGCTTGTAAAAATAAATATTTTCTATTTGAGTTTATGTATTACAAAAACTTTGGAAGTGACAACAGGTTCTCATCTCTTTAAATCTGGTAATGGTGTTTGAACTTGCTCTAAATTTAAGTCACTGTCTACGATAGACTTACTAAATTTATTACTGCTTTAAGATTAGGACTGTAAATTCCTGATTAAAAAAAACAAATGTGACTGAAAAAGTTAACATCAGGATGCATTTGTAAAGAAAGTCTTGTCCTGTTTAGCCAAACACCCCTGTGTGCATGTTCCCCAGTGTTGACTCTTAACCTCACAACACCCTACTTTGCATTGTGTAATTGATTTCTGTTATGCAATGCCGCAGGGTGATTAAAACGTGACTTTTCGAAACCAATGCTGTGACACCAACATCAACAATGCCAAAGGGTTGCAGAACTTGAGTTATCTCAGTGAAACTACAGCTGGGACATCTCTGGAAGCAATAACCATGGCAGTTGAGGAGAGAATAATAACAGGCTATACACAAATGTAAACATCAGTGCAATGATGCACTGACACTGCAGCAGAAAGGCAAAGGGCTCAGTGACATTGGTTATGTAAACAAACCCTTATGATGAAAGCCTGCAGAGAGTCACCCTACATAGCTGAAAGTTTGTTTTTCTGGAGAACATAATAATGGGAACAGGGAAAAATTAAATATTCTTAGATAATAAAAACAGGACAGGACAAGCTTGCTGAAATAATATGCAAAATTGAGGCCAGACTTTTTTTTGTTAAGATGTTCTTAACAATGGCACCAAGTTTACTTTACTTTATCTGGATGGATGTTATTTTTGGAACAGCGACCTTTATCTTTTCAGGAGTTTATCTGAAGAAAATGTATACAGTCCAGTCCGTCAACACAGATCAGTGAACACTGAGCTTTGTGGTGAAATTGAGTATGACTTAATAAAAGCCAACACCACACCTATGTATTGTGTTAATCAGGGGTGGGGGACACATACAGTAAAAAAAAAAAAAAAAAAAAAAACAGACCTAAAATAGAACCCTGGGGCACCTTACTACACACATTATCGGGGTCAAAGAAAAGACACTGTCACCCACAGTAATAAAAACCTTATTATCTGACAAATGGTTCAAACTATAGATTAACTGCACCAACCCAGGGCTAAAGTCTGTTTGTCATAATGTCAGGCTCCACTGTATCAAAAGTCTTTAAAGTGAAAACGTAAGCACAGTTTAACTAAGCTAATGTTAACATTAAGTTGCTGAATAAAGAATATAAATTCATTACGGTCCCACTGCTTGCCATCTAATTAGCTAGCCGATTCCATTTCTAGTGCACACAGTTTTTGTGTTTTTTTACAGTAGGCAAAACTGACAAACTCTTTTTTATTTACATGTGTGTTGAGTTTCAACTGCTTTTGGTCTTTTTAAATGTGCATGTCTTTTTCTTCCTCTTCCAAAATAAATAATAATATGATCATATTAAATCATATAAATCATAATATGGTTATATTATGATTTATTTTGGAACGAGGAAGAAAAAGGTTCCATTATTGTACAAAAACTATTAACACATCACTGAGACATGGAAAAAACGTGGATGATGTAGTTAACAACAATAATAAAATTTTAGAAAATCAACGGCCTTATCTTTTTAAGGGAGGGGCAGATTTTCCAACAAATTACAGAATGTCAGCGATGTTGCTTACCTTGCTAAGCTTTAGCCAACAAAGAAACGATCTGCTCAATGTTTTGAATAAATCAATCAATTACCAACTCCAAGCAAATCCACTTGCCCACTGCTCAATGAGCCTATAATTGTAATGCCAGTGTGACAAACCCAGTCTACCTTGGGATAACATCAGAAATGCCATCTGGTGTTTAATTCATGCCAGAGCTCAGAGTAAAACCAGACATCCATCCCTGATACACACACACGGAACACTGATGATAGATGAGATTAATGCCAGACACACTGCTACCTTCACTGCAGCCCCAGATGGATGAGCAGTACTATGTCCATGGTAACACTGAGTGACAGACACAGAGCTAACAACGCAACTCACTCTTTGGTAAGCTGAGGACATGACTTGAGAAGGAAGCGGTTAAGGGGTGTGTCCTGGTAGGTAAGGTCCGGGGGCGCAGTGGGACTCTTGAGGTTTAAGCAGCGGACAATGACATAGAGCACCGTGGCCACTGCTGCCAGCTTCATGCCATCAAACATTGCTGGCAGCTCTGGAGAGATGGTGTTCACCTCTGTGTCGTGGGTGGTCATTATTACTCTATATATAAAAAAACAAAAAACAGTGGACACACCATCAGTGCTTATCCTGGTAAAACACAAATTTTAATAATAAACATATTTACGCATACACATCAGATGAATTAACAACTGCATTTTTAAAAGAAAGATACAGAAATGGAAAGGGGAAATATCTGATAATGTCCAACTGACCTAAATACTCACTTCTTTGTGCCCAAGGCGCTGTAGCAACAGATCTGTGAATAGGGAGCAGGAGAAACTCAGTCAGATAAGACATTTATTTAATACACTCACCTTAATTACATTAAGCATGTTGTACCAATAGGAAGCCTTGCATCAGAGAAGACAGAGGTGCTGACATTGCTCTAAATAAATCATTACTTTCAGTAAGACACTGATTCTACCCCGAATACCATGTCTACCAATGCAATGCACCAATACAGTTGTTTTGTTAAAGCATTCAGTGAAATGTTGGCCCATTTTTAAAAATGAAACAGTTATTTCACACTAAACCACAAAGCAAAGATAAAAAAGGCTTTCACTTACATTGTATTTTCACAAGCAATGACTTCTCCCAAAAGTTTGAATGAAGTCACAGTGCTGCGGTCAAACCTAAGGAGCAGACATCATGTCAGAATAGATTATCCAGATTTTTCTATGAACACTGTTGATGCGGATGCAAGTCATAAAATCTTAAATTGAGGTCTTCTGACAATTTGTTTTCTCTGACCAACACTCAAATATATTTAGTTTACCATCATGTGTTTCAATGAACATCACCAACTCCACACATTTTCCTTTAGGCGATTTCTTTAAAAATGATTTAAAAAATTACTAGATGGTCAAAATAGTCATTTTTTTTGTCAGTCAACTACTGGTTGTGGTCGTTAATCCACTGACCAGCTGTCACAAAGTTCAACCTCCCAAGCAAGATGCTTTAAACTAATCTAAGGAATATAATTTTGCACTGAAGTCATTAGTCAAATGGATTTTGATAATGGGATAATCACGTCAGTAATTTAGCACGTAAAACAAGCCACGCTGATTTAACCACACCTCACAACATATCAGGAGCAGGTATATGAACATGCCCACGTGTTCCTGCTCGCAATGAATCCCTCGCTGTTTTAGTCTCAATAATCCAGTCTGTCAAAAGCAAATACATAACAGGGATTTCTGTAGTAGTCTTCAGGTCCTGTATCTCCACAGAGAGGAAGTTTACGCAACAGCTTGCAGCAATTTTTGGGTTGTCACCTTCAAAACACAATGGCATTAGATCATGTCCGCTGGGGGTACTGGCTATATTTAAAACAAGTTAAACAAACTCAAGCCCCTAACAGTCTGAATTATCACCAGCTGCATTACATTAGCTTCATTAAATAACCCGCCCATTACCTCACAGCTAACATTCGTCTTACCCACCTCAAACACTGCCACTACCTGTATCTGACTGTAGAATTTAGCTAATGCCAAGAGAGAGTGATTATCATAATAACTTTAAGCCTCTCTGTGTCAGTGAACTGACTTATAAAGGATCCAACGTTAAGTTTATTTAGCATCACAGCAGCTGCTAATATTGACGTTAGCTCTTCCTCCTTTGTCACGACAGGCTAGGAAAAAAAAGCGTTCACACTCACAAGGGCACATGGAGTTAGCCAACATAACTAGCTGAGGAAAGGGCTATGAAGAGGGACATTTGTGGACAAACAAAATAAGGACTTTAAACTGTGCGATTTAAAATATGTTAAAAGCAGACTAGCTGCATCTTTACTCGCCATGAATCACCATGTCTAAGTTATGAGTTTGCAGACAACGCTGCCAATTCTGCGCACCAACTTCACGCTGAGGATAAAATATCAGCTCATTCTTCTTAACACTTGTTTTACACGTTTTTAATCTTTGCTGGTCGAGTGCTCGTATGAGGCGGCAGCATCATCTGAGACCGACGAACTGTCACCAAACCACAAACACAACAGCGGCATCTGTACTGTACTTACCTCAGCTGGGAGGAAAAAATGAATAGGCTCCGCGATGCTTAAAGACCTTATTTATAATCTTGGCATTTAGTTTGTTTGTTTGTTTTGTGAATCTCTAAAGCATCGGATGTGTAAGGCACCCTCTCATTCGCAAAACTGAAGGCGACCACACCAACTGACCAACGATTCGACTTCCTAGAACACGCTCTAATTTGCATACCTGCCTTTTCATTGGTCAAAACGGTAAATGACGTAGCACCCGAGCCTACAGTCACTGAGTTTCCACGCCCCTAAATACAGACCGTGTTAACTTATCGATTTAAATGTATTTTTTTAGTTCTTTATTTAGTTTTTAACAACAAATGTAATGTTTTCTATATTTTTAATAGTTTTATTAATTTAAAAATAATTTAATACAATGGTTAGCTTGCGTTGTTTGGGCGATAACGCACCAAATCCTAAAAAAAACGTGTTTGCAGTATGACAATTACGCCAAGTCGAATGTACTGTAGACAAACGTATTGCAAACGATGTATAAATCCAAAATGTATATGATTATTGTTTTCCCTCTGTACATAATCTATTTTATTGTGTTGGGTAAGATCAGTCGGCAACGTGACAGGAACGTGAGCTGAAGCGTGTTACACAACATTACATCGAGCCATACAGTAGACCACTGATGTGCCTGTATGTAACCAGAAAATACTGTGGTAACACATTATAAAAACAAGCCCCAGTTTCTGTATTTAAATGTAGGTAAGAAGAAAAGACCATGAGTAATAAGGACAACTGGATATTTTAAAAATAAACAAATAGCTGATGGCATCCTCTTAAGTGCTTTTGTAACACAGGGTGAACTTTAGGTTAATAACTTGACCCACAGAGAAAGCCTACCACAGGTGGTTGCTTATTGACTGCATTTCATGAAGTATTATACCTGAGTAAATTTTTGAGGTACATTTTGAGGTTCATGTTTCTTTCTGTTTTATGTTACTTTTACTCCACTACAGTCCAGAAGGAAATATTGACCTACTTAATTTTAAAGCTTTAGTTACTAGTTACTTTTTAAAGATGTACATTGTTACAAAATAATATAAATAATAATTTAGTATAAACATAGAAGCTGACCAGTGCCTATGTAATAGTGATCTTTGACCAGTACCTTTTGCTAGAAATGTATATTTTACACTGTAAATTCTGGGCTGTGCTATACTGTGTTACAACAGCCTACAATTTATGTTTTCCCTGTTCATACACATACATCAGGCATGGAAACAGTAAATGTTCAAGATCTTAATAGAGTATACGTTTAATTGCTATTTTGTATCAACAGATGTGCAGAGGTGGGTAGAGTAGCCAGAAATTGTACTCAAGTAAGAGTAGCGTTACTTCACAATAATATCACACAAACAGAAGTAAAAAGTAGCCGTCCAAAAAAATTGCTTGAGTAAGAGTAAAAAAGTACTCAATGAAAAGACTACTCAAGTAATGAGTAACTGTTTGATCATAATGTCTAATTCTTTTTTTTTTTTAGAAAAGATGTAATCAGACAAAAATATTAAATAATGTGCAAATTCTGGTATTTCTGAATAATAAATTAGAAAAAACATGGTTACAAAATAACAAATTAAGGCACAAGAAACACAAATTTCCAAATCCAACTTTCTCACAACATAAAGCTTATTAAACCAACACCTAGAGTAGGTAACTGTATGTATGTCTGAACTGTGTAATTTCTCATGTGTTTTTTCATTCAGTGTCTGCTATAGGACTTAGACTAGGTTTGAAGATATCTGGAAGTTGGTTCCTGGCAACTGAATTTTTTTCTTGCATTCCTGCATACCACAGTAACACCATTGTCAAGTACGCTTATGATACCACTGTTGTAGGGCTAATCTCTGGGGGTGATGAGTCTGCCTACAGGGATGAGGTGAAGCGATTGACAGAGTGGTGTAGGAAAAACAACTTGCTCCTGAACACAGCAAAGACCACAGAGCTCATCTTGGACTTCAGGAAGAAGGCAGACAACATCCAGCCACTCATCATCAGCGGCGACTGTGTTGAGAGGGTCTCAGACTTCTGCTTCCTGGGAGTCACCATCAGCAAGGACCTGACCCTACACACACTGCAGAGGTAGTGAAGAAGGACCAAAAGAGACTTCCTGAGGGTTCTCAGGAAGAACAACATCCCGGAGAAACTGCTGGTGTCCTTCTACTGCTGCACAGTAGAGAGCATCATGGTCTACTGTCTCTGTGCATAGTTTTCCAGCTGCACAGTAGCGCAGAGGAAAGAGCTCCACCGGGTCATTAAGGTCGTTCAGAGGATAGTTGGTCGTTCTCTCCCCTCACTTGAAGAACTTCACATTTCCTGTTATCTCAAGAATGCAAAAAAAACCTCGGGCAGACGTTTCAGATCCATAAAGACTAAAACAAACAAACTAAGATATCCTTCAGCCATCACCATGCTGAACACTGCTAAGTGGTCAGTGTGAGCTGGTGCACCTTTTATGTTTACAGTACAACTCAGTCTTATGTTTACATTACAGCTTTAAGCTTCATGCCAACACTGGCTAAGGGACAAGTGCAATATGTTGCATGTATGAATGTATGACAAAATAGTTTTAGGCTCTTATCTTGTTCATTTACCTTTATATATTTATTAGCCTTCATAACTAGAGTTACTACATTTTATTCAGCACTGGAAAATTGCACCTTAATTTCTTTGCACAATGTCTCATTGCTACAATGACAATAAAGATTCTGATTCTGATTCTTGTTAGGTTGAAACGTTTTACCAATTATACAAGTAGCTTCAACCAAACAAAAAAGAAATCCAGTTACCATGATTTGAATTTTTGTGAAATATTCATTATAATTTCATATGACACGTGTGGACTAGATTTTAATGTCTGATCTGAATTCATACAAACATTTCACAAGGTCTGCTTCGACAGTGAGATCACTACTTTGGATCTAAGCTTTGTTTAAAGGAACATTTTTAATAATACAGAAAAACTCACATTATTATTTTGTGAAAAATATTTCAAGTGGTGTAAATGACATCAACACACTGTGTGAACAATGTGTAACCTGTTTAAGGTTTTTGCTAAAATAGTTTAGGTTAGCGCTTATATTTTGTAATTTCATATTAAAACGGAAGTTTTATTTTGAAAGGACGGAACTTGAGAATCGGTAAAGGAGAGAAAAACTAAGTGTTAACTTAGACTAAACTGCTTATATTTAGCTCATTGTGATTTAAATAGTTTGTTCTCTTGTCCTCTAGACGACATCTCTCTAGTAGAATAAATGATAAATGATGATAAAGTAACGAGTCACGTTTCTTCTTCATAAATCTACAAGTAAAAGTATGGTGCAGTAAAAATACTTTTAGAAGTAATGTTTTTCAAAAAGTAACTTCAGTAAATGTAAGTTGTTACTACCCACCAATGTGCCACAAGTTGGCCTGCAGCAGGGCCCAGTTGAGTACTTGCAGTTACAGTGTAATCTCCACCTGATGGCGACAGAGCTTAATATATTGTTTTCTGAATCCTTTACCTCAGTGACGAACAAAATGTATAATTGCATTTAACATACCTGCGCTTTAAAATCCTGAAGCAAACAATTTAGAGTTTTACTTATTTTTGAACAGTTCATTAAGATCCTATAAAGGCTGTATATCTGTTTATATACCTCATAATTTCTTAGCCAAACTTCACTTGTGAGACAGTTGTAGTCTTTACAATCCTAACTTTTAACAATGATCCAAAATGGTGAGTGAATAGTGGTCTACAACGTCTGGCATTGGTAAAACCTTTACTAGAGCCCTTTAACAAGAAAATATGTGGCAGCTGTGTTCTCAAATACTTGGCAAGTATCAAATGCAGACTTTCCCACATGGATTAAATAAAGTATCAACTTGTTGAGGCGCTACAATTTTCATGTTTTACCAACAACAGGTGCAACAGTCATTTTGAGACTCCAGACTTTATGATTGAAGGCTGAAAAAAAGACGATTATTTTAATAATTATTCAAAGTTGTCAGTCAGAGCCCACAATAGTCACAACTATTTATCCAGACAGACAGAAACTGACCAGTGCTCTAGACCTGAAATAATACACTGACTAATCAATTAGTCAACTGGCATAGCTTTTATTAGCAATGGTTCTTGTTAGTTGTTAATTGAGTGTATGCGTTAGACATTAGTCTCTGTGACATTGAGAGCGTGGGCGTGTTTTACTCCAGCCTTCACTTGCAACCAGTGAATCTAGTCTGGTGTATGATCATACTTTCTGATCCGTGCCCTTTCAAGTTATAGCCTGTATTCTGCCATCTGAAAAGACAGTGTCCTGGTTGATGAGGATGGCTCGAGGTTTACCAGCAGTCAGGTCTCTATGGAGGTAAGATTGTCCACAATGATGTTCCACAAATTTGCTATTATTCAAAATTTTAAGACTAAAATGATAAGGTAAACCTCTGAAGCTTTTGGAGACCCCATGCTCTATGGTCCACATTATTAAATACAAGCAAAACAAGTGAAGTAATTAAAAAGATTTTGGTTTAATTGTTTTTTGTTGTTGTTGTTGTTTTTGTTGCAAGAATGGCCAAACATGTTAAACTTTTCAGAATATTAAGTGAAGAACAAAATTGTTCAACCTTTGTGTTTACTGAAAATCTTCTACTTCTCCGCCCAGTACAAGACGTCACGCGTCGTTAATTGGGTATTATCGAAAAAAATCCCAGAGGTGTCTTCGTCGTTGTTTTACAGGACCGTTCAGGATTTAGATATTTCCGACAGCACTTTAAGGCAGCCTTAGTTTGCGGTAAATCGCACCGAACAAACAGACCCGCGGAACAAACGGAGGAAGACAAATATGAATTGCCACGAAAATCTAATGACAGCGATTCTTACGACATTTACTCTTCTGCTTTGCCTTAATTCAGTCAGAGGTAAGTCTTTCTTTAAAACCACCGACACGTAAATCTGACGTACATGTCACGTAAATCTGATCAGCCGCATTCATAATGTTAATCAAATCCTGTTTTGTGTTTATGTTGTTGACTTGTGTCTAATGTGTCCTGGTGTACATAATGTGCCCTGGTGTGCATTTCGACACCAGATTTTATTCTTTTTTTCCCCCATATTATCCACTGAATTGTGCCACCTAGTCTTGTTTCCATGCAAATTTCCTCTTTTTCCCTTGATGATGTCAGTTCAGTCTAAATCAAACTGGTAGGACTTGTACTCTTACTGACCCTAGGACAACCAGTTTAGTCTCTTTTTGTCATTGTATCTCAGTGATGGTTGAAGTGGGGGCTATATTGAATGACAAAGGTGGAAATATACAATAGGTTAGTAATTTAAATGAACGTGTTTTTTCTTTTTCTGCACTAAAGGTGCTATCTGCTTTGTATGTTAAATTTGACAACTGCTTTAATAATAATTACAGTATTCACAATGGACAGTGTTTAACAGTTTCTGTCAGCAAACTGAAAGTAAAATGACTTCAATACTCACGGACCAATCATGAAGATCTGCATTTTTTTCTGAAAGCAGTCAAATACATAATTTGTACACCCTATATGCCAAGATGCCAGCTTATTATTGTCATGGTAGAGGTGATTAAACATGACACTACCCTGTTATTAGGCCATGTGAGACTCTGTTATTACACAGTGGTTATATTGTAAGAGGCTGGTTTATAAAAAATTATAGGCCTACTTGCAGCAGTGAACAGTTCTTGTGTATGTTTTTGTTTTGCTTGCATCGCCCACAGTACAGAATAGATGAAGCATCATGAAGGATCATTACTGTATGTTTTTGGCTTTTGTTGTTATGTATTCTTGTCCCTGGTTAGGGGGTGTCAGTGGTCAGGAAAATAACACCATATGTGATCTTGTCTGGAGCCAACACGAACCAGCTGTCCACTCACCGAACTTTAGTTAGCACAGGTGTGCTGTGTGTCCTGAGCCACTCGTGAGCCGCTGCATTGTCATGTTGTGTAACTACTCGTTCATGCTTCTCTGCAGCCTGGATAATCCCGCAAGCACTTAATCCTAAACACAGACACATCATGTTGACAGTGATGGCTGCTATGTGTTTGTTTACAGTTTTAGATCAGAATCAGTTGATTGCCAAATTTTATTGCTGTTTATGATGAAAATATGTGGTTGAAGTTACAATACTTTAAATCATTAGCACTTTCATTCACACACTTGTTTACAGTGCACCTTTTAAATTATTGTCTGTCTGTTAGAAGTCTACTTAACATCACAATACTTTGTGATAACTCCCATTTTTTCTCTGTATAAATCTGATCAGTTACACTTACTGCAATCTGCCAAGTTTCACTAGGTTTAGGCTGTCATAACTGATAGTTTGATTAATAACAGATCACAAAATCTGCCAATTTGTTGTGTTCACATGCTTGGTATAGCATTTACATTCCTCATTGTTGAGAGAGAAAGAGAAGGAGACGGAAAGTCTGCAGTGTTCACCTACAGGTTTTACTAAGCAGCTGCTATAAAATGACAATCCAGTTCAGTTAGAGCTCGTATGACGACTCTGACGTGGCATTTCATCAACAGGTTGCTTAAAAGTTTTTGTTACTTTGAAAGCTATACTATGACTCATAAATCTGTGTCCTGCCACTCCTACCAGAGGTTGTGATTCCTGTGACTCAGCACTGCAATATCACTGTTGTTAGAGACACACTCCAGCAACACAGAACAAATTCTTTTTACCCTCCTAATACAGATTCTGAAAAAGGTAAAAGTCTGTTCGCTATGCAATAAGATGAGATACAAAAGTGAAAAGTGAAACAGTAAATAGTTTCGTAGAATGTCAATGTTTACTTATCAAAGGTCTCATTTTAATTGGACCAGCTCAACCTCCAACTAAAGAATAATGATTGCACAAAGAAGGAACACAAGGAAATGTGAGGTGTATTTGCAGTGGCCGTGCTGAGGTTGTCCCGGTTAGACATTTATAGTTGCTGTAGTGACTTAGGCGACTTACATTTTTTTCTCACACTTGTTTACTCAGGTGATTACTGTGAGGTGAATCTTTGTCACAATGGAGCAACATGTGTGACAGGGGTAGGAGATGATGCCTTCATCTGTATCTGTGCAGATGGCTTTGCTGGAGACACCTGCAACCTGACAGAGACAGGTAATGAAAAAAGCAGCTTTTTGGATAAGAAGTATAATTAATTGTGCTAAAAAGTGAAACAAAACTCTTTTTTCTGTCATTCTCCCAGGACCCTGCAGCCCTAACCCCTGTAAGAATTATGGGGTGTGCGAGGTCATCGCTCGGACCAGAAGAGGAGATGTTTTCAATGAGTACATGTGCAAGTGCCAGTCTGGTTTTGAGGGAGTGCACTGTCAGACCAGTAAGTTACTTCTAGTTGTGAATTTTGGTCTCATTTGAGGGCACAAACTGTTTGCCAGAGATATCAATGCATTTGGAAAGCTTTGATTTAACCAGTAAGTACAGAAATGAATGGTTTATCAGATTTTATGGTCTGAAATTAAAAAAGCAGAACATCTAGATTCAAAAATAATAACATTGTGTGTGAACCTATGAGGGTTTTCCATCCTGGCATACGGTCAGCTGTGAAAGAGATGTGCAGTCAGCTCAGCAGTTTCATGAAAGGGTCTCAGTCAGTGGGCTCTGTGGTCATTCTGTTAGGCTAATTAGTAGGAAACTACTCTAGGTCTCTTAGCATGCAGACACCTTCCACACAAGTCCAACACTGAAACTGAGCAGAATTTGATTTTAGTCAATTCATATCCTCTTACTATAACAGTAAGTTTTTTGCATATGGCTACTGAGAGCAGAACTCATAGGTATGACATTTGGATATGTAACTCTCTTTAATTCAAGCTATAACTAAAGTGGCATTTTTTGTGAATGAACAGCTGACCCTCCCAAAGCCCACAGTCTGACCACCAATTGTAGTGTTTGTGCAGTCTGGTCGTCTACTCCCAAACGTTTTCTAATTTTGATTCACTCAGAAGTCATAGAGTGGAGGCGCAGGAAGGGTCACATATAAACATAAACTCCAAATTAAAACTAATTTCAGATGTTAACAGGGTGAAATTAGCAGTTATGCATTTGGTTGCATATACACATAAACACTGGAAAAATTACATTATGCTTATATGAATATCTTGTTAACATTGTTACCAAATGTAAAATAATAATAAAAATAATCCCAGTTAACACAATGAAGTGTTCAGCACGTTGAGCATGCAGGCCTAATTTAAAGGGCAAATCCTTTAAACTATTTCAGAGTCCGTCTCTTGGTGAGATCGCTTGTTTCTCAGTGTTATTAGCAATGCTGTGCTGTCACAGCCGTGCAGCCAAGTTGTGACCAATCCTCTTAGTGTTAATGGGAACAAGAAATAAATAGACCCATGTGGCATTACGTCAACCTGTTGCCTGCTATACCTCTAAACTCTGGCTTCTTAAGGTCAGTAAGACAGGTGGAATAAGACTGGACAAAATATTGTTTAATTTATAAAATAATCTTATTTTGTACTGGCGTTGACATTACTGTGCATTACAAGCACAGATAGATGCCTCAGGTATGTGATTAAAATGTATTATTTTATTGGTAGCTAAACATAAGTATGTATGAGTATTGGGAAGGAGCAAACAATTTGTCAATTAGACTATTTCTATAAGTTCTGTTTAAGTTAATACTGATCTATGTGTGACATAAACAAATATCCTTTACAACAATTATACACAGATACATTGTTATTTACAGGAATGCATTTGTACTCAGACCTGATTTGACTGTAGCAAGTACTGTCTCAGTCTCAGTACATATGGAAACACCATAAACATTATGATCCAGTGAAAACCAATCATTTCCTAAAAGAATTACTGCTGACTGGATCTTATTATTACACTTTCCTGGGGCCCTTCACATACTCGAAAATACCACTGTGCATAAAAAAGCATTAACATTGAGGTTGTTAGGTCTAATGTCTAATATCTGAATTCTCATCACTCCTAACATTTGGTTTATCAACCCTGAGAACCATGTTTGTCCTTTTGTAAGACGAATGACAGTGAAATATACTGCTGAGGAGTTTAATAATTTATTTATCCCACTGAACTAGAGAAACAAGGTAGACTTGTAGTGAAAAGACTCCCCCTTGTGGAGTATGTATAGTATTAGATAGGATTTTGGGCATGGCAGCAAATGATCACAGACATGCTTTGTTGTCATGGTCGCTATTGCAAAAAGCAGGATCTTTAGTCAAAGGAAAAAATGTACTCTATACACACAGTTTGTACATTTGTCCTTCAATAATACAAATCTAGTTTCTGTTTTAACTGATGGTTCCACAGTATCTCCTGTGTTAACATTCACCTGGTTGTTACACAAAATCAAATTATGAACAGTGACGCTTCATCTTTAACCTGCTTTGCCCCTTACACTGGTTGTCAGCAGGTCTTCAGGGTTTAAAGAGTTAACAATTATAAGAGTGGTTTGTTTTTCAGATGTGAATGATTGTGCCAATCACCCCTGTAAGAATGGAGGGATGTGCAGAGATCTTGATGGAGACTACTCCTGCCAGTGCCTCTCACCGTATGTTGGAAAGCAGTGCCAGCTACGTACGTTCACTAACTTTAAAATAATTTCATACACTTTTCTTTTATTCATTATGAAAACACTCTTAGGTATGTACTAATTCAGTTTATTTTCATCAGAAACCTTTTTTTAAAACATTTGGTTTAAGAACATGTTTCTGGAATTGGATTCATAGTCACTAATATAAAGAGCATGAAAATATAAACAAATTCCCCCTGGGAAACAACAATCATTGTGTATAAGATAATATAAAATAATTTAAAACCACTTTAATATTGTCTTAAATGAAATGTTACTGAGTATTTAAAAGGAACATTTCTGTATTTATTTATTTTACAATTTATTCCAAAAGATTAGCAAAAAATATTATTTTCAGGGGAAAAATGTGAAAATACATAAAAAGGGAATAAACAAGTGAAAGAGAGATTATTATTTTTTAGTTTCTAGTGGTTTAATATCTGGACAAGTATAAACTGAATGAGTAGAACAGAAATAAATGTATTATGTTAGTTTCAGCTTTTGGTTATAGTCTAGTTGTTGTCTTCCAGGTTGTATTTCTCTGCTGGGGATGGAGGGAGGCGCAATTGCGGAGTCACAGATTTCTGCCTCCTCTGTGCACTATGCCATAATGGGTCTCCAGCGATGGGGCCCGGAGCTGGCTCGGCTCAACAACCAAGGCATCGTTAATGCCTGGACGTCAGCCTCCCATGACAAAAACCCCTGGATTGAGGTAAGAAGTCAGATTTAGCACATTAATGAAAATAAACTTGAGATTGTATCGACACCCCAGTGAGAGCGGTGAAGTCAACTAACCCTTGATCATTTGGTAACAACAGATTAATATGCAGAAGAAGATGCGTCTGACAGGCATCATCACTCAGGGTGCGAGCCGTATGGGCAGTGCTGAGTACATCAAGGCCTTCAAGGTGGCAAGCAGCTTTGATGGAAACACTTACACCACTTACAGAGCAGATGGCAAACAAAGGGACAAGGTGAAAAAGGCTTTCACTAAAAATGTGTTTAATTCTTAAGCAGTTCTTACCGTTCATAATCTTACACAAAAACAGTACACTCCACAGACAGCTCCTTTTTTCCAGCTTACCTACCAATTTTTCCGTGTTTGTTTGCTGCAGGTTTTTGTGGGCAACACAGATAATGACAGCACAAAGACCAACCTTTTTGACACTCCAATTGTAGCCCAGTACATCCGCATCATCCCTGTGGTTTGTCGTCGGGCCTGCACGCTGCGCATGGAGCTGGTGGGCTGTGAACTCAATGGTGAATACACAGAAAACACCCAGCACAATTTTAACTCACACAGTTAGCTCAGAAAGGTTCAGGTTGAGTTCATGTGATTATGACGAAAGGTCACCACTGTGTCTTCCAGCAAGACAATGACCCAAAGCATACCAACAAGTTGGTCCAAATCCTTTTCAGAGTGGTCAAAAGATCCCTCATTAGACGTAGTAATGAGTAATTAATAGTTAATTAATATAGTAAAATATCTTAATCAAACCATGTGGAGATTTTGCCTTTGTTCTCTTAAAAGCAGTTAAATTATAAATATGTTGCTTATGGCTATTTCAATTCAATTCAATTCAATTCAACTTTATTTATATAGCGCCAATTCACAACACAGGTCATCTCAGGGCACTT
>JAUYWH010000018.1:13757694-13830726 GCA_034779795.1 Ctenopoma multispine | reverse complement strand
TATAATATATACAAATAAATGTAGAAAACCCAACAGTCCCACTTGAGCAAGCACGTAAGGCAACAGTGGAGAGGAAATTTCAAAGGAAAAAAATAGGAAAGCTTTTTTGGTTTCATTCCCTTATGTCTCTTGTTGATTTCTCCTTACTTTGGATGTACAGAAAAGCATAATGACAGTCAAGAATATATTTAATTTGCTTAATATAACACAATTTTCATAGAAACATGGTAAAAATATTCACACTGCATACAGAACTCTATGCACTTCATTGCATGCATTCTTCTATTCTGTGCACTTCTTTCTTTTGCTTCTACATGCGCACTGGTGGAGGTAAAATGATTGTGATTGTTCTTAATTTTCTTCAAACGGTGGATGAGTTTGATTTGTCTTTGCTTTGGGTGTATTCATGTATTTTTTTCTTTTCTTGTCTGCTCTTTCTCCTTCTTTCACGTGGACTTTTCCCTCCCTCCGTCTTCCTGTCTACTTTTGATTCACAGTCTATTCAAATGCAACAGGTTGCTCAGAGCCTCTGGGAATGAAGTCTCGACTCATCTCAGATGGGCAACTTTCAGCCTCTAGCTTGTTCAAAACATGGGGCATTGATACCTTCACGTGGCATCCTCAGTTTGCCCGACTGGATAAGCAGGGAAAGACAAACGCCTGGTCTCCTGCCCACAACAACCGCTCAGAGTGGATCCAGGTGAGAACTGTGGTTAAAAGGTGGTTATAACTCTTCAAAATTTCCTTCGAAGGCAGGAGATGTTTAATGCTTTTCTCCTCCAGGTCGATCTAGAGAAGATAAAGCGCCTCACAGGCATTGTAACTCAGGGAGCCAAGGACTTTGGTGTGGTGCAGTTTGTGTCAGTGTTTAAAGTTGTTTACAGTAATGATGGAGAGTCATGGAGTACTGTAAAAGAAGAGAACACCGGCAAGGATAAGGTAACCTTAAAAATGTATTTCACTAATATGGTACACTGTATGTCTCAGGAATAATTGAATGCTTCTTTTCAAATTTCCTAGACTTCTTTTTATTAGAGAATTTCAGTTGGATGTCTGGATCAAGATTATCCAATGAACTTGTTTTTCTAAGCACAGCTCTAGTAGGCACATGACCAAATTATAGCAAAACTCATCTCAAGGCACTTTATGTAGTAAGGTTTAATGTTTTAGGAAGATTTAACTAAATTAAACTGAATTTACTTTAGGTACATAAAATAACTGTAACCTAAAATTTATTTGCAGCTTTTTCAAGGCAACACTGACAACAACACCCATAAGAAGAATGTATTTGAGCCTCCATTTTATGCCCGGTATGTTCGAGTCATTCCCTGGGAGTGGCATGAGCGCATCACTCTACGCATGGAGCTGCTGGGCTGTGATGACTAGAATCTCATCAGTAACCGTTTACCAGTGACCCATCATCATCCAACTGCCCCCGTCATTGCAACACAGTGGAGAATGGATGTTGAGCAGAATCCATGGAGATCATGTTTACTGAATAGCTTGGACTTTAACACTTGTAGCACTTTCTGACTAGTGACATTTTTATGTTTATATTAATAAAACTTTTTGGCATTGAAGCTTGTAACTACTCACAGTGCTTTCTGCTGAGTATCCATGCTTTTAGCAGCTTTTGATCTACATACAGTATATGCAGTTTGCACAGATGATGATTATTATTTGCTTTTTTGAGAATCCAAATCGATTTCAGGCTCTCTCAGATCTGGAGTTTTCTGTTCTGTCAATCAAGAACAAGAACTTGTATAATGAAGACGGCTCTGTGGGGTCCAAAGTGTTTCCAGCTTCTGGAAGAGAAAATATGTTAAATAGTAGAAAATTCTAACCTTAAAATTTGAACTGCAGAACATGTCAATGAAATGATGGAGTAATGCTCTGTAAGGTTTTCTGCATGCAGTTTTTCATGTGACATCTTTTTTTACATATTGTAGCAGGGTTTCAGGTTCATTCTTACATGTAATTTTAGTGTAATTAATCCTTTTTAAAACAAATGTGAAATATGTAGACCACTGCATGGTAAACATTGTCTTACAATCTTGTTTTTTATTCATTGTTAACTGGGATCATTTATTAAATATTAATGGAAATGAATGTCTTTTTTGTGTTTTTGTGGAACTGTTATACTGAACATCACCATTTACATAACTAGCTACTGGCCATAGAGTCCCATTTGTTCACATAATGTCCATGTCAGAACGGCATAAATGTGGATGATTTATACATGAGCACACTGGTCAGTGAGGCTACATTTATAGCATTTATATTTCAAGTAATAGGCATCTCAAACCCACAAGTGTAAGTCCCCTGTCAGCAAAAAACTGTGGTCCCGCTGAACCAGCGGTGCGCAGCATTGGCTTCTCACCTCACCAGCAAAAGCAGAAAGTCTTCTACTAAAAGACAGACGATTCAGTAGACCCCTCCCCTATTCTAGAGGTCTGAAATGTAAGGTTGACACAGATTTTTTAAAATATATTTGCTTTTCAGCATCAGTAGTACTGTGTAAACCTATGGTTCCCAACCTGATGACAAACAGATATAGTCTCATATTGAAAGATTTGTCCTTCTGAGGGGGTGTTTCTCGGTGAAGACAAATAGGAAACATTGGAAGAGAAGTTTGGATTTGCATTTGTAACAAAGTTCCCTGACCATGAAACAAACAAGAGATGTTATTTATACCACAAAGCCACTAGGATGCCCAGTCATTACTTCATCAAATAGAGTTACAGGCAAATAAGGTTGAGAAACAGTATGTGTTTTCCTTTGTGACATTCTCTCTATCAGTTTCTTCTTTTGTACATCAAAACAAAGCGTTGACTTTCTATGGCGCTGACTTGTCATTTCTGATGCAATGGCTTTAATTTAGCATTGACAAAATAACATGCACACTTTAGCTTTTACTGGTAATGGACTGTGAGTTGTCAATAAAGCCAAAAAGGCTCTGAAAGACAAAAAATCTACATTTAAAACTTAAAATACAAAACATGGTTAAAACAAGTCATCAGCTTAATTCTGGCAACAAACATCATTGGTTCGTTTTTTGATAAACAATGGTCCAAGTATTAGCAATGTCCAGCTATGAGACAATTCCTCCAGCTGTGCATCTGTCTGAGGTAGGCAGAGCAGTCTTCAGTCCATAAATCTTTGGTTATTCTTAATTTAGTAGCCAGAACATCTTCCTTGATTACTGCATAAAAAAAGTATTAAGTATTAAGTATTAAGCCGCTATTTGCAACATTTAATAGTGTTTTCTGATACCGATGCTGAACTTTGACTTATAGTCTAACCTAAATATTAATACAATAATGTACTGGTACCTTCACTTAAGTAAAGGGTGTTAACGCTTCTCCCACCACTGAAACAATGTTAAAATTAGCAAGCTGTTCCTGCAATGCAAACTACGTTATTATAACAAATACAAACAATCCACAAAGCAATGAACATATGTTTTTTAATTTGCATCTTCATTTTGATTTAAGATGAGAACAAAATACAATTTTGTCCCTCTTGATCCAACCTTTTTGAAATCTGATGTTGGCTAGCCCTGTTAATGTTTTAATGACTGCAGATCTCACAGAGTGTCTCTGTTGAGGAAGGTGATTTACTTTACAGTTTTTTAGATTAACATAAATTCCTAATGACTTTTAACTGCTTCTTATTATTTATTGTTCATTCATTTCCAGTTCCTTCCTTGGACACTGTGTTTTATTCGTATATTTAGGACAAACCAAGATGACATGTTTAATTCGCTGTTGGGATCACAGTTTCCAAAGTGAGGTGTGGAGGTGAATTTAGCTTATTGTCCAAGTTAAATGCTACTGATCAGGCACACGTTTTATATATTTTCCCACTTTTCTTAATTAGATAGAAATGTCTTCTCAACTCCATCTGACTTTGACAATACATCTTGATTTTTCTTCAAATGAAAGATTTGGTTTTACTATTTGTTGATGCCTTCACTTTGGTATTATCAATAGCTAATTTAGAGTTAATACTGTGTGACCATGCCTTATGACATCTTATGAGAAAGTATTTGTTCTGTTGTTCCTTTGAAAGCTTCAGTAAAGATGAGGAAATTCTCTTTCTGAGTGTCACGCACACAGACGTGGAGGAGGATGCCAGGAGCTGGAGCCTTGTCTGCTTTTGTAAAGGATACAGTTAACAATGCTAAGACTGTATCAGATGTATAAACTTTAAGCATCATGTGCATTGATTTTATCAGTTGAATTAATCTGAATTTACGTCACACAAGGGGAAAGGAAACAAATTATCTATTGAACAGTGAGAAAGGGTGCAGATGAGTTATTCATCTTAAAAGACGTCCTTGAAATGTAATTTTACACACCTCTGATGTGCATGATTCTTGACCTTACTCTCTAGAATTTCTTGTATCCAATGTGCATCCAGAAGAATAATCAATACAAATTGTATTAATTGCTCAATCAATCAGTTGTCCGTGCCTCTCTGTTTTATTCCCACAAATGCCTATAATGACTGCACATTCATAATAGAGGTTGCATTCCAGCATTAGCATTTTATAATTTGAAGGGCTATATTCACTGCAGAGCTGATAAAACTGCCATCATCTCAACATGTCTTTGCCACCTTGAAAACCTGTTTTACTATTTCTATTTTTCCTTACTTCTCATCAGGTTTACAGTGACATTGAATGCATCTCTGTCAGTTTGTGTGTGTTGGCGAAATTACACAGTAAGAGTAAATTTCCATCAATTTGTCAAAGGCTTCAATCACTTCCCAGAAGACTTTTAGCTTTTACTGTTTCTCCATTCAAATGCTGTCCTATTTTAATGCATGATCCAAAACTTAAAAATACCTTTTAAAAGAGTAACTGAATTTTTTGGACATCCCCCTTCTTCTCTGTCACTGCTGCCCAAGTCAAAAGTCACAATTCTAGTACAATAAAATGACATTGAAGGACTGAAAGTGACAGGCTAACTTTGTGTACAAATGTAAAACATAGGATGTAAACCAAAGAGAAAAAACAATAATGTAAAATGAAGTACAGGATCTTGATACCAAATATCAATGGGTCGTTCTAATTCTGTGATGTTTTTTTATTCTTGTTTTGAATGATTACATGTGCAGTCAAACATATAGAGATGCAAAGACTCAAAGGTTAAACTTAAGACAGAAAGAATAACAGTAAAACAGTGGGACTATGCACACTGTATGTGTCAGATCAAAATACAAACTTCTCAGGGAGAATGTACAGGACCCAAATGTCTGATGTCAAAACATCCAGCAGGTGGCAGCCAAATGTGTATGTGCATTCAGTCAATAATAACAGCAGAACTAAATGTACAGTAACAATTAAACTGCATTAAGTCTTAGTTGTAAATGCACAAGAAACATAATGAAGACAACTTAATGTTTCAATTTATTATACGCATTTGTGTAATGCCATCTGTGCAGTGGATCATGTTGCTAAAACATGACCCATCATCGGTATCACATGGCCAGACTGGATAGTAGATTTGCTAAATTCACTGTGAACACGCTGCAGTCATGCAGAAAATGTGGCATTTATTGAAATGCAATCAGATTAAATGTGAAGAATGCAGGCTGACACGAATGTGACTGCTGAAAATTTAAAGTGAAATGTGACAGCTGAACAGACTGGAAAGAAAAAACTACAGCAGAGCACAGTGCACTCACACACACCACAATCTCTCAGGTGAATGAGACATTTACGTGTGGGACAGTGCAATATTTGCTGTGCAGTATGATTCAGTGTCTCAGATAATGTGAGTTTCATGTCAGTGCAAAACCAGCGCAATGTTCGCTGAAATTCAGCACTGTGAATCTGTTCATAGGGGCTTTAAATGGAACAGAGTGGGCATCCAGGCAGACCAGACAGCTGCGTTAGCAGTACAGAAGTGTCATGTGAAAGGTTAACATTGAGTCATTAACCAAAGTATGTACATAAATAATGTCCTGGGGAGATGCAACAACTAATGTTTGTCATGAGGACGCTGATTCATGCTCTGACATCTTCTTCCATTAAGGTGCATTTCATAATATATTCTATTAACATGCTAAAAAAGCAGTTGTATTACATTAAAATTAAACATAAACGAGCAGACAGTATCATAAACAGCTACAGAAGTAAGTATTTTTGTCAAAAACTGAAACCAAATAAAAGGCCTGTTATGAGATTTAATCAAATAATATATATGTAGTTAATAATATAAATGTTGTTTAGTATTTTATTATTACTTTAAAAACATTTTTGTTTATTTTTTAACTCTGAATTTAGTTACCCATCTTTTTCATACTTATTTTCCAATTCAACATATTTTGTCCATACTGCTCAGCCACATTCTCACTTCCTTAGATATATGAACCTATCCAGACTTGCTTGTTCTTCACGTGTCCACCAGATGCCCTCGGACTTTTCCACCTGTTTTAGTCACCTGACTCTGACTCCCCACTCCCCCCTCCCCACCTGTTTTAGAGTTCCTAATCATGTACTGTGTACACAATACATTCAAGGTTTTAACAGTGACAACATTTTGTGTTTTGTGAACTTTGCTGCTTCAGTTTTTTGACATTTTTTTCCCACGTTTCTGTGGTATACTGAAGAGCAAAGTTTTATAGAAAAGCGTGTGGATAAACAGAAGCCCACAAGTTAAGAAATATTTACTAATTTTGCTACTATTTTTTTTACTTTAGCTATTTTGACACTTTATTAATATTCCCAGATGATTTTTTATTGAAATGGTTTCTTTGGACACTGTACTTTCACTTTACTTAGGTAAAATATCTGAATAATTCTTCAGTGGTTAATGCATGTGATAAGTTAAAATGTCTTGCTTGTTATACATGACCTGAGAGCAGATCGTATCTCTCTCTCAAGCTACTAAATACCACAACATTAAAATTAAAATTGTCCTTTGATATTGTAGATATTTATTTTCGCTGCTGGAACCATCAAACACGATTGGCTGTAAACCTGCTAACAAAAGAGCTTTATTTAAACTGAATGACACATTTAATCTGATACATGCTAAAATATTGTTGTAGGACATTAGTGGTTTAAAAAATAAATTTTGACAAATCAAAGCTCAGTCAAATCAGTATTATTTTCTGTGACTATCTGATAAGGCGTAAATAAATATATCATCGTATCACAGGGACGAACAAGAATTGGATTCTCAGAAAAGGTCTTCTTCATCAAATCTAGTAAATACATCAAAGACATGATTATGGTAGGCTTTCTGTCCCAAGAATATTTCTATGTCACATGGTCGTCGAATGAGAAGGTGAGAGTTCATCTGGTTTCTGGATATGAGCCTACATTATCAGTAAAAGTGTTTATCTCAGTTTGATTTAACCCACGAATATAAACATTTTTGTGGAGCATATTTTTCACTCAGTGGCTGCAAATGGGCAGAATGAAGCTGAGTCAAACTATGAATAGAAATCTGAATATAAATAGCGAAAGTTGAACTGAATTCTACACTTGGATACTTCCTCTTCATAGTTGAGGTTGTCAAGGGTGTAAACCCCAGCATAACTTATATTTTAGTGTAACCTCAGGAAACTGTGTCATTGGGTTGGTTAAGAAGTTTCTAAACAAAATCTGAAAATGAAGAGAGTTGAGCTATAGGCTGGTGAAATAAACACCACAACTATGTAAGGGAGTTAAGAAATGATGATGATAATAATAGTTTGTTTCTGTCTCTGATTCAGACACTAATATGTTTTCAGCATTTCTGTATAACTGTAAAAACAACATAACTGTTTTTCAAGTAATGGCAGCCTTATCGTGTATATGATGAGTATACATGTGTATTGCTAAGTTACCTAACGTCAACATTGCTGAATGCACCTAAGATAAAAATGTATGCGAAAAAAAATGGCAGGTCAAGATGCAAACAGCCAAGTAAAGTGCAAGTAAGGCAAATACAGCCTACTTGTACAGTACCTGTACTTATTTGTTTAATTTTGAGTGGTGTAAAAAGTAGGTGATTCAGAGTAAAAAATTTCAAGTAAAAGTATGTAAATTTACTTAAGGTATAAAAAGTAAAGAAATTATAAAGTAAATGGCTCCTTTTTATGGGGGTATTCTGTTGGATACTATGTAGGGTATTTTGATCTAATTTCAATGACTAGTATATTAGCATTAACAGCAAACTAGACTAGTTGACTAGTGTTGATGTTAATAGATGTAATATTAAAGCATTATTAAAATTGACTATTATTATCCAACTCAGGCTGGATCAGCCCACATCGGGCTGGATTATTTTGCAAAAAAACATTTATTTTGTTCAAGGCCAGTAGAGGTCAGTGCAGATAGTCACTTGTCTCTACTGGTATACACTCTTTTCCTTAACCTTCTTAGAGTTTAAAGGTACTTAACGTTTTTAACTTATGATGACGTATATACAAACTGTGGTATTTCTACTTTTACTAAAGTAAAATTGGTCCCATTTCGTTCATTTCTGCAGTAAAATTAAAGTGACGTCACGGATTAAACGCAATGGGAGGAGCATGTGAGGGGGGGGCAGGCTGCGGTAACGCTTGCTTTTGATTGGTTATTGTGACTTTCTGTGTAGCGCGAGGTGTTTAAATAGCCAATCACGGCGCACTCTGCAGTATGTCTAGTAGTGGCAGTTAGCTCACGCTCCCTCTTAGCGGAAGACACCGTTCGGGCGACACCTCGTCTCTGCTCTTACTTACTCACTCACTCAACCCAAGTGCCATGGAGGAATCGAGTAGTTGACGTTTCCTGCTGCAACCTTCTCTTTTTAAGCTTTCTTCCCGTCAGATCATTGTGCTCAACCGGTTTGTTGACGTTTTGAACCCAGCGACTTTTTCGAGCTTTGACCATCCGAAAACATGAAGTACATCATCGGGATCGGCGGGTGAGTTCAGTGGGATGAATGGGCCGGGTGCTAAGCTAAGCTAATCGCGCTCTTAGGCCCCGAAAGCGCAGCACACGTGGGGAAGGGCGTTCATGACATCCGTCAAATTGTGGTTGTGCCGCTGTTTAAAGTTTATTTATCCCGTAGTCGCTCTCCAGCGCTTGTAAACAATCCTCACTGATAATAGGACTCAGTCAATAAACGGAGCTAAAGCTAACTATTATAACCATGTTGTAGAAATGAGGAAACGCGCCATGTATCAGGCTGACCCACCCATTTCTGTACTGTAGCAATTAATGCATCAAGGCTAACATTTATTTTTTTTGTTGAATATGTGTAAATGATAACCCTGATACGACACCACTGTTAATAATTAAAGTTTTTGTTTTGGAGTTGGTGCTAAATAAAAGATTAATAAATGAGTAAGTGATAATACATGAGGGGGGAAAACTGTCACTAAATGGATGTTCCATATCAAATATTTACTCTTCCAGCGTTTTGCGTGGCTTGCATGGTTCCACCATTCATTACCTTTTATTGCTTTGCAGCGTAACCAATGGAGGGAAAACCACCCTCACCAACAGACTGATCAAGAACCTGCCCAACTGTTGTGTCGTACATCAGGATGACTTTTTCAAGGTGAGCCACGTCAATGTATACGTGTTATATTCTGGATATAGTTACCCAAAGACATTGCTCAGTTTAACACCAGCTGGTGGCGTGTTACCGCTGTTTGTGTTATAACAGTATGACCTAGTGTGTAAAAACACTGTCAGAGCAGAGTGTAGCACTCGTGGAATGTACCTGGGTACATCTTATCAATGTATGTTTCAGCCCCAAGATCAGATTGAAGTTGGTGAAGATGGCTTTAAGCAGTACGATGGTAAGCCTGGGCTTTTAGCGTTTGTGTGGGTGTTTGTAGTGTGTGTGTGTGTGTCTGTGTGTGTGTGTTTGCTCCAGATGTAACTTTGTGCCTTTCTTTGTAATGTGCATGCTACATAACCTATCTTGAATACAGAACATGATTCTTACTCACTCTCTGCAATTTTCTATACGTTTCTTCTTCCTTCCTCCTCACTTCTCTCTCCAGTCATTACTGCTTTGGACATGGACGCGATGATGAGTACCATCTACGCATGGCTGGAGAACCCGGTGAAGTTTGAGAAGTCTCATGGTATTAACAACAACCTGGATATGGAGATTGTCCCAGAGTCTGACCATAAGGAAGAGGAGACTCACATCCTTATTGTGGAGGGCTTTCTGCTTTACACCTACGAGTAAGAATATGTGCTCATTTAATTTGTTCCTGTTTTCCACTGTTAAAATGCGACCAGCAAGCCTTGAAATTAATTTCTCCACCCTTGTAGACCTTTGATCGACGTGCTAAACCAACGTTACTTTATTTCCATCCCATATGAAGAATGCAAAAAGAGGAGGTGGTAAGTGCTTCAGTGCTGAGACACACTTAACATATGTTGGAGGTCTAATCTGCTGTTATAATTTATGCAGTTTGTGTTTTGTGTCTATCTGCACTGCAGCTCAAGGAACTACTCGGTGCCAGACCCCCCAGGCCTGTTTGATGGCCACGTCTGGCCCATGTACTTGAAACACAAGAAAATCATGGAGGTATCAAGTGTTGATGTTGGTAAGTTAACTGTTTTTGTATTGTCACTTATTGTCATTGATTATTCATGTTTAAACAAGAGTTTTTCTTATTGATTAAGTGTGTGTTTGTCATTACAGTGCAGCTAGATGGAACCAGGTCAAAGCAACAGCTGTTCAACTTTGTCTATGGTGACATCCTGAATAACATTCAGAAGTCTCTTTAACAAAGGTACAGATGTCACCTGATTGTCCTGTTAAAGAATCTGTTCTTTCATCCAAGTGTTGTTTTTTGATTTCTTATGTTTCCCCTCTATTCTAGGTCATATGATCGGCTAAAACGAGCGTATACTCAGTCAGCAAGCAGAAGACCGCCTTGCCTTAAGTTTCTACCTGCCAGCTCATTTAGCTGACTGCTATGATTTTTTTTTTTTTAATGTTTACCTGCCAGCATCAAATGCTGGCATGATTTTATATCTACCATATTTATTGCTTTGTTATGGCATACACTCCAAAGAGAGTTGATGGATATATTCAGAAGATGGCTCCATATGTCAATAAATGATCCTCCTGCCAACAATTTGCTCTTGTGATTACTTTAAGGATATAACACCACCTGCTCCACCTGTTACACTGAATGAAATACAGTGAGACCTGTGTGTGTGTGTGTGTGTGTGTGTTGGGGGTGCGGGGCGGGGGTTACTAAATTATGTAAAAATCTAATTCTCAATATAGTCCTTTATTTTTTGGTAACTCTTGAGGTTGTGGGAGCTACCACATTGGGTGCAGCGAACAGATGGTTTTCACTATCTCACTCCCAGGCAAGACTTGGTGAGTGATAAGTGAAGTCACAAGGTTGAACTTGGTGATGTCATGTTGCGTGTGCTTATCTAAATTCAGACATTCTCCATTTTCCTGGAAGGGCTTTTTTTTTTTTTTTTTTTTTTGTCTTTAAATCATCACTTTACTTGTTTTTATAGATCAATAGCTAAATTTAATATGTATCAGGTCTGTAAGTGGAAAAATATCACTTTATCATAGAATTTATCTGTTTGGGTTACATAGAAAAATTCAGTGTCATGTTACTTGACAAAAATATTAAACATGAATTGTATAATGTATGTGATATTGTCACAAGCATTATATGCCTTGTTGTAAACAAGACCAAATTGAACTATTTTGGGGCATCAAAGTAAAATCACTTGTTATAAGAAATGGACAAACCTATTTAATGCCTGTTTTCGTTTTTGAGTGAAGGTCTTTAGAGAAGCAGTTTAATCCCTGTGTGTGCAAAAGGGATTATCCATTGGCAAAAAAAGTGTAATGGCTTTGTCAGATGAAGCTATGGTAACCTTAGTTAAAAAACTTTGCTTTAAGTATTATTACTGCAGGTATCCATATAGTAATATATGTTTTTTTGTGCCAAGCACACATTTATCTTGTAAACAAAAGAAGAGAAAGTTTTTATAAAATTAAACAAAGCTTTAAAAGTTACTGTGAGTGTGCAGTGTTAAAATAACACTAATGATGCAATAGGCCCATTGATTATTGTGCATGTATTTTACTGTAGAATTAACTTGAACTTAATGTTATGGAAAAATACGAATGACGAAACAGTTTAATTTGGATATCCACAGAGTCTGGAAAGATCCAGTCATGGGTGTGTCAGGCTTCTCTGAGGAAGTGAAATCAGATTCATGCTGCATTTTCTTTACTTTACTCTAAAAGCTATGTTACTATAGTTGTTATGTATGGAAGTAGGCCAGAGCAGCATTTATGTTGATGATTCTCGGCGTACACGAGTGTTTGTTTGTTTTTCCTTTTGTAGTTCTGCATAATGCTTCCTGCTATTATTTGTGTACTACATTATAGTAACATTTTAAAAGACCCTTTAAATTTTGGTTCAAAATAAATGGAAAACATTTTTTAGCAAGGTGAACTGTTTTCATTAAAAGACCTGCCATTTAAAACAAACTGCATGATATGTTTAAATCTATTGCAGTGAATAAGTTTTTCCTATGTTCAATGTCCCGTTGTGGAATGAAACATCTTCAGTTGTTGATATTACACTGCGTGTGGCACAAATGTAAGTCTAACAAAAAAGGCACATGTTGTATTAGTCACACAGCAGCTTTTATGGGTTTCTCTGGTTCTAGACAGACTGCATGATTTTCTCTGTAGAGACAGGATGGATACACACAAGGTGAACATCTGTCTTATAAGAATGATCTTTTAATGCAAGTCTTACTGGACTTGCACAAATTTGGTCCAGTATTTGTTCTCAGTATTGATTCAAACTCATATTTTCTGCTATTACAGTACAGCAGATATTTTGTAGTATCATAGCATATATGTTCACATCTCCCTCAACTGCTAGTTCTTCCATTATGGCCTGTGATTGTTTAACCAGAGGTTTCATATTGTATCTGCTATAAAATACAATCACAAGCTACAGTACACAGTACATGTGATTCACACCCCAAAATATGGATGTTCCATTCAAGTTTATGTTAAATACTCTGTTTATGGATCGTTAGATGAAACGAAGTCAGACCAGCACATTTTAATGCATCAAGGGGTGGGGGTGGGGACATAGTGAGTGGGAGATCCTGTTATAATCCTATCCATTTTGGGAATTTCCTGTAGTCTACTTTAATTTTGAGCAGGACAAATACTTCACTCTATCTGTTTAAAATGCAATCCTTCAGCTTCAGGGGAGAAAGTACTTTATGTTCATTTTCATAAAGAAACAAACAGATGTCAGGTTTTGAATGTTCTCTATGAGTGATTCTTGCTCAAAACCAGGTATTCTCTGTGTTAATGCCCTCAAATGGCTCACAGTTTTAATAATACCTCATAATATTAATAAATTTGCTGCTAAAAACTATAAAACTATAGTTTCCTCAGAAGGCAACTTGCTTCAAAACGGGTGTTACTTCACAATGTGTGCAAGCTAGTCAGTCTAGACGTGAATGAGATAAGCAGTTATACAACATTGACGGCAGCTGGCAAGGCCTCCCTTGAGAAAAAAAAAGGATTCGAGATCTGCACAAGTATATGGCATGACATAAGGCATAACTGCATGTGTTTTACTGATCTCAACTATTGTAATATTTAGGCTTTTTGTGGCTTTCCTTAATTAAATGTGATAGTTTAGTCCAGAGGGAGCCCAGAATGTCAAAGATAAACACAATAAGACAGAACAGTGTTTTTAAGTACAGTGGGACCTGCAGAAATTAGGTTATTGTGAACACAGATACAAGACTTCATGGATGAATAGATCTGTGTTGATAGAGGTAATCATCTTCTCACTGTACTCCTCCGACTACAACAAACCCTGCTGTTTTTTTTTTAAACCACACCAACCACCACACTAGAGGTTATAAAGAGAATAGAGCTGCCTCTTACTGGATCTTGTTTATGTATAAGAGAAAGTACATGTCTGCCTGCTTTTCTGTCTGCACGAGCATACTTGCCTCTGCGCTAAATGCATCACCTGCGCTATGTCTTTACACACCTCTCCACGGTGCACCCTAAAAACAGAGGAAGCAACAGTCTGCTGTGGTTGACTCAAATAGACCATATAAACAACACTATAAATCCTCCCTTCAGACCTCTAACTCCATACAGTTAAGGCTTGGATTATCACATCTCCACCTCACACAGGTCAGACAGCCATACAACCACTAACCGTCCTGGCACTAGAGGTGACTGCGCCTCTGTGGTTGCCTGTCTGAAAACAATTTCTTTGTCTCTCTCATAGCTTTGCGATGCATCCGTTAATGTTTTTCCTTCTGTTTTCTTCTGTTACCAAACCAAAGCAAACAACAGAGACAGGGCACATTCATTTAATCAAATCATCCTTTCCCTGCGCCACAACTACGCCACTCTTTAAAGCCTCCTTTCTCAGCCTACGAGTTGTTCTATATTTATTGCTTTTACTACAGTCTAAGAGGAGCCCAGGAAACCAGCCATTCGTGCCATAAAACCATTTGTGACAATTTGTGTTGCTGTGAGGACTTGTTTTGAAAATGTGACCCTGCAAATCCAGCATGGTACTGAGGTAAGCAGAGTTAGTGCTGCACCTGTGGTGCTCATGTGAAATGCCACAGTGAGCTTTTCACCTTCTGTACCCACTTTGTCTGTGTTTACACTGAGTGGAGCTGGCTGTGGGAGAAATTATACCACAGCGCAGACACAACAAGACACTCTGTAACCCATACATGGCATTAGACATTTAAATTGTACCACTGCAGTTGTTGCAGCACACAGATGATTGAAGGAGTATTTAGATCATATACTTTAATTAAAATAATTATTACCATAATGTAAAAAGGTTTAGTTACAAGCTAAGAAAATAAAGTAAAATTCAGATTTTACTTCTGTATTTCCATTGTCTGCTACTTTATTCTTAAATTATTAAACTTTTCACTGCATTTATTTGAGCTGCAGTTGCTAGTTATTTTTCACATCAAGATATTATTTAACTCACAGGAGGGTATCCTGACTTGGGAACCAGTGGGATAAAATATAAATACACTTGTTTACAGAAAGTAGAAATATGTTTAATTTGATACAAAGATTTTGCTGATAATTCTTATTTTCTTTTGCTTAAAGACTTTTACTTGTAACTCAGTATTTTTAGATTATGATATTGTTACTTTTACTTATTTAAGTCTTTATTAGTGGCTTGTAATGTTGCATACCTCAAAATAATCTGTTTAATCAAACATGGGGTCATATTTCAGAGAAAAGTGCACACACTGAGAGATTAGTAATAATGTGCAGCATTTGACCTCACCAGGTTAACCTGAACTTCTATTATATTATGCCGTTTGATAGTTTGTGGACATATTTTGGTCTGCAAAATGTTAGTATTAGCTGATAAATGTTGTACCATAAAAAAGCAGAACCACATTTCATAACTATTCTTTAGTTTTTATATTTAGTTCTTCCCCATGCCTGTAAAATGGTCAAATAAAGGAGAAATGTACTGTTTTGGAAAGATGGGATGGTTACGTAGTAAACTGTTATGCCTACACATCTGCACTGTAACATTTGTTGAGTCACAGAAAACTTAATTACTAATGTACTCCATGCAGATGTATCCAGACTTGCGCATGTAGGGTTATATAAGTCCTGGTTGGGAAGGGAAAGTAGCCTCACTCACTGTCACTTTGGTCAAAAACACCAAAAAAAGATATGTTTTCCAGAACCATTGGTCCTCCTTCTGTTCACATGCTAGTCAGCGTGCATGAATATTACCACGCCAACCAAATGGTAAAATCTGAGGGAAATAATAACATGATGCAACTAGAAGACCATATCCTGTTATGGTGGGTCTAGGAGAGGCCTGGTGCTGCCAGTCTGAAGCAGACCACAGCCTCCCACTCCTCACCCCTCTGAATCACTGTTTACTTGGACAGGAAGACCGCCTGCTTCACCATCATCAACTGTTGCTGCTCCATGACTCGCTTGTGGCTTTAGTGAGTGGGGGTGTTTCCCCGACGGACAAGTTTCTAAAAGCAGAAACAAGTTAAAACCAAATGCTTGGAAGAGAAAGGCCTAGCCTCGGAAACCACAGCTCCTCTGACTTGTCTACGTCGGCAGCCTCACCCCTTCGTCTGGAGGAACACAGCCCTATTCAGTGGAAGCAATTATAAGCAAAGTCTGATGGCTATTCAGCTGGTAAAATATCATTATGCCAAACTGTGAAAAATGTGAAAAGACAATAAAACAAAAATTAACAAATAAAACTCTGCAAAACTGAAAGCAGGAAACAGATAATAAGAAAATTATTATAATTTTTAAAACTTTGTATGAATGTGTGGAGAGGACAACTGTTCATTTAATTCTGTTCTGTTCACCTTTGTGTGTTTACTCAACTGTTTATTCAGTTGCCCGGCCAAAGACTTTCTGGGATGTTAAGCAGAACTGTATTTGCTCCCAAATGAGACTATTCAGTATCATCATAACTCTACAACATCAACTGATGAACTCTAAAACAACCCTATAGGCCAACACTTAATCAATTGCACAAGTCATTATTAATTTACTAAGGGGATGCTCTGTCCCCACTGCTGTTCTGCACACGCCTGAACCCTCTCACCCAGATCATCAACAAGACTTGTTGCGCATACCAACTATGGGACAGAGCGAACATCAGCCTCCTTCACACGGCTGTGTGAATTCAAGAGTGAACGAGACATCAACTCACTGATCTATACCACCAGGATCTACAGCAATGACATCTCATGGCAACACAGAGTGTGTGTGTGAATGAGAAGGCAGTGCCAGAAATATTAGTGTGAGTCTTTGTTTTTTGGACAGGCCATGTATAACAGACTCAATAAGTTGAACTTCTTTCCTTTTTTGGTCTACACAACGTAGTGACCCAGTTTCAGAAAAATGAAACACACAAAAGAATTCTTATATGGAGCCACAGTATTTTGATGAAAAATGTCAAAACAAAACCCAAAGTCAAGGTCCTGAAAACTGCTGTATATTCTAGAGAGTCTGGACCCCACAGTGGCCACACTGTGGTGCAGTTTCCGCTCCAAGAAGGACTAGGCGGGGGTGGACCAAGCTATGTTGGTTTTGACTGTGTTTCCTGCTGTAGTAGTAAGTATAAAATTAGAGTTTTATGTGAACTGGAGGGAGGTAAGATAGACACAAGTCTGTGCTGGGATACAGAGGAATGCAACCTACTTTTCTGTCAACAAACTCCTGTTTGTATGGTTGGTACGTGACAATGATGTATAAAATGTTTGTGAAAAGAGGCTGTGTTTGTTGAAAACATCTGTCTAGTGTTTACCAATTCTGTGACAAATAGGGCTTTATGTGAGAACAGCTGAGGCTGAATCCTGAACCAATGAAGACAAGGGTCAGTAAATCTGGATCAGTGCTGGTGCTCTCCTCTCTTGCAGTCAACTACATTCACTTGGTATCGAAGGTAATCCGAAGTGTATGGTAAAGCAACAGAATAAAATGTAAAATGCTAGTTTACTGTGCAGGTTTTTGAAAGGATGTAAACTCACTGATAAGTTCTTTCTTTCTGGTTGTAGGTGTAAATGTTAAAAAAAATGTGTCCGTCCATGAACCACATCTAAGAGTCAGAGATGGAGGTCTGGTGAGATGAACAGACTAGTGCTGACACCTGGTGGACTAAGATGCTTAATGCAGTTCATATAACGATAACCCACTTGAGAACCCACTTTACATTATATTTTAACTGCATTTGAAAGTAGAAAACCAAACATTGAAATAAATTCAGAACAAACTAGTTTGTGTTGCTTTTATTATTAATTATACAAACAGTGGAGATCAGATGTAAATAGTGCATAGAAGAGTTTTGACAGGTCAGATTTACAGATGATCCGTAGGGTAGATTTGATACATACTGTCATCCATTATGATATTATCCAGACCCCAGAAATACAGTCAGTCATATTTAGTGCAGACCTATTTGATTTAACAACAACATAACTGTTTTATAACATTCAACACTAACAGGACATCAAGTTTAGGAACGACATATATTAACACTTTATATTTAATAAAAGTCAGTAAATGCACTGATTCTCCTCCTCATCATTGCCTGATGGCCGCAAAACTGTGTTTGCTTAATTTTCAGTGAAATGCTTGAGTTTGGGTCATCAGAGGTTGATAGTGGGAAATACCAGCATTTTAGGATTTTGTCCATGTCTTTGGTTTGTGATGATCTTGGCAATCGTGGACATAAAGGGTCAGTTTTAGCCCATTTATTTGCATTACATATACTGTGTATTAGGTGAACCATTTTCCAAAGAGTATTACATATATCTTATACCTACCATAGAGTAGTTATAAGGTGGGTGAGTCATCATGCAGGTGAAGAAAAAACATGAGTCGAGCTGCAAATAAAACATTTAGAGCCAACATCTATAACTTATAATAATATAATACTGTTGAAAGTCAAACACAGTTCTATTTTAACAGCTTATTTATCTAACATATTTGACAGCGGTGGCTGTAATAAAAGTATTTCAAAAAGCTAATTTAAGTCAATTTATAACACAATTAAAATGTTTTGTACTTTGAACCTGCTGAAACATTAAACCCAGCTGAGACGTGCAATAAAGCATTGTTAAATCAATGTTTACTTTTATTGTCTAAACTGTGGTGTTGAGCAATAGTTCAGCACAAACCTGCCAAACAAAATTACCATTAATGATAATTTAAGTTGAACAACAATAAAATTTGACGTTTCTACCTGTGCTTTGGAAAATGGTCATCAGCAATGTGATGTATAGTTGAACTGTAATAAATAGGCTAAAACTTGCAAACCGCCTGTATGATCCGTTATACAAAACACGAAAAGTACTTGGGGATCCTATGATCTTTTAGCAGGTTTGGCAGTAAGCTGCCGTTCTCTCTCAAGCTCCTTCTCACGTTGCTGTTCCCTCTCCAGCGCCTCCTTCTGCTTTTGTTGCTGCAACTTTAAAGCTCTTTTCTGAAAAGAAAGAGAAACAAAAACACATTTCTTTACTTGGAGCTTGGAGGGATTCACTCTAATTTTAGAAATACACTAATGTTAAATCTGAGAGAGATACCTTTAGTTTTGTTGTTTTTTCGTGGAGCATAATCATCTCTTTCCTTATATTCACCAGTTTATTGTGGTAAACCTTTGCCTCTGTAAACTACAGATAACAAACTGGATTAGAAAAACATGTCAGCTGGTGTACAAAATACAAACAACAATAAGTGTAAAGGTGAGACTGTAAATCAGTCCAAACTTACCAGTGAATTGAGGTCAAGTAAGGCATTACATTCTTTAAACTTGGTGACTTCCTGGTCCAGTGTGTCTAACAATATAAGCTGATTTTGTCTAGTGGAGAAAATCATATAATTAAGAGCACTTGTATTTACTTAGCATTTCCAAACCAGTTAAATTTAACTTTATGAGGAAGAGGCTGACTTCATGGGAGGTTTTGACCTCTCCACAATAACACAAGCCTTGGAACATATATGTTTCTACAAAACAGGTGTTTTAATGTAAAGGAAAATTGACACAGAAAGAAAACCCTGATTTACTATCACGACTTCAGACCCTGATATGGCACATAATTATCTGATCCTTACCTAACACAACTGCCACTATTACAATATCACCCTTAATAACTCATTATCGTTTGAATAATTTTTCAAGCAAAAATGCAAAAAAAAAAGGTTCTTTCAAATTGGGTGATATTCTATTTTTCTTTGCCTTATGTGTCAGTAAACACAAAGCAAATTTGGCTGTGTGCAAAAGCAATACTTCATGACACACTAAGAAAGGAAATACTCACGTAAGCTCTTGAAGTGCTCTTTTAGAGTTCTGTAGATCTGGCAGGTAGTGAGAGAGTAATCCCTCTGTGAGTTTCTCCACAGCTTTTTTATTCACACACACATTCTCTACAGGTGCTGAGCTCTCCAAATGCAGGGATTCCTGCTGGTGATCTGTCAAATATGTAAGAAAATGTACTTTAGCATTACATCACAAGCTCCTGCTTCTTCTTTTGGGACTTTTTTAATTCCCTTGGGGAAAATTTGTGTGGACAGGCTGCTGCATTTTAGGTGTGAAGGGTTTGGTGTATTGTCCAGTGACACTTATACCCAGGACATATTCCCTTCCTGTCTTCTTTTCTGGATACCGCTCACACTGGGGAATACTAGAAACAAGCAACAACTGTAGTCAAACAGTACCAGTTCAAGGTCAGCCAGAGGACTGACTGGGAGATTATAGACCAGGACAGCGTAGACATCAGAAGGAAGATCAAGGAGGCCACCTACATCAGATGACACTAACCCACAATCAACAGAGATGGGGGCTTATACTTGCCTCCCATAATAAACCACTTGTTGTCACATGACCAACTAAGGTCACATGTTAAATATCACATGCCTGGGCCAGTCACATTCACTGAATGAAGACCTTTCACATGTGGTCAAAAACTCTGATGCTGAAGTAAGTGGACTTTTTATGTTTAGATGAATCGCTGAAAAACAAACAAACAGATGATGTATTCAGAGTTATCTCAATTTGTGCTTCTGACATTGTGATGCAATAAAGAGACAGGAGATACTGAGACAACCTAAATCCACTGAAGGACTGGGATATTTTCTGTCCGATGCTTGAGGCAACCTGCTTGCACCATAAAAAACTAAGAAATGTGATCTTCATATCCTTGCTAGTGCTAAAGCTGGATTTTATTTTATCTCTGCTGAGGTGCAGGCTGACTGGTCACAGCAGGCCAGGCAGGTATAAACAGTAGACAACAGTAGACAGCTGGTTAGGCATACACACCTTCACTATGTGGAGGTTCACGCTGGGACGAAGGTCCTTCATCTTCCATCCCCTCTACCTCCATCTGTTACCACCTTCTACTGCTTTTACAACCTGAAAAGAGGCGGGTGAAGAAAATGGGATCTCACAGTTATATCAAATCGAAATTATACGATAGTTTCTCACAACACTGAGCATTTACATGATGAGGAAGTGTTCAGCTAGCTTGGTGAGTCGCTCCATAACGTGGAAATAGAGAAGGGCATGCTACAAACTAGGCCGTCTCCTCGGCCAGCACACTCTTACCTGTTTGACTGTCTACTGAACAGCGCCTGCAGGGGTGAGGAGATAAGTTTTGTTGACGGAAGACAAGAAAAGATTTTGGATTTGTTTCTGCGGCTAAACAAACTGCAGTCATGTGACTCCGCGTCATC
The DNA here is from genome assembly GCA_034779795.1 of Ctenopoma multispine. Taxonomy (NCBI): domain Eukaryota; kingdom Metazoa; phylum Chordata; class Actinopteri; order Anabantiformes; family Anabantidae; genus Ctenopoma; species Ctenopoma multispine. The sequence goes on along the minus strand of JAUYWH010000018.1, from coordinate 13,809,484 downwards.
ACGTGACGGCTCCTGCGTCATGAATGCGAAAACAAATCCTGCCAGTGTGAGCGGTGAGTGCGGATGTAAGTACCGATGCTCTCATGTTTACAACAGTATTACCATGGCAGTTTTTCATTTAAACACAAACTAACTTTGTACAACCGAAAACTACTTCTGCAGGTAAGTCTGGCTCCCATTTCTTAACAAAACCCCCACACTACAAGGGTAGTTTGTTTGTTATGAATTGACATGACAGAACAGCTAGCTGTTATGAGCTAGCTTGTTACTGTTTAGCCAAGGCTGTTTTTATAGCGACTATTGAAGTCAAAGTGAGGTTATGAGGTCATGTAGGAATGTGAGTTACTCAGGGACAATAACAGATAAAGTGTCCTACTAGATGTGTTATTGCCGTTGCTGAGATAGCTGAGCTAGCTGAGCTGTTCTCATTTAGTTAGAAGATGATCTTTGTGTGGTTTTGGTATCGTTTTCTTTTTCTTCCAGATGTTAAGATGGAGTTGAAGTGCGAGTTTACAGACGGACTCCGCTACAAAAACGTAAATGATTACCTCGGATGTCAGTAGCCTACATCAAGAACTCACTTGGATATACCTTGACCCTGTTAAGTATTAAAGATGTCAGGTGGGAATCTCCTCACAAAGATGCGGTCCGCCTTCAGGAGGGGACCGACGGACTGGGACCTCAGCGACACGGCAAACTTCGACTTATCCGACGAGCTGGTGGAGGACGAGGCGCCTAAATTCAACAAGCTGAAGGTGGTGGTGTCCGGAGAGATGTCGGACTACTCTGCTGGGGCTACGTCCAACGGAGTGGCGGTGAACACGCTGGTGGTGGCGGCGACGGAGGACGATGATGACTCCCTGCTGGACTCCAACTTGGGCAGCACAGGGTTAAATATGGACCCCTGTGACAGCTGCACCAAGAAGAGGGAGAACATCAAGCACAGGAGTGTGATGAAGAGGCTTGCCATTGCAGCTTTGCTGTATTTTCTTTTCATGACAGGGGAAATTATAGGTAAGCGGTCTCACACCATATGTGTCTGACCAACAGTCAAGCATAGAAAACTAACAGATACTTCCACAGACACTTCTAATCCTATACTCTTTTATCTCACTTTTTAAAATATTTAACTGATTTATCAAAAAAACATACATTAGGTGTACTTGTGGTCCAAAAAATAAATGTTCAGTTGACTGCATATTATCTAGAAATCTAACCACATACTGTACTTTGCTGTTCAGGTTTGCCAGCTTAGACCCACAGCTATGAAAACTTGTTTTATTTCTCAGTATCTGCATGATGATCTTACTGTCAGTAAATCTCAGAAAGAGTCATTTTAATTGTTTGTTTATCTTTCAGGTGGTTATGTGTCTAACAGCTTAGCCATTATGACTGATGCGGTGCATATTCTAGCAGACGTGGTGGGCATTTTGTTTTCTCTGCTGGCCCTCTGGCTCTCCACCAAGCCACCGACCAAGAGATTCACTTTCGGACTGCATCGCCTCGGTACGGCTCTGATTTCAGTTGCATAATGCTTTTTATTTCCACTTCCCTTTTGTCACATGTTCTAAAAAGAAAGGGTTTGTTCAGCAGTGTTCAAGTAACATCAGATTACAGATTCTTTAGATTAATTTATGAATAGTGATGCAAAGTATTGACATTTCTGCCAATAACTGGTCAGTTTGGGTCCCTGTGACCACATTAGCAGTTGCCAATGCAAATATTTATTATTATTTTGTCTAGTTGTCACCACTGGAGTTTATCTATTACAGTGTAAATGTGGTATTTGGTTCTGCAATGCTCTCAGTTGGCAGTTTATTAGGTACAACTAGTTATAACTAGTTAAATCCTGCTATAAACACTTCCTTTATACAAGTGACAATGTACAGTGTGTATTGAAACCGTTTTAGAGAAGTGTTCTTTCAACTGTATGGTCAGTTTGAAGGCTTTAGTTTGTTGTGCTGTGGACCTGTTCCGCATTATACAAAGGTGTGTTTCTATTATCCAGCTTCATCAATATAAAGGTGGTGGACAAAATAATATAAGCTTATGAGAGATGAGATGAACTTTGTCCAAAAGTATCAACTGAAACCATCTCCATCAAAAACCCAAATATAACATAAAGGACACAAACACCCGACAACTCAAATCTTACCGTTGAATAAACAATGATGTTACTGTTGATTTAGCAACAGAACGGACACATGACAGCGATCAGCTTCTTCTTTTTTTTTTACAGTGGGACTCTAAAGTGCCTTCCACAGCCTAAAAGCTGACATTCTTCATTTACTGCATTTTTTTATGAGCTGTATGAAAAGAGCCTACTAAGGGTTGGCTAGTTATCTATGAACATGTATGGATTATATAATTTAGTTTCACAGACTGTTAAACTGTCTGTTACAGAACAACATAATCACTGACTTGACAAACAGAAGTACCTCACTGCTGGCTCAGAAGGAGCCAAGCCTACAGACAATCTACCTATAGCTTGAGCTTGATCTACCTAACAAATGGCCAACTGAGTGTAGATCTCTAGAAAGTACTGCTTTGTTAGGTCCTGTGCAGTACTCTGAAAAAGTGTTTGCCCCATTTCATGATTTGTCACACGTAAATGTTTCAGATCATCAAACAAATTTTAATATCACACAAAGATAACCCAAGTACATACAAAATGCAGTTTTTTAAATTATTATTTCATTCATTAAGGAAAAAAAGCTGCTCAAACCTTATTTATTTGGTTTTTTTTTAGTGTAATATTAAAATACTGCACTGCCATATAGTCAAAAACACGTGTCCAAGTGAATGATTATGTTGCTATATACTTTGATGGATAATTAAATATTTAATTGTTTATGGTGATATGTCTATAGCGTATTTCTGCTGCCCCCAAGTGGCCTGTGTTACACTATCAACCTAAAGCCTGGTCAGAGTGGTAATATGCACATTATATGTATATTTTTATTATAGACTAAATTTTGTTATCCAATTGTATCACATTATAAATTGTAAACAAGAAACTGCCTAAAATTTTAAGTTGCTATAAATTCATATATTTTGGATCGGAAACGGCGAGTTTGGTCAGTGTGTGTGAGGCTAAACTAATGGAGATGTCCGATCCCTGTACTCTTCAGAAAAGGTTCAGAACATGAGAATGTATAGTAATTATATCATTTTAACAAATTAAATATTTAAAAATATTAAATCAGATCTGCTAGATGTTCGATATTGGCTTTTTTACTGATATACCGATATAGTCCAACTCTTAATTTCCGATACCGATATAAACCGATACCAATATGTGTGGGGTGATGACGTGGTTTGATGATGTCATCAAGTGCACACCGATAGATGTCTAGTTCAAGGTTAGCTCAGAAAGAGTTTGATGTATAATATGTGCATAGTATGTAAAAGTTGTGTCATTAAAAGAGTAAAAACCTATACCGATAATTTCCGCTATTACATTTTAATGCCAATATCGTCCGATACTATCAATAGTCCGATAATATCGATAGTCCGATATTAACGGACGTCCCTAATAAAAATTATTTTGATATTGTTACATACTGTATGTATTTCATAGTAATAATTTACAAATCTGTTCTCCCTCACCCTCATGCTGTCATTTTCATATTTACAATGGATGGTATTTCGTGGCCTAGAGGTGGTATCAGCAGTCCTCAGTGTGGTGCTTATCTACATTCTGACCACCGTCCTGCTCTACGAGGCAGTTCAAAGGACAGTACACCAGGACTTCAACATAGATGGAGATATCATGCTCATCACTGCAGCTGGAGGTGTAGCTATTAACCTCATGTAAGTGAAGCATGCAGCTAAATATCTGTTTAGTGCTGAATGCATGTTTTTTAAGTGCACTGTTATCTGCAAACATTTAACCGTGTGAAGTACTCTCTAAGTTCCTTTGTCTGATGTTTGACTGTAGTTAGGTTAAACAATGATGTGATATGGGCCAAATATATGGAAATTAACGCTTAAAATAAATTCCTCTTCTCTCTTCAGAATGGGTTTCCTGTTAAACCAATGTTGTCACCTCCACTCTCACGGCCATGGTCACTCGCACAGCCATGGTCACTCGCACAGCCATGGTCACTCGCACGGCTCTGCATCTGCCTCAGGGTCGCAGTCAGCTGGGTCAGGTCATCAGCAGAAGCCTCCCGGCAGCCTGGCTGTTAGGGCAGCCTTCATCCATGCTTTAGGAGACCTGCTCCAAAGTGTCGGGGTGCTCATAGCTGCCTACGTTGTCCGCTTCAAGGTACCCTGACTTTTAACTTTTTAAATAATCACCTTAAATGTTAAAAATTAACTTGGCTTACTTTTACTATTTTACATTATACATATTACATTTCTTTCAGCTCATATAATTTAATGTTGTTTTTGTCCCGGTAGCTGGATTTTCTTTTTATTAATATGCACAAGAATATTTGGCAATACACACTTTTACATGGTCACTTTCTTAATAATGATCAGAGATCAGAGATTGTTATTTTAGTTAATTTTGTTACTTTTTAGTTTTTTTATTATGAATTTAAATCCCAGCGAACACATATTGCTGATTATTGCAAACTGTAATAACTTGCAAACTAAATGTTTGCTGAATTGTATGCACAACTTGCATGTGCAGGTCTCTTGCTTACCAATGAAGAAAAGTCACACAGCTGTGCTGTTCTATAGCATTCAGAAAGAATTGGAAGTGTAACAACTGATTTTTCTCTGTTTTACCTATAATAAATACCAGATTATATATATTTATTACCTCCTAAGAGATTATTGGATGTATGATTGGAATTCATGGATCCATAATATATAGAGATATTGATTATTACCAACAGCACTATGTCTAACATAGTAACATAGCATAATACTTACATTACAGTTTAGTAGTAATTAAGTAACTGGTGAGTGGTTAGTTGAAAGCTATGTTAAAGATCTCTCCAGGGTAAACAGGGTTGTTTTAATTGACCCAGTTGAGCAGAGTCAGCCATGACTGACACGGAAACACTGCAGTAATTCGCATTTGTCAAACATACATTTTTCTCCTTGTTTACGTTTTACACAAATGTGAACATCGGCAAACAGTGATGTACCTCTGTGTAATTGTTGGCTAAATAACTTCAAGTTCCTCTTCTGAATTCACATCAAACTACTAAATTGGCTAAACTTACAATAGGCATTTTATGCATGCATTAGTTATAGTAAATAATTGTGTTTCAATAAATGTGTAAAAGTATTATTTTGGTTGATCTTTGTTGTAAACGTGTGTCTTTACAGCCAGAGCTGAAGTTGGCAGACCCCATCTGTACCTACATCTTCTCCGTTCTGGTTCTCTTCACCACATTTCGCATCTTACGAGACACAATAGTCATTATACTGGAGGGTAAGTCTTGGCTCTTGGTCCCAAAGTCCTGTCAGATTATGCTGTTTAGTGTGAAGACTTTGATTTAAGTACACAAATGGTGTTTTTTCAGGTGTTCCTAGGCACCTGGATACTCAGCGAATCAAAGAGGACCTCCTGAAGCTGGAGGACGTCCAGTCAGTCGAAGAGCTGAATGTCTGGGCGCTGACAGCTGACAAGACTGCAGCACTAGTGCATCTCCAGCTCAGTGAGTAGTTACATAACATCAGTACAACCAATAAGGGAGAGTGATTTAGGGAAAATAAAGAAAGAAAAATAAAGAAATATATTACTGCAGTAAATCCTATTTAGTAAATTCCAATAAAATCCAGCATTTACAGTTACTTTTACTCTGTTTAGACAATTAGCAAATTCATGTTATTTTCATCAAACGTACAATAATTGTAGACTGTGACATTTACATAAACTGTCTACATCCTAAATTTGTTTTATACTCTTATGTGTGTACTGTATATTTTAGAAATCAAATGTGTATTCAGACACCTTTGAATTACCGGTGTTCCGAAAAATTAACATTTGCAGTAATTACAGCTTGAGGTGTTCTTGGATAAGTCTCAGTCAGCTTGGCATGTCTGGAAATCTCCTCAAACTCAGCAAAGTCTGATCTTTTTCCACAGATTTCCACACATTATCGAAGGAATTTATGTCAATGTAAGATTTTCAGTTTCTACCAACTGTAGTACGTATCGTCAAAACACAGGTTTTTGTCTTGCACCTCTCAAAAGACTTATTTTGACAGTGTGACAAATAGATTTAATGCTTGTGAATTCAAGTTTTTGGCAGGGTTAAACTTTTTACTGGACGCAAACTGTAGTGTGTCTGAGTCTCCTACTTGCTTTACACTGAGATGTTACACACTTCACGAAAATGGTCTTAGGTTTACAAATGTTCATGTTTAGCAGGTTCCAGTTTCTCCACAAGAGGGAGCTTGTTGATCATTGTCAGATCACGTGCAGCTTGCTCCACAGCAAACAGAAGTTATTGCTGCTGCATATTAGACCTGCAGATGAGATCTTCTATCTTAACGGCTTCTGATTGGTGGCGTGTGATCAGTGATATTTGCAGATTTAAACTGCAAATTTAATTGTAACGTCATCTAATCTGTAATGTGGGATTACAGATTAGTGAAACATACTTAGACCATAGACTATGACCTTTCACCTTATGTCTAAATCTACTGTATGGCCCAGTTCTCTTCTACATAAACATACATATTAAAATCTAAGCCAGTTTTGAGCATGTAGTGAATTCCATAAAGGAAATGGACAAAAATGGAAAAAATACAATCCAAATTTTATATGTGGCTCTGATGCCTCAAGTCACATGTAAACTTATGAATAATGCCACATTGTACTCTATTTCACTGTTTATTTCAATGTTTAAAGTCTTACATGATTTTGCATACAACTGTAATAGCTGTAGATAAGTGTTAATGTAAATTTTTGGTGTCATGAGGTCATAAAATTAAAATTTATGACCTCATGACACCTAATACATAAGAGAGGCAGGCTAAGTGAACAGTGCATGATGCCAAAAAATAGTCTAAGAAACACACCAGATGCATTACAGATATCCTTTTGATTATAAATTTATTGACTGGAACAAACTAAACAGAAATGAAGCAACCACTATCACTCACATTAATGAGTTATTTTTGCCAAATGAGTATAAAATTTAAAACTTAAATGCAAAATGTTTGGAATCAGATATAATCCTAAAACAAGGCTTACAAATTGCAGTTTAAATAAATAAACAAAACATAGTCACAAAGAACAAACACAAAGTCCTGTTTCCATTTTACCTATATAAAGTTTTCCGAAGTGTTTCAGCTGACCCCTGCTCCTCTGGAACACTTTATAGTTGTATTATTTTATTCATTTTAAATGTTATATTCCTTCATTGTTTTCACAGCACCCTCTAGTGCCAACAACTGGGAAGACGTCCAGGCGAAGGCCCGCCACCTTCTACTTCACACCTATGGTCTCACTAGGTGCACAGTGCAGGTCCAGACATGGAGGCAGAGACTAGTACGCGCATGTCCCCAGTGCCAGATGTCCAGCGCTTGAAGACTTGGGCATAAATTAAATTCCACAGTGCATTTTATGGAACCAGAGCACAGAAAAAAAAAGCAAAAGCAATGCTGACACAGTTAAGTGCCATAGCAGAAGTCACAGTATACATCATGTAAGTGGAAAAAAATGGTGCCAAGGGACACTTTGTGGGACAACAGGAGATGTCTAATAAAAGAGTCTGCCTCTGGGGAATGTTGGTTCTTACTGTACACTTACAAAACGTTGTGGAGGTTGAATGCTTCAGATGAGATGAATGGAAAAAAACTTGCCCTTAATTCACCATTAAAGCCTAATCCAACAGGTGACTTTTTTTCTATTTTACAGTTTGATTTATCACAACTGATGTTTTGTCATCAGGTGTAAATTTTACTTTTTGTTAGTAGTTACGCTGAGTGTATACTAAGATTTTATTATTTTACTAAGAATGTCAGCAAAGCAAAAGTTACCTCATGTAATTTGATAACTGTGCATTGTACTCCTCACTGCTGGCCTAAGTGAGGCATAAAATCATTTTGCTTGTGTTCCTTTAGTATATATTACATTTCATTAAATGGATTCATTTGAATTCTTCAGCCAAAATCTGTCTAAGGCGGATTTAAAGAAGGAAAGAAAGACAACTACCTTAGATATTTTTGAAGTAGTCTATTATTTACTGTACTGACAAACAATTAAAATAGACAGTGACACTTACTCCAGCATGTGTCCTAACTAACTTTGCTGAGCATGTAACTGACAATCACAGGGTTAACTACAATAGTTAGACTGACCTCCAGTGTGGTTTCACTCTATTCTAAGCTTCATTTTTTTTTAAACATCATTAACTGACAGTGGCATCATGCAGACGGGTTTGTGAAACCTTCAGTGTTTTGAAGTTGCAGTGATGTGAGGGAGAAATGTGTGGGGTGTAATTTGCTAGTAATGGAGTTTGTAGTGTTTTCTCCGGCAAGTGTTGAAAGGTTGTGTGGGTGTTTGTGGTAACCTTTCCACATTTCTGGTATTAATCATCAAAGGAAATCAGAACCTGGATCACTGTTTTGTTTGTAATAAAGTATTTAATCTTTCAGTCTCCCAGTATCCCATTTCTGTAAATATGTCAAAGTTAGGAAACAGAATAGGAATTCCCCAAGGATCTGTAGTATTCATTTACTCTCAAAGTCTCTACTCAATTTTTTTACTTTTCCAAAATGGTTTCAGATGTTTTACTTTTCATCCATGTTTCAGTTATTGATTGAGATATCACTTTCTTTTACAGTTACAATAAAAAAAGCTGAAAGAACTATAGTATTTAATAGTGTAAATAAAAATCAACAAAGAAATGTAACACAATTTGAATATGTTATTAACCAGCATGAAACACTATAAGGACAGCAACAAAGGTTGTTTTGTTTTTAATGACTTAAGAGGGTAAATTAAACCCAGGCCTATACTACATCCGTAGATAGATGGAGGTTTAGTCTGTCAACACTAGGTGGTGCATTAGGTGGTACCTTAGGAAGTGTTTTGACAACATCACTTTAATGAAATGCATTTATTTTATATATATATATATATATGTATATATGCACATCTTTATTAACCACCTTTAACCCTTTAAATAATGATGTTACTGTACAAAGACTTTGTTGTTTTCTTGACACTGAAGTTAAACTGGTTACTGCACTGTGTTACATGCATACTGTGGGTTTATTATCAATGTGAGTTCACTGGGAGTGTCTCGGTTTCCAGGCAACAGCCATATTAAAATGAAGCCACTGAACCAAAGGGAAAGTCAATTTCTGTTTGTCTTACAACAGGCCAGTTTACAGTAACCACCTGACTGCCCTTCCCTAATCTAGAGCCTGACTGTTGCAAGATTTCTAGGGCTGATTTCGATACTTATTATTATATATTTATATTAAATTAATAGAAACACTGTTGGGAATTCATTGCATTCAATCAATGGAAATTTGGGAACAAGATCAGAAATGAGTAAGACATTTTTACCAAACAGAAACAAACAAAAACGAGAACAAAGGAGGCATGAGAGTGACTGAATCAGCAATACATGCAATAAAAATGAGATGTGTTATCTGGGATGTCTGTTGAATAGATGTTGTCCTTGGATTCATTTCTAGTTGCTTTCATTGCTCATGTAATTAATTTCCTTAATGGGAACTGAACATGTTAAACCTGCCTCAAGAAAATCCTACAGCTCAAACTGGTCTAACGAATTCGGGGTTAAGTTGACTGAAGTGAAAGATTCACTATAAGCAGGCTTGAAATCACTTCATACTGTCACAAATGAAGGATTCAAATAAAACAAAACTGTAATACGACATTGCTTTAGAAGAAAAAGTATATCTGACATCTGAAAGTGAATATAGTGGCCCAAAATACATGGGAGAAAATACATTCACTATGTATATTAGGCAGGTTAAAGACTGTGGTGTAGTGTTTTGCGCCTTTAGTCTGTGTTTCTTATAAAATGCTGTCACTAATATCTGAGATGATTATAATAGACTGCAATAAATAAATACAACTTTTTTTTTTACTTTACAGAAGTAAACAGAGTGCACTGTTCATTCTCAAAGCAAATGTTATGCGCACTACATGATGCCTGACAGGGAATCCCCTCTCTAATTTTTCATGCAATACAAGTAATACCTGCCTTTCTCAGTAGTCACATGATCTGTGGTATCACGATGTCTGCGACCCAGTCACGTACACACATTCTAAAACCACAGACAGTGCATCCTCTTCTGTTATTGTTTCTAAAAATAACCTTACAGTTAAACTGTTTGATTGGTAACATTAACATCGAAGTACAACATGCACCTGTCTGCCCTTCAAGTATATTTAACTATGCAGTACAAGTTCTGGAGGACAGTCATTCTGCATGCTAGATGTTGTTTATTTTTATCTCTTGGTAACATTTTTTAAAGCTATAAAATGTCACTTGGGGTATCTAGTCTGTCAGATGAAAAAAAATACACACAAACAGGCAAAAAGGGAGGAAGGAAATGTTGGACGCTCTCGCTGACATATGCATATAACACAACATGCATGTAAGTGAAACCAAATGAGAAAATGGCTTCCTGATAAAAGAGTAACTCAAACAGATCAGGAAAACAATAGCCATGTCTTTCCTTCTCTCGCTTCCTTCTCGCACTTTGTTTAGTGTTTAATAATTCACTAGAGATCCATTTGGTCCAGTAGGTTGTGTATGATCAGTCCCTCAGCCAGACACTAGGTCTGATGTTTTCGCTCTCTTTTGAGATTCAGACTTTAAGAGGATTGGCAACACAGCCGTAAACATAAGTAGATGAGTGCATTTGGTCATTGCTTGGATGCCAGTAATTACTTTACAGCTGGCAACGGCTCACCCTCTTCTCACCTGCAAACAACATTCAAATAAAAACTCCCAGTCTCTGGTAAACAATTAGTTGATGAAATAATCTCCCCTTGTTTTATCTTTATTGTGTTTAACTCAGTAATGACTAGTAGTAGTACTACTAAGTACTGCTGCACAATCATTCTGTATTTTTAATCATCAAATAAACTCACTGAATCAAGCTTGACAGTGCATCTGATCATGTGCTAAGAGACTTACATGAATACGCACGTTCACAATGACATGACAAAAATGGCAAACTGTCTGCTAATAAAGATCATGTGCTTGTGACATTTTGTGAGTAGTCATAGAAGGAAATAATGAGAAAAAAAAGATCTAATGTCAATGATGGCTGCTCTCCATCTAGGTGTCTGTTTCAGGGATCTAGTATTGTCCACTCAGCCTTACTGGCATGTTTTACTGTGACACCAGTAAGGAGGGAGTCATCGTTACTGCTGTGCTCTTTTGCTAAGTGAAACTGTCTGCTGTGAAAAAAAGTCCACTTTATATATTAACAAGACGTAAACATGACTTAAATAAATCCCATGAAAAGATCAAAATCAGCAATATCATAAGTCATACAGTCTGACTCCGTATTGATGATACAAAATGATGATAAAATATCATTTTATTGCTCACTTCTGAATGTCCATTATTCAAGTCCTGGTATTGTGCATTGTGCATGCTGGCCCAATGCCAAAGTTAAAAAACAAATGCATTCTTCAACAGTGTTGTCAGTGATATCCATGCTAGAATAACAAAACATAGAACAGTGAGCCATAAGCTCGGGGATACACAGTTGTTAATATAATCACATGCTTGTTATATTATTTGATCTCTTTAGATTTAAAGAGAGCAGCACTCACTTCAGACAAATCCAACACTAACACGCATTAAACAACATACTTTTTTGATCCCCTTAGGAAAATTGTTGTTTGGACCAAAAAGATTTTGGCATCTTGTTCAAGGACACGTTGAGATAAGGCCACGAGGAACAAACACACAGCTGATGCTGGGAGGAGATACTATAACCACAGATCAGACTATACTATAGACTAAAAAGTACTTATCAATTTTAAGAACAAAAATCAACTTTCTGGTCAAGAAACCTGAACCCATTTATAATAAGAAATGTATTCATACTGTACAGTACATTATTTACTGTTTACATTTGATGTCTTCACTTTAAGTATACATTCAGATATATTGTAAGAGAATCTGGATTGCTATGACCACCAACTCTACTACGAAATTAAACACCTGAACTTATTCAGTTTGAATACACATATCTCCAGTTGTAATCATAGAAAGCCAGACAGTCTTTTTTTCTGCTTGACTTTATCTCAGTTCTTTTTTTGTACTGTTTTGGAGGGATGTCCGTGGGCTGGGCCACTACAGAACAGGGTGTAACCCCACCAGTGGAGCAGAAGCATTTCCGCACACTGAGTATTAAAGTGTCCTAGTTTGTGCAGAAAGAATTCTGTTAGACTGATGGGGGGGACAGGCAGGTAGTCAGACTTTGAAGCAGGTGCCCACTTTTTTTTTTTTTTTTTTTTACTTGGTTAGTCTCTTCACCAGCTCCAGCTCTTCCACTGGTTTCCACTGCTGATTGATGGTGATGAGCTGCAGCAAAATGCAAAAAAAAAGAAAACATAGACTTCATCTGACCGACAACAACTTAAAGTGTCAGGTAACATGAGAAGCCGTAATGGGGCATGTTCCAACATGTGTGACAACATAAACATGAAAGTTCATAGTGACTAAGCAGAATGTAGATGCTCAACAGAAGAGACTGCTTGTGTTCAGTGCCAGTAAGAATTGAATTCTTACTTGTCTGAATAATACAACAGAATACCTTTTGGGGTTTTGATGGGTCGAGTCTCTCCCACGGTTCTGGGTTTGTTGTCTTACTCAAACTAAATCAAATTAATGAAAATGTTACATTATCATTAAGCATCTCTTACATGCCAGATGATTGTAGTCTTAATAAATGAAATTTTAATTTAAATACAACTGTAGTGCAGTGCGATTTAATTTATTGACAAAATTTGATAAAATATTCAGTAATACTCACATAACATCAGGTTTACTAAGTAGAAAGTAGATTGAAGCAGAGGTGGCTCCTGTTGCAGCAAAAGCCATGATCCCTATCAGAGGGATCAGCTGGAACAAACAGGCACATCATAATATTTAAAGACATACAATTACCTACATGGGCTACATATCCAACATCCACAGAACAAAACCACTTTTATAATAGTAAAATCACTGATGACTTACCTCCTTTTTCTTTCTCAACATCTGGAAAAATCCACTCATTTTTCAAAATGTTCTAATATATGAAAAAAATGTATTAGATTTCCACAACAATGAGCCGGAGTCCGTTCAATGAATTACAGCAGTCACACAGACAGAGGTAGCTGAGGCAAGTCTCACCTGTTGTTGTTAAGAAGTACTGGATGTATCTTAGTGCAGCATCCTGTGAGCCCAGCAGAGGTAGGCTGGATGAGAGACGATACGAGATGAAAGGCACGTAGACAGGCAGAACTTCCTGCACAGAAATGTACCAATGGTAGTCCCATTCAACAACTGATCCACTTTCCTTAACTAAACCTTTTTTGAGTGTGCAGTGCTCCCTTGTGGCCACAACTGAAAACTGAAAGTAAATGGCTTGGAGATTAATTTCAGATCTTAAAAGTTACTAAATTGTTGCCAGGGATAAAAAAACGAGAAAGAAAAAACAGACACCAAAGTCGAACTTTACTAATTTTATTTCAAAACAACTGTATAATAGAATTTATCAATGCACAGGACATGGTCATATGTGGTTTATCATCTGGACAATGTTTGATATGTGCGTATCTGCTGGGCAGAGAGAGATGGGCTCATTTTACTGAGGGACAGGAGGAAGTATGTATGTTTGATGGAAGAAGGCTCCATGTTCTCCTCTTGTAGCGCCAACAAAGCAGCCTGCAAAAGAAAAACATTATCAGGTATCCCTACATGATTACATCACACTTTTATAGCCAGATGTGTGAAAATAAGGCCTTGGGGTTAGCTTCTCATTACCTCTTTACACAGATTTTCCAGGTCAGCTCCAGTGTAAAGTTCAGTCTTTGCAGCTAGCTCCTCCAGACAAACATCAGCATCTACAGGCATCAATGCTGTACACACCTTAAGGATAGCAAGTCGAGACTAGAGAGAGAAAAGATTTATGAGGGTAGCTGGCTTTTCTGTGCTCTTTAAAGACACACTGATATGACGTCTTTTAGAATTTATTAACACTAGTTCAGCTGCTTCTATGTCTTTTATGTTTTATATTTTTAATCACATTTGAAATTTGTTTTACCTGCTGGTCCGGTGGTGGGACATAGATGATGTGGTCGAGTCTGCCAGGCCTGAGGAGGGCACTGTCTAAGCAGTCCGGTCTGTTTGTGGCAGCTACCACCATCACATCTTTGTTGCATACTTCCTGGCACTCCAACTATCAAAGAACAAAAAAGAGCTTATATCATAACATTCAGCTTTTTTAGCTTTATAGTGATCAGATGTGAGATTTATGATAAACAGTATGAACTATAATATCTAACCTGTTCCTGTGTGTGATTCTCCTCTGTTCCTTCCGCTTGAAGGATCCTTTCTGTCCCTCTCCTCTCCAGCGTCTTTAGGCCAACCCCATCCATCTCATTAAGGAGCACAGACAGGAGACGCGTCTGAACGCTGTTAGGTGTCGAACTCTTCGACCGTGAGCCAATCAGAGAGTCAATCTCATCAAGGAACAGGATACAGGGAGCACAGGCCCGCGCCTGGCGAAACAGCTACACATGGGCAGACAGGAGCAGGTGTTTAAGGGTGAAACAGAGAGGATGTCACAGAATTAATTCACAGGAATAGAACATACCTGTGCTAATGCCTTCTCAGAGTCTCCAACATAGGGAGAGTAGAGGTCAGCACCACTGACAGACAGGAAGGCACAGTGGGAGGAAGTCGCTGCAGCCCTGACAAGTGTCGTCTTTGCACATCCCGGAGGTCCGTACAGCAGCACACCACGGGGACGACACAGACCCAGACGAACAAATGCCTCAGGGTATCTCAATGGCCACTCGATACTCTTTGGTGTTCAGACCCAGCACAGGATGAATGGAGGGAAAATCCAATTAATTCATTGCGATGATGAGTTATTATTCTTTGATGTACATGAAACACTTTTCACAAATAAATAAGCTCAAATGACAACTCTGGCTCAGGTGACTGAACCATCTCATGGTTTGGCTGCTACAGACTTACACACTGCTAAGGAAACTTACTGCACTGAACTCCTCTTCTGTTATGTAAATGCCGCCTTTGAATGTCATTAATTTTATGTTTTCTTTCCCTCATAGTTGTGCTTTCTCCTCTCTGTCCTTCTCACCTCCTCATCTGTGCAGGATCTTTCTGCAGGTACATTATATTGCGAAAAGTATTGAGACACTTGCCTTTACACACACACACATTATCTTTAATGGCTTCAACTTTTCTGGGAAGTCTGTCCACAAGATTTAGAAGATTTTATGGGAATATTTGACCATTCTTCCAGGAGAGCATTTGTGAGTTCAGGCACTGATTGACACAGTCCCAGTGGATTCATCGATTTGAAGAGGTGTCCGGATACTTTTGGCAATATAGTGAATCTGACATCACTGAGGCTGATTCTGCTCTAGGTTTCTTCAGTTAAAGGAAGTTCTTCCTGTCCACAGTCACCTAATGCTTGCTCAGTGTTGTGTCAGTTTGTTGGATATATATATTATGAAAGGTCCTGACCTTACTGTACCTTCAGAGGATTTTATTTGTAATTTAGTGCTATATAAAATACAACTGAATTCAATTTAATATGAGTAGCATGGTGGTGTAGTGGTTAGCACTGTTACCTCACAGTAAAAAGGACACAGGTTTGAATCCACGGGTCGGCCAGATGCCTTTCTGTGAGAAGTCTGCATGTTCTCCCCGTTTCTGTGTAAGTTCTCTCTGGGTACTCAATCATGCATGTTAGATTAACTGGTGACTCTAAATAGACTGGCGACAGGGTGTACACTGCCTCTCGTCCAAAACAGCTAGGACAGGCTCCGGCACCCCCACGACAAGCGGTTGGATTAATGGATGGATGATTTCAATCACCTGTCTTAGCTTGAGTTTGACCTCATCCAGACCTCCTATTTGATCCCAAGCAACTGGAGACAGCTCTGTCCTGCCTAGGCTGCTCCGCAGGCAAGAGGGACGCACTGACTTCAGGGCTTCCTGGAAGTGCTTCATTTCCACCACCTGCTTTCCTGAACCCTGCAGACAACAATGTCATGTAAACACTTCACAACAATTAGCTTTTTTCCACCAACGCTGGAGAAATTATGTTTTCAGCTGTGGCTCAGAGAAAAGTTGACCACCAATCACGAGATCCCTAACCCTAACCCTCCCCAAGATGCTCCCTGTGCATGTGTGAGCTCTGTTGTGTTATTATGTGTAGGAAAGAGAAGCAACCCTGTAAATTGCTTTGAACACAAATAAGCTAGAGAATTGCTTTATACGTGCATATCATTTACCACACTTTCAATTTAAACTTAATAAAAATTAGTGTTTTGTATTTGAATGAAACATTGCTTGGTTGCTGTATTTATAGTACCTTTGACTTTTCACGTATAGCATGCATAGCAGCCTCTCTGCACAAGGCACTGAGATCTGCTCCTACATAGCCTGTAGTTCTCTTTGCAAGCTCTGCCATATTCACATTGCGAGACACAGGCATCCTCAGACAGAGAACAGACAAGATGGCCTTTCTCTGCAGTAAGGTGGGAACTCCAATTAAAACCTGAAGAAAAAAACATGACATTTACAACCTCAATGATTTGTGTATTAGAATATATTGTTAATGTATATGTATTGCTATATATTTATTCCTCTGAACCTCTCTGTCAAATCTTCCAGGCCTGCGCAGTGCTGGATCTAAGCTGTCTGGCCGGTTGGTGGCGCCGACAATGAGGAAGTTATCAGACTGATTCATCCCATCCATGAGCGTGAGAAGCTGGGCAACCAGGCGGTTCTCTGGTGCAGACGAGCCTGTTCTCCTCGGACACAGAGAGTCAAGCTCATCTAAGAACAGCACACATGGACCTTCTTCAGCTGCAGCTCGAGCTTGCTCAAACACAGCGCGCAGTGTCTCCTCACTCTCACCTGGGCGTGATCCCACCACCTGAAACAGTCATTCAAAATTTACTTTGACTTTAATACAAATAGATTTTGTGTAAATACAGTATTTAGAGAAATATTACAGTTCAGTACTGTGTCCTTCCTGTTGCTCTTTCTAAAGTTTTTTTTTCTTTCCTTTACTAATTTAAAGCTGATTTTAACCCAGTTATTAAAAGTTTATATGGTGATTATAAATGCTAAATAGGCAGACTTAAATTAAAGGTTTTTTTTGAAACATCATACACAACCCTACTGAGAATAACTGAATGTAAACATGTATAGATACTAAAAAGCTGTCTATAACGTAACGTTACCTCTGGCCCTCTAACCACCACCAGGTTGGCTCCCACCTCCCCTGCTACTCTGTGGACCAGCAGGGTCTTGCCCACACCCGGAGGCCCAACAAGGAGTACACCTCTGGGACATGACACACCCACAGAGCTCAGGGTGTCTGGGTAAAGCAGTGGCATCTCCACCATCTCTCTCAAGGAGGCACTCACCTAAAATGCAGCAAAAAAATAATTCTGGTGCCATGTAGTAAAAAAGCAGAACACCAACAATGTTAATAAAGTGAAAATACACACCTCCTCCAGTCCACCAAGTGGCACTGTCTGCCGGTCCTGCAGCTGACTCATATAATGCTTGACGGTCTGGAGGCCTGCTATCTCCACACCAGATTTTGAGGTGATAAATCCAGCAGTGGAGGAATCCGGATTGATATTTTCAATAACGACATATCTAATCTCTGTATCAAAGTCCTCCAGATTTATCACATACTTCTCATGGACATATACTCCTTTCAGCATGTCTTTCACAAGCTCATGAACAAGACGTGGAGGTGCCTGTTTCTTAAAGTCAACACTCTGAACTACTACAGTTATCTTGACACCTTTCAGCTTGAGGCAGGATACAGGTTTGATATGAACAGGGTCCAGGTTCATGTGTGTGGGTGGGTGAGAGATCAGACTAGGAGAGGAACATTTCAGGTCCATCTGGAGGAACCCCTCTGAAAGGTCAGATCGAGGCCAAGCCGTGCACAGGCAGCTTCCCCCAGGAACAGTCACCAGCAGAGGGGAGCCCAGACTCAGGCCCAGTGTTGACATCAAGTCTGGACCCAGCCTGCATCTCTGAGAGCCTCGGTCTGACGGATCTACTGACAGCAGCTTCACAGACTTCATTGTCAGCTGCTAAACAAGTAAAGCAAAATATACAACATACGCTTTTATGCTATCTGATTTTAGTGTCTTTTTGAATGACCTGTCTACATATGTATGTACATATGTGCAGGAGTAAAGCTGTCAGCTGCAGTGTTAGCTAGGCTACATGCTACTAGCTATTAGCTACAACAATCAACATTCTTAGCTGCGACACATCTCTTTTAAAAAAGATTATCACAATTTATCAGTTAAATACCCGATAGTCAGTCATACAGGTTAATGGCATAAAATGCTATCAATGTTGGCAGTGCTAAAAATACGAGCCCTACTACGTTTACAAAATCCATGTGGTGCTAAAACGAGATGGCCAAACAAAACCATATCCTGTGTGAGACCGTTTTGTGGAGGTCACCGTTTTGCCAATTTTGCAATTATTACGAATGACGTTTTTTTATTATCACGACAGACATAGGATATGAAATTACTCTTTATGTATCTTTATGTTTATAATTTTATAGTTTTTTTTTGTTTTATCATTTCCAATGAGTAAAATGCCAATGAATAAGAGGAAAATAGACACACTACTGTAGTCTGCATGAAAATGCCTCTGGTGGTAAATTCTTTTTATTTTTCATTTTTATTCAGGTGATTAGTGGGACTCCCCACAAACCACATAATCTGATCATCTACACTCCCACTGAAATCTAGGAAAAAGTCATTGTCGTCCAACAATTTGTAACCTTTCCTGCGGCTCTGGCGTCACCTTGTGTGCAGAAAAGAAAATGCGGTCATTCTAAAAAAAAAAACAACATATCGATATTTAATGATGATGACTATGTGATGATTTATCACCGTTGTTATTCTAAGACTGCGTATGAAGACAGCGAGGCTCTGGCGAGACCACCCATGTATTCTATGCGTATCTTTTCAAAATAAAATGACCAGTGTGCGTCTCTCTGATTAACATGTTAATCCAGCTGAATCACAGGTTGCCCGGCAGAGTTTTAAGCCAGTGGCCGGCTGAAGGGAGTTTATCTGTTTCAAGGCTGGTCATGGCTGAAGTCACGTGGGTTGCTATTTATACATAAATAGCGCAGCAGCGATATCGAAATTGCGGAAGCTTGTGTGTCCGTCTCTGCAAGCAGACGAGGGGACGTTGGGTAGGACGTTTCTCAGGTGACTTTGCTGCCTTTGGGAAAGTTGAGCCATTAAGCGGCTCTTTCTGGAAACCTTAAAGGCAAGTCTATGACACTGTAGTGTACCAATATTTCAATTTGTAAATGAATTGGTAGGATGAAGGACACTAATGATTCGGTGACAGAGTGGATGAATGAATGAAGGACTGGAGAAAGAAACAAAAATAACACCATCAGTAACGATCGGTCTAGCTCAAAAATCAAAACACCAAGCAGAGTAGTGCACGTGTTTGTATTTTGGTTATGAACCTGTGTCTGTGTTTTGAGAGGTCATGCTTATAAACAACACCTCTATTTACAATTTCATGTATGAGCATATGTCTGAGTGCTGAGTTGTCCCCTCCAGCGACACATTTTATGGCTCCTTATTCCTATGCCCCTGCCCACATTATTCAGTCCAGACTTGGCACAGTTTCCCTCTGTGCCGTCATAATTTCAGATCTCGCGAACAAACCCGGGGTGTGTAATCAACCCTGGGCCCTGTGTGTCCTGCAGAGCTGTCACACTGCTGTCTGTAGGCCTCGCAGCACAGGCAGCCTCAGTGTGTGGCCTGCGGAGGACTCTTGACTGACTTGAGCAGGGGGGTTGTAATGTTCTTACTTATTTGACAGCAGATACAGAAGTAACCTCTGCTGGTTTGTGTTCATATTCAAGAGCCAGAGGGAGTCTCAGGGTGGACACTGATTGGCCATGTCGACCCTCCTGCGCTGCATCTCCAGCTCTTCTGTCATTTTGTTCCAGCGAGGGGTCTGTCAGAAGACACCTGGAAGGAGAAACTTCAGGACTTTCCCTGTGTTATGGGACCAAAAAGCCTCCAGAGGTAGGAAATGTACAGCTCTATTGAAACCTACTTGCTTAATCTCACTGTATTTTCCATAGAGGACAGGCTGCGTCTGCATGCTTTCTTTGGTTTGGACTTCAAGGACACACTCCTTCTGCTCAGAAGAGCGGGAAAAGTCCACCGATCATGAGCTGTTGGCAGCAGGTTGCTGAACTTGTTTTCCAAACTGGATATAAATTTACAGTTGTGAAGCAAGCAGTAGCTTCACTCACTGAGCTGTTTGTGCTGCTAACATGTGAAAATATACGAGAGGTCAGTTAAAGGTGACATGTAAAACTTTATCTGCAGTCTCACAGATTCTGTTCACAGACCTTTGTGTTTGGAGTTCGCACTGTTTCACGGGGCACTTGTCGTGAATGTTTGTGAAAGTGTTGTGGGTTAATGGGTGCTTTTATGTTTGAATTTTTGAGCGTGTCTCTGTAGGAGTGTAGGCCCTGTCTGTGTGTGCTGGCTTAGAGCCAATCACCTGCTAATAATGTCTCCATGGTGGCGAGGTCACCATGCTGTATATGGAGAGAAATGTGTAACCTGACACTGTTCCCAGCCACACAATCTCAGCTGTACAGGAATGCTCTCCGGTGTTGTTATACAAAAAGACAGAGACACAAAAGTCACTACGTTTTTCAGTATAAATGACCAGTTCTAATATTTCTTTTAAAATGTTTTTTGTTTTTCCAAAGCTTTCCATGGCTTTCATTGCACTACAGACTCATTATCAGCTGATTTGTGTGTTCAGGTGTACTCTACAAGGACGTGGTAGTTGGCGTACCTAAAGAGACGCTACAGAATGAGCGGCGTGTGGCACTGTCACCTGCGGGGGTGCAAGTGTTGGTCAAACAAGGCTTCCAGGTGCAAGTAGAGAGTGGAGCTGGAGAGGAATCCCAGTTCTCTGACCAGCAGTACAAAGATGCTGGAGCCTCTATCACTGATGTCAAGGCGGCGTTTAGCTCCGATTTGGTTCTCAAGGTTTGTACACATCTGATAACAAGATATTTCTGTCTACAGTTTAACTTTATTAAGGAATTTCCACTCGTAATTTGTAACCTCTCTTTTCTGCTTTAGGTCCGAGCTCCCAGTTTGAGCGAGGTAGACCTCCTGAAGCCTAAGTCAACCTTGGTGAGCTTCATCTATCCAGCACAGAACACAGAGCTAATGAGAAAGCTGTCAGAGAGACAGAGCACAGTGCTGGCAATGGACCAGGTGCCCAGAGTCACCATCGCACAGGGCTACGATGCCCTCAGCTCCATGGCTAACATTGCTGGGTATATAAAAATATATGCAGATTCATGTTTGAAAAATAGTGGCCAAGGATGATCAATTACACTGAATGTGACTTGAATGTTTGCTTTGTAGGTACAAGGCTGTGGTCCTGGCTGCAAACCACTTTGGCAGGTTCTTCACAGGTCAGATCACAGCTGCAGGAAAAGTACCCCCGGCTAAGGTAGTTGTCTACACATTACGATTTCCATATTCTCAGTCTCTCCCTTACCTTCTCAAATAAATGTGAAATAGTAGACTATTAGGCTTCACCTCGTACAATACTGTGTATGGTTGTGTTGTTCACAGGTCCTGGTTATTGGCGGCGGAGTGGCTGGTTTGGCAGCAGCTGGGGCAGCCAAGTCGATGGGAGCAATAGTCAGAGGATTTGACACCAGGTATAAGAGGCGGGGAAGATATGTCTCAGACTAGGTGATGATGGTTGGAATGATAATGATGTTGACAAAAACCTGACTGTTTCTTGACTGTCAGGCCAGCAGCCCTTGAGCAGTTCAAGTCCTTTGGGGCAGAGCCTTTAGAAGTAGACATCAAAGAGTCTGGCGAAGGGGTCGGAGGTTATGCCAAAGAGATGTCTAAGGAGTTCATTGAAGCTGAGATGGCTCTTTTTGCCAAACAGTGTAAAGAGGTCGACATTCTCGTCAGCACTGCTCTAATTCCAGGTCTGTTGCATATCAACTTCACCCTTTGATGTCTCTTGCTATTTAGAGCTGGATTAATCACTATTTTCACAATCATATTTTTGCATAGTAACACAAAACATAGAAACTAAACCACTTATAGATTAGATATGGAGCATAAAGATTTGATCATTTTTGGAAATTAAAACAAAGCTGAATATTGGAACTTACAATGTCAGATAACCAAACACATAGATCTGACTTAAATACTTTATTAATAATACATTTATTTTACACTGTATCCATAACACTGCAATACTATTGTTTTGATACTTGTGTTTTCTGCCCCCGTGTGGCCTAAAATGCTGCTGTGATGTGGATCCACTGTTCCCTGACTTTCCAGTTGCTTAGAGTAATATTATGAACATTTGATCCATTTCACCCATCGCTCTGCTTCATACAGGGAAGCGCGCTCCCATTCTGATCAAGAAGGAGTTTGTTGATTCGATGAAGGACGGCTCTGTGGTGGTGGATCTGGCTGCAGAGGCAGGGGGCAACATTGAGACCACCAGGCCTGGTGAGCTGTATGTTCACAAGGTGAGTGTCCTGCTTAGGAAACATAATAAATACTGTCTCTACGTTGTGGATATGTAAATGTTAAATTTACTAACGGTATGCACTTTGTTTAATAACCAGGGAGTAACGCACATTGGCTATACAGACCTACCAAGCCGCATGGCCACCCAGTCAAGCACTCTGTATTCAAATAATATAGTGAAGCTGCTGAAGGCCATTAGCCCAGACAAGGAGTACTTCCACTTTGAGCCCAGAGACGAATTTGACTACGGAACAATTGACCACGTCATCCGTGGGACTGTTGTTCTTAAGGTACGTTTTTATTGTAACTATCTACTGGCAGCTTCCATATCCACTGG
Source organism: Ctenopoma multispine (assembly GCA_034779795.1). Taxonomy (NCBI): domain Eukaryota; kingdom Metazoa; phylum Chordata; class Actinopteri; order Anabantiformes; family Anabantidae; genus Ctenopoma; species Ctenopoma multispine. The sequence goes on along the minus strand of JAUYWH010000018.1, from coordinate 13,786,371 downwards.
CATCCCTCTCTCCCTCTCAGCATGAGGTATCAGATTCTGTCATGCTACTGCACCAACTGAGTACTTAAAACCCAATCCCAACAAGGAATAGCTCATGTTGCATCCCAGAGAGAAAGTTGTGAACATTTAAAATTAGACTTTTTCAGGAATTTTGGCCTTGACACATTGTTTATGTCAGAGAAGACATGCAACCTCAAAATGACATATCAGTTTATCCCCTTGTTAAACTAAGCATTATTCAGGGCCCCTAAAAGGTAATTCATCTTTCAAAACCACTAGTAACTGGTTCATGATTGCTGTTTGTTCAGTATGATCTCCTGTGCAGTCCATGACTTTGTATTTTGAGTGCAATGCAAGACCTCAAAGTTTTGATGTCTTTTTCTCACGCAAAACTTCGGCTGTCCTCTGTTTTCTCACACTGGTTTGTGGGTTTGTGTGCGTGATTGGTGTTTGCAGGACGGCAAGAACATGTTCCCATCCCCCCTTCCTAAAACAGCCCCACCAGCACCAGTAAAACAGAAAACAGTCGCAGAGTTGGAGGCTGAAAAATCAGCAGCGACCTCCCCCTTCAATCGCACCTTGACCTCCGCTGGCATCTACACTGGAGGTCAGATGTGAACACATAAATCCAAAATAACAGTCTGAGAAAATTTTCTATTTTCTCACTTAAATTGTTAATTGATAAAATTATTATTAGTAATGTAATTGTTAGTTGCAGCTCTAGTTCTTGCTTTTGCCTTTTTTTTTTTTTTTAATTAATTGGTAAGATCACTGGTATTTCTTAAAATTAAACAAAGTGGGGAATGTATTTCAGTAATCCTAAATGTAGGATAAACAGATGCAAGTGGATAAAGTATGAGTTCATTTCGAGAGAAACTATGAATCGTCACACTTGGACAAACTGTTTGAAAATGTAGAAGTACTTGGTTTTTCTATTCTAATGTTCCATTACTTTAATGAAGGAACAAGTGAGACCACCCTTTTTTATCCACTACAGCAATCTGGAAAGAACTGTACACAAACATACAGCTGTAACATCACTGCTTGGCTCTGTCTCTTTTTAGGGCTGTCCACCTGTCTGGCTCTGGGTATCATCTCCCCAAACGCAGCGTTCACCCAGATGGTCACAACCTTCGGCTTGGCTGGAATTGTGGGATACCACACTGTGTGGGGTGTGACCCCTGCTCTGCATTCACCCCTTATGTCTGTAACCAATGCTATCTCAGGTCAGGAATAATTGTATGGCAGTTATGTCACAATTTAAACACCTGGTATGGGTGTGTTTGTGATTACTTCTTTAAATAATTTTTTTTTTAATGTTCTGTCAGGCCTAACGGCAGTAGGAGGTCTGGTGCTGATGGGTGGAGGTCTCACGCCCTCCTCCCTACCTGAGAGTCTGGCTCTGGCTGCTGCCTTTGTTTCCTCCATCAACATTGCTGGTCTGACATTCAACACATGAACACAAAAATAACAATGGAGGAGATTTTTTTCTACTCAATCTAATAAAAATTGTTTATATAATTTTGTGTGTTTGTGCACAGGTGGTTTTCTGATCACCCAGAGGATGCTGGACATGTTCAAGCGTCCCACTGACCCTCCCGAGTACAACTACCTGTATGCGCTGCCTGGGGCTGTATTTGTTGGGGGATATGGAGCTTCAGTGGCAGCTGGTTACAACATTGAGCAGGTGACAGGATATATAGATTGAGATATGGATGTGTTTCTCCCATAGGAAATGTATTCTTCATTTCTTATTGATGACAACATTGAGTGACTCTAAACTAATGTTTTTTTTTTTTTTACATTAGATGATGTATTTGGGCTCAGGCTTGTGTTGTGTCGGGGCACTGGCAGGCCTCTCTAACCAGGGCACCAGTCGCTTGGGGAACGCTCTGGGAATGATGGGAGTGGCAGGGGGCATTGCTGCCACTCTTGGTGCCCTTAAACCCTCACCAGAGCTCCTGTCTCAGATGTCTCTGGCCATGGCCACTGGAGGAACTCTGGGTAGGTAGATTCATGTTTGTAGAGGATCTATATTATTGTGCCTTTAATTAGCTAAGGAGACATATCACCAAAAAGGCATCTGAGTGTTTCAGTCTCCATTTAAAAGACACAGAAATAATAAAGCTTAGAGTCCTTTAAAGTCTGGCAGTTTGTTTAGAAGACTACAAGACCATAATGAATGAGTTGTATGCTATTAACTTTGCATGCGACTTCTCTGGTCTTTGAATAGGAACTTCATCAATCATCCTGTCCAGATGCAGAGATGAGTGGGTTTCATCATGTGAGCGCATGTTAACAGAAATTTAAGGAAGCAGTTTGATATATGATGTTACAATCGACAAACACACACAGGCAGCAAAGCATCATTGTTAAATCATTGTCTTAGTGTTTGCAAGAAAACGCACTTAAGTAATTAATTCGGGAATCATTAAAATGGCTTTGAAGATCAGGCTGTGTAAATGAAAACGGGTGTTTGCCCTTTAACCATTTTCTCTTTATTTTTTACATGTGTTTTTTTTCTATTCAAACCCAGCCAATGTGCATGATAAGTTTGGTATCTGGTGTATGACATAGCCAAACATTAGATTTACTGAACTCTGGTGTTTTTTTTTGTTCTTTTTCTACTTCTGGGTTTTTTCTCTTCTGCAGGTTTGACCATTGCCAAGCGTATTGAAATCTCAGATTTGCCACAGCTTGTGGCAGCCTTCCATAGCCTTGTGGGGCTGGCAGCTGTTCTCACCTGCGTTGCCGAGTTTATGATAGAGTACCCTCACCTGGACACTCATCCAGCTGCTGGTGTACTCAAGACTGTGGCTTATCTGGGCACCTACATTGGAGGCGTCACCTTCAGTGGATCTTTAGTGGCCTATGGCAAGCTCCAAGGTAATGTTACTAAACTGCATTGTTTATATACTGTATAGTAATTCTACATAGAGCGCATGTGACAAGTTTAGTCAGACTGTCTCAAGTCTAATCACTGCTCTTCATTTGACATTTTAATATCTATGTAAACACATAGAGCATGCTTCCTCTGGCACTGATGCTCTCTTTCTTCTATGTCTGTGATGATCTATGTCTCTTTCATCTAGTTAAAGCCAGAGATCCTCTGGTAAATCCAGGCCTGGATTTAAGCTTTATGTGCATATGTCAGCAGTTACTAATTTACGTTTCAGTGCGACTGATCAAGAGAAACGTGAGAAGCTTTTTGGTAATTTGTTAGGGGTGAGGTAGGGCCACGGCTGCATGACTGTGGTTTTGGATGGAACAGATTCTCAGACGATTGAGATGACGACTCAGATGATTAGATGCCTCCACCGGTGGTGATCTGAGGGTTTAGGCACTCAACTGCTTAAGTGCACTTGCATGCTTTATCTTGTCTTGTTATATACGTACATTATTAAGAGGAAAAAGCTGCCAGACACAATGTGAAAAAGTCATTGCCCACCTCTTGCTAAATCATGAATGTGATTAACTAAATTTTTTTGGAAAGCTGAGTTCAGTTTCACTTGCCACACAACAGGCATGATTACTGCCAGACCTGTTAAATGAAGAAATCCCTTAAATATAAAGTGATGCATGCTAAAAGATCTCAAAAAGAAACGCAAAATTCTGCAAACAGTGGTGAACCTTCACTATCAAAATGATGCAGAACACTTCGTCTCATCCAGGAGGTCATTAAATAACCCAGAACATCTAAAGAATTGTGTTTCCTGTTACATCAGGTGTTAAACTAACACAGTATTTCATAAAAAACATCACACCAACAGACAAACATGGTGGTGGTAGTGTTATGGTCTGGTGCTGCTTCTGGTTCAGGACCTAGACGACATGTCATAATTGGCGGAACCATGCATTCTGCTCTCTACCGTCCAATCTTGAAGGAGAATGTCCAGTCATCAGTTTGTGATTTCAAGCACGAGCACACTTTTGTTATGAAGCAGGACAATGATTTAAAACACACCAGCAAGTCCACCTTGAATGGGTTAAAAAAAAGGTTTTGGAGTGGTCTAGTCCATGGCCTAGTAAGTAAAATGCTATGGCATGACCTTAAACAGACTGTTCATGCTTGAAAACCCTCTAATGTGGCTAAACTAAAACAATTCTCCAAAGAAGAATGGGCCAGAATTCCTTCTAAGCGATGTGAAGGACTCATTGCCAGTTATTACCAAGGCATGATTGCAGTTGTTTCCTCCAAGGGTGGCACAACCAGGTTTCCCTTAATAAATTAAATCATGAAAACTGCATTTTATGTTTACTCAGGTTATCTTTGTGTAATATTAAAATTAGTTTCATGATATAAGTCATTTAAATGTGACAATAAAAAAATAGGAAGGGGGCAAATTGTTTTTCACACCACTGGTTCTTTACTTACAAAAGTGTTTCATTATCATATCTCACGTTTTTGGTTGTAGGCATCCTGAATTCTGCTCCTCTACTGCTGCCTGGTCGGCACATGTTGAATGCCGGTCTGATGGCAGCGTCAGTTGGAGGCATGGTGCCCTTCATGCTCAGTTCCAGCTATGCTACTGGCATGGGTTGTCTATTGGGAGTATCTGGGCTTTCTACCGTTATGGTAAGTGTTAATGAAGTTGAGTATTAAATATTTAAACTTGAAACACAAGCTGGTAAATGTAGAGAAATCTCAGCTTTTGGAGATTAAGTAGAACTCGGTTGAATATAGTCAAACTGCATTTTACTTTGTAAAGATGTTTTTAATTAACTTTTCAACCTCCCCATAGGGTGTAACACTGACAGCAGCCATTGGGGGCGCTGACATGCCTGTGGTCATCACTGTGTTGAATAGCTATTCTGGATGGGCACTCTGTGCTGAAGGTTTCTTGCTTGACAACAATCTCATGACAATCGTTGGAGCTCTGATTGGCTCTTCTGGTGCCATCCTCTCCTACATCATGTGTGTGGTGAGTAGACACGTATTCAAACACATGAAGTTGCAGTACACAGTCCACTGAGGCTTATTTATTGTCCTCTTCAAGGCAATGAACCGCTCTCTGCCCAATGTGATCCTTGGTGGGTATGGCACCACCTCCACCGCAGGTGGTAAGCCCATGGAGATTGTTGGCACTCACACTGAGGTCAATATCGACCAGACCATTGACATAATAAAAGAAGCCAACAGCATCATCATCACACCAGGTACAGCAACGCAAGACATTTGTGAACAATGTTCTGAGTATTTGAGGGGTGTCACTTTCAATTTTGACTTAAATTAAAAAAACTAAAAACAGAATACTTCCAGAGCAGTGAAGGCTTTTTAGGCATAGTAAAAAGTTACCTACCTACATAAGTAGAAGGGTTAAAAGCTCCTTTGTGAGCAGAATGTGTAGACACTCCTGAATAATGCTAGAGCTTTTAAGAGAGAGAGAGAGAGAATGAGAGAGAGAGAGAACGAGAGAGAGGGGTGTAGAAAGAAGTTTGGGATGATATCAGAAACAAAGTTGGAGCACAACTTCAGTATCAGATTCTCTCATTACTGGACAGTGTAGATCATCCTCTGCACTCCAGCTGCAACCTTTCCATGTGTCTGGATCAATAACATCATCTGTCTCACTCATTTAATTAACTTCACCGGACGAAAAGGCTGCCAAGTGTTTGGAAATGGTCCAGATCATGAACTGACGGATGTGGCTGTAATTGATTCAACTCAGAACATTGAAGCCACAAGAGGGAGCAATTTTCCCACTAATGATCCTATAGCCACATGGTCTCAAGTGACACACAATATATATGTGTCAGTGCATTCATGTTAGATAAGCGTAAAGGTTAATGGACTATGATTTTTGAGTGTGAGATGATGACCACATCTTTTGTTATTAAATGGGGAAAAGCCAGACTTGTCTGACAACTGAGTAACTGTTGAGTGGCCCAAACAAGAGGAACCCCTCTGAATAACTTGGATACTTTGATTGCTGTTGTTTTCCAATGGCTCCAAACCAACGCAAGGACAACTGTGTGGTCCAACATGCTGGTTTGATTAGAGAAACAGTGAAAAGTCATAGAAGCTATTGAGTCCAGACTCAAAATGTCTCCATGTGCTGTCAACAACAAAGCATGGCAGTGGGGAAACAGAAGGCTCCAGTTGTCTGGGTAATTAGAAGATATGGGTTACGGGCAACTGGCTTAAAAAAACTCCATTAGGGTTAATGCTGAACTCTAAAAGGTACCCGACCACCAGGGTTAAACTGGGGTTTTGCAGACACAGGGAAAGGAGTTCTTTGCACGCATAGGACTCAAATGCACACCACACATGCAAAAGTTTTTCTTTAGAAAAATGTGTATCAGACCAATGAACCACTGATTTAACACAGAGTAGAGTTGTGGTGGAGAATAAGAAAGAACAATGGGTAAAAGAATAACTGGTTTGCTGTTGTTGAATGAACAATGACTGTATCAAATACCTTTTTATTTATTTCAAAATCCAGACTATATGGATGAATAAATTGATGAAACCACGTAGGGACAGCAGAATCTCTAGACACTTGTCAAATAAAGCTGATTATATCTTAAAATTAAGAACACAATTTGTTCAGCTATTGATTTTATGCTCTATATTTTTGTGTTTAGGTTGGGGTCTGTGTGCAGCCAAAGCCCAATACCCAATTGCAGACATGGTGAAGATGCTGAAGGAACAGGGCAAGGCTGTCAGGTGAGTATCTACACTTGTGCTCTTCATCTCCTGTATAAACAGGATTACTGCTGCTTCTTTCAGGTTTAGACTGTAGATCCACACTCAGTTTTTAAATTGGGTACCTTACTAAAGAAAACAACTAATACCCATGAGAAAGGATGTACCCATTGTTCTGTTAGCAGTGGCAGAGTAAATTAATGATGTAGTATTGGCCTAAGAGAATGAGTACATTTGTTGCCCTGGGCCTAGCCAGGACTGTCAGCAGTCCTGGTTTCAGATACTGTAGTATTTTAATTTATTAATTTAAAAAATATCCCCGAAGGAAGTTAACGTTTTAGTCTAATATTATATGTATATTTACATGATTAATTAATACTTCGTGTTTAGAGTTTACATATTAATGTGATCCTTTTAATAGACACTGTTGTAGATCAAACTACACAACAGCATATATATGTATATAAGTAGTTGATATATTTCCTCCACAAGCTACAAATGAAAATGCCACTTACAGATTAAGGCAACACTGAAAAATCTGAACAATCCACTTTTTTTTTTTTTGTGCTTGTTAAAAGAACACTGGACTTAAAATATAACAGGTGCATTTCTACTTGTCACATAACAGAAACAAAGCAGAGTGCATCAGAGAGTTGGTTCTTTGGTGCAAATAATGATTTGTGTTCAACAGGTTTGGTATCCACCCAGTGGCCGGTCGCATGCCTGGTCAGCTTAATGTCCTCTTAGCCGAGGCCGGCGTTCCCTATGATGTGGTCTTAGAGATGGATGAGATCAATGAAGACTTTCCAGGTAATTTATTGTTTAAAGTTTCTAGCATTTACAATATTTAATGTTATATGGTCACTTTGGCAGGAAAGTGTTGGATAATATTACTAAATCAATTATGTGTAATAATCACACACCACCCCCCCTTTAATCCGAACTTGGAGCCGCCTCATGTTGTCTTATTAGACATGCCATGTTATCTGGGTAACAGTCTGCTGTTTTCTTAGCAACCAGGCATGCACTCTGAGACTCTGGTTCTGTTTATGACAGAAGAAGATAAATGTGGTGCTGGAGTACAATAACATTAGTGGGGAAAATTGCAGTTTATGTATTCATGTGTCTCGTGTGAATGTGTGCTGCCCACAGAGACAGACTTGACACTGGTCATTGGAGCCAATGATACAGTAAATTCTGCAGCGCAAGAAGATCCCAACTCTATAATTGCTGGTATGCCTGTCCTGGAGGTGTGGAAGTCCAAACAGGTTGGTTTATAAAATTTTAAATATAGATTTACCAATGCAACAACATCACTACATAAAGTAATGTAAGTACATAAAGCATTCACTTTTTATCAACTTCACTCCAGGTAATCGTGATGAAGCGCACCTTGGGTGTCGGCTATGCTGCAGTAGATAACCCCATTTTCTACAAGCCCAACACATCAATGTTGCTGGGAGATGCCAAGAAGACATGTGACAGTCTGCAAGCCAAGATCAGAGAGTCTTACTACTAGATACCACCTTTTACAGAGCTATAGCTTTCCAGCACAGATGCAGGTTGACAGATACTGTATTTCCAGCAGTGGCAGGATATATATATATATATTTGTGGAGAAGATTTATTGGGTCTGCATAAATGTGACTATTACAGGGAAGCACAAGATTCATAGGATGATTTTTTGTTTGTGGAAAAAATAGGGATTTGAACAATTCAAACGTGCTGATTTGTAAATAAAATACTTACACCTACCTTGAGTCAATTTCTTTGCATTTTAACATTTCAGAAGAATTATATAATGGGTAAATCATACTGTGACTTAGTGGGGGGGGGAAGCAAATTAAATATTCTAAATGATTTAAGATGATGATTTAAGTCTTGGGATTTTGTGTTCGTCATGTTACAGTTTACAATTTTTACATTTATTATCCATCTTAAACAGTTTCAGTTTTATTTCGTATTTATTTACAGAGCAACACACCTAATTTCTACAAAGTAATTGTAACAAAACCTTTACTGTACAATCTTGCACATACTAGGATAAAACCAGACATACAACAGTTCGAATCAGGCTTTCAGCTACACTTCATACCTGCCTCGTGTAGCTGACTTTAGTCATTCCTCACAGCATTTGTCAACATTTTCCAGCAGAGTTCTTTGCTTTGCTGACAACTGAGTGCAGGTAGGAGTAGAAGAAAAGGAGGTTATCATATTCTCCATTGTACTCCTGTGTAAGGCAGTGCTCATGGAAGTCCTTCAGGAAATAATAAATAGCCTCAATCGTAGCTAGGTAAGTGTCTGGTTTGCCTTTCTGATGGCGCCAGAAACATGTTTTTCTCATCTTCAGTTCTACCTGGAGCAAATCTGAGGGAGAACACATGTCAGTCAGAAGAACCCAAGAACATAGAGTGAGATCATGTTAAAAGGCGATGTGGGGAAAAGTAACTTTGCCCCTAGTAATCACAAGCAGTCAGAGCTCTTTGAAAAATTGCACAAATGTAATGATTACCTTGCAGTCTCTCATCTGTGCTGATCTTGTTGGTCTGGTTCCATGTGCTGTCAATGAAGACCACCCTCTGTAGGGGAAACACCCTCGACTCTGAGCCCTTCACATCACCTGGGGTCCCTTCAGTGTGTGTGGCGTCTTCCTCCCTTTTTAGCCTCTTTATGCAGGGTTCACTGGAAGGGTTCTGTGACCTGCTGTCAATCCTGTTATGCAAACACTGCATCATGTCTTGAACTGAGACTGCCCCCGGACCAGGGAACACCAGCACCACCTGAGAAAACGAGGAGACGACACAGACTCAGAGTGGAACGCCATCATACAAATCAAGGTTAGAGTACATAAATGTATTTTAATATAAAAAGTCTTAAAGCTAGAACCCAGTTAACCCAAAAAAATAGACAAATTATTTTATTTACTGTGAAGAATTATCAATCTAACACATTTGCATGTGGTAAAAATATGTTAACCTCGAGAATCATCAGTTCGCCTGAAAGAGAAATATGAGAGTATTCCGCAGCTATTTTGATTAGATTTTTCAAACACAAACATGTTGAGCTTCTTAATTATTTTTATTTTGTATTATTTGATAAGTTATTAATTAGCTTTTTTGTGTACACACAACAACACTTGAAGATATTACTTTGTACTTTAGAAAAAAGTAATAGGCATTTTAGACCCAACAATTGATCATTGGAAATATTGGACAAATTAATCGATAACACCCAGAAAAATAACAACTAAACGTGTAAGAGTTGAATAAACTCCATTATTCAATTAGTCTTGAAAAACTACTGACCTTATCCTTGTCAAACTCAGGTATGCAGGGGTAAGTGTATATGGTGACATCACTGGATGCAAGGATCTTGGCATGGATTGCAGTGCTCTTTCCATCCGTCTCATTTGGATGCTTGATGATATCTATCTTTACGGGAAGCTGAGGACAACATACAACATGTAGAGTCAGGTCCAGAACACTTTTACATTCTAAGCATGCAGTGTGTAAAAATTTCATAGCTGTTCCATAAAAAGACATGACTTAACATTTTCCATTACATTAGGATACTCTGCAACAACTCTAGAGCCGAGGGCCTCTCTTAAAAGAAAAATCAAGTGGGTCCTAACCTCTTACTGACCTTGATTGAGGGGATTTCTTGCAGGCTGACACCCACTAATGAGCAGCATGTGTAGCAGAAGAACATCCTTGATCCTCCACATTTAGAGCACTTCAGCCTGCCCCTCTGCTGTGCTTTCTCCAACACTGCATGTGATGCCAATTTTAGACCTTGGAGAGGCTGCTTGGCAAGCTCGTGAGTGTCTGATGAATCGCTTGAGACTGTTGTTTTGTCACGGCAACCACGATGGAGACGCTGGTCTTGATCCAGGCTGCTCATGCTTGCTCTTTAAATGTTGACAGACCAGTGCGGGAGTAGGTGGAACGTACATTCACAGCTGAACAAGAGTTAGAAAACAAATGACGCAAATATTAGCAGACGGAAATAATCCAACATTTACATAACTTTAAAAATGAGAAAAAGTCATTAAACAAGGTATGGTTATTATTAAAAGGGCAACTGTTATTGTATAACTTTAAACATGAGGAAAAGACATTAAACAAGCCAAACTTGCTTTTAAAAAGGTCACTTGGGAGTTTTTCTGCAGGCATTATTACTGATCTAATATAACTTTAAAATTGCGATGAGACTGGATGTCTGTGACTTTAACTATTGTAACAAGATGTACTGCCTAATTTACTCAGGTTAAAGTACATGCTCTAAAATGTACTTCTTAGGAGCTGTTAAAAGTAGAGCAAATTTTAACCACTTATTGTACTGACATACAATCATAATAATATATAATTGTTTATGTTTTATATATATATATATAGAAAATACATCTGCAAAAAAAGGTTAGGTTTAGATTTAGGGTTATGCTATGAGTAAAAAGTACAATATTTTCCTCTACATTGTAGTGGTGTAAGAGTAACATTGTTCTTCAGTAGTTGAATAAAAGTTACTTTCAACCTCTGCTCAAAATACAATTACATTATGAGTCAAAATATCCTGATATTCAGTTTTGTCACTATGGACCACATTAACAGACAATACTGTGGAGAGAACCAGGATTGATGGGCTTGTTCTATGCCATTAAGGATAAACACATTTGTTTTTTTCCTTGGCACACAACAACAGAAACACTAGGTGCATAGTGAGCATCAGAGGTAGTAACTATTCACGTACTTTGTTTTAGTACAAACCTGAGATATTTCCACTTTAATCAAACATTTGTATTTTCTGGTATTTTATATTTTAGCTTAAGGTACTGGCTATGTTATGTTAACTAACTACCCAGCAGCATATGCAAGCAGCACAGAAACAATAAATATGGTGATTAATAGAAAGCCAACTGATAATCATCAATACAATTCTAAGTGTCATAGTTTTACCTTTGTGAAAGCATCTGATAAAGATGATTAGAGGCATTTTTTTATCTTAATTATTTAATGTTTCAGACAGGTGTTTTATTGTTATAAGGGTTAGGTTGTTGATTAAGAAAAAGAAACAATATAAGATATATGGAGGTGTTCTGGGTAATTGTAATGTTTTATGGATTTTTTCTATTTTAATTTAATAAGAATCAATTGACTGATAGAGAAAATAACCACTGCAGCAGATTAATCCATAATTAAAAATCATTTATTTATTAATTTAATGCCCAATCACTCCCCAAAGTTTGTTAGTTCCCAAAGCCTTACCCCTATACAAATGTGGTATCAAAATAAAGTCCTAAATGTCCTCTTTTCAGAACAAAGGGGGTTACTTCAGTAGTGTGCAGTGGCTGGGAGATAGTCAAATTAATAAATACAAAAGACAAATTTAGGCTACAGGCAGTCAGGAGGATATATAGTAAATTATTATAGCAAATGATCTGGAAGGCAGGGCCTGGCAGTTTATTTTACTCAAAGAATTGCTTTGTGCCGAGTACTTTTACTTTAGGTACTGTACAGTACAAGTACACGTTTGCTAAGTTACAACTGCGCAACAACATTTGATTGTACTACAGTATTTTCACAACTTGAGTACTTCATCCACGTCTGGTGAGCATTTGCTGACGTGAAACAACTCACGTCAAATAATGTAAACAGCCCTTCCATGTAGTTAGAGTACACGACGTATCCTTACTTTTGTAGTCCGCGAGATGTGACAGTGGACTTTGATGTTAAACTCACCGTAGCTAACGTTACAATACAGTAAACATTACCTGATGCTAGTGCAGCTAGCTTATGTTAGCAAGCCTGCTCAACAACATCTGCAGCGTCGGTTACCACCAGACATCAACCACAGGGACTAGTTAGGTTAGCTACCTAATACAAAAGCCAAAGGTAAACAGCGTTAGCTTAGTTCAGTTGAGTTTTAAGCGACACGTTGTCTACTATAAGCTAATCACAAAATACGACTAAAACGTGCCCCGGCGTTAGCGTCTTCTTCTACGCCGGAAATGACGTTTCCAGTGACAACGACTGCAAAAATAAACTCGATAACAATTTTATAAAACTGACACGTTTTTATATTTTATTGTATTACGTGTATTCTATCGACAATCATATTACAGTAAGTAGTATTTCGTATATACACATAATTTCCTGCTTGTTTATTCCCAAATGCTACATCTGGAATACCAAGGATATTTGTTATTATTGGCAAATTTCCATACACAAATGTATTTGTTTCATTGACCCTACATAGATTTTTTGTGGTTTTGTATTTTATCTTAAATACATTAGAATACATCATTAGGATGGGTTTGTGCTTCACTTTATACAAAATGTTTTTATACATTAAATAGGCATTATTATCAAATAATTATGAATCAAATGTTGTAGATGAGTTCAGCTTTGTGTGTAAGCTGGGTTAAGTGTTTTTGTTTCAGATATTTAAAGCTTATGCTGAACTATCCATACAACTTTCACGCTGGAAGTTTTCCACTTTTGCAGCCAATTCAGTTGTCATCTTCACTTAGTTTTTTCTTTATCAACACATAAGCCTGTTCCATCTCCCCAAATATCTGCCTATGAATTATTTAACTACAATACAGAAAAGGTTCATAAAAACAACATAAAATAGTCGCGGTTATTTAACTGACAGATTTGTCAGTGATTGAAATAATGTGAATAAAACTGTATTGTCAAATAAAATGGCAAATAGTTGATATGATTTGTTTTTACTGTACAGCAATGGGACAATTTCTGGGATGCTCACCAATATGACTGATCAAAGGGAATAGTGTAAAGTATTAAAATGAATTTGTGTTGCTCAGAACCAGATGTGCTTTGTGCATTGTAAAACAGATTGTTTTTTTGTCAGATTTTTATACCTGGACTGTCACACTTTTTATGAAGTGTGGCAAACAGATGTGTATCAAATGACACTTTCCAGTGCCTGTGATATTGGATTCCTTACAATCAAACCTGCCAGATATGTACTGTATGCCTGGTTGCTTTGAGAATCATGACATTCAAAAACAGTTAATCAATACTAGTCATATTATTCACATCAGACTTGCTTGTCATCACTTCAAGCTGTGTTGCACAGGCTCTAGAGCTTCAGTATGTGGCCATGATTAAAGGCATTGCGTGATGCTTCTTCTTCCACTTCAAAGTGACTCTTAAATTGTCAGATAGCTAAATGCAAATAGACATTAATAGATTGAATGTTTGTGTCATAGTAGAAATTCATTAATTTACCCATTTTCTGTCTAGTCCTCACAGAGGGAAGAAGAATAAACTATCTGAAAGCTTTTCATAAACATCTGTTATACTGTTAATGACAGTCCAGATCAGATTCAAAAAGGTTATTAGTGAGACATTATTTTCCTCTGTTCTCCTGTCCGTTTTCAATATATTTAGAAAAATGAAAATATAAAAATCTAACATTTCAAAGATGATATTCCAGGTTCAGGGCTGGTTGGCCCAAACATTTTCTGAATCACTGGAGCAACTTACTGACTGACAGCTTCAGAGAAGCTTTGTGAACCTGGTGACCTACAGATTCCAATTTTGACATAGTGTGATTTTTTCATGACAAAAAAAATCCACAAAATTGTTTTTCACAGCAAGTACAATAACTAATGTAGATTTTCTACAACAGCAGGAAATATAGGTTCATTCAATAACCCTGGTCAAAGAGAGAGACTCTAATTGTGCCAGTAGTGCATACACATGTTTGTGTGTATTATGTTAGTGCCAAGATTGCCGCCAGACCTCTTCCTGCTTGTGAGAATGCTAAGCCGAGTTAAAAAACATTTCTGAAATTACATTTCAGCATGTCTAAGCCAAATATTTTCCTGATAAATTATACAGTGCGCTAAAAGTGCTGCAAATCTTCCTTTATATCTGGATCCGTCTTTCAATTCCTATGTTGTTCAAAGTGTAGTCCACTAAAAAATAAAAAATAATACTTTTTCTCAAGTCATCCCATGGGAAAAAAAAGTCTACCCTAACATGTGTTTCCAATGACCAGTTTTACCTGAATAAATCATGGACCCTGCTATTAATTATATCATCAAGACTTGTTCCTGTAGAGTTCATTTTCAGTTCAGTAATGGAATATGGATATGCATAGTGACAAGACACTAGAAAAAAAAACGATTTTTCAACAGAGGGGCTTCAAACTCAAAACTTCAGTGTGTCACGGTTCAACTGACCCAAAGGCAAGACACGAGAAAAGAGGTGTGGAGTGAGTAAAGAGTTTAATAACAAATATTTAATACAGGACAAGGTCAAAAAATGTCAAAAGGGAGAACAAAAGGAGATTTCTAACATGAACTATGCAGGTCACAAAAATCTCAAGACAAAAAAACAACAATGAGCAAGGCAGAGCGGTGATCATGGAAAAGGGCTTGAGTCAGTTCACAAAAACAATAAAAAAAAGGGTAAGAGCCCATGATCACCAAAACAGAGCACGAGCATGGCAAGAGTCCATCAAAGGAGCATGAGCAAATGCAAGAGCTGATCAGGTAAGTGGCTGCAGGTGAGCAGGACGTGACAGGTGAATGAGTAGTACCTGAGGGAAAACAGGACAACAACAACATAATGAGTTAAACAGGAATAAACAAAAAAAACATACGATCATAAGACAGTAAAGAAGGCAATGTATTGTTTGGACAGATAAGCAACTTGAGTAACTAATATTAGCCACACAAAATATGTTGATGCAGTATATAAAACACAGCAAATGATCTTCCCACATTTTGCAGGCGCTTTAAAAAAGGATAGTCTTCATATTTTCTCAGCATAATGGGTAATTGTGTCATGTTCTTCTTTATGAGTAAATGCAATTTAAATAAACACCTCTGTAATGCACTGGTGTGGACCCGTGTCATTTGCATGTTAATCTTATAGAACATTTCCTGTACTGTCCTTAATAGAAAAAATATGCCTAGTAATTTCTCTAACAGACTATAAGAGGGATGATAACGGTGTAAAGATATGTGACTCCTGAGCCAAGCACCTTTTCTGATTTTTAAAGATACGACTCTTGAGATACAATTACTCACTAATCTGAGTAATGTACTACATTAAGAAGACATTGATAACTTCACAGAGAATTACTGTCAAAGTTGCGAAAAAACAAAAAGTTTTAAATCCTTCATATATAAAGCATCTCATAATTTTGTTGGTCTGAAACATAATGAAAACTGAGACATAAGAAAACAAGACATAAGCATGACTGAAAACACCTAATTTCTTCTAAACTTCTGAATTTATAATCTATAAGACATCTATTATCTATGAATTTATTATTATATATTAGTAATATGAATAATATAGTTTTATTTCAGTTTGTATATTTACTTTTAGCTGCATCTACAACAAGTCTTACATGTTGTAGGTGAAAATAAAAACATGTTGTTTTATCAATATTTATTTGTCTGTGTGGATTTAATTCACTGTCAGAGAAAGTCTGTTATTGTGAGTTGCTTGAGGTCCCAACGTAACTGGGGTTCTACAGGTTCTATGCCAGAGACTTCAAAAACAGAATTCCCAAGGCTGCAGATTTCCAGATTTCCTCTGAAGAAATGAAGGTTTACAATCTCTGAAATATATCAAATTCAGCTGTGTGTTCCACCCCCCCCCACCCCCCTCGCATCTGGGGGCCTCCCCTATCTCATGCTGCCCCAAGACCACCTCTCCACATCGCACGAGACTCCCCAGACTCTCGTCCTGTTCGTCTTCTCTTGCCTTACTTTATCATCCTCCCCCTTTGTGTTTGTGTCACTCCATCCTTACTTGCACTGATGTTCACAGCCAGACTTCCTTCACCCTCCCTGTAAAGATTTTCCTTGTCTGCACATGCTTTTTGTATTATGTTTCCACACAACTGGAAATATATTGTTAACAAAATAACTGTTGCTCTAAAGTTCTAAAGTTCTGCAATCAATAGTAAATATATACGTAGAAACATTATTCATAGTCCATTAAAGCGTACAGTAGCCCTTTTTATTTTGTTATTAAAAGAAATAACAAAAGTGATATCAGCTTGTAAAGTTACAGATATACAGTAATACTTTTAATACAAAACTACATATAATCATTTAGTACAAAATAAAAATATTAATATTGAAATATTGATACATACACTTCTCATGTACTTGCATAGACTCAGTGATGATGCAATATTTTCTACTGTAAAGAAACTCGCTGGCAAGAGTACAGCTTGTTTCATAATTTTGCTATGATAACTTTAATGCATAGCATATGAAGAGAAGTGCAGGGGATTCCCATATTTTGACAAAGGAAAAAAATACTAAAAGGATTTGTGATTTCAGGGGCATTTCATTAAACAAAATCTATGTGTCTTGGAAAACCTGGTAAGTATAATTTATGTGTCTGGCATGCCTGTGTTGCATCTTTTCTGTTGGAAGTCTGTAGTTTCATGTCTATGACAGTTCTCTCTCATTCTCGCTGGCTTTGGCCTCTTCTTGTCCTGCTGGGAATACACAGCCTTGAGTCTGAAATGTGTTTACATTTTAAGCATGTTACAAATTATCTGCTAAGACTAACTTTGCGTGACTTGGCAGAAGCCTTCACCTTGCTCAGATATTGTTTGGGTCAAATATATTTCAGGGGTTTGCACTCCGAATTTGGCTGTCTGTAGCTGACAGGGGTTCTCCAAGCCAGATGTGAACCCAGACAAAAGGTAAAGCCCACGCTCTGTGTTGATGTGTGTTGCCTGCACACATGGGTTTATGTGTATGGATGAACATAGGCTCATATTTGTGCAGTGACATGACTCTACTTATACTCAATTCAATATAAACTCAGATGAAATTAATCAGACATTTGACCTTGTTGATGTATTTTTATCTTCCATCATAAATTAACAGATGTATCCTTGTGTTGTATTACCACATCTCACTCTCCCTTGTCACACTGTGTGACCTTATTTGTGTATGTCATGTAGCTGGAATTGTCCAAGGACACTAACATTTTCCCAAATGATTTTTTGCAATGTGTATTCAATCTTCTTAAAGACACCAACAGATTTGATTATCTGGTCGGTAAACCAGCTAAGCTGGAAAATGAACTATTTAATGTCTCCAGAGGACTGCAGTAATATCACAGTTTGAGACAATGTACTTGCTTAATTTGTACAATAGTTTCTCTACGGGCTTGTGGAGTTACAAGCTGAATAAAACAAAATTTCTTGGATTAAAATAAAAAAATAGGTTAATCCTCAAACCATTTTCTAATAAGATGAAAACCACAAATAATGATTAGATAGTAGATAATACATTTAGTACAATTCCAGTCTACAAATGATGCCAAACCAAACTGGAGGTTACAGATTGAAAAGTTGCATATCGAGGTCATCTTTCTAAAGCTTTAATCTGATTTATTCAGTTAATGAGGGTGTGTTGGATTTTTTTAACAGCATAGTCATTTGTACAGATGAAACCATGGCAGATTAAACGCCTGGTTCATAGATTTACTTCCTGAGGTTTCACACACACCGTATTTCCTTTAATCAAATATTTGCCTATGATTCAATGAGAGAAGAGAATGTCTGTGTTACTCATTCTACTGGATGTGCAAGTAGGCAACTGCTCATTAACATGTTAAGCAGATGACCTCCATAAGGTGGTTTCTGTGATGTCATTTAGGAGTTTTTATACCCTCTAGTGGCAAATGACAATCGCAGTCTTAAATATTGTGCTTCAGCAGTTGGACAGTAATTGACTTATCTATATAGATTAAACAAAAAATTTACAATCAACGTATGAAAGGTACAGTAATGTTTATTGAAATGTTTATCATAATGCAGAGAGTTGACCTTATAACTGAGTTGTAAATTGATCTCCTTAGTAGAAAGGAAAGAGATTAAGAACACATGTATTATGTTGTTCATTTATATTTTAATCTGGATATCTTTTCAGCAGCAGCAGCAGAATATTTTAGCATTTCAAAACCACACCTCCATAATGAAGAAAAAGTCAATGAGGAGCTACAAGGCGTTTGACCAGAGTCCGATCTCCAATACAGGAAGGACAAACAGAATAAAATGGGTTATCCACAAACATCATCCTATAGTTTCACCATTTTTCCCCTTTTGTTTTGTGTGCAGTGAACAGCATACCAAAAACAAGTCCAGCTTGCTTCAGCACAATTAAGTCAAGCCAATTCTCTAATCTGGGCCTTCACTGTATGTTGATCATGATGGTCTCCTCATCTGGCTGGGTGTAGAACATCTTAGAAAAAGAGTACAGTCCTGACTGTCCACAAAACATTTCACTGTTTGATAAGGAAATGTAATATTTAATTCAAAATAACAATAACATTGAGAAGGCATTAGTGGTTTTACAATGTGTGTAACAGTTATTTCAAATATTTATGTATTTTCCTGTATCTGCAATTTAGCTGAGGATGCTTGGAATAGTTTAATGTGCCCATCTGGTATCTGTTATTTCCTCTTATGGAAATGACAACAGACTATGTAATATTACACAGACAATCCATATCTCGAGGAGTAAGATGGTAATGAGTGTGTCTGTTAACATGTACAATATGTGATCAAAATCATACACAATTTGTGGCTTAGTCCGTTTTTCAGTCCACTCTCCTCTCCTCCTCCCTGCATTTCATAGGGATGAAGTGAGATGCTACATGCTCCCTCCTGGTCTTCTTCCCTCGCAGTGGCCTTCCCTTCTGAGACAGGGTTATGAACATTTCTTTGCCATTTTTAGTCCATTTTGCAGAAGAGTAAGCATTGAAGTAGTTTTCTAGGAAAACTTCCTTGAAGTTACAGTTTTCATTGTAGATCCTCTGTGATAGACAGATATGAAATACATTAGTTAAGTACAGTGTGCAGTTGCCAACATTTGTCTTTACTGTCAGTCCTTGGAGGTTTTGCAAAGCTTGATTATGAACTAACTGAAAACAGTTGATGTGATTTTTCATTAAGAAAAATATTACCTTGCCTTGCAGTTGTCCAGTCTTGTTCATAGCGATATAAAACTGACTCTTTATGCCTTTGATAGCCAGTATGCCCCCCTCAGACACTGTCCTGATCTCCAGGATACCTGCCAGACATTCACACAGTTAGGAAAATGAGACACATGTTGGGACGGATAAGACACTATCAACATCCAGCCTTCGCTCCAGCTCAAATCTCCACTCAGCATTAATCTTCATTAACAAATGGGATGGAAGTTCCTGTGGTTAATCATTCTGTGGTCTCTCTGGCTTTGTTCAAGCCTTGTTAACTGGCCTGGGTGACCACAAACCACAACCTATGCCATAGCACATAGGGGAGACAAATTACGCCTCTCTCCCCTGGGACTGAGACAACAGCCTCCTTGAAAGTGCTTTGCACGCTACATTTCAGGGACTGTTCTTAAAGGCTGTGGGAGAGTAAAACCACTAATGTTTAACTTTTTTGTTATTTTTATTATGTAACTTAAGAATGAATGTTATGTTGACAATATTTCTTTGGTTGAAGCAAATAGTACAAGTGCTAAAAAGCAATGCATGTTGATGCTTTAGTTGAAAACGTGCACACAGCAATATTTTTAAAATCTCCAAAGAAACAGTCTTTACTGTGCAATATATACAATAGTAACATGATATAGTAATTCACCTGATTTGACTTCTTACTTTATCAATAAATCCAACACAGATCAGCAATTAGTCTAGCGGTCATTAAGATCTACGTCACCTGATGAAACATTAAAAATATCTCTGGATGGATGGATGGATGGATTATTTATTATGATTATATTATTATTACAGCAATTCATAAAATATTCACTTAAAACTTGTTACAGTAAAACTGTAAAAAAAGATTTCCCCAAACGTGCATTTAAAGAACACTAACGAGTTCACAACAACAGATTTTTAGATATAAAGCAAACTTTGTTGGTAATTATTTATGTATAAATTCTTCTGCAAAAATTATTTTCTTTGACAGGCTGAGAAATAGAGAAAACATCAAGTAACACTCTTCAGGCCGACATTGAACATGCTGCATTTTAGTTCTTGCTAGATCACAAACAGATGGCAGGCTGCCAGTCTTGGAATGTGTTTGTGCTCTCCTTACACTTGACTTGGGCTGTACTCAGCTGTGTGCTCACATCTATTTAACCCTGCTTTTCTCCTCTTTGGTTTTATCGTGCCCTGAGGCGAAAGCCATCTCAAAGTTGAATCATACACTGGTTGAGCTTCACTACATCTTGATTTGTAAAGTTTTACATACATTCATATTCAGTTGATTATTCATTTTAAACTGCATTTGTCAAACAGGGATTTCAAACTGAGTTTATGCTTTGACTGTGTGTTTTGATGGTTGTTAAGAAGTCTTGTTGTGTTACCATGATATGACATGTAACAGCCACAGTTGTTTGGTCTGATGTCGAAAGATGGAAGACATTTGCGTGCACACATGCACACACACACATATTGCTAACATTTTGGCTATGACGCAGATAGTCTCTCAGGCTATCCTCAGCTTGAACAGATTTGTCATCACTCGCTGGTTCAACCCCTGGCTAAGCAATCTAATTGGTGGGTAATCCCCAATTCCGCTTTCTCTGAACAGATTTTGAATCCAGTGTTTACATTCATGGGTAAGGATTGCAGACAGCCTGCGGGAATATCACATAATTGTGCAATGTGAGATTAATATTGACTTGTTGACTTGCTGTGGTTTAGAATTTGTTGATTGTCTACTTGGAAGCCTTTGAGTATTTTTTTTGCTGTGGCTTAACACAAGATTTTATTGATATTGTTCTCACAGTTTTGTGAGAAGTCAAACTGGGCAATGTCATAATACTTCACTTAAACACAAGATTAAACAATAACTGTTATTTTATATGTTATTGTTGGTATGTTGCCTTTAGACAATTAGAACAAAATTGCAATGGAAACGTGCAATACCCATGACCAGTGCACACACAGTATCTTTAAAAAACATTTTTTCAGCAGAACTGTTTTTGTCTTGTACATTTCAGATACAAAAGCTTAAATAAAAGACATAAAATACACATCACAAATGTTTTTATACCTTTTACTGTATATGTCTTCAGATATATTCAGTTAAACATATTAAAGTTGAAAAGAGATTCAAAAGTAGAGGTCGCTGAAAGTAAGTTTATCTGCAGAGGAACACACAATGTGGAAGGCAAAAGTTTCAGATTTTGGTTTCATCTTTTTTGTTTTGTCTTTTGTTAAAAAAATGTTATCAGTTTTTTTAGGAAATCCTCTCCAGTAAAGCCACAAAGTATAAATCACTTAATTATCACATATATATTCTGCACCACTCTGTCTCTTCAAAGTCTTATTGGTTAAATTAGCATGTGGTTTTAGCATGCGATTGTCAGGAACATAATGTGTGTATCAATTTCTCTGTCTTTCATTGCCAGTTGTTGCACAAACATCTTTTCCATGAGGGATCTATCTGAAGCCAACATTCCAGCCATAGCCACACTGTCAGATTGGAAGAAAGGATAACTACTGAAAACATCTTCACAAAGGTTTCAAGTAGTATTATTAAAAACACAAACGTATTAATATTCCCTCTGAAGCAACATTGTTTTACAGTTTACATTATTAAATTTAAATTAGTTTGATTTAAATATAGAGAGAACAGGCATCTATTGTATCCCTTTGTTGTACTGAATAGAAAAGTATGGTGGTTGTCTCTGTGTGAGACATTAGAAGGTGAAAAAATGATCTTTTCCAGCTGATTATTATACTCACTCCAGTTATTTGCCCAAACATCTCATTCTAACACTGTAAGTTTGTGGGTGAGTAAATCAGTCTGAACAAATGTGGGTGTGTGCAGGTCACAGAGAGCTGGCAGTCCTCAGTCTCTAAGACCTTTCAGTTTACTTCATTTCAGCTTTTGTTTAGATGGTGTTATGGTTTAACAAGCCAAAGGCCCCACCTGCTTCATTTTACATCTGTCACTTCTGCTGTGCTAACAGAGACACATGGCCCATCAACACTGTGATTAGACTATGGAAAATGCTGTTCAATAACACCTCCCTCGTGCTTCTGTCATTTTGACAGGACAAAGGTTCGGTACTGACTGAGAGGAATGATCCCACGCCTGCATAGCAGAATTAAAACATCTCAAGGTTTTAGTCAGACAAATGCCACTGCTTTGCCTATATTATAAATGCAGAGAACCGTACAGTGAACTATAATAACTACACAAGAAAAGTAATCCTTACTGTAGCAATTTGTGGGATCTTGAGTTCCATTGATGTTGCCATCGTCATCAATTGTTAGGAACCACTGCGTCCGGCTGAACAGCTGTCGGATGCGCACATCTCCTCCCTCCATGTAGTCGTAGTTCCTGGTGTGGCGCTCCTGTCTGGAACAGTTCATGATGGCAGCAAGTTGCTCTGGAGTGCAGTCACTGTAGACCACACATACACTGCCAAACAGGAAGATTGCATGCAGGTACAGTCCCGATAACAGATTTTGAAGGTTCCATGTCAGCATCCATTTGCGCATTATAAAATAGTGCAGTTGGGATCAATGAACAACATACTGAAATGTGAGAAAGAGATCTCTGCACTATCCCTCAGCCCAGCGACCCCCAGACTCTTGACTTGTAACCCTTGTTTTGTGACCTCCAGGTCCCTGGTCCTGCACCAGTGTGTGAGGGTTTGTGAAGTTGATTGGTGTTGAGTGGTCTGAAGAAGAAGACGGGTGACAGTATTATGATATGTGTCACTTTAGTCCTCAGTGCACCATCTTCTTAAGACTATAATCCAACCAAAGATGTTGTAATCCAGCCCAGGAAATGTAAAGTAGGATGCCACTGTAGAAACAAGAGTAGACCTGTTTGATTCTAGATAATGCAGTTGGAAAACAATATTATAATAGCAGATACAGATTTAAAGATTTTCATTAAAATAATTTAAAAAATAAATGACTACTGGGATTTTTCTAGTTCTGTAGCAGATTTCCATAAATGTTCAAACTTTCAAAAGTTTATATAAATATACATTGTACATTTCCTAGCAATAAATAAAAAATTATGTGTACTTTGACAATCATACAGTATGTCTTCTTGTCATGGACTGAAATATTGCAACAGTGCTGTCGGATTACTTCACAAGTTTGTTGTCTAATATCAGCATATACAGTAAGCAGTTTCAAACCAACAAATTATGCAATAAAAGTTTATAATTTGTAGCGTAATCACTTACATGTGCGCTGAGTGATGACAGGAGCTGTCAGAGTTGTGTTCCCTTTCAGCAAGAGTCTTAATTTGAAGAATCTTTAGTTCTGAAGTTGTAGTCTCTGTTGTAAACCAAGGCAAGTTATGCAGTGAAGTTAGGCAAGAACTGGGAGCTTCTGTCAGTTCCCATGGATGTCTCCCTGATTCTGGCAGGCTGACTCTGTGCATCTTCTTCTGTTGCAGTCTACTCTGCTTAGATAAATGCCTCCTGCTGACCTCACTTGAGAGCAATTAGATTCCAACCAGTCAGCTGTCCCTGGCTGAGATGCAATAGAGATACACCCTCTCACTGCCTCTTGCTGTCACTCACACACCCGACATGAGAGGGTGCTATAAACTCTTAGAATAGCGGGTTCTCCTTGGTATGCACTCTTAAATATTTAAAAAACATTTGCATGCATAATACATCTTGCACTTAAATAGGTTTGTGCTGTGTCTCTTCAGCACAGGTCTCATAGTAACTTACATTCAACTGATGGTTAAGATATTTTCTGTAATGACAAAGCTTTGAAGAATTTCTTACCTATCATTTTAAATGCCACAGTTAATTTGTGGTTTCACTTAATTGCACTGAATCATTGGTGAGGATTTATTGACTCATGTTAGAAAAATCTTTAAAGAGACCCTGTACTTCTCATTCTTATTGAGGATAATAGTTTGATGCAGTAAGTTCTGGCTGGCAGGTATCCATTCAAGAAGAAACAAACAGAAGACATCACTTCTCACAAGTAGTCATCTTCATGTCAAGGGTAATGTGTTCTTTTGCTTTTTGTGTCACATTTTATTATCTCGTGTTTATATGGACTTTAATGATGTGCTCCCTAGGGAGGCCATGGCTGTGAGCATGAACGAGGGGGATGTCTGACCACAACAGGGCTCTTTCTCATCTAAACCGATGGTTACAAGATCTGCTTAAGTGTCGGGCGGCCCGCTTCATCTGTCCCTTCTGTCACCTCAGAGGCATTTTACACAAGGAAACATCACTCAACATGTCATAAACCCCCTGCTGTGTCCTGCTGTGCTGCAGGGTTTTCTAGAGAAGCAGAGGGTTGCTATTATGCATCTACATGCTCTACAGTACAAGGCTCTGGTGTTTATCTGTACGTGTGATTGGCAATGTGCAGAAGGCACAATTCTTCAGGCAAATTATAAAGATTCAGAATTGACCACTGGTGTCCTTTATGCAGTTCAGGGACATTTATTATAAGCTAACATATGAAGTGCTTGACGGAGATAACATATCTTCAGATCTTCTTCACATGTTGGATTGAATGTGAGATTGTCTGGTGGATTTGATCAGTAAAGACCCTCAACATCACCAATCTCTCTACATTCTGATCCTCACTTACCAAGTGGCCATGACTTTAAACCATGTTCATCATATGCCAAATATCTGGTGCCAGGAACTAAGATATCCAAAATGAGCTCTGACAACAACTGTTGCTTTTTCACTTTGAACAGTCAGTTGAGGTGAGTCAGACATGTGATCAGCATGTCTCCCTGTGGAGGTATCTCTGGTATGTCCAACTAAGCTTGAACACACCTTAAGAAGAGACAGGGCTTTTGAAGCGCAGTGGTGGCACCATCAGTGACAGAGAGACTGAGTCTGAATTAAGGTAAGAACATGTGCAATGAAATATAGAGAAATCTTTGTAAAAAAACCTGTGCCTGAGTGCAGTCTCACCTGCACCTGCAGAGCTGAGACTGGGGTGACAGTACATGACAGTGCCTTGAAGCAAACAACCAAGACCATATAGTGCCTTCAGAACAAATCTCTGCCTTAAGACTCACAGAACATGGAAAGATCTAAAGATGGGAGTTCATAGACACCTCCCATTCAGTCTGATGAGCCTTGAGAGGATCTGTCAGGAAGAAGATAAACTCCTCAAATCCAGCTTGTGGAGATTTACCCAACAAAATGCTATGTTGTTCTTGTTTCTAAATGGACCCCTAGAAAGTACTGAATTGAGAGTCTTAAAATACTGCATATAATAAATGTTTGTTACATTTTATTTTTCCTGCCTCAATAACAGGTGACATGTGATGTACAGTATAGTGTATATACGGCATTTTAATTGTTTGTGTGTGTACTGGCAGGTTTGTTTTATAGCTTAGGTGGCAGCTTTCTGCCTTTCAAGAATCAAAGACCCAGCGCTGTCTAGAGTTTACAGTAGCATAGAAAGTGCAGTGGCCGTGAGACGGGAACACCAGACCTGCGTGAGTTAGCCTCTTTAAATCTCAATTCTCTCCGAACAGCCGCTTTGTTTATCTCTCTCCTTCTCTCTTTTTCTTTTCTTTTTTGAGTTATATTTTGTTTTGATGAGCGGAGGTCAGCATTTTAAAGTCTTCTTCTTTTAATTGATTCCCATTGTTGAATGTTATGTCGAATGCTGTTAAAGCCAGTGGAGAATCCAGGAGGGTTTAGATGATTGCAGCGTAACACGCAAACATGCAAGCTCACCATGAGCTCAAATCCTGGTCTAACTCCAAAGTCAGAGTAACCTCCAGCTCCTCTCTCAGAGCTTTGCTGTGTGTCTGCCTGCTTCATGAAGCCACAGTGACATTATCATCAGCTGGGCTCCTTGGTGCTTTTGGTAAAGTAGTTAAATAAATGTTTCATAGTTATTATAGAAATAGTTAAAGTTAGTTTTTTGTTTATATTTAAAAGCAATGCACTCACATGCACACACAACAGATTGGATTTATGTATAACTTTCCTGGACAAGTGTTACAGGGCTTGTGTTTCTTGGAGCTTGTTTCAATTAAAATCTTGTCATGCAATCGTGCATCATTTCATTGTCTGTAGGCTCACCAGATAGGCAGTTGTTCAACAAGTTGTTTCCAATCCCCGCTGCGCCGGACAGGAATATGACTGTGTGATGTACAACCTCTTAGAGTGTTTGCACATGAATTCAGAATTTATGATAGTTTCCACTATTACTGCAGAGACATCTGCCTGCACACAGTGTCTGCTCTCAACGGTCTAAAAGCATTCCTAGAGGAAGAAGAGCCTCTGTGTCTGTATGTGTGTCATGCTTTTTACTATACCAGGCTTCCTTTTTAACTATTCCTGCGATATCACTGCAATATGGGAGAATCATTTATGTCTAAGGTTAGTCTGTTCTTGGTGCTGTTTTAGACTGTGTTCAGCGTTTGCTTTCTAAATTCCATGATAATTGGGGATCTCTAGGGAGCCTCACAACACTAACTCTAACTATAAATAGCTGTAGCTTACAGACACACAGACACACACACACACACACACAGACACACACACACACACACACACGCACACACGCACACACACACACACACACACACACTATGGTACTCAATGGTACACCGAAAAGGATGAACTGCTTGTGAAAGTAAATTCTGTTCCAAAGGTGAAATACTTGAAGTTCACTGGAAGCAAATCACAAGCAAAATACTTAATTCACATGGATCGCCGTGCTTTTCTAGTCAACATCATCTTTCATTATGTTTTACAGTGTTTTAGCTCATTACCAGTAATATGTTAGACTAGTGTTAGGTAACATATTTTAATATATAAAAACAGAACCAGAAAAATGTCTATAACTCTTCTGGTGCTGTTGTAAACTGGTTGGGGTGACAAAGCTCCTGGATGTAATGTTATGTTAATGTGTCTGTCTGTAATAATAGCTGAGATATGGAATTGTTAACTTTAAACAATTAGTCCTTGATTTATAACTCATGATTAGTTTACAGGGCTCTACTCTCTCCTAAGGAGTACTCAAGATTAATTTCTGGTGCTGAATCTTGTTTTCTTAATAGATTTCAATCACTCTCTTGGAACTATTCAAAGTTACATGAATCACATGGCCCGTTGGTTTTTGATCTGTCAGTGTTGCAACTCTTCTATTGTTAGGGCTCTACGTATCGTATAAGTGACCAACCTACATCTGTATCACTGGAAGATACACTTTGTGTACAAGTTATAGACGGTTGCAGTGCATTAGGGCTGTTGTAATTGACCCTGTTAGAGAATGTGAACCAGCGTTGTGCTTCGCTGTCAGGGGAATATTCTGATCCCATCTAATACAGGAACAGCTGTTAGGGATCACAGTCCTAACTGCTCACCATATCTGTTCATGTCTTAGAAAAAGCAGTGCCTTGCTTATAAAAACACACTCTGCCTTATAGGCTTTAAAGGAGAAAGAGGTTCTTAAAATAAGCACGTGTTTCCAAGTCAGAACAGTGGATAGTTTATATTAAAACTTTTAATTCAGTTGGTATTAATAAATCATGAAGAAAACATTCCAAACATTGTTTTCTGTAATATCAATTAGTTAGTGTGCAACTTATCATTTTTCAACGGCTCTTGACCACTTCTATTTGATATAAGCTTCTACCTCTAAGGCAGTCATTATTAGGTTAATCCCTGCGTGCGTGAGCGGTAGAGAAGACAGAGCCAGACTTTTATGTCGGCTCCATCTTGGCACCCTGTTTTTCTGCAGCTCACTTGGATGCAGAGCTACTGATGAAGATGTCCTCTTCCAGCAGTGATTGCTGTGGTGGGTAGAAGCACATGGGCCTGGCCCTCACGTCTCAAGCCTCTTGTGCGTACTGTCCCCTCCTCCGTCAATCTGAGAAGCAGTGAAGGGTAGACGTCTTTGCTGAGATGGTTGGGCCAAACGGATTGGCTCTGGGTTTTCCTGAAGCATCAGAAGATTGCAGCTGTTGTCACGGTCCGACCCTGGTTGGTCGCTTCCCCTCGTCTGTCTGTGATGTTTTGGCTTTTCTTCTAGTTTGTTTTT
>JAUYWH010000018.1:13746371-13757594 GCA_034779795.1 Ctenopoma multispine | reverse complement strand
CCCTCGTTGTTTCTTTATTAAATCTTCTTTGCTTAAGTTTGAGTGCTCTTGGGTCCGTCCTCGTCCCAACCCTGACAGCTGTGATGGTCACAGACTTTCGGCTGGCCTAATGAGAATTCTGGCAGTGTTGACTCAGTCTGTCATGTGGACCTGAAAGTTGCTTTTTGTAGATGATGTGGTTCTGTTGGCTTAATCAGAAGTAAAGCAGGTGTGAGTCAGCACCACTAAATCTGAAGTCATCTTTGGTTGAAAGCTTGAAGTGCAGCTTCAAGTTTAATTTTCTTAAGGGTAAAAAAGAGCAAGAGATCGACAGGCAAATTGTTGGTGACGAGGAAGCTCGTGTGAAACTGTGAGATACGGCACAGAGATCAGACATCTGGAGATAACTCAGATTAGAGCTGCTGTTGAAAAGAGCCAGTTAAGATGGTTTGGGTATAGGACCACGATGCATCCTAGATATCTTCAACTAGAGGATTTCCAGACATATCTAACTCGTAGAAGACCCAGAGATATGTCTGGAACATGCTGAAGAAATTCGTCTGGCTTAGGAACATGTCTTGGGCTGGGAAGTGTGGCTGTTGTGAAGGTCTTTGCCTGATTGCCTACCACTGACACTGTGATCTAACCTCAGATGCATTACAGAAAATGAATGGGTGGAATATCTAAATGCTCTATCAAATTATCAAATGTTTTTGAAAATGTTTTGTCTACATGTCAACTGCATTAAAACAATGGGCTGTTACATTGATATGCATTACATTAAAACTCATTCACATGCATAAACATGAGTTAAAGTGACCATAATATGTCTAATTTAGGGTTTATATTTCATTCTTTAGCTTCATTGAAACAGGATTATATTATATATTATGTTATAATGTGTCTTTATGCAACACCTTTTCTGGCCTTCAGAGTGAAACGGCCCGTTTGAGCTTGTCCCCCACTTTGTTCTGATTGTCTAGCTTGTGGATGGAGGCTATGCCCAGCTGGAACACAGAATGTCTGTAAAAGGTACCAACCTTTAGGCTACTGGGGCAGGTTGTAAAACCAGTCCTTTGTTATGTGTCTGCCTGTAACTGTATCTGTCGTTGTTTTATAATTCAGTCTTTGGGAAGAGCCAGCCAAAAAAAACACTGCGATTCATGCCTGCACACGTACACTGCCACTGACCGCTAATGCTAGTGCTGCTGGCTAGTGTTAACGCTGCCATGGCTCTCACTATTCTATTGCAAAGCACCCAGCTTCACAATAGTATATATGTATATATACAGTTCATCTGACCATATATCACCTCTTTAAAGGTTTGACACAACTTACTGATTTCAGCAATTAGCAGTTCTGATATGTCAGGTATGGAAACCTAACTAGTTACAGTCGCAGTGATGCAGATGATAATTAAGCGGTAATACATACTTATCTTTTACCATTTACATACATTTAAACCTAGTTCTGCGTTTTTAAGACTTATGTTTACTGAAAGTTACATTTCACAACAAAATATCAGAAGTGGACTATTGAAAAAATAAATAATGATCAAAATTACTTTCATCAGCCATGTTGTACCTAAAGAGCGCTTTATTTATTATTAAGAAATATCTAAAATTAATATGTCAGATAAAATGTATAAGGGGATTTCTGTCATGACTTTTAGAGGACTTCCAGGTGAATGTCTCATTATTAGTCTCAGCATAAATCCCTCTGTCTTCCTCACTTTACCTTTCTCTAGCTATTGCCATTGCCATATTACCCATTACACAGCTGGAGTGCAGGATGCTTTATAATAATAACACGTTAAACCTCCTTAAAGCATAATATGCTTTTAAAACAGACTAACAAATAGCATGTTAATGTTAAGTTTCATGTACTTGCAGCACACTGTAGTCTAAATATAAAAAACTGAAGGATTAAAACAGCAGGGTGCAGTAATAATAATGTGCGAGGTTCAAACACACACGTGTGTTAACTTTATAAAAAGAGCCATGCGTAGTGCTGCATTGAGCTAAATGGGGCACTTAATGAACCTGGCATGGTTGGGTTGCTGGAGGGCTTGGGGTACTATTTTACAGTGTTTCTAGAGTTGTTGTTGTGAAGTTTTATCACTGAGATTTCATCAGACTGTTATCAGTAAAGAAACTTGATGTCAGACTGGAACACACACTTTGCATGTAAGCCAAGATTATTTGTATAGGACCTTTCATCAGCTGCAGTTCAAATAGAATCAGAGTCAGAATCAGAATCAGTTTGACAGCCTGGAAGTAGATTTCACATTCCTGTAGCGCCTTCCTGATGGCAGGAGTGTGAACAGACTGTGTTGTGGATGGGTATTGTCTTTGATGATGTAGTGGGCCCTCATGATGACCCTGGTAGTGTAGGTGTGCAAATATCATATGCTTTATGTTTGGATAAGATGTGTCTCGTTATTATTCATTGTTATCTTTATTATATAGTTGTGAATACTACATTAATGTGTTGTTAAAAAAAAGGCCATGCTGAAGGCAGCAGTGTAACTTTAGACAGATCAGTACAACAATTTAAACTATGTTTAGCAGTGTTCATCTTTCTGCCTTTTGTCCATTCCGTGCTGCTTCTTGACACATTACAGGCACCAGGTGATCCACAGAATAATATAAAAGCATTGGCAGATGTGTATCATAATCATGTTCATGCATGTCTTTGTGTGTACACATGTACACAAGTGTGATTACGTCACTTAAACAGTGTATAATTTACAGTGGCAAAAAAAGTATGTGAAGTCACAAACACAATATGCTTATACTATACTAATAACAAACAATTTGAATCATTGTGTGAGGTGCTTTGCTTTATTCTTTAGTCTTTCTTGAACTCACACATAAAGCTATTATTATACCTCAAACAGCCTCTTTCTGTAAGTGTGGATCAGACCTGCTCAACATTCAGGGGGAATTCTGGACGGTTCTTACCTTCAGAGCTCCTTTGGGTTTCTTCAGGTTCTTCCGCAGCCACAGTCACTATTGGGCTAAAGTTCCAATGATTTCTTTAAGTCTTTAATAGTTTTACCAGGCTTCCTTTTCTATTTTAGCTCACTGAGCATTAAGTGTTGAAGTCATCTCGATTTCCAGTTCTAGGGGGAGTAGCCACAGAGCTAAATCACCTCCATTTATAGACAATACATCTAAATGTGGACTGATGAATATCTAAACTCTTTCAGATTACTTTTAAACCCGCTTCATGAAATTCAACAACTCTTGATCATAAGTATCTATTTTAAGAATCAGCTGATGCCTCTTGTGAATAGCAAACTCAAAATTTTGGAGTTTTGTTGATAAGTTAAAGTAGTTCTGAACACCTCCTCTGCTTTCTTACATTTAGTTTTATTGTGAATTTGACTCCAGTTCTGCTTTTGTTGACATTATTACCCCGTGTGTTTACATACATTTTCTAACTTATACTGTAAATGTTTGTAAATGTATTCACTATACACAAACAACACATTCATTTATGCATCATTAGATTAGGTTTATTTATTATTGTAGCTTAGATGAAGATTTGCAGAGTCCAGAAAAGTAATAATGTCTCTTTCCATAAGAAATAATTTCTTTATAGCTTTGACTTTATCTTTAGCACAGGGCAACACAAGTGTGTGTAATTTCGCTATCCAAAAATAAAACATGTGCCCTGAAAGTAGATTAACCTAAGAACAAAACCAAAGCCCCAAAATAAACAAAGAAAGTGAATGCTCTGTGAATCACTTGTATGGAATACTTGAGTTGCAGTGTGGTTTGGAATTGTTACAGACAGCAGGAGAGGCGGCCAAAGGAGGCAGTGAGTGGAGACACCTCAGCTGCTCATAAGGTGCCCCCCCCCCACACACACACACACCTCACACACACGCACATACATACACACTCTCACTTTCTGTCTGCAATGATAATTAGTGAAAATAATAAGAAGACAAAGAGGACTTACCATCAGAATAAATCTCTCTCATATGAAGGGTCAAATAAAATTCCTTTTGGGGCAGAGCTAGTTTTGGATTCATCTGAAGTCCTCCTTAATTTTCTCATAGCTACTGGCTTTAGTGGAGCCATAACCAAAACACTGAGTCACTCAACTGTTCACTGGCTTCTGAGAGGAATGTCTATGTCATGTGTTATGACAGTAAGTTAATGAGAGCCAGTATTTTGTGTTTTATTTTCATAACCCGTATTACAAAAGGCAGACAAGTTCATGGATTCATCAGTGTATGTACTGACATACATATTCAGGAGTATTCAGAACTAGGAGTTTATATGCAAGGATTTATCAAAACATTGAGCAAAACGAACATTTTTTTATCAAGTTTACATCTAATCCTTTCAACACTGGATCTAATCTCCGTGGTATTTTACACATTCATTTATTTGCATTGACAAGTGACCACTCATCATCAGTCATCATGCATCAGTGTATGTCTCACCAGACCATCTCTACATATGTGAATTTGTGTGTGTGTGCGCATATATCAATGCTTGTATGTAACCATGCTGTGTATGTGTATGGTTTTATTTTTGACAAGTCAAGCACCATCGTCTGTAGCTTTCAGATAACACTGTCTCTCAGTCTCTGTCATGTCTCTTGCTCTCTGTGCCTTACTGTAAGGATGGATGTCTTTTTAATGGTATAGGCTGGAGAAACAGAGCAGAGCTGGAGAACAGAAGCTGATGTTGGAAGAAGAACAGACACATTACTGGTATGAATTTCTGATCGCAGCTGACGTGCCAGGAGGTTTCTCTGTCAGCCTCTTGTGCATGGCCTTGAGGTTGCTAGGTGATTGGTCAGTGATCGATATCATGTTATCATGCAGGGTTTTCCTGCATTTGTCTTGTCTGTGAGTCCATCCAAAACTCTGTGGGTTTCCTTCTGATCTCATATAGCTCAGCATTACTGTCTGCACGTTATTAAAACAAAGGGTCACAGGTCACAGTTTCTTAGTGTTTCATTAAAGTCCTCTCTCACCTGGGAAGCCAAGACTCGCTATAGGGGGAGAGGGAGACAAAATGAATGGATATACAGAAATTACTTTTTGTAGGGAGCAGGTGGTGTCTTAAGGGAGCAACCTGGCATGTGCTGTTTATGTGTGTATGGTTGTGTGTGTCCTAGAGAGACCCATGTGAGTCACATACATGTGAGAGGTCAGGCTACAGAGGAAATAACTGTTATAACAGTTATGCCCTGAACTGGCTAAAGGTCTGCTGCTGTCATTCGTTTTAACAAAACAAAGTGCTAAACCTACAAGGACGACACGTGTTTCTATTTACCTGTGGCATCTGTTGTAGGGAATTACTCATAAAAAGTAGTTGAAACATTTGCCTCACTGCCATTCTGTTTAGTAACAAGACATACATGATGAAAGCAGTTAATGTTAGGGAGTAAAAGATTTTTAAACAGTTACTAAATCCATCATTAACTATGTGATCACTGTTAAAAAATACTTAACTGTACACAATATTCAGATGATGTAAAACCACAAGGTGAAAGGTAATTTTCTGGACTTAATCTTAATCAGTTACTTTTCATGTGTATTCTTCTTTTTAGCTATGGAGAGACTAATACAGCAAAGATGGTAGAGTTGTTGTTGCTGGTTGTGTGAAAACCTGCTGTTTCTTAATTAACCACTACAACAGCTTTACAGATGTGCCAGCTATACATAGTATTAAAAGGACTTAGTCAATACTGCGGCCTCTACTGGCCCTGTCAGCCAGGACAAGTGCAACTTGACTGACTGAGCAACGTGAGGCTGCTTCAGGCCACAGTTTGTTTAACATTATGTGCTTTCTACACAAATGATTTTGTATATATAAACTTTATATGTTGGTATTTATAATGGCTAATTATGTTTAACAAGTCTGATTCAAACAGGATCATTCATTACTGGATTTTAAGTCATTTATTCCTCATTTTTCCTGATTTTGTTTTCTAGATAAAAATAAATACTTTGCACAATGTAAAATATGACTCAATCAACTTAATGCTTTTGACTTAAGCATCTTTCAAACTAGCAAATGTGAACAGTGAAGTGTGTAGCATTGTATGAGAAGTGCAGGACATGTAATAAGCCTATTAGCAAAAATTACTGACCTTTTAAATATTAGGTCATGGCATTATTCAAAGCACCCTTCACTCATTTGCCACCCATTCCAAAAAATATTTCCACCTACACCCCCCTAGGCCTGAAAGCCTGAATTGCCTGTCCTGCTGCCATGTTTTTTTCATTACCAAAAGAGGACATTGTTTCCCTATTTGAGAAGATGCCAGGCTGAAATTATGAAAACACTGAAAAAAACAGTCCAGGCCAAATGGAGGGATAGCATGAGTTTACAGATCGGTCCTTCCCACAGGGCAGAGAGGCCTGTTTTACAATGTGCTTTCACTCAGCCCATATCTAGAGTTGCGTGAGAGATTTCCATATCTCACACACTCTTGTAAATCACAATTGAACAGTAGTAACTCAGAGAATGAACTCCAAACACGTCTGCTTTCTATTTGGGCCCATGGGCCCTGCCAAGATTAGGCCAGGCCTGGAGACCACCCCTCAGTGCAGATTTATTGGCCTCATCACCTCTTAGTTCTGCAGGAACACCTTCCCTGCTGCCGTCACACTAGGACACACATTTCACACCTATAGGGCTAGGGTGGGTGAGGTTGTAGGAAGTGTGGGGTGAGTAAGGCTTCATGTGGTGGAATATTTAAAGCCCACAAAAACGCACACTGATGGGAACCACACAGAAAAAGAAACAGCTCACATAAAAATGCTTAAGCATGCATTTTTCTCTATCTTTATTTTATGTCTTACACAACTTTCAAATATTTAATATTTTTAAAGACTGTGATCGTTTAGAAATTGTAATTTACGACATTAGGATAATTCTTGTTGCATAATGTAAAACTTTCATAAAAACAAACACAAAGAAGGACAAACCACAGCACTCTTGAGTGCACTGTGCGTGCTTCAAAATGCTGGCTGGCTTGATCTGATCTTAAAAATTTCACAATTCCTGCAATTCTCTCAGCCCACTTCTGACCATACTCAACAATTGGTCACACTTGTTCACATTCTTGAGACTTAATACACCCCAGTTAGTCCTCAGTTTGTAACATAAAATGCATGCACTTAAAAAAATAGATCAGTGTAGCTTAGCAGGGAAGGTTAAAGTGACGTTGCAAAACCTGCAGAGGTTTCAAAAAAATTGTACACAATGATGTATTACATGTTGTTGAATCAGACAGTGTGTCTCTGTCATATCCCCAAGCAGCATCACATGGTTAGTGCAGTGGTCTTTTAGGGTCTGTTTAAGGGTCTTTTTTTAACATCAAGTTTCAACTCAACTAGCAGTGTTATACCATCACAGTGTTTTGAATGGTTATGCGAATTTCTTTGATATGCAGTCACCATATTAGAATAGTACAAAGTTAGTAACTTTGTAGTCATAACTTTCTCATCTTCTGTCACACTGAGTGTTTCTAAACTTTGATTTAAACTTTTGCTGTCTGATGACTGCATGCCAACAGTACGTCAAGTGGATTATTTTTCATTGATCTGACTGAGTCAATGGCTGTTCAGATAACAAATTCCAAAGCGATAAAAGATATCACAGAGGCATTATAATATTTAATTATAAATATTATTTATTTATTTAGTACTACTAAATCACATGGAATAATAAACTGACAGACAAAAAAGAGACTGGTACAGCAAACACAGTTTTGCGGTCAGGACGAACCACAAAGAAAGTCCATGTAGGTTGTAAAGAGAGCTTGTTAAATCCATCAGAATGGTGCATGCAAGATTGTGAACACTGTGTTTACTCATCCACAGGCATCCTGTAACAGCTAACCTTCTGATATAGACCTGGCTCACACATGCAGAGGTTTCACAAGGATGTACATTAACACATTGCTTGAAGCATTCCCCTCTCTCTGTAAAACTAATGACTGATCCCTCCAAAGTTGACTGTATTACACAAAGATGGGTACTAATAAAACAAACTTCTACACTGTCTGCAAAACTGTTGAGAAATGTGAGTCTCACATGAAAGAGCAGAATTTTCTAAGACCTTGAATAATCAGCTTATATTGGAACTAAGTAGGAACAGAGAGTGGTGGGCTCGTGTTTGCTTTCCATTTTCAGCTCTGGCACAGATTCAGGCCACCTTGAAGAATCTGAAAACCATTATCCAGGGCTGTTGGTCAAAAGTGCAGACTGTATAGGATATCATCGGGCTGTGCCTCACAG
Source organism: Ctenopoma multispine (assembly GCA_034779795.1). Taxonomy (NCBI): domain Eukaryota; kingdom Metazoa; phylum Chordata; class Actinopteri; order Anabantiformes; family Anabantidae; genus Ctenopoma; species Ctenopoma multispine. The sequence goes on along the minus strand of JAUYWH010000018.1, from coordinate 13,749,340 downwards.
AGAGACAGCGCGATGAGGATGAAGATGGAGGGGGCGAGAGAGGAGAACGGGGAAGGGAGGCATCATGGATGACATATCGTGCGAGAAGGGGAGAAACTGAGACTAAGAGAAGTTAAACACGCCTTCCTGCATAGACGTCTCAATTACAGCCAGCTCAACATGTCATTCATGTGGATGTGTTTGGTTTCACAGAAACAAAAGCGTCCTCACAAAGTGTTGCAATTAAGAGTGTCCGTTTGTCCATCTGAAGTTACCTTCATGGTTGTCTGACGCACCACCTTTTGCATGCAACAGCAGAAGCTATAGCCTAAAGACACCCATTGTCTGTTCCACACGCACCAACTGAGCATGTATAAGGACAGGTCACGCACATGAAGGCAACATCAATTGCTCTCTCATATGGCTTTGAACAAGTGCTGAGTGACGCCTTTTAGAAGGAGCCAGTAATAAATATAGGTGTGTAAATGTATGTCTGTGAGTGGCACCTGATGGGTTCTTGTTCTTCTTTAGTGTGTACTTGGTTTGGCTCTATAAATGTGTTTGTCTGTGAACATGGGCGAGTCTATCTGGGAAACAAGTCACATAGTGTTATTGTGACCTTTGTCAGTCATCTGATCCCTTTGTTGTGGAGCTATTAACCTAGTTTGGATGTTACAGCATGTTCTTTTCATGTTACTCTTCAATGTTGTTAGTGAAAATAAGGAACGTGAGGTACTAAAACTGATGCTCCATACTGTGTTTTGTAATTATTGACAAATATTACAATTCAAGAAATGTAACAGTACAGGCCCCCAATATACTGTATCTACATGTCTAACATCTTGGTCCTTACTATACCCATAGCATGTTATGTTTGCTAATGCAAATGTACATAACTGATCATTAGAAAACCATGTGCAATGATGGTGACACAATTGAAGATGTGTATCTTTAATTAATTAATTCATATGTCAGAGACTGGTAGTGTATATTGAGGCAATAACTCACACTGCAGAGTATAAATTCAGCCTTAACACATATTTTTTTCTTTATTTGGTTCCTACTTAGCTTAGATTCTGAAAAGGTTGATAATAGAATTACACAGTAAAATCAAAACTTTTAAATAAATAACATTTATTCTCTCTTGTATTGTCGTGTATTTAAGTCACATGAAGCTCTACGGTGTTTTATTGCTTGTGGACAGAGCACTATCAGTTGACCTGTGCTCACTTTATGTGTGTTACATCTATGACTAAAACATGTATGTAAGTAAAAATGGTTTTCACAAAATACATATTACATATGTATGACATATTACACCAAATGACATAATTAAAGTAGGTACTGGCCACCATTAAACTTAAAGACAACATCACCAGGATACAATAGCTGTAGGAAATTCAGTAATTACAGTACTAGTACATATAGACTACTTAACAGCACAAGACTGATACGCTGTTCAAAGAGTCGATCAAATGGCAAAATACTGGTCAGTTTAACCTTGTTGCTTTCTGTTAGCTCTAACAACAAAATATGAATATGAATGTTTTCAGTTTCAATTGATTATATTCCCTGGAATTCCTCACATATACAAGGACATTGTCCAAGTATTCTCCAAGGAGATGGAAAGGAGCCCAGGTTGATTTTAAGGGGCAAATTACCCCCCTTTAATGAGAAGAGAGTAGAATCTTAGATAGAATATTAGATCATTAAATGAGATCATCTTAAAGTAATCATCTTGACAGGAATCATGACAGATCTTCAGCAGTCTACCTCTGACTCTCACGCTAACTCCCTGATGTCATTTAAAGCCTCCTTTTCTACCAGGATTGTTGTTTGTAGAAATTATGCTGCATTGTAAAATAAATAGGTATAAAAACAAACAAGCACATAATGTTTCTTAATCAGTGTCATCGATGAGAAACTTTTGCGACTTCGAGAAATATTGCATTTGACAAGTGATGATCCCTCCTCCCCTTTCTCCAAAAAAACAAGTGCAGAGCAGTCTCCAATATGTTTTCATTCTTTTCTTCATAGTCTGACCACCTGCAACTTGCATATGTCATGCTGGTGCCAGTTAAGACATAAAGTAAATGAAAGCCAGACCTGTGCTTTTAGGTCTAGTAAGTTGTAAGGGGGACGTGTAATGGGAAAGCAGCACACTCCCTCTGCACTGTACACAACAGTCATTAGGCAACCCATCTGCTCAACGCTTGCATGCTAAGCTGTAATTTTCAGGCTCTGGTGTGTGCGTCTGCGTTTCTGTGTGTGCACATGTGTGTGTGAGAGGCCAGTGGTGGGTTTAGAGCAGAAGAGATGTTTGTGCATGTGTATCTACTATGTCTCTGTGTGTGTCTGTGTGTCTTTTATTATCTGGATGTCATCATAACCACAGAAATCAAGGTCTGATAATATCTTCCCCACCCCCTGCTCCTATCCCCAGCCAGAGTCACGAGAGCCGAGGGTCCCCTTTGACCACACATACACACACTCACGCACACAGACTGACACTAGCACATAGACACTGCAACATGCTTCCACATTTTGTAGGTAAACATCTCCAGATTGGTGTTGTGGGATGGAATTCCCACCAATGTGGGAAATGTGCCCAGAACCATTTGTAAACCCTCTTCGCCGCAGCCTCCTAACTCTTTACAGACTGTTAAACTCTGGATTTCTATATTAGGTTCTCGACCTTTCTTTCTGTGGGAGAAAACTCACAGGTTAGGTCACACATATTCATTTTCACAGTTCTTTCAGAACATACACACACCATGCTATAGTCTATTGCTTCTGTGTAGATGTGTGGTTAGCAGACTTCAACATAACATAACATAGACAGTTTACACGTAGATGATGCTGAAAATGATAGAGATTTTCTGTAATATGCTGAAAAAACCAGTCAAAATTCAATTGTAGATATCTGAAATTCGACTTTTGACTAGTCACAATGTAGTTCAAGATATCTGTAATTGACATTGCGGATAGTC
>JAUYWH010000018.1:13708859-13746293 GCA_034779795.1 Ctenopoma multispine | reverse complement strand
CGCAGTTGGGTCAATCCCACACGCAACAAGGGCGTTTCGTTCACACACTGTGTCTGTGTCTCTACACGCCTGACAATTAGAGCTGTCAGAGTACTCCGGGTTCTACCATCATATAGTAGCTTAAATGAGCCATATGTCTCATCTACATAAGTAACTGAGAAGTAATTGTAATATGTGTAATAACATTTGTTTTATTATACCTGCCTAACACCCAATTGCCACCCAATGCTTTGGTCTGGGCTTTAGCTTTGAATTTGCACCAATGTTTCCCTGTTCTTAAGCCTTGTGTCAGGTTCAACAAGCTCTGACCACAGAGCCACAGAACTACAAAGAATAAAAATGCTAAATGCTGAACTGCTATTTGTCCTTCTCTTTCACCTCCTTATGGGATTGCCTAAAACCACACCATCATCTGTGATAGTTTATGCATAGGGTAAAACAAATGGTTTGGGTGAGGATTTGATCGTCTGTGTTAACTGTCTCCGTTTATGGTGATCTGTAATTATTGGTGAGTTAATATTTGCTTCAGTCACAGCAGTGGCCAGAGAGTTGATGTGTGGCACTTGTGCAGCAGCTCCTTATCTTGTATGGGCAGCAATTTCATCCAATGTGGGAAATGAAAGATCACAGTGCATCAACCATCTCTGGGGAGGTTGTGCAACAGGGTCAGTCACAACATATACATGGACACTTGTTGTCTCATGTAACGTATACAAAGCTTGAGTCAATGAAGGGCCATCAACCCACACTGTGATCAAGACATTTTCCTCTCACTTAAATGCCCACTGTCTTTCCTAGAGCTATAATTTGTTGACATTTAAAATTGAGCGCACTCAGAGACAGATAAAGTACATCAAAGTACTCTCTCAACAAGGAGCCTTGGTTACATGCAATGGAAAGTTACTATTTGTGACTGCTTGTGGAAAATTTCACATCCCTTACTGGTAGTGGACCAGCAGTCTCAGCATAGAAAATGGCCTACTCACTAGTAGAGGAATAAACAAAGTAGATCGTAATGGATGAATGCGAAGGCTTTTATCTGATCCAGAGGATGCGCATACACTTCAGCCTTAGACATAAGAGCCTTCTGGAATAACAACAGATACACAGGGTTTCAGCAGCCTTTCTGCCAGATAGACAGTGCACATTCAGTCACTATAATATCTGTGTTATTGCAATGTCGCTGCACGCAATTATGAAATTGATCTCTTTTCCAAATGTTCCTGTCATAAATATTTTCAGACTTTGAATTGCCTCAACATTTAAAATCTTGAGTTTTCTTTCAGCTTAGAAGGTCTAATGAAAGTTTGCACCATACAACCATACAAGTTTGTGTACAGCATTGTTACACAAGAAGAGCAAACAAAAGGCTGCATCATCTATTGCAAAACTAGCAGAGGTTAAATCCAGGATAAATTATATGTCTGGGGATTTCTGCAATTGCAAATTGTGTTTTACTGACATCACATTACATTAACACTGCATCACATGGATGACATTACTCACTGATCTTAGACCAAACATGTACTGATATTCAGTAGTACACTGGTAAACATTAGTTATAATAATATTACTACTAGTGTAACTGTCATTTAGCCTTATGGAATGTATCACAATGAGAATACAACACATGGTGGCATAGATTAGAGCATAGACACAACCAGAACTGTATTAAGATTCACAAAACACTAACTGTTACTAACACATATAATAAATAACTAGGGATGTTCGATATTGGCTTTTTTACCAATATCCGATATACCAATATAGTCTAACTGTTAATTTCCGATACCGATATAAACCAATAACAATATGTGTAGGGTGATGACGCCGTTTGACGATGTCATCAAGTGCGCGCAGATAGGCGTCTAGTTCAAGGTTGGCTCGGAAATGCAGAAGCCACAGGATATATTGCAAGGTGTGCCAAACAAACAGAAATATCTCAAAAACTATACCTCAGATTTGTCTTTTTTTATTTTGAGAGAGAGGAGAAGTAGCTGAGTTTGGTGTATAATATGTGCATGGTATGTAAAGGTTGTGTCATTAAAAGAGAACAAACCGATACAGATAATTTACGATATTACATTTTAATGCCAATATCGACATCCCTATAAATAAGCCTATGCTTTCAGAAAAACACATGTACAATACTGTGCAATACTGTGGATTAGTTTTTCAGCAATGCTATATTTGTCTCTAGTTTTTACATAAAAAAAAAACTAGAAACACAAAAAGTGGTTTCTTGGCTGCTATCCTTTCACATACACCGTTTCCAATCAGTTTATTTTTAGGCTATCGAAAGATCAACTTGGTATATGAGGAAGCTGCCAGATGCTGAATCAGGTCCATGCCAGACTTCTTCTGGTCTCTCAAAGAAAAAACCTTTGAGAACTCTTAAATAAGTCTTAAACTTATTTTTGTTCTTGACCGCTTCAGATTCCTCTACAGAGATCAATATATTAATATTAATATATATATTAATATTGCTGCCAAAACAACAAATCCAATGGTGACCTAAGACTATATATACCTTTTATTCACACAATACATAATAATATTTAAATACAGATTATTATTTTAGGATTTTTTGGAAAGAGATGACAAACAAGCATTGGAAAATCAAAGCACAAGGTCAAATTTGTATATGAAAAGAAAGAAACCCTGAAGAAAAAAATAATTAACTTATAGAAGGAGTGATGGGGGCTTCCAGAAATAGGTATGGCATTTGATCTATATTTACAACATGTGGAAGCTGAAGACACATGCAAGCCTTTAACGCGAGAAGAGTTATGCACAAGCAGAGGTTTGCGAGAAGAGTTATGCACAAGCAGAGGATTTATACCTGACATCCAAGGCCAAAGGGCTTGGATGTCAGGTATAAATCACTGTACTTTCTTGGACAAGTGAGCCCTGTGGCAACAGAACGTAAGTTACTTTCTGTATATAAACCAGCATGGTGTCTGTCAAAGGACTTGACACTGTCTCATGTTAATGAAAGCATCTAAAGAGACACATCCTTTATCAGACTGGTACAGAATACATTCCTGTTGCTTTGCACAAACATAAGGTTGGAAGCCACCAACTGCATGAACTCAGCTTTGGAATATGAAATATTTAGGAGCATCTAAATATACCCTGTCTCATTGTTTGATTTTCTGAAAGAAACTCACAGGGATGGATGGACCAGGACAGAGGTAGAGGATGCACTCTACTTGGCTTGGACTTGGACATGTTATGTCATTTAATAAGTGTGTGATGTGGTTTCGTCCTCAAATAAATTGTTCAGCAAAAAAACATTGTTTGTTTGTTTGCTTCTTGTTGTCATAGTTAATGCAGTGGACCAACAAATAGTCCGGGATGTCTGATGGTCCTGAGACCTGAAGTACACAAATGTGAATGAAAGTGTTTACTGGACGGCATTTTCCAGCCACATGCTCTCACAGCATAATACACACAAACTCTCCTGACACCCCCAACACCCTCACACTCTAACCCACATACTCCAGTCTAAGCACAGAGCATACACATTCCGCTGTGTGCTCGCGTGTGATGGAGAGGGGGTGCGTGTGGACTTGCAGTGGCTGTTTCAGCTTTGGGAAGTTGAGTTTCATCTGTAATAATAGCCCCGATTGATGGAAGACGTTGCATTAAATTGAGACACGCTTCTACATACCTTGTAAAAATGAAAATAGCAACAAAAAAAAAAAAAAAGAGAAAAAAACAAACTGGCTAGTCACGCAGCTTGCACAAGTTGAGAAGTGAAGGCAACTTTGATGACCTAAGGGGAGACTGCACATAATTTTTTGCGCATTTAACAGTGTAACATGCTGTGGCACACATGATTAATCTAGTGTGTATATTAGACCATATATTGTATATATACACACTGAGTTTCTGCTTGTGACTATGCGTGCATTTGTGTGCCTGTATTAGTAATGATCCACAAGGCAGTTGGCAGCAATACAACAAGCGTTAGCACCTTCGTGTGAGTGCTTTAGTGGTGAGAGCCATTTGTGTAGAGTATACAAGCAGGCAGCCTGCTGAGGAGTCTCTTGCTGCCAGATGCCATGATGGAGATATATTAAAGACTTTTGTCTCATGTTTAAGGAACTGTCAAAAAATAAGATTATTTAATCTCAATTAAGGTTATTATGTTTGGCATAAAACCGTTTTTGGCAACCAAAAATTAAACGGCTTATAAAACTTAGTGTATACATTGATGCTAAGGGAATAATATCAATTTACTAATTTTATCAAGTGACTCATCAAAGGCTATCTGGAAGGAGAAAGACTGCTCGGAAGTGTTTATAAGGCTTAATACCACACTTTTAGATCTCTAAATAAGGTTAAGTTATATATGATGGACTTATGTTTATCACACTGTCCCCCTGTGAAGTCCTATAAATAAAAGCCTTTGGAGATAAGTTGGTGCCCAAGTCATCTTCAAATGCTGCAGCATTTCTCCACCACAGTGGGGAAATGTGTTGACAGACCAGTCAGCCTGTGATGATAACAGTGTATTCCAGGTATGCAAGGAAGGCTAAGGTCATATTATTTGAAGCGGTTTTGTGGGTGCTGTGATGAGAAATCAGGGTGTTTCTTTTGTCTCAGACCATCAGCTTTTTTGGCATTGTTGATCCAGCAGAGAAGTGCTGTTCATTTGTTACATTTTTGTGTTGATGCTAATGGAGTGGAATGAATGAAATGCTGACAGACTCTTAGCACGCACCACTGCTGCTAGAATGATGCATCTCACGCATGCAACAAATGGGTGTGCACAGTAAATTAAGTCACTACTGTGCACACACACACAAATAGACACAGATCGCAAGCCCAGTGTTGATGAAGATTGGGTGTACCAAACAAGTGCAACAACTCTGCTGTTGACACATAAAAGATAATATGAGAAAAAAAAGGAAGGTTTGTCTATGACAAATTCGTACACATTAACAAAAGTAAAATACTCTAGACATGTTTAATGTTCTTATAGTTATAAGTCAGCCTGTGAACACATTTGTTCCTCTACCGTTGATGTCAGTGATTCATGTCTGGATATTGTAAATATTATGGTCAGACTGACTGTGTAGGATGATGGACTTTAGTTTTTCACCCACACTCATCAGTCTTACAACACATAACTTGATGACACACAAGTTGATTGCGTAAATTTTGAGAACAGGAAAATAGTATTCAATAATAAAATATTTACCATCGTTCAGTGTGCCCTGCCCTTAGGCAGGAAGAGAGGGAAAGGTCACAAAATTAATTTGACATAGACCGGACATGACACAAACACATAACTTGATATCATGGGATATTGCAGTAGCGGTAATTATGTGCATTTACTCAAGTAATAACCCATACTGCATATCTCTCTGTTATTTATTCTTCCCTTATGTATATAGCGGAACTTTTTGCACCATTTGTTTATTGTTTATTGTGTGTTCTACAGACATGTCTGCACTAGAGGAGCTGCTTTTAATCTCATTGTACTTGTGTATAGTGACAATAAAAGGCATTCTAATCTGATCTTCTAATGCAAATCATAGAATTATCGATTAAAATGTGACAATCCTGCAGGTTGTGTATATGGTCTCTGCTTCATCACTTATGTCCTGCAGTACTTGTGTAATATTAAACTATAGATTACAATACCAGCAGTCAGCTGTATAAAGTTAGAAGTTAGAATCAGCCCCACATTTAACATGTGAATCATTCAAGCAATGTTTCACTTTCAGAGATTTTTGACCCTTAATGCCCACACATACGTACTACACTATATTAACAACAGTATCCTTTAAATGGTGTTCAAAATACACTGTTTAATAGTGGAGTACTTGCATTTCTATACTTAAGGTAAATTTAAGGGCATGTGCTTTGCACTTCAGCTAAGTGGTACATCTACTACAGATACAAGTATCTTTAGACAAGTAGCCAATTTTCACATTTACTTGAGTATTAAGTTTGTGTAAGTCCTTCTACCACCTCTGATTTTATTCTCACAGTAAGTAATGTTTAAGAAAGATTTTGATGCTTGAGTTTTTTTTTAACTAAGCTACTAGCGCACATTCTTCTGAATTAATTAGGCTAATCCTAACATTTTATAAATATACCATGTCTTCATCATGTCACAATCTGGAAATTATAGATGTCAAATTTACAAGAGTAAAAAGTAATCTCTCTGTAATACAGTGGACTAAAGTACCCTAAACAACAAAAGCACCGCAGAAGGTAGAGCATGTCCAACCAGCAACGTTGTTGTTGTATCTGAGGTGATCCAACAGCGCCATCTACAGACGGAAATAGGTTCCTACGTCTTACCGCCCTGACACACCACCTCACCGCTGCAAAAATACAGCACAGGCCGGGGCTACTGTCTCTCTCTAAATAAGAACAAGAAACACCATCAAGATGTCTGACATGGAAGACGATTTCATGTGCGATGATGAAGAAGATTACGACCTGGTATTCACACCTGAAATAACTTTGTTTGCTTTGTATTTTTAATCGTTTGTTCGCTGGCTGCTAACAGAACGACTAGCTAACGTTAGCTGTTTAGTTAGCATGTTGGCTAACATCAATCTGACAGCCGATGACTGTTTTAGCTTCCTAGCAGGCTAACGGTGGTTGGTTTTTGGCTGGCTAATTTGAATAAATTTTAACCATGACTAGTAGTTAACATATGATACATATGTTCAGCTCTCATTGGATTTAAATTACAGACAAGTAAAGCAAGCCAGCCATCTATTTATCAAACCATAGCGTTGATAAACGTAATGCTAGCTACTGTAGCTAATGTTTGCAGAGTAACGTTTACTATGCTTAGCTAGTCAAGAGTTGCTGATGTGTTAACGTGTAACTTCTGTGGTTGAACTGGATTTTGTTATTTTATATATGAACATGTTTACATGCTTAAATTTAGGAATATTCAGAGGACAGTAATTCCGAGCCAAATGTGGACCTGGAGAACCAGTACTACAACTCCAAAGCTTTGAAGGAGGATGATCCCAAAGCAGCACTCAGCAGTTTCCAGAAGGTGGAGTGGTGGTCCATTGAATGACCTGTTCACTTAGCTGTCTAAAAGTGCATTTTTGACTTTTCTTGACTTTTTGTGTGTGTTCAGGTACTGGAACTAGAAGGAGAAAAAGGAGAATGGGGTTTCAAAGCGCTGAAACAAATGATCAAAATCAATTTTAAGCTGGTATGCATATGTAACATATCTGCCATAATATGTGTATCTATCTGACTAGACAAGAATTTGATTTCTTATGTGTTTTCAAACTTGTAGACCAACTTTCCAGAGATGATGAACAGGTACAAGCAGCTTCTGACATACATCAGAAGTGCTGTCACAAGGAATTACTCAGAGAAGTCCATCAACTCCATTCTGGACTATATTTCTACCTCCAAACAGGTAAGGGTAGACAAAATTAGACAGTGTAAAATCCAGCTAGAATTGACATGTTATGTCCTGAACTGTGAACTAGTAGTACCAGGTTTTAGAAATCTGTCCTTGTAAAATGTGTTTCTTGTGTAAATAGATGGACTTGCTACAGGAGTTCTATGAAACCACGCTGGAGGCTTTGAAAGATGCGAAAAATGATAGACTGTGGTTTAAAACTAACACAAAGGTAAACTAAGCTTATTAACTGATTCCAGGTAGCCTTAACATCGTCATTTCCTTGTAAATCAGGTGCTCAGAAATGCTTTTTTGTATACACCCTGCAGTTGGGAAAGCTGTACTTGGAGAGAGAAGAGTATGGGAAACTGCAAAAAATTCTTAGGCAACTTCACCAGTCATGTCAGGTAAACAGGTTATTTTTTAATACACTTTTGATAAAGTATTCAGTAAAATGTGCCCTTTATTAAAGAGCAAAATTAGGTTTTTATCTTATCCCATGAAGTCAGTTTTGGGTGCAAAATTTGTCCATTGCTTGGTCACTTAAGTAAAATGTAGCAGTTTCTAACTATATGAGAACAAATCATTACTGAGTAATAACAGCTCTGTTTCAAATTTCTAGCAGTTTTTTCCTTACTAATATAATACTATTTAGGCTAGACAACAACAATGACCGAATACATTTTTGTTTTTTGTAATTTTTTTTCACAGACAGATGATGGAGAGGATGACTTGAAGAAAGGCACCCAGCTTTTGGAGATCTATGCTCTGGAGATCCAAATGTATACTGCACAGAAAAACAACAAGAAATTGAAAGCCCTGTATGAGCAGTCACTTCATATTAAATCTGCCATTCCTCACCCACTCATAATGGGGGTTATCAGAGGTATTATGGTTTACATCTCTCTTCATTCAAAGCTCAGTTAGCTTTGTTTTGTTTTTTTACTTTTACATTATGTACTGCGGAAGCAGTTTGCTGAATGACCTCTGCTCATTTGCTTCTGACCAGAGTGTGGTGGGAAGATGCATCTCAGAGAGGGTGAGTTTGAGAAAGCTCATACAGACTTCTTTGAGGCGTTTAAAAACTATGATGAGTCTGGAAGCCCAAGAAGGACGACATGCCTGAAGTACCTGGTCCTAGCCAACATGTTGATGAAGTCAGGAATAAACCCTTTTGACTCTCAAGAGGTATGAAAGCAGTTGTTACAGTATTAAATGTTGTATTTGTATGTTAAAATATGCATTGGAAGAGAAGGAGACAAATACTGCCAAATAAGTTTGTCCAGTTTTAAATGGAAGCTTTGATAAAGCACAGCTTGAATATGTGTAATCAGAATGATTACGTGATTGAATCATTAACCTATGTTTCAGTGCATATAACTTTTACATTTTTTTTCCCCAAAGGCCAAACCGTATAAAAATGACCCAGAGATCCTAGCAATGACAAACTTAGTAAGGTAAGTTTGGATTAATTTATTAGTAGAATAAGGATTACAAAGGAATGAACAAGCAACAGGAATACTGGGAATGTTTAGAGCACATCATTTTGATGAAAAAGATTATGGCTCAGTTTTTATTTCCATATTACATTCAATAGGCTAAATTATAGGCTAATATGGTTGAACTGTGGACTTCTGTTAATCTGTTTAATTATTATATGGTTGTCACATGCACTCTTATTTAAGTTTGAATCTTACTGAGTCACTCTAGGCTCTTTATCTGTGATGTGCCAAGCCACTCACTCAATCACTAAACTTTAATACACTACCAGTCAAAAGTTTGGAGTGTGGTGTTTTATCTTTATTGTTTTCAACATTTTACATTAACAGAAGAAATTGAATTTGCGACAGAACAAATATGGAATTATATAGCCAGCAAAAACAAATAACCTGGAATACGTTTTTATATGATCGATTCTTCAAAGTAACCACCTTTGCTTGCACCTGCTTTGATGGCAGCTTTGCAAACTGTTGCAATTTTTGTTAATTACACAATTTCATATTTGTTCTGTCATAATTTCAGTGTATTCAGTATTAATGTACAACATTAAAAAATAATAAAAACAAAGAAAAAACACTGAAGGAGAAGGTGTGTCCAAACATCTGACTGGTAGTATATGCCATTGGGCATGTTTACATGAACACTAAAAATCCGATCATTATTAGATTTCTGGAGCTATGAGATCATTAAGTGATCATGTAAACAGCATCATTTGATAGGCTTCATGAGATAACTGCATTTATCTGATCATGAGAAATTGGATAAAGACACCAGGATTTCTCCTCAAGACTCTGATGTTTTCGTCCATGTATACCCGTTAATCTGATTTGTTTTATTTTTTTACATCTGCACATGTGTAAAAAGAAGACAAAAATCATGACATAGTCACATTGTATGCAGAAGACAAAAGACAAGAAACAGGGCAGATGTTTTCTGTGTTTTCTCCTCATGGAGTATAAACGAAGGACAGTGTTTAGCCTGTTTTGCAGCCTATTAGCTCCTGGATTAGACCATAGACGTTGCCATGTTTAACAAGACAAGACAAAATGTTTTGAAAATAAAAGGGAAACGTAAACCAGGGTTATCGATTATTGCATATCTTAAATATATTTCATTACTCCCAGTTATCTGATTTTTGTCGTCATGTAAATTGGCCCAATGTAAGAAGAAAAAAAAAGAGAAGGAAGTAGACATGTGATTGGCTATTACTATACACAGGTACACTCAAGGTGTGTCCTATCATGTACTTGACATGGTGCGCTTGCCTGTATTTGACCTTGTGTCTTTGTGTCACAACAAAACAGTAGGTATGATCCTATAGTGGTAGTAATGAGACCATAAATGTTCCCATAATATTTTGATTGAACAGTGATTTCTTAGACCCAGATACCATTAATTCATTATTTCAGCAATGCTCCTCATTCCCTATGTCACAGTTGCAGTTTAGTTCTAAAATGCAATGGTTGTTTACATTTTTTAGTGTACTGTGTCATTTCCTCTTGATGCAAAACAATACTAAACAGCATTTACAAGTTCCCAAACATTGCCCCGTCACCATTATTGTACGTTTGACAGTAGTTGAAGAAATTAAATTAAAACGACTATTGACTTCTGCAATTTTCCTTTGGTCAGCTTCCTTTTTAGTGCTTTCATACTTACATAAATAGCAGGCACAGTCTCAAATTGTTCTGGTTCGATGCATATATTTAATATTTTTATTGTATGAACAAGAAACTAAGGATGCACACCCAAAACTGTAATAAGAATGGTGTTTACATAAAAATGTAATATTTTGGAATGTGTCTGACAGCTCTCAGGATAAGAGTTTTTGTGTGAGTAATGGAGATACAATGTATATCGTATAAAAACAGTGGTTGTTTTTCCCTTTACAGCGCCTACCAGAACAATGACATAACTGAATTTGAGAAAATCTTGAAAACAAATCACAGTAACATAATGGATGACCCCTTCATTAGAGAGCACATAGAGGGTGAGTGTGGAAAGTGACTTAAATCCACATTTATTATAAATGTGTTATTATATTTTGTTTTGTTTTTTTTTACCAAATGTAGCTGATGACGTTATATTGTGTTGCAGAGCTCCTACGCAACATTAGAACTCAAGTGCTTATCAAACTCATCAAGCCATACACAAGAATACACATCCCTTTCATTTCTAAGGTAAGTCCAGGTGATAAAAATTGCCCTGTACAGTTACTTTATCTGTTAATTCTTTTGAATTTTAAATGTGGTGTTGCTATACTAGCTGTTAGCATCTGCTCTAGGAAGTCTTTTATTGATTTCTTGTCTGAAATACGAGAAAAAGTATTTGCCCTCTCCTGATTTGATTTATTTTTTGGTGTATATGTACACACGGATTCAGATCATCAAACACATTTTTAATATTACACAAAGATTATAGAACCCAAGTTAATGCAAAATGCAGTTTCTAAGTGATGATTCAATTTGTTAAGAGGAAAAAAGCTGGGTATGTTGGTAAATCCAGTAGTCCACATATTTGCATTCAGTTACGTTAGAATAAACTGTAATACAAACAGTTTGTCAGCAATATAAATGATTAAAGTGTAAAACTGATCACTTTTTATTAGATTAAATGCATTTTGATAAAGTTTACCTTTATGGACATAATTAGCAGTTAAAAAAAACATGATAATCACAATATATCATATCGCTATACTTAGCATGTTGCAGAACATTTAAAATCCCAATAATATCATATCGTGAGTTAAGTATTGTGATAATATAGTATTGTGGGGTCTCTGGTGATTCCCACCTCTATGGACACATTTGCTAGATTAAAACTATATACGAAAGCTTTACAATACAATGCATCTTTCTTTGTCTAAGATAATCACCCATGTCATAAAGTTTTATTTACTTTTGTATTTCTTTTTGGGAGAGTTGTTTTTATGATTAGAACTAATGTATAACTGTAACGTTCTCTTACTTGAGCCACTTGGGAAACAAAAGTATACATTAGGAATGTGTTAATATAAGGAAGTAATAATTTTGGGCTCATTTCTCAGTACATGCAGCATGCAACTTTTTCAACCTTACTTATTTATCTACTTTTATGGTAAATTTAAAATCTTTAAATTTAGACTGTTGAATTTTGTGCATTATTTAGTGTATGTACTGTTCTTTATATGTATGACAGATTGTTGTCTCTTCCTTTTGTTTCAGGAGCTGAACATTGACGTGTGTGATGTGGAAAGTTTGCTGGTGCAGTGCATCTTGGATAAGTATGTTTTCCTTTCGCGTGTCTGCTCAGAAATTGGAGAGGGGGAAAAAATTTCCTGTACAGACGTCGTTGTAGTTCCTCATTGTTAGCATCCTTTGGCACAGTAGGGAGATTATGCAGGACGATGTGACACCTGTACTTAATTGATTGACAAACTGTAAAAGTGATCAGTTGTTTAGATTCATATTTCAGCTGTACTAGTTTATTGACGTAAATGACTTCTTGGCAACGAAAACACCACATAAATAAAACTACTAATGTTCTCAGAAACTGCTGCGAATAACCAATAACTGACTTTTTTAAGCATAAGCCAAATAAAAGAATAATGTGATGTAGTAATAACTGAAAATGTCAAATCTGCTGTATATTGTTATCATTTCTTATGTTTATTGCATTGTCCCAAAGAACTGTTAGTCTATATAGGTAAATTGTTGATCCATAGAGACTAATTAAGAATTCTTAAAATGGCTTTTAAAGAGCTATAATTGCTTTACTAACTTACTGGAGTGTATTGTATGCATTGACTTGTATTTGTTTTTCTTCAGCACAATCCATGGGCGAATTGACCAAGTCAACCAACTATTAGAACTTGACTACCAGAAGAGAGGAGGGGCTCGCTACACAGCTTTAGACAAATGGACAAATCAGCTGAACTCTCTGAACCAAGCCATTGTTAGCAAGCTTACATGATGGCATGTAAAATCAAAGAGACAAGGAAAATGGCATGTTTGACTACATCCATAAGTATGCTACTGTGCTTCTTCAAGTAAATCCTCTGACACAAGATACACAGCACAGGTTATGAGAATGACACCAATTTCAAGAAGACACCAAGAACCACAAGAACTTGTTCAAAGTGTGTTGTTTTGTCCTGATGAGAGGAAATCACAGACACTTATTTTTGTTTTTTATGTTCCTGATTGGCAGATCCATGTGCAAAACAAAAATGCTTCAGTGGTTTCAAAAAGTCCAAACGTGTTTGAAAACGTGTACACAGTATTTTAATGTATACTGTTGCCTGTTGGTAATAAACAAATGTCTCTCCGCATTAAATGATTTAGTTGCCTTTGACTAGCTAACTGTGTGACCGGTAGAATAGAATGTACTAAAAAAATAAGTAATAGATGAGATATAAAAGCCGTGTACTTGAGTTAATTCTACGCTACCTTGATAGCGAGGTATTTCTTTGCACTGGTGACGCGCAGCATTTTCCAGCCAATAAAAGTTTTCTGGTCCTCGGCGGCTTCCGTTCCAGGTGACTCCCATTTCCACAGTGACAGCAGCACAGCCACAGCTACAAGCTAGTCTGTGGAGAGCGCCGCTAGCTGACGCAGCCACCGAGCAACAGTTAGTGCTGGGGTCTAGTTAGGAGGAATTGGGTGTGAGTCGCTAGTAATCATTCGGAGTTACTTACAATGAAGAAATTAAAGAGGCTCACGTCCTGACGTCCACACGGTCAATGACGGTCTGTCTTGGCGTCGGGGACTGACATGGACGCTAGTGACAATAAGGTACGGTTTGGTTTTAAAAATGATCTGTTTTGTTAGGGTCTTGCTAAAGCGGTAGCGTTTGGATACGGGGACATAATGTTAGTTTATGCTGCCGAGGCCCTCGGTCTGTCTCCCGTTAACGTTATTCAGAAAGACGTTATTGTAGTATTGTAATTACAAACATCACCGATGCTTAATTTAGATTTTAATTGACGATATGGACCATTATCCATACTAATAGCATGTTTTCGTCATAGACAAGAGCCTGGCAAACAGTTAACCCTTTGGCTAACTTACGTAGCTAGCTAACGTTAAAGCAGCTAACGCTCACCGGAGCTAACTGTTAAAGAAGGCTGATAACGCTTTTAACTTCATCTGTTATGCCACACACGTTTTTGATCGTTTTACTTAACGACTTAAAGCTGGACATGACAACATTCCTGCGTGTTAAGCCCAGAAAGGCAGTCCGTGTTTTACCTCGGCTAGTTTGCTAAAGCTAAACATCTCCGCTGTCATCTGACGACGCTGGTCATTTTAATCAGAAGGACAGCTGAACGACCGATACGAGCTAGATGTGCTTCTGGTAACTGGAAATGTTTGATCCCAATTTGGAGAAACTGGACGTCATAAAAAGATTCCAGTCGTGTAGGAATTTGCACATGAGTAGTGTTTTTGTCATGAGAGGTTTCGTAGGTAGAGGAATGTCTGGTTCTTCTACATGTATGACATTCCTCTGACGCTGATTGTAATGCTGAAAGTTTAGTTTGGTTGCTGTTGGGTTTAGTGTTCATTGCCTCATAGTAACCTTTAACTAGCAGTTTTAACGCTGCTGTGTTTTCACTAACATTAGTCTTAAGTTAGAATGTGTCATATTTCCTGAACTGAAAATGTGTAATCTAGCCTTTGCTTTACACCAGTCCACTCTGTCTGTGGTGGTATTTGAAAGCAACTGATGTGAAAATAAATGCTTACACAAACAGAGGCCTGTGAGATCAGTGGCCCCCAATTCAATCAGTCAAAGTTCTGTCATCCCCAGCAGATCAGATGCACATCTGGTTCTGACCTCATTGCCTTTTTCACAATCGCAGCTATTCTCACTGACACTGAGAAATGCAAAGATGCATGGTTGAATCTAGAGAAGGAACCTCTTACCAGCCCTGCCTTATTTAACTTTATTGAATTAAATAGATTTCTCCCCTAGTTTTCTCCCCTAGTTCAAGATTCAACACCCATGCACATGAGGCTCTCCATACCTTGACTTGTTGTGTAATTAGCTTATCCTTTAGTTCTGTCCTTACTTTAGCCTCTCAAACCTAATCCTATAACAACACCCTGTCAGCTATTCTGCTATACAGGGTTCAGACCTACTCTTCAAAATTTCTACTCTTGCATCCATATCAGTCTGAAAAAGGCAAGTTTTTTTTATATAGCAACTTTCAGTCACAGAGGCAAGTCAGGGTGCTTTAAACAATAAAGTTGCATTTAGAAAAAACAAAATCATCACCACATATTAAAATAAAATAAAATAACATCTTAAGAATGTTAGAAATGTGACGCTAAACCACAGGCAAATCAATGAAAGGAAAGCAAAAAGGAGCATTAAAATTACAATGGAATACAACTAATTAAAACAAAAACAAGAAAATAGCGACACTTTAAAACTGGGTATGTTTTGGGAAGTAAAGATCTTTTTACCGAACTGGCATAACATTGTGACCCTGTAGAGATGGGATAAGATCTATAGATTACCAATGGAAAAGTGAGAGAACCACCCACAGACAGTAGCAGTAGGAGACAATAGCGGTCTGTGTGACAACCACTGGCTGCACTGATACTCTATTCATCTATCCTGACCACTGTTTCAGAGATTTGAGGGGGCGTCTTTGTACTCTGAACCCTGTCACCTCTCCTCATCCTTTACAGAAAAGCAGGCTATTTTTGTGGGACCTCTTCAACAGAGCTGCCACCTTGCTGTAGTTCAATGCCACCAACGATTTCACATCAGAAGACACTCAGATATATGAAAGATGCAGTGACATAAGGGCAATAATGTTATTCCGCCAGTTAGGGAAACCTTGTTTTTTTTTTGTTTTTTTCAACAAAATAATCATTTAAACAAATTTTCTATTAAATATTTGTTTTGGATATCTTGATAGTTTAGTTTGTCTGACGAGGAGTCATAAATGAAAGTTCATGCACATTACCACACCTGATATTACACTGATGTTATGTTAAATCACAATAACGATGTTTAAAAGTGTAGTACAATGTAGAAAGCATGTCTGTTAGTTGTTTTTTTTTGTGTTGTTTTGTGATGTTTCAAAATTTTTGTTGTGTTGTTTTGTGATGTTTCAAAATTTTTATTTTTAATGTTAATTTGTGAGATATCTTGGACTCTTCACTAAATATATCCTACACAACTACATTTAGATCAAAGTGTTGATTGTGGTTGGAAGTGTTTACATACAGTGCTGTGAAAAAGTATTTGCCACATTATAAATTTTGTTTTTATATATATATATATATATATATATTTGTCACAATTAAATTGTTTAGATGATCAAACTAATTTTAATTAGATAAGATAACCTAAGTAAATAAAATATGCTATTTAGTTTCTAAATTATGATTTTAAAAAAATTCGAAAAAGGTCAGATGTGATGGCCTTCCATCTCACTCCAGTTTCAGACTTTTTTTCCCCAGAGTTTAGAACTGAAATTAATAACCATGTAAATAAGTACATAACTTTACAAAATAGCCCACATGATACATCTCATATTGCCCCGGTATTTGTTTAGTGCTCTCAAAGACTGTTGTGTGTCAAAGGTTTTAAAGGAAGTGAACAACATGGCATTTATGACCTTGAATACCAGCTTTGAACGTGTGCCCACTATTACCTAACAAAATAAATTTTTAGTTTTGGTTGAATAGATGATGACCTTTCTAAGATTAATTTATTGATATCTCATTAAACAAAGTGACAATTTGTTTTGTTTGAGGTACACATGCTCGCCTCTGTGTCGACTCTATACATGAAGTCAATCAGTGTCTTTTTTCACTTCTGTTTGTCCACCTGTAAACTTCTTTGTCATATAAGAACCTAACTATTGAAAATAGCTTTTCTCTTCTCTGGCATGTTGCAAGCCTTGATTACATCTTCCGTGTCTTAGTTGTGAAATCGAGAATGTTTTTTTTCCCCTTTCTTTTAAGGCCTGATACATTTTTATTGATGGCTCTAGACACTCAAGACTGTAAACTAGTATGAGGAAATACAATGCTGCGCGGCAGCTACCTCTAAACAAAGGGAAGGTTGAACACTTATGCTTGTAGATTGTGTGCAGCTCTTTATCAGTCTCTGAGTAAAGTACTCAACCACTTAAAAAAAATCCTCTGTGTAGATTTTCTCATTGAGTTGTAGTTTTTGCAATGTTTTGAGATTTAATGTTGGAGAGTTGTCATTAGTCTTAAATAATAGTGTTACATAACACATTTAAGATTAGAATACATTACACCCCAGAGAAATATCTATAGACATCATCTATTGATATTCTACAAACGTATTTACGAACAGTAAACTGCAGTTGTGGAAGAACGTAGGTGAGCTTTGATGACTTTAGTGATATGGATTGTTGCTTCCATCCTCTTTCATGTCATATGTGTGGGATGGTGATAAGATAAGAGGAACTTTTATTAACTTAATTTGCGTTGATTTCAGAAGAGAAACATATCTGTAAAGTAAAACTAAAGATATAATCACACGATACAGGTCTGTATAATCAGTATAGAGTACATGTAGTAAAATACTATATAAAGTAAAAGTATGATTATAATAGTGTTATTGTAGGTGTAGATGTCTTCTCATTAACTGTTTGTCAGTGATAATCTTCATTTCTCTCTGTACAGGATGTGAAGCTTTCCGCTGAAGTGGAACCATTCATCCCACAGAAGAAAGGTCTTGAAGGACCCCTAGTCAGCATGAGTCTTTCCGGAGAGGTGGGCAGCGGAGGAGGGGGTGGAGGTGTAGGAGGAGGCAGTGGAGGAGTGGAAACCACTCCCATACCTAGCTACCTCATCACCTGCTACCCTTTTGTCCAGGAGAACCAACCCAACAGGTACTGTTGCTCTGTCACATTAGGGGGAGATTGGTGTGAAACCTTAACCTATTTATGTCTGAACTAACGGTACCAGTGGTCCTGGTTTATGATATTTATGGATTTTAACTTTGTAGAAATAATGTCATTAACTGTGGCATTGTGGGAAGTGTGGTGTACCTATTTTGAACTGCTTAATAACAATCTGCTCTCTCACTATTTGCTATAAAAAGAGAATACCATGTGCCTAATGCTGTTCACATAAGAGATCACAAACAGTTCCTTTAAACAGTGCATTGAGTTAAATCCATTAGATTGCTCTGTTGTTTAAGACTGCTTAATTATGAATGGAAACCTCCCTAGAGTTACAGAGTTTACATGAAACCAGAGTGTTTGTTTCCAGAGGGTCTTTCTTTGTTCAGAGGGATCTTCTGTATCCTGCACACATCCGTTCCTTTGTTTCCTTCCCAGCTATTTGAATGCCAGGAAATGCCCGCTATAGTAGGCTGGCTGTGAAAATGTCATCTGGATCCTTATCAGCATTTCTGCATAGCATGTACAAACCCCGACCCCCCCCCCCCACACACACACACACACACACACACACACACAAACACAAGCCAATTATCACAGAAATCACAGTGACATCACATATGTTAACCCAGGCTTCACCTTTCTCAAGTTGTTCTCAAGCTGTTTAATCTTAATCTAATATACCAGCTTGTTAATTGAGAAAGAAAAATCTATTTGAGAAATGTTAGTCCAGAAAGCGTTACAAAGTACTATAATAAATTCAGCAGGTTGCAGTTTTTCTTGAGGTATATGAGGTTGTTTTTCAGAATGAATTTTACAAGTTACTTCTCTGCTGCATCACAGGCAACATCCTATGTATAATGGAGGGGAGCTGCGCTGGCAGCAGCCTAACCCTAACCCTGGAGGTCCATACCTGGCATATCCCATCTTGTCTTCCCCCCAGCCTCCTGTCTCAAATGACTTCACTTACTACCAGATTATGCCTGCTCCGTGCCCACCCATGATGGGCTTCTACCAGCCTTTCCCTGGCACTTACGCAAGTCCTGTGCAAGCTGGAGTGGTCAACCCTGTCTCAACAGATGTTGGTGAAAGACCACTGCCTCTGGGCCCGGCATATGGGATTGCCACTCAGAGGGGGAGAGGCATGGTCCGACCAAATGTCCTCCATAAGGTACAGAAGATCAAGATCCTGTGTGCTTGTGGTGTTATTTGTATCACTAAAAGCTGTCCCTCCTCATCCTTAGTATATTTAGTGAGCATGTTATGCACATTTCTCTTTTTTGAACAGCAACAGTTAGGGGTGTGCCAGCCTATAAGGGGTCGCCGGCCTCCAACAAGAAGTGTAGCTGTGCAAAAAGAGATTTGCACCATGGGACCTGATGGTAGGACCAAGACAGTCTTGCTGGTGGATGCGGCACAGCAGACTGGTAAGAGTACTGCAGCAATAATTAAAGATGTATTTAAGTTCCACCATACACTATGTTTATACAGAGCTTTTTGTAACAGTTAAGTTAGGATTTACAGCTATGAATGCGAGCAGCGCCACTGACGTTATTTATTCATGTGACTGAAAGGAAGCAGACGCACAAAACATTCCAGACTTTGTTAAAGTTAGCTGCATTGTCTGCAAAGTAGAATCTTTCTTGTCAACTACAAATGGGGACACAATGCCAGTAAGAGCGGTGTCTGGTCTTACAGGTTGATGTTGGTGTTCCGTGTGCGTAGCTTCAGGAAGAACTGGAATGCAGAGGTTCCAGTTGTAGAGGTGAACATGTGTGCAGCTCATAGTAGAGATGGAGCCTGTGTAAATTGTGTACGCCACATGACAGGACAAAAAATGTTGTACAGTTAACTCAAAGTGAAGATGTCAACATTTGTGTTCATTAGGTCTCCACTGATTCATCGACAGTACTTATAGTCCTTATACATTAATGATGGTAGCAGGTGGATACCATTTGCACAACACTCTGCAAGAAGGTATGAGGTCTAAGTTTCTCATGTTCTGTCCTCAGATTTCCCAGCTGAGATATCAGGGCGGTGTGCTGCTGAGCGGGCCAGTCCCCTGCTGTGGAAGAACCGAACAAAGAGAAGACGAGCATCACATCCAGCTGAAAACTACAATGAGCAGGGAGCCAGTGAGGCAGATATAGACAGTGACAGCGGCTACTGTAGCCCCAAACACAACCAGGCAACTGGGACAGCACAAAGAACAGCGGATAATACAGCAGTACCCACGGTATGTTGACTAATTACCATTAGCTCCAGACCCAATAGGTTTAAAGTAAAGTGAAGAATTGATTTAAACTTAATAATAGGAACGTCACAGTAAATATGTGAAGCATAAAATAAATGTATCTACGCAGAGCGCGATCGCAAAGTAGTAAACTAGAAGTGTTCTTAAAATTCCAGTGAGTGAGATTCGGTGCCTGCTTCACTAATGTGGCATGTTTTCGAGGGATTTGAGAATTATTAAAATCTTGAAATTAGATTGTGAAGTGGTTGTGGCAAATATGGTGTAATATAGAGCTGTGGGACTGTTCACCTCCACCCACATCTCCCTCACCTTTGTGATAAGATGAGCAGGAAGATTGGAGCTAAAAGTTAAATTAAGACTGAGACTGTAGCTTCAATATTTGGAAATATCTAAACCATCCCTAACAGTGCAACTTGTAGTGTAGCCTTTACATTAGCTTAATGGACACAGTTTACTATCATGTTTAACATAAACTAGATACCTTAACTTGCCTTTTTCTTTCTGTATTTTCTGTGTTGTGTAGGGAGTAGAGGCTGGTGTAATGACTGGTAAGTTTGATGTTGAACATCGTTTTTGAATGAGATGTGTGGAATCCTACCTCACATCATCTTACCATGCTTTCAGAGCCCTATTTCTTATGTACCGTGTATTTTTACAAATAAATGGATTTTCGTTTTATTTTTTTGTACCTTTTCTGCAGCAGGTACCTGGGTAAGTGTAGCCTCTCAAGCTACCCCGAAGTCCTGGGGGGACAGGAACAGTCAGTTTCACAGAGCAGACCAGAGGAAGAATCCTGAACAGAGAAACTTCTCACAGGTGCAGTAAATCTAACTGGAGCAGGCAGACAAAACGGCATTAAGTAATGTTAATACAGAAATAAAGCAATTGTGTTTGTGTAAAGGCTGAAGGTTGGTGGTAAGCAGGAGATGAGGCTGGATCAGTGTACAGTAAATATCTCGTGAACAGAGTTTACATGTAGGTGCTTGTACTGTGGAGAGAACAAAACACAAGACAACAAACAGTAATTTAGCAGCAAATGAAGAAAGTGATGAGTTTACACAGTTGGTGTCAGAATTATTGAATCTAAAGAGCAGCCATGTCTAACTCCTTTGTTCTCTATCCCTCTCTGCCTGTCAGGATTTTCACAGTGGCTGTCAAGGGCGTGTGCCCAACCAATCAGAACAAAGGTTACAGCCGGCAGTGGTCACTGGCACTGAGCTCACTCCTGAACCCCTCTACTTTGAGGTGAGAATTATATTTGAAATGAATTCTCAGTACAGCACTTTTAGATGACGTTACATGACATTTATTCTACATTTACTTTAGTTTGTTTGTTGTGCTAGATTTATCTAGATAAGTTTTGTGATTCATGTAAATGTTTTTTTACCTGTTTGTCAGGATGAAGATGAATTCCCTGATCTTGCTACTGGAGGGGGTGTCCAACGCAGCAACAAACCAGAATCTGCTCCATCCCAAACTCACACACAACCTAAACTACCCAAAAACCTGGTAAGTTGGAAACTTAAAAGTTGATTTCTAAAATGCTATTTCAAAAATGTTTTTATTCAAAATCATTATCAGTGTGCAATGCACTGCTATTAATTGTATTTTTCCTCATATCTTGACTGCACTTTATTATATTGTGCTGGTTATTGTACACTTAATTTTATTCTTTAGATTTTCTTTATTTGGATTTATCAATGTCAAAGGGGGTAAAGCAGCTTCACTTCTCATATTTTTAAATGCTGATTTAGAAATACCTCAGAAAATTATGGATAATGTTTTGGCCAAGGGTGCTACATTTTTCACTAAAATGCTGAGAATTGAATAATATTTATTCCAGAGTAAGGCTTTTGCATCTGATAATTTTCACAACTCTACTAAATGTGTGTCTCTACTTGCATCACAGCTGGATAACCTACCAGAAAACTCCCCTATCAACATTGTGCAGACGCCCATTCCCATTACCACCTCTGTTCCCAAGAGGGCCAAAAGCCAGCGGAAGAAGGCTCTGGCTGCTGCCTTGGCCACTGCACAGGAGTACTCTGAAATCAGCATGGAACAGAAGAAATTACAGGTATATATGCATCTGCATTGTGTGTACTGGTCATGAAGGATTGGTTCAGACTGGACCAATCCAGTGCCTTGTTTAAGCAGTCATGGTCCGCAGCACTGTCTGGCTTATGATGACCATTATGATCTTGAGTTGTATTTGATTAGTTCATCTGTGAAACCTTTTTCTTTCTTTTCTTTCCTTTCCCGTCAGGAGGCATTTAGTAAAGCAGCAGGGAAGAAGAGTAAAACGTCTGTTGAGCTGGATCTGGGAGACATGCTGGCAGCTTTGGAGAAACATCAGCAGGCAATGAAGGCCAGGCAACTGACCAATACCAAACCACTGTCATTTGCAGGTATCTATAAAACCAATCGGAAAATTAAAAAGTGGTATGATCACGGTAATTAAACAACTACTTTATAATACTGCATTCATTGATGGATTAATATTGGCTTTTTGTTTTTTGAGACTTCAGTGTGTATAATTACTAAATTATTATTGTTGTTAAGCAAATGCCTTATTCTTCTTTTATTGGTGTTTTAAATTTGTCATCATATTTTAAGACTACTTGTTACTTAGTTACTTTTAAAGTCCCATTACATAGTAGTATAGACTGTGACCTTCCTCAAGTCACAGTCAACAGTCCTAACACAGGTGAAAAATTTCGTGCATGTTCATGTAGTCACATTCTGCTAATTTAGCTGTCATTTTATCCAGTTGGAACAGCTGCCCCATTCCACAGCTCAACCAACGTGTCGTCCATGTTGAAGGGTCAGCAGCAGCCCTACTCAGCACCACATAACACCCTGGATTCTACTGCACCTCGTATTAAGAGAGGGAAAGAAAGAGAAATCCCCAAAGTCAAACGGCCAACGGCTCTAAAGAAGGTTGGTGATTTAAAGTTTAAGTTAGCGGTTTAGAGGTGGCGTAAGGACAATGTTGAGTCCACACAAAAAAGGTAATTGAACCATGGGATTACCTGTGTTCTTAAATTGTGTGTTCTGTGTTTCTGTAGATTATCTTGAAGGAACGTGAAGGGAAGAAAGGGAAGACTAGTGTGGAACAAGAGTCTTCAGGTCAGGAGGAGCAAGGGGAGGACTGTCTACATTTTACTGATGATCTTTCACGAGAGCCTGCATCCCAAGAAGGTGAAGTGAGGAAGTGAGCAAAGTTTTAACAAACCTTTTATTCATGTTGTAGTTTCTAATTGTTATTTCTCTTGTGCTGTTCCACAGAGAATGGTCTGAGCGTGCCCAGTGATACTTCCCTTTCTCCAGCCAGTCAAAACTCTCCATATAGCATCACCCCGGTATCCCAGGGTTCTCCTGCCAGCTCTGGCATTGGGAGTCCAATGGCTTCAAATGCCATCACAAAGATCCATAGTAGACGATTCAGAGAGTAAGTATGCACTTTTGGCCCACATAAGAGTGAGAAATAGAAAGAGGACCTCATCATTGACAATGCATGAATCTCTGGGATTGGAATGTCTTAAAAAATGCATGGGGTGGTAACAGTTATTTACCGAGCAGATATTTATCCCACTCAAAAATCACATAGCCTTGGCTGTGAGGAGCACACTGCAAAAGCTGCCGGGTATTTTTAATCGGAGTACAATAAAGAATTGTAGAGCAACACAGATGCTTAGTATATTGTCCCTTCTCTGCAAAAATGTATGCAAGTGATCATAAACACAGCCTTGTCCCTCTGTGTCCACTGCTGTAGGCCTATTGTCCCAGCCCACCCTTCTCTAACAGATTTTGCATTTAAAGCCTCCAAAAGACCTCTGTAGCCAAGCTCCTCCTCTCAGCCTTGACTGCCAGGACACTTCTCAGACCACACTACGTCAATCTCTCAATGGATATTTCGCCAAACCTACCAGATTTTTCTGTTCTTAGAGAGGCTTAGAGGCTTTTCCACTATCAGAAAACTGGTCAAATGCAGAAAGCATAACCAACAAATCTGAAAACCTGAGTAATTCTGAGGAGAACAATACTAATATACTGAAATTGTTATTTTAATCATAGACTGCTCTGATCAATTCAATCAATTACACTGCTCCAAAAAAAAAAAGGAAACATTTAATCATGACAGTATAACACCAAGTCAGTTAATCTTCAGATCTATCAATTTGCCCTTTTAGGAAGCACACGTGATTGTGATCATTTTCACCTGCTCCGCTGCAAATGAAAGTGATCACATGTGCAATGGAAAGGCAAAACCAAGACAACCACCAAAATGAGTTTAGTTTTGGGGTTATCACAGCATGACTGTAGCACTGAACATTAATGGTGATTGTCATTGTTAGCAAAACATCAGCTACTAAGCAAACTCTATTGTGTCCCCCCCCCCCCCCTTCTGCAGGTACTGTAACCAAGTGCTGAGTAAGGAAATCGATGAGAGCGTGACTCTGCTGTTACAGGAGTTGGTTCGCTTTCAGGAGCGGGTCTACCAGAAGGATCCTACCAAGGCCAAATCCAAACGCCGCCTGGTGATGGGTCTCAGAGAAGTCACGAAGCACATGAAGTTGCATAAGATTAAGTGCGTCATCATCTCCCCCAACTGTGAGAAGATCCAGGCCAAAGGTGAAGAAAGTTGTAATACAGTATAGTCTCCAGCATCTGTAATTGAGCAGATTATGTATTATTAATATTCTCTGGGTCTGTAGAGCTGATTATTTACTGTCCAAAAGCTTTAAAAACCACTGACCACAACCTGCTCAGCACCAAATGTTAGGCACACAGCTTCTGAAAACAGTAGTACATTCAGGGATGTTGTTGTATGTTTAATAGGTTTATTTAATAAACACTAAACATTAAATGACTGTGTTTTATCAGCATAGAAATATTATTTGTTCATATTTGTGACTTTGATGATGATGAGGTCACATTCTATGACCAATTTATGTAGCATTACTCTATCTGCGTTATGACTTGGCAGAGACCAAAACAGTTCAAAAGTAAAGTGAATAAATAGACATCAACAAATTCAAAGATGATATTCACATGTTTGCACGTACTCAATTGGTTATTTCCTCACTGTGTTGCAGGTGGTTTGGATGAAGCTTTATATAATGTAATTGCCATGGCTCGGGAGCAGGAGATCCCATTTGTGTTTGCCTTGGGTAGAAAAGCTCTTGGACGCTGCGTCAACAAACTAGTGCCTGTCAGTGTGGTCGGCATCTTCAACTATTCTGGAGCTGAGGTAAGACACTTCTCGCAACTGAAATGCTTTGACTTTATTATACAGTAAGTAGCCATGCAATCTATCTCAATGTCTGATGAAATAAAATATTCAGAATGCACCAGCAGATGTCTATATAGAGTAGTAGAAACTTATTGCATGTACTTAATTTGGTTAAATCCTTCCTTCAGGGTCTCTTCAACCGTTTAGTGTCACTAACAGAAGAGGCTAGGAAGGCCTACAAGGACATGGTGTCAGCTCTGGAGCAGGAGCAGGCCGAGGAGGCTCTGAAAAATGACAAAAAGGTCCCACACCACATGGGGCACTCCCGTAACCACTCTGCTGCTTCTGCTATCTCCTTCTGCTCCATCTTCTCTGAGCCGATCTCAGAGGTCAATGAAAAGGAGTATGGTAAGCTTCCTCATTTCTGTCTCTTTGGCTTTTTATAATAGTTTGTGTGTGTGTGTGTTGCATCCTTTACTTAATAAAAAGTACCTGTTACTGTTAATATTGATGATTTAAAGCCAAATAAGCATTTTGCAGTAGTAGGTAATAGAAGGTGGTGGCCCACTCCGAGGGGCCTCTAGGAAAAAATCTGCATTGTTGTGAGATGATTGCTGAGGTAGAAAAGAGACTGGCATTGTAGTACACTACTTGAATAAATACCATCAGTAACATTGGTGAGAAAATTAAATGGAGTACAACAAATCTTTCTTCAGAGACCAACTGGAGGAGTATGGTAGAGACTTCTGATGCTCTGGATCCTGTTGAGACGGGGCCAAGTCGCCCTGCACCATCTGCAGCAGCCCAGAAAGATAGTGAGGCCCTGGCAACCACCTCCAACGTGGCCCTACCAGTGTCCACTGCCCCACAGTCCAGGGCGGGGCCTCCGACACAGGGTACTTGTGAGAGAGATGAGGTCCGGGTTGACGACAGACTGGAGCTGGCGTCTCAGCAGAGCACAGAGACGGGCTCATTAGATGGAAGCTGCAGAGGTCCAGTGAACTCCTCCATCACCTCCACTACTTCCACCCTGGTTCCTGGAATGTTGGAAGAGGCAGAGGAGGAGGACGAGGAGGAGGAGGACTACACTCCTGAACCTATTTCCGTGGAGGTGCCCACGCTCAGCAGCCGCATCGAATCCTGGGTGTCAAAGACCCTGGAGAACCTGCAGCTAGGAAAAAGCCAAGAAAGTACAGAAGAGGAGGAAGACAATGAGGAGGAGGGAGGGCAGAGCGAGTATGAGGAGGATCTTGATTCGGTGGACATCACCGAGACAAGGATGGAGGGCAAAGATCAAGTTGAGGTTAAGAAGGTCACTGGTTGAAATCACTACTCCCCTTCCTCCTCCTTCTGTTCTAACACACTTTTTTCCCTCTGTCCTCTGTTGCTCTCACACATCCCTCTTCAAGTAACCAGCAGCTTCTCTCCTCTGTCTCTAACCCCTGACACCAGACATAATCTCAGGTATCAAACCAACTGACCAACACACACACAGCCCATTAACACATTACAGAGAAACTGTCCAGCTTAGAAACACAACCTGTTGCTGACGAAACAGCAGTTTGAGGGATAGTAATTGACAGCAACACTTAAAAGGATCCCCTCGTGTCTTCGGCCCATAACCTGCTACACTTGAATTGGGAGGGAAGTTTTTGATTTTCCTCCTCTGCAACTGAACTGTTAGTTGGGGACATTTATGGGAGCAAGTGATGAGCACTATAAACGTTGAACTTCTGTCGCTTACAGAGAGGGAAGGTTGGAACCTTTCAACCCCCGTCGACAGAACCCTCCAAGGTTTACACCTCTGGAAGTATTTGTGTGCTTCTGTGTGTGTTTACAGGCACAGAGTTTGCATTTATTTTGCTGTGTTCATTAGCTTTATCTTTGTAAATACTATGTGTATGTGTGTGGGGGTTTTTTTCTTCTTTTTAGTTGGTATTTAGCTTTTCTTGCAGAATATTAGTGTCAGGGGTTCTGTCTTTCTACCAAAACCACTCCTACCCTTCAGTCTTCAGTGATATTTTTTTTATGTTCAAGTAATAGGTGTCCAATTCTGTATGCAGATTATTCAAATGACTTAACTTCTAAGAAGCAAAGCAAGCTTTGTGTATATAACCTTGTCCTGGTGGTTCTACTGCAATATGTAATGGTTTGTCATTATGATCTTGCCTAGTGTGAAACTTTTTGAGATCGTTTTCCTCTGACTGGAATTGTCTTCAGTTCCCAGATGCTGTTTATGCTACATAAAAATGTGCTCCTGTTCTGTTCTCTCTGGTGGTGTTTGTTCAGATTTTTTTTTCATCATCATCAAACACAGAGCTCTTTTAGAGTTCATCCATCCAGAAAGAACTTTTGCAAGTAAGCAGTTAGACAGTATGTACACTACCAGTCAAAAGTTTGGACACGCATAGAAATTACCATGTTTGTGAAAGAAAAGTAGATTATATAACATCAAATTGATCTGAATGAATGTGTAGACAATGTTAAGATTGTAAAGGAATATTGTAGCTAAACTGTTTTTTAAAAGGAATATTTACGGAAACATACAGAGGCCTAAATTCTGCAGACATTAGTACTGTCTTCCAGTGGCATGTTATGTTACTAATCCAAATGTATTAATTTAAAAGGAGAACTGATCATTAGAAAACCATGTGCAATGATGGTAACACAACTAAAGACGTGTATCTTTTCATGAAAAACATGGTCAACTCCTATGTGTGTCCAAACGTGACACAAACACTGGTAGTGTATGTTGTAAAACTTCAGTTTCCGAAATGAAAGAATTTGGAAGAACAAGATGTTTATTTTTAACCAGGTTTGAAAAATATTTTAAAAAGCCACTTTAATCGAATTAACCAACATGACAAGTAAGTGTTTACTGGTATTTAACAGTGCCCAAAATTACACCCAGTTCTTATAGACAGATTTTGTAGGCACTCAGCTACAACTGCCAATCTAAAATCCAGAGATGCTCCTTCACTGGGGCAACATTACTTTTACGTATGTCACATTCATGCACATACTAACAAATCTATGTAAATACAGGTGTACAAGAGATTTTTATTTTGCATTGTATTAAAAAAATACAATCATTCTTAAAGTTATTTGATTTAACATTTTGATAGTTGGAATCCAATTTGATAGTAGATTATAGTAAGATTTCAGCCTGTCTGTGATGATGCAGTGTGTAACTGCAGTAAGTTGGGCTTTGTACAATGTGCCTGCCCTGAGCCCTGAGCTGGGAAATGACAGTGTTCTGAAATTCATACTTTGGGGGATTATGAAAGTATTACTAGTTTGATAAAATGGTACGCTGTGTGTAGGCTTTATGTTGCTATGACTTCCATCCAAGTGTGTAAAGTATGTTAATTGACAGCGAGTGTGTTTTTGCACTATGTAAATACAGTACTAGTAAAGGTCTTGTAACTAATGTGAAGAGAAAAAAAAAAGCGGTTCAGTGAAGTACTTTTTTCAGTGTGTTCATTGTCTTTATATGAATATTTAAAACTGTCTCATTCAGATTGTACATCACTAGCAACATTGTTAGCAGCTGTTTCTCATAATCATGTTATCACTTTTAATCTGACTGGACTGATGATTAACATCATTAAAATGTCGTTTAAGTAAAACATTTGACTGATGTCTCTTTTTGTTTCCACTACTGGATATTTCAACGCATGTACACAGATTGCAGTAGAACAGAAAATCGTTAAATAATCGATTAATAATTTCACTTATTTTTCTAGCCATTGTAATGTGTGTTCTGAGAAAATGTGACTGTTTTTAGTGTTTTCCAAAATTTCACACATGTATTAATTAGTCAATAAAACAGCTGTTAGATAAAGTGATATTTAACAGAATTATTAGTTGTAGGCCTAGAGTGCACTTTCACTTAATTACCACCAGGAAGAGACAAAGCTCTGTTGTGAACTGTCCACTTAGACCTGTCGACTTAGTCTTTGTCTTCTCTCATCCTGCATATTTATATGTATTATTGGGTTGTTAAGTTATCTCTGACTAAGTTATTCATTTATTAAGGCATTTTCTAAAGTCAGAAATAGTACTTCACTCTTACAACTCTTAAATTTCATATACTTCAAGCCCAGTGTAGTGCTCTGCTTTTCCTGCTTTCTGTTATTAAAAGTTAATCTGTTAATCAGGAATAAGCACAATATGTAAAACACAGTTAAATCAGCGACTGGCATATTAGTCTGATTGCAATCAAATGGAAATGGAAATGTTTCAGTTAAATCTCCTTCCTCTTCTGTGTTCATGCATGTCATTTGAATATCATGTGCTTTAGATTAACTATGGAATATCCTTTGTTGTGCAAATCAAGTCAATGTGAGCAATTTATACATTTTTTACATTATGTTTTGTGAAATCAAGTGTAAACATTTGTAGTGGGGAAAGCAAAAACTAATAGTGTACAAATAACACACTTTGACAGTATCAGTGAGATGCAGCTGATGTTAGAAAAGAGGAGCAGAACACTCCTGTACTGTACTGGCTCGGCTTCAAAATATAAGTGTGAGTGTTTGCGTGTGTGTGCAGCATGAGTCACCCAACTCGCTTGCGATTGGATGGTAGTTTATGGGTGAGGGAGGGGGAGAAAGCCCTAGGGGCCGTCTGTCAATCTCTCCTCTGGTCCATTCACACATTCATCTGCATGCTCCGTCACAGAGAGACAGAGAAAGTAAGCGAGAGCCTCTCATTCATAAAAAAAGGAGAAAGTTCATTCATAGAAGCTGCACAATTCCACTGTGCCGCAGATAGCAAGGCAGAGGAGAGAAAACTTGACCTGGAGGTGAAGCAGAGCTAGACGCCTGGCAACTGACTGATAAAGTGCACGGGTCAGTCGTATGGGACTGTACTCATCATGACTACAGCAGAGCAGACTGGACTTTAGACACCACGGGACATCCCCAGTTCCACACTGGTGAGTTGGATCCAGTAAATCTATTTATCATCAAGTCTATTTTAATAAGTCAAACCTCTATGCGTAACTGTAACCGTTTAAGTTTAATTACTGGCATATTTTCCTTTTTTTCATTTTACTCTGTCCCAGTGCTCTACTTTGTTCAGTTCCCTGATTATGAGAGAGCAAACCTTACCCAGGTTCAAATCACACACAGGACTCTTACCAGGTAGCTCATCGATTTTGTAGATATATGGACATAATCAGTATGATGAAAATACTGCATATCTGATTTAAATACTTTTCTCTTTCATCATTTTCAGGAATGCTGAAGCGCACCAAATACACTCGTCTGCGCAATGATTCACTGACATCTCTGGAGGATCGGTCCCTAAGAATGCCGTCCCTCAAGAGGGATCTCTGCTTAGCCTTTGATTTTACCCAGCTGGATCCTGGGATGCCTTCACACCATGGTTCATCCACTCTGAAGGACTTCATCCCACGTGTAGCAAATATTCGATTGCAAAGTCCTATTTTGAGACTGGGCCTGAGGGGACAGACGAGCGCAGATGGGAACACAACCACTGATGGACACACTGACATACCCTTATCCAGGACAGAGTGGGGCTCAGGACCTAATCAGAGATTTGGTAGCCAACCCACTCTTAATATGCCCCCATCCACTGTACAAAACCAAAGTCTCTCAGCCCTGTGCTGCACAAAAAGACCAATCACTTTGCATCGGATGGCCAGTCTTCCTTGGACACCTGGTTGTCCTCCCTGCCCAGATATGGGTCTGTGCCGTTTGAAGACTTCCTCTGCAGTAGACGATGCAGTGGTGGGGACGGCAAACAGAGTGGTTCACCATCACATCAAGGTACCTATAACCACATGTTAACCAATAATAGTGCATGGATATTGTGTTTTATTCATTAATACAAATCTCATTGGTTCTGTCAGAGCATGCAACTAAAAGTGTGTGGGAGTGTGCCCAGTTAGTCTTCATATTTTTGGTTTTGAAAATTATTATTGTGTTTATTAACATATAAATTCTAGGTTAGTGCAAATTTTTACTTTAGACCAGTGTATTACTACACAATAGTCAGCAAAGAGTTAAGGTACACAGTCTTTTTACTAGTACAAATACAAACACACAGGTGTGAACATAAGAAACATACACAGACACAATGCGTATCCCTGTGCTCTATTCTCACTATCGCATCACTTTCGTACATTCATCCCCTCCCTCTCAGATAGAGCTTCCTGTGTTGGCAGTAGTGACTCATCCAGGCTCTCTGCTGTCCTCTAGATCTGCTCTGCTCTGCTTGCATGTGTATGTGTGTGTGTGTATGCGTGTGTGAGTGCATGTGTGTCAATGTATCCGGTGTCAGCAGAGTCCATGCTGTCCTAGAACCGGAGGTGTATCCGGATCTATGATTAGGAGCAGGAAACGTGAGCTGACCACTGTTGGAAATGAGAACAAACTGTCTGGTTGTCCTCAATAAACAAATACACACATACATTACAATCCTGCCCACTCACCCCCACCCACACACGTATTGATTTAAATCTGGTTTCCATCAGTGGACTAATTCATCCTGCCTCGAGCCTATAGGTTCTATTCTACTGAAGCTCATGGCCAATAGAAGTGGGATTGGACAAAGTGTATCCATGGCCTAAATGTTGTGTAGTTCCATTAACTGTTCCTCCATCCTCTTTACATGAAGTAAACAGCAAACTGAGAACAGCCCTGAGCAATATCATAAATGGTGTTGAATGGTTCAAATTTTCATCATTAAAAAAATAATTCAAAATGCGGGGTATTTTATTTAGAATAGAAAAAGAAAGAGTTTAGACTGAGATAGTTGAAAATAGTGACCAAATTGACTAAACTTGTGATTTCAATTTAAGAGTAACTGCTTGAATAAGGTTCTGAACCTCTAGAACCTGTGAACACCACAGAACGTGCCACGTAAGAAGTTGCCTCAACAAGTAAGAAACCACATTGTTAGATGGTAACGATGAGAAATGGGAAAAGTGTAAGGTCATCAGTAGGTAGTAGTAGTCAGTTCACAGCTGCAGCTGTGGTTAGGATGTGTCATCAGAACAAGCCATGCACAATCTGCTAAATATTCGCTACAGTTGATCCAAAATCAACGATTATCTGTGAATATTGGTGTTTCACTGATACCTCAGGCATAAACATCAAATGAATCCAAAATATCTCTGTTTGGATCAGATGGGCATGTTCGGCATGGACCTAACAGTGACTGTATATTGTGTGTGTACAATGAACTGTGAAACATAGAGGTGGAAATGTGATGACGAGAGGCTGCATGAGTATAAAAGGTGTAGGGGAGATGAATATAGATGTCAATATGAATGGAAGTTTATACATCCAAATACAAAGAGAAAATATTTTAGTCTCAAGAAAAGAGGAATTTTTCAACAAGACAATGATCCCAAACACCTGATATCATTCATGACCTGTCTGAATCTGATGATAGACAGAATCTGACGTCTGTCAATTGTCCATGTCTTTGTAAAAAAATAAAAATATACTACTGAATGAATTGACATGCAATTATGTAAGACACTCATAGTCACTAGAGAATGAAACCTACTGACTTTAGTGATCCCCCAGTTGTTCCCTTTGTGTCACCATGCGGCTGACATTTTGTTATTCTGTGAAATATCTTGGCATCTACTAGATGGATTTGTATCACACTTTTTACATTCATAGGTCCCACTTGATGAATCCTATTACCTCTGACCACTTCACTAACCACCATTCAGTGTCAGCTGTGGACTGCCTTCTGTCCTAAGCTTCATGTCAGATGTAGTTATACAGAAGTTGAATTGTGTCTCCAAATGATTTGTGCCCACATAGTTTCTTCAGGAAAGCTGGCAATGGGACCCAGATTTATCCTTCAGGGTGACTTTTGTTTCTCATTTCTCTTCCCCTAAGTCTATCAGGTCAGGTCAATCTAGGACCAAACCGCAGTATAAATCTAGGTTCCCCCAGCCAGCTTACCTCAGATTGAAGAAGCTACTTGGATGAAAAGTGAAATGTTTCAAACTAAGAAAGAGAAGTCCAGCCAACATGACTCAGCTTCCACATTCAAATTAGTGTGTGTTAGAAGATGATACCTACTAGGCATTAGCATGTTAGCTCTGTAGTTGGTGACCTGTTAGCTTGATAATAGTACAATTTAATACAACCTCACAGAGCTGATAGAATAAAAGGGTTTGTAATAGGGACAAAACAAACAATGGAGAACAGCTAGTAAATGAAAATGCACTGATGTAGTTTAAATGTGTTTTTTCCACTTCTTTGTTCTAACCTGTGTAGTTTATCTTTCAATCATGTGGGAGATGGTACAACATAATGGAATGAGTAACTAGTGTTTTTTTTTTTGAATGTTTCCCAAGTATATGGGGAGCGTGGAGGTGACGCAGTCCATGAGAACCCTTGACTTTGATACAAGAATGCGAGTCACACGGTAGGACGTCCTCCCGCTTCCACCACACCTATAGGGGCTCCGAGTAAAACACTGATGAAGTTGATGTTTCGTGTGCACAGATGAAAAAACAGGAAAGAAGAAACTGCCTAAACGTATCAAAGCGAAAAATTTTATTAAATGTGTAATGTTTCATAAACCAGGACTTTCTCCTCATCATTTGATACCAACATGCCAGCGCTGGAGGCTAAAGCGCTAATGAACACAGCAGCTTCTATTCATAACAACACCACTGAATGATGAGGCAGAAAATCCAATTAGATGAATTTCCTCCTAATGATCTCTCATATTCTTATTAAAAGAGAGTGGGGAGAGAAACGCTCGATCCACTGCATACAATTTGTCTTTAAGGAGAGGAAAAGCACCTACCGGAAAACAAGCCTTGCTTCCGAGATAGTGGGATGTTGTGTGTGTTTGTATGCACTGACTTCTCTAAAGACAGATATCTGAGTGACTGCAAAGCTTTAAAGAATTACAAAGTCAAAGTCACCAGGTTATTAGAGCAGCACCACATAAACTAATCAATTATAGTATAAAATATATAATTAAAGTATTTAAAACAGACTTATAATAAATTTCAATAAAAAGGTTCACAGAATACATCAGATCAGACGGATGACATAGTATTGATTACATAACAACACTAAATACACATTAACCAGAAAAACACTAAAAGCATAAACAGTGGATTTAGTAAAAAAAAAAAAGCATAATCAACTGTACTGTCAGGTAGAGTCTTCAGTGTCAAATATCTGTGGCAATGCAAAGCAAAGGAATTCTGCATCAGAATTAACATTCAAATGATACATCATATATAATAATATAAATACATTTTTATTGAAGCAATATTGTTTTACTACATTGTGTAAAGTAGATGTAAGTGGCATAAAGTAGCATAAATCAGAAATACTCTAGTAAAGCACACTTTAAATGTATTTAGTTACTGTACATTACACTATTACATGTTGTGCTTCTTTTAATTTTTTTTAAATGTATGGTTACAGTATATTTGATTTAATTGACATAATGTAGATGATCCTTCTTCTAATGTACTGCAGTTTTGATCCTCTCGTATTCTCACATCCACGTCACATGATAGCAGGCCGCAGTAGTTCACAGTGTTTACAAAGGTATCTCTGTGTGTGGTCTTGTGCGTGTGTATGTGCACGTGTTTCTTAATCTATGTATGTTTGTGTTTGCACAAACTGCAGAGAGGCGATCAGCAGACTATGTGAGAGGAGACCAGCCAAGACAGCAGTGAAAACTAAAAGGGTAGAGTTTCTCACACACACACACACACACTGACACAGACATAACAAGAATAACTCTCATTTTTGTTTTCATCAGCCTACATGCAAGGGACTGCCAGCTGTTCTGGGTCAAGTCAGTCTACAGTTTTCTGGGAGCAGGATCATCCTCATTGTTTCCACAGACAGTGTGACCCTGATCACTGCCTCATCCTTACAGGTTTCCGCTTCAACCTGTTTCACCAAATTATACCTGTGACACGTCTGAATTATTGAGACATTGTGGGAAAACTGTTTCTACTTTTTTTCTCTTCCTCAGAAAATTGCCCACCACCCCATGCAGGCCATTTCCTTTGCTTCAGGAGGAGCTCCAGTATGTTTATATTCTCACATGTTCAGATAGGAGCACATACACAAACATGCAGTCTATAATTTGATTCATTTTTACTCCTACCCATTCACAACAGAAACTACTGAGAATAAAACTCCATATGTGTCTGCAGACTATTTTTTTGTGTATTGGAATTTTGAAAAGAAGAGGTTTTGGTGATTATGACTTTAATTGGAAGTTATTCATACTACTATTTAAACTCAATGTAAACATTTGATAAGAGAAACAACGTTCAAGCTTAAGCAGATTTAGTTCCATGTATCATAGTGTCATATTTCATTGCCAAAGATAATTGAGAGAACAAGAAGAAATGTTTCTTTATGAAGCCAGTCAAGCTGCCAATGGGATTATAGCTCACAGTTTAATTAATTAGCTAGAATAATCTTGCAGTTTGTGCTAATCCTCAACTCAGCTGGCTTGAACACAGGTTTTATGATCTAACAGCTGACACTGCTGCTCTTGTGCTAGTGTCAGAGAACCACTGATAACGTGTTCGTTGATTAAACAGAGAATACACACAAACTATTATTACCTGTAAACACTTCCTGTGTTTTCAATGAATAAAAGCAATGCACCAAACAAAACTGTGCATTTCATGGGCAGTAAAACATATTCTGCTCAATTCAATACACTCAGAGCTGCTACAGGTCTATGTCTGGTGTCTTTTGATGGCTAATGACTGGTTACTGACTCTTTAATATCTTGTCATATAAATGACGCTTATAATTTTCTTCTGTTTTATAAAGGAAATGGAAGATTACATTGCTTATGTTGCCAAGGACCTTGCCAATCAGAGAGGTATGTTTTATGAACCTCTTAAAATCTTGCATTATAATGAACTGAGTTTTCACTGGATTTGCTGGCTTCCTTTTGTAAATTTATTTTTATAAAATATGTTGCTTTCTCTCTCTGGTAGCTTGTCACATCCTGGAGTGTCCCCGGGGTCGGGCCACAGAGGTCATCAACAGCATAGGTCAGGCCTTTGAGACTCGTTTCTGCCAACTTCTGAGCCACACACCGTCGTTCCTCTCAACCAAACCCAGGTTGTCTTTCCAAATAACATTAGCTGTAGCCACGTATTAGTTTACTTAGTTTATGTTTTTCAGTGTTCAAATGTCATCAGCACTTAAATGTCAAGAAATTGTATCCTAATTGTATTACTAAAAGTAATGTATTAAGCAGCCTCTTACACAGATTATCCACAGTGGAGGCAGCAAGGTGAACATCATGTGAATCTCTACGTCCAGGTCAACAGTGAGAATGTGTCACAAATGGAGCCCAGAGGTAACGATAACAGACCAAAAGACCAAGGCTGAACGTGAGGTCAGCGAGCACCGTGACTACTACAACGTGATCCCAGGAAAAACGCCACCCTCTGGTGGAATAGAGGACCTGAGGGTGACAAAGGAGAAAAAGCAGGATGCTGATTTTCAGGGGGTAGGTGTCAATTTTAACAACAAAACGTTAACAAATTGATTCCAGCTGATCCTAAATGTGTAATTTGTTTTTTATTTGTTGTGTAGTTTGACCAGAAAAAGAAAGTTTTCAACCACACCCTATGGGCTTATAATCTGGTTGTTATCACATGTTCAAAAGATGAACGAAAAAAACACATAATGTATTAACTTTATCATAGATTATAGTGTATAGGATTTTGAATTATGAGTAGTCAGATGAAGAAACTAAGATTGACACTGGGGTTTTATTTCAAATTGAAGTTCTGTTTTTCTGTGGTATCCAGGTAAAGAGTGGCTGCTGCCACCTTCTTACCAGTTCTTGATTTCTGTGACTTGTTTTGCACAAATGTGCCAGCACAATGTTTTCATGTGTTGGACTTAGTTAATTAAAAATTTGAAACTTACTCTTACTTGAGCACAAATG
The DNA here is from genome assembly GCA_034779795.1 of Ctenopoma multispine. Lineage (NCBI taxonomy): Eukaryota > Metazoa > Chordata > Actinopteri > Anabantiformes > Anabantidae > Ctenopoma > Ctenopoma multispine. The sequence goes on along the minus strand of JAUYWH010000018.1, from coordinate 13,709,071 downwards.
TTTACACAGTTACACTTCACCCTTGCTCCCCTGTAACACTGAGCGACAGCAGACACACTTCACATTCACTAGAATTATCATGCTAGTCTGGGACTTGACTTAGCAACTTTCCTGTCTATTGCTGCTTCCTGATTGCTCACAAACACACACACACACACACACACACACACACACACACACACACACACACACACACACACACACACACACAC
>JAUYWH010000018.1:13682000-13702802 GCA_034779795.1 Ctenopoma multispine | reverse complement strand
CACACACACACACACACACACACACACACACACACACACACACACACACACACACACACACACACACACACATAATAATAATATGCACAACACACTTGTCCTTAAGCACAAATGGCCTGGAGTTTCTTTACCTCTTGCAAATCTTCATCTTTCCACTCTCTCTTTATCAGTGCCCTTTCAGAAACTAGGTCAGTGTCATGCCATTAGCTTCTGCTCCAAGAGTTGGCCTGTGTGTGCCTGTGTGCATGTTCATGTTCAGTTAGCAGCCATGCTTAACTGCCACTTGGCTTAAGAACTTCCTTGAAAATGTTTGTTTTCATGCTTTGTACCGGTGGATTGGAATCAAGTCTCCATTTGTGTGTGTGTGTGTGTGTGTGTGTGTGTGTGTGTGTGTGTGTGTGTGTGTGTGTGTGTGTGACACTGTGATGATGGGGCAGTGGGGGATTCCAGGATTCTTGCACGAGGCAGTAGACAGATGTGGGAGACTTGAATCAAAACTTTTCTGTTGGCCAACTTCAAAAGGCAACTTTTCTTCCAGTCTTGGTCTCATTTTACTCTCCATTCCTCGGCTGTTCCCTCATGCTTTGGCCAGTAGCTCACACTTCTCCCCTGGATTTTAAGCTGAGGCTGAGATCAAAACTTGGAATCTAGCAAACACCAGAGGGAATAAATGTGAATCTTTGTCATGCCTGACTTTCTGTTTGTAGTCCTGGAGACCTTTAGCTTCTTGAACAGCTCAAAGTCATAGTTAACATTATTTTTCCACTTTGATATATGACACTTCCTGACTTTATGAGATTTTTTTAAACATAACTTTGATGTTTCACATGCTGCATCATTGTTCTTTCATTGTCTAAGATAAGCCAGCTATAGGCATGGATTTTCTAATGCTTGCTTTTGTTTTACAGTTTACTGTAGCAGCATGGTGATGGAGTGGCCAGCACTACTGCCTCACCATGTGTTTTATGTGTCAGCCCTGTGACAGAGTGGTGTACACCACCTATCGTCCAGTGATAGATGGGATGTCTTGAAACCCAATGCAACCCATAGACCCAAATACTAACCAATTGTCCATCAATCAACATCAGCTAATCTTAGCATGATAACATGATGAACTATGTTACTGAAAGTGCCACATGTTAGCATTGTCACTGTGACCTCATCATTGAGATGATATTAGTATTTAATATATAGCACAAAACAGCTATAAAATTACGGTAACCTCTTAGTCTTGTTTTTACATATACAGGCACTTGCTCTATGAAACCCAAACAATGAGGATACAAAGTTCAAGGGTTAGGTGCTGTGTTCTCTTTTCTATCAAAGCCATCTTTATTGTCTCTACAATATCTCTATTGTATCTTTGTTGAAAACATCTCTGTCATCTTTTTTAATTTCTCTTCTGTTCTTGTTTTTATAAAAAAATAAAGATGTTTATACTCTGAATTTACCAGAAATCATATTAATACAAGCCGCAAAATGACTATTACTATAGTTCTCTAGGTGTCTATTTGCATGGAGTGTGTTTATGAGTCTCTTCATCTGTGTTGAGTGTCTCTTACAGATGGTGGCAGCGAACCCATGGTGGGAAAACTCAAGAGGGAATGTTTTCCATCCCTAAGATGGTCAGATTTGCGTGGGGGGGGGGCACTGAGTCTGCGTAAATCACATGCAGTGGGGAGATAAGTGGACAGCTAGACCAGCCTGGATGGATGGCTCAAGCCAAAATATTGTACATAGGGACAAAATAATATGAATACCTTATAATGTATTAAAACTACAGCCTCAGAAATTACTATAAAATGTGAATGTGTGAACATTTTTATATTATTAACTACAAAAGGTAGGCTGCAGCCTAATTGTATTTCAAGAGGGTATTACCTCATAAGCGTGATTCTTTAAAGGACTAGTTCAACATTTGCTTTCTTTGAGTTAGATTAGAAGATTGATACCACTCTCACATCTGTGTGTTACAGCTTAGTTTAAAAGGATGGAAATGAATGAAGTTCATGAAGTTTTTTAAGTACTGAGACAAGGCAAAAGGGAAGTTACCTGGATATTATGGAAGTTCTGTAAGTCACAGTCTACTCTCAATACATTATAGAGTAAATGAAATAATGTAAACTCGGTTACTCTGAGGAATATATTTAAATTTCCATCTAACACTGAGCTGGCGATATCAGTTGGGGACAAAAGGGGCAGCACCAAGCTATAAATCAAAAAGTGTGCCACTGGTGAATATGGCAAAACTCTCTTTGTGTTGATTGTCAAGATTATTTCTATTAATTTCACATGTAGAACTTGTTTGTTTCAGGGTGTTTCAGGTCGTCAGGGTGACGTTTCCAGATAATCAGCAGACTCCAGGGAGACACAGTCCCCTCTTAAGAAAAGTTGAAGAACAGCACATCTTTTCACTTTACACTTCAATATTGGTATTTGTTAAACAAACATGATATAATGTGTTAATTACTGTTAATTGTTTTAAGGTTTTAAGCGGTTTGTTGCCTTTAGACAGAGCCAGTCTGACTGTTTCCTTTTTTTTCAGTTTCTAGGCTAAGCTAAGCCAACCAACTGTTGGCTGCAGCTTTATGGTGTACAGACATGAGAGATATTGATCTGTTCATCTAACTCTCAACAAGAATGTGTACGAGAGTATTTTCCAAGCTGTCAGCCTTTTTTTTCAGGTCCTGTGTGAATGAAACTCCCTACACACCCAGACACGCCTAAGTGTTAATTTTGGAGTGCTCATTACACATTTAAATGCTAGCTTTTAATGAGGATAACACTGAGGATCGCTGCTTCTCCATTCATGGGGGGTTTGCTAATGCAGCATCCTGGCCTGTTTTATCAATCAGGAGTGATAGCAGAAAAAAATCCAGGATAACACAGCTATTAAACTGTGCTCCCAGGACACTCAGAGATAACTCATACTGTCAACCTTGTGTTCCACCTCTACTCCTCCTCATAGCTGTTTCTTAAAAGCGGCATCCTCACCATGAAAGAGACCTATTACAACTTTTTATGAACCTAAAAATTCTAATCTGTTCTTCTGGACAAAAACAAATTATAAGGGAAATGAGTTCATGCAGAGCGCATGTACGTACACACGAGGAAAATGATCGATTTGGAGATTTATAAAAAAAGATATTCCTCTGAGTCATTTTGTGGTTACATTTGATTTTGTACTGCAGCAGTGCGCCATATACTGCATCTGTAGTGTGCTGGTTAAGGAGGTCATATGTGATAATAGTGCCAAGCCCAAAGAGTTGATAGATTCCATCATTCCTTTATTTTCATGAAAACAAAGGTTAAATTTCAGTAACTCAAGAGCCCTGTACACACATATACATTTCACACATGTATAGAAAATGTGTGTGAGAAAACGTGAGAGACAAGAGGGGCGAGATGAGGAGACTCATTTCTGCTGCAGCTCATTTTCTTGAAATATTTCACATGAATATTGGCAGCAGTTGTGCTGCAGAAGACAAAAGGAAATGAACCGTAGCTGCTGGAGCCAAAGACAACACACAGTGTGAGAAAGTCTCGCTACAGTTATTGGTCACAGCACAGTGAGAGACAATCTTAATCTAATCTAGCTAAAACTGCCTTGGGATACATTAAACACATGGAAATGAGTTGATGAAAGATATTTAACTGGAGAATAATTAACTTCTGTCAGGGTGAATTTTAAAGCAATAAACAAATAAATGATCAATTGGAATATATTTTTTAAATTAGTATTAATATTGTGTATTAGACCACACTCGAAAATATGTTTATCTAACCTTTGTTTCAGTGTTGCTAATTCAGACTCTTTCGTTCAGCCATTTCAGGACAGAGGAGTAAACATTCCCTAAAATGAAACCCACGCTCAGTTACAACAAGGAGACTGACAGAGGAAAAGATGGGGTGAGACGCAGAGGTGGGTGGGGGGAAGAATGAGGCTGTGGAGGTGGTGTCTTACAGTAAATGACACCTCCCCTGTGTCGAGGAGGAGAGAGGGGAACCCTGCACTGCTTGGCATCAGCTTTCTCCCACATTACGTTTTGTTCATGAGAACCATCGTCGTACTGAGCTCTGACGTCACTGACGCCACTCTAACAATGATGTGCAGGCGTTTGACAAGTCTCTTTACTGTTGGTATGTGTAACTGTCAGATAACACTAAAAACAATAAACAGAATAGATAAATAGTGGCAGAAAATATGCAGTACTTATGAAATGCATGTAAATTGTATTTAAAGGAATGGTTCAACATTTTGGGAAAGTGTGTAAGAATGAAAAATTAAAGCCACCGTAATGTCTGTAATGTAAGTATGAAATTACATCCAGCTAACTTAGCTTAAGTGAAAACAGCCATCTCACCTCCTCCAGTTATATTTTGTTTGTTTAATCTGCAAGTTTGCATTGGGAAGTGTTTCATTTTTACCACTCTTGTGGGTACAGCTTTATAATTAATGGGCATATGTGAGTATGGCATCAATAGTCTCCTCTAACTTTCAGGAAGCGAGCAAAGTAATGTTTTTTTCTATACTTTTGAACCCACATCTTAGCTCCTCACACCCAGGTCATGGTTATGTGTCAGAAATTCATCTCAGTTACACTCAGAGAAGAGAATCAAGGCTCCAAGACGAACAGGGAGAGGCTGTCTTACTGTCAAAATACAGCAAGAGAGTCCAATGAACAGTGGTCACTTCTGCCCTCTGCCTCTCCCCCAGACACTCTCATTCCTCAAATCCAGACCTTTTAACCTTCTGCCAACATATCTCACTATATATACCATTTACAGTAATTGTTTTCTTATCTCAGTCCTACAACAAGATAAATTTTAATTTACATTCTTATCTCATGCAACGTACTTACCAGTACTCCCATTATCATATCACTTCCTTAATTGCAGGGATCTGGGTTAAAGAGCCTCAAAGACTGCTTCAGTGACAAGATAATAATAAAGATGCTGAAGAGAAAAGGAGAATAAATGGATTTTTACAGAGAACTCTGACTGCGTAGCAGAAAGGAGAAATATTAAGTAAAGAAGAGAAGACGATTCTACTGTAACTATTACTCCAAACCATGTTGTCAGGGGCTTGAGTCAATAAAAATCTGAAAAAACTGTGTAAAGCTTTTCCAGTAGCTCTATTAATGAATTCTTGTCTTGCCTGGGTTACAAAGTACATGATGAAAGAGACAGCTTTAAAGCTCTCTGTATAGTGTAATGATGGAAGGTCAAGCCAGCTGCCTGTGACAGACTAAAACAGTGGTAAATCTGCAACAGAGGCCAGAGATGAATGTTGTTTTGCATATACTGTACATAGTATCTAATTGATTGACTTTGGTAATATTAATTAATAAATAACACAGATGATGCCTGGTTTAGATATCTGTAATTTTTTGCGACAGTGAGGAATGAGGCATGGCAGTGTGGTTGTAGGGTGGTTAGCAGTACCGCCTCACAGCTACAAGGTCATGGGTTTGAACCAGCTGACCAGCTGTGGTTTTTCTGTGAGGACTTTGCATGTTCCCCTGTACTTGCTTGGATTTCTTCCCACAATCCAAAGATATACAATTATATAGATATATTGGTGACTCTAAATTGCTTGTAGGTGTAAATGTGAACATGAATGGTTGTCTATCTCTCTGTGTCAGCCAGTATTGAAAAGGTGAGTGACTACTTGGAGAAAGATTCAGAAAAAAAAAAAGTTTGGACCATGACATGCAGGCAAGGAAACACATTTAAAAAAAATCCTTTTTTGAAACCATCAGCATTTAAGATTACATACAAAAGGTCATGGGCAGGCAGGGAAGGGAGTTTACTGAGGGAGTAACATGGATAGACTTAAGAAATTGAAGATGGGGTGGTATCCAATACCTTGGTAAAGTGTTTGGGGGTTCACATACTGTTTTTTGGAGCTCATGAGAGCTGCAGTAGCCCAAACAGGACATAGCTAAATTAAAAATAAAGAACCTTTGCAAGGACATTGATGAGAGTACGTTGAATTGGTTGAAAGGTATTAAGAGCAAACCTGTAGGATTGCACTGTGGTTGCTCTGTGGGTGCTGCCTGACAGTTGGCTGTCTTGAAACAGACAAAGAGTCTTGGCAGCCTCTTCAGGAGTAAACGTGGTGCTGTCAGCAGTGATGGAGAGGCCTTGCAGAGGGCAGGACTTTCCAGGGGAAAAAGCAGTGCAGTATTGTTGAGACTAAGTTTAAGGTGGTGGGCAGCCATCCAACTGGAGATGTCAGTAAGGCTAGTGGAGATGCATGCCTCAACCTGAGTGCTAAAGGATGGATAGGAAAGGTTGTGGAAGTTGAATTATACATACATTCATTAAATATTCAGTATTAAAATATTAATGTTTGAGCAATTTAGGCGAGTCACCATCATTTCTAAGAGGTGAAAGAAATGGATTGCATGAGTGCACCGCTGTGGGTCAATGTAAACAGAATTCTGTGTTTTGTATTATTGTTGCACTGGTAAACTCAAGCAATCATATTTCATGTAGCTGTTGTCTTGATTCTAAGTATTAAGTATCTAAACCTCAGTCCATAACGTATGAGTAAGTGTAGCTTGAGACTGTGTTCAGACATGTATCAGAGGAGAATAATGATAAAAATGAAAGACAAGAGAGACAGAAAAAAAAGCTGATGGTGGAAATCAGTGTTGTGGAAAATGGTGTCAAGACGTTTCTTTTGGTTTTAGAGTGATAGCATACTTGAGAGAGGGGCCAGGGTGACTCTATATTTGCTGGGTGTGGCTGCAGACATGAATCAGTGTGTGTGAAAAATATCACTGCACTGGACAAAATTCCTCAAAACATACAGTGTGTGCAGGGTAAATATTTGTAGGACATCCTTTAAAAAATAAATGAAGACGAATAAAAGGTTTTCATGCTTTATTCACCAGGTAAAATAAGGGATTTTTGTGTGTCTGTTCAGAAATCACTGATAAACAAACTTTCAGTTTTTAATGCAAATCAAACTCTTTTTCTATTTTACCTTTAGTAAGGGGCCATTTAAAGTTGAAATAATAGTTTCTAGATCATTATCTTTATCAAACAAGATCTTATAGTAGATTATTTAACATCCAAACTACTTCTTCTTTTCTAGATTTACTAAATTATTATTGTTAACGTTAAAAGTTCAGGCTAAAGGTCCAGAGTTTAACTTGTGCATTTTTGCAGTCAAGCTTTTGTATCGCGAGAGCAGGAGAAAAAAGAAAAAAAAAAAGTTTGGGGGAAAGTTGCGTAGAGCAGAGATGAGGAAAAAGCTCTGCTGTGAGCGAGAGACGCAGTGAGTTTTGCCTTTCTCATCCTCTGGAATGCGTCAGCTCCTCTAACTTAATCTGTGCAAAATCAACACACAACTGGATGCGCACGAGCAGACTCCAAGAGTTACAATGCGCATCTATTTATAGCAGATCAGCGAAGGGTTTGAGTGACTTTCCTTCTCCTCCGCAGTTTTCTACCAAACGTTTATTCAGCAATACCTGAAAGTAAACGTGAAGTCCTCTGTTGGGTTTGAGGCGAATCTCCTGTCCGGGAGACAAGGTAGGTAACGCATCCGTGCGCATTTTTCTACATGATCATTTTTTACCCTGCATACTTTTGTGACTCTGAGGTGAATTTTTCTTTACTTAAAAGTGGTAAAAGTGACTTCACACCAGGTTTTTTTATTGAGGTGCAGCAGGGTTGCTTTTCTTTCGTGCGCAGCAGCATCTTCTGCACTTTCATAAATATTTCTCACTTGTTTTGCAGCTTTGACTCCACACTGCAGAGGTCAACGGGGCTGCCAGACTAAGCGAGGTGATTTTTATTCTACTGAGCACTGGAGCTGCATAGTTGAGAGTGGATATGCTGGATAGTAAATGTGGTGGATGGCTGCTGCACTTGGCCGTGGCTCTGGTGGCCTTGCTGTCCCTGTGCCCTGAGCTTAGGGACGCTGCAGAGGTGGAGGACAACGGGGACACTGAATTGGTGACCAAGCCGACCGACTCCAGAGCCAACAGGGCCAAGAGGAGGGGAGGAACAGACGTCCTCAGAGGGTAATGTGACTATGACCACCTCAATTAGTCCAATTAGGACGTTTTATTTTATTTCATTTAGTTTTACACTCCTCAGTTATATGTCACCCCCCCAACTTTTAATTAAAACATGTTTCATTTTTTTTTGCCTAGGAGCAGGTGTCTGTTCTTGTCATGTAAAACTTAGTGGTTATTCATGATAAGTGAAGGTCAGAAAACACTTGTCTCTGTTTTAAGGCAGACTGAGTCCCATGAGGAACATTGTCTGTGATGGGAAGTTTGGAGCAACGTTTAGTAATTAAATATTGGCAAGAATATCACATTCCTGCTGACTGCAATAATAAATTACATCCAAACAAAAGAGGCCATTGGTCCTGTGTGGCTGTGGCAGAGAGAGAGAGAGAGAGAGAGAGAGAGAGAGAGGGAGAGAGAGAGAGAGAGGGAGAGAGAAGGAGAGAGACTAACAGCCTAATCCCCATTCTGGCCAAAAACACCACACCCCAGTTGTGGATAAATCACATCTACAGCTGTACACAGTGGGTCACTGCTGGAGAGGTTGTGTGTGTGTGAGAGAGAGAGTGAGAGAGAGAGAGACAGAAAAGAAAGACAGAAGCAAAGCAAAAAAAAAAAGAAAAGAAAATGAAAGAAAGAATGTCTGTGTCCAGTGATGACAGAAAACAGCTGATGAAGGTCACACAGTAGACTGCTCAATGAGCGTTCTCCACGGGCACTTTTCTTTGACATGCTTTAAGTTAATTTATAAGAACATCTGGGTGCAGAGGCAGGAAGTGCATACAGACAGCACACTGTGTCATGCTGGCTTAACCAATAAAAGAAAGTTTCATTCATCCAATAGCTTCATTATTCACCTCATAGATATGTTTGGACTTACAGTGTATAGTATATACAGTACATTGACTACTGAGTGAGTTAGTACAGGTCCACTAGGTTATACCTGTAGCTGACAGCATGGTTTTCATTTCCATGGCAGAAGATTTTTCTTTTTTGCATCGTATTTTTTAAAACATTTTCTTCAGAAACATATTTTCTTACCAACAGTATTTTATATTGGCAAATGCCAATGTCAAGAAATCCTCAGCATTGCATACTTTAGAGCAGTAGCAGTCAGAATCACCACAAGATATGGGTCACAGATTGTGTGAACGGTCATAGAGCTTTTTCTGGTCAAATACTTTATCTTCACATACTCAGGGAAGGAGGAATCATGTTGTGATAGGTGTCATTCTTTATAACATCTATGAGAGGGGGCCTTTGTTCATTATGTGGGCTCATAAGCAAAGGAGCTTGGGAACCACTCACATAGTCACTGACATATACTGTTGTTTTTTTTAGAAATGTTATTGACATTTTATCGCTATTTCAGGGGGACTGTAAAAACATAATTCCAGTATTTGTAAGGGGTTCTGTGTACTAAATCTACAAACTAACATTACTGGAATTTAAATGAATAATTTTTTTTAGACAACAGAGTCAGACAGTCGTCATCTTAATCGTACCGAGGTGTCACTGAACAACGTGCCATTACTCCTGCTGCCTGTCATGAAAGGTTCTGCAGAGGGGGTCAAAAATCCTTAGTTACAAGTACAGTACACAGGCAAAACATGGATTATTGACTTCCTGATGCTCCATCTTCCACAGACCAAATGTGTGTGGCTCAAGAAACAATGCCTACTGCTGCCCAGGATGGAAGACTCTCACTGGAGGCAACCAGTGCATTGTTCGTGAGTATCATCTTCATTATTCTAACAGTGCTCCGTATGCTAACAACTAAAATTCAGCAAATTTAGCAAAACTTTGAACTCATACTTATTATTATATGCATGTGAATTAGAGGTGATGTGATTAATCAAGGAATTAGGCCATTGAAAGAAAAATAGTTTTTTACTGTGAAAAATATGCTTACAACGTTGTGCAAAATTACAAAGTGAAATTATAGTTTCGGTTTTGCAACATGTCAAAAAACACTTTCTTGCTGTACTTGCTTTCTAGATGGTTATAATTTGGCATCAGTGATCTCTGATCTTGTGTGTGTGTTCTGCTTTTATTGTTCAGCACTTTCGACTTTGTTTAAAAACTGCTCTATACACAAAGTTATTATTAAATATCTATTTTATATCTATGCTTGATGTTGTTCATTTGCCTAATATATTTGACTCATTTATGATGCTTTACTCAGGTACAAATCAAATATTACAATTAAATTGTCTAAAGGTGTTTGGTCACCGAATAATATTACATTGGGTTATTGTAATGATGGTGGTGATGAACTGCAAACATGACCTAAAACAAGTGGAATCAGTCATTACTTTTGGTCCATTTACTCTGGTATTCTGTCAGTGTTTTTTTTCTTTCACTGTACTCCCCCTCCCTCCCTCCCTCAGTAGACAGGAAGGTCTGAGAGGCTGTAGAGTTGTGTGATTGCAGACTGGCTGGTTGGCTGGCAGGATGCCTGTCGCTACTCTAATGACATTGTTTAGCGGTGGGGTTCAGGGAGTAGGGGTCAGTGGCTGGACTCTACCTGATGGGTCTTGGGGCAGGGGACCATGCCAGCAGCAGTCTGTGGGAAAGAAAATCAGCACCAACTGCAAACACACTGGTACACATTTAGAACAGAACTCGAAGAAGAAAATAGGTTAAAAGGATGATTTGGCCATATTTGGACTGTGGTCTGTTTGAGTTTTGATGGAAGTTTTAGATGAGAGTATGAGGATTAGCTCATGGCCCAAGTTGCACCAAATGAAATTCTAACCTGAAATTCAAAACCTGCAGCAGACAGGCTGACAAGCAACAGATACATAACTTGACTTCTCTCTCACGCACAATCAAGACAAATCCTGGGCCTGTAAAGGGAGCAGTGGGCTATAATTTTATCTTGCATTTGACTGTTTAAGTTGTTTGACGTTATGTCACGTTCTTCTTTGCAGCAATCTGCCGGAGTACATGTGGAGATGGTTTCTGCTCCAGGCCCAACATGTGCACCTGTCCCAACGGCCAGATTGCCCCATCCTGTGGATCGAAGTCAGGTTGTTCAGCCCATTCCGTTTTTTATCATGACACACAACACATCAACTCTTCTGAAGCTGAAGATTTATGTAAATATGTGTACATAGGTGTTTTTGAACCCTGTCTTTACATTTTCAATAAAGGCACTGTTCAGTGTAATCATAACAAAACTATATCACTCTGCAATAACAATAATGACAAGTAGTGACAGATGATGAATAACAGAGATACACATTTGTCATGTTGTTTCCTCTGTAGGATAAAAAGAAAAATTTGTCATTGGCTCAGAAATTGAGTTCAGACTACTCTGAGTTGCTTGCTTCTTTTTTTTATATTTTTTAGATCATGTTTCCTTCTTACCGTGAAGGAATACTAAATAGCATGTTCCAAAAATATGAGACACTTAGCTAAAGAACCTTTTGAAAACATCCCTTGAAACAATTGATGTATTTGTGCAATCACATTCTTGCACATAGCGGTCAATCTCATGGGTTGTGTGTGTGTGAGACAATTGGGTGTGTGTGTGCCTTGGAAGATGTCCATAGTCAACATCTCCTCCATGTTTCTCTCTCTTGTAGCTCATCTGTTTGCACGCCATAAATTTCCAGGAAATTATATCAGAGCATGACTTTCAAGTAACATAGCTCAGAGTGCAATTTGTTTATGTTATAATATCATTTGCAATGTATGTTTGGATGTTCTGAATTTAACTCCAACGTTGCTTTGTGTCCATGTCCGTGTATGTGTGTGTTGGTATCATTTTGTCCACAGTCCAGCACTGTAATATTCGGTGTATGAATGGAGGAACATGTGCTGAGGACCACTGCCTGTGTCAGAAAGGTTACGTTGGAAACCACTGTGGTCAACGTAAGGATCTTCCTTAAAATGACACTGTGACACACTTCAACATGATCGACATATTTTTTTCTCTTTTAAGCTTGCATTTAACGCTAAGTAGCCAATGTTAGCATACAAACTTGCTAACTAAATTGGTGAGCATACTGCCATGTTAGCATTAGCAGACACAACTAGCTTGTCTTTTAATTGATCATAATAACTGGGTCCTTACAACGTTATTTGTTGAGACATGCACATGGGATAATTTCTAAAAAGAAGAGCAACATGGCAAGAAACACTAGCATTCAGACTCAAATTGACTTCAAATTGTTGATCGTATCGAACCACTAATCTACTCTAGAGAGTAACATTTTTTGTGTGCTCATTTTTGGTTTTTCCTTCAATAATGGCTGCCTGTTTCTTGCCCTGTCCAACTTCTTTTTTTGTGATTTTATTGTGTTACCAGATCTTTGCAATTAATTTAGTGTCTACAATATTATCACAACCAAATGAAAGACCCAATATGTATCAGTAATATCCTTTTATACAGATAACTATTCGGTATCTGTGAACACGTACAATGTGGTGTCCTCATGTTAGTGTTGTGTCATTGTTTGTTTTCTCTCTTCCCCAGCGGTTTGTGAAAATGGCTGTCTTAATGGAGGAAGGTGTGTGGCTCCCAACAGATGCGTTTGTACCTACGGCTTCACCGGGGCGCAGTGCGAGAGAGGTAGTGAACGCTCCTCTGCAGTACGCAGCGCTGTTTGCGCTCATCTTACATCACTCTGTCTCTGTGCTCTACATTCACTACTCACTTCTACTAAAGTGGTTTTCAAAGCCACATGTGCTGTTTTTGTCAAAACGTGACTTGATGTTGAATGGCGGTTGTTTTTTGTGACTGAAGCTCATTCCTGCTTAGTCATGCCGCCAGCTCCAGGAATGTGGTTTGTTAGGGAACATTTGCATGTGAAGCTAAGCTCAGAAATGACCATTATTTTCCACATCTGCTCTCGAACAATGCTGTGGGGAGTGTAACGTCTTTCAAAATGTGTTCTGTTTGTGAACTGAAGACCTCCCAACCTCCTGTGGTTGCTCTCTGGCACATTTGAGCAAAGGCTCCAAAATATACAAGCACATGCAAACCAAGGTCGTGTTAGTGAGTGTGTGCATGTATGCAGCCGTTTGTGTGTTTTGTAGGCTCTAAGGTTCAGTGGCAGTGATGACCTGTAAAGGTCAAAGTCATGATCTTGTAAAGCTAATATTTGGATTTAGAAACAGATCTCCTAATTAGTAGCATCCACTTTGACAAGGCCATTCTTTGGAGGCCTGTCAGTCAGGATTGGCTGTGGGTTTGTCCTCTGGTTTACTCTTGTGTTTTCTTTAAACCCACAACTAATAAGACATATCAGCTTGCCTGGTGGGTTAGTTCCAGGCCTAATCTGCTAAAGCACACTTCTACATGTTGTGATTTGGTTTCCACTCTTTCCCATGGAAGCATGGCCAAAGGGTTTGTGAGACTGTAGAAGTATTTTTTCTGCACACAGTGTCTTCATACTTTGTGCTTTTGAGGAAAAACTGGGGGATTTCTGATAAAGAAATTATCTGAAGTTATAGAAATTGGCCACATTGGGTTTTAAAGATTTGATTATTGGTGTAAGGTGACAAGAATGCAGAGTGACTGCTTTGTTGTGTGCCACATTGTCTTTCTGTGAGTGGGTTTTGGCCTTAGCTGTGTGTGTATCAAGGAATAGCTGCTTGGAGAAAAACTTCCATCTCCATGAACACAGTATAATGTTCTGCATTGAGGTGAGGCATCCATGTGCATCATTGTGTGTTCATGTTTCTATAGTTTATTTTTTATAGATAGAATATTATATACTGACATTTAGAATTAGTAAGTTCATTAGTCATTTAGATCGTATATTTAACAAAAATGCAATTATTCTGCAGGGCCCTGATTGCAATTTAGCAGCTGTAATCAGGACCCTGAAGTTTTGTTGGATGGGGAAAAATATTGGTGCTATCAACAGTGACATCTGCAGAGCTATGTGAAATTGAGCTGTATGCTGACATAGTGACTGGTGATCTGCTGACCAGCGGCCCCACTACCAGACACAGCGGACTGCAGTGAAAAGGCTGATTGCTATATTTGCTGGTTACAAATGTGATTTGGATTGGAATGTGGAATTGGTGAGATCCAGACACGCCACTGCTGATTACACTCTTTGCTGCTGCTGCTGCTGCTGCAGAGTCATTTAGCTACGGAGCAATAAAGTCGAGCTTTTGATACATTGCCACTGAGTTCACTTAGTTTGGTGGCAAAAGACTGGTCTGAAACATACACGTGAGTTGACAGTGAAGTTGGTCAGTGAGCTGAGGGGCTCTTTTGTCTCTTCATGCCTCTGTCTTCACCTTATCAAACTCTGTTATAGCCCATTGCAAACCTCAGTAGATAGATAATCAAGTGTGTTTATGTCCTGTTAGGATAGAGAAATCTGCTGATGGCTCAAGAGGGAAGGCCCCACCCTGATATAAGACCCTGTAACACATGGGGAATGGAAACACGCACAGAAGTCACGCAGACATATGCATGCATGGATGTATGTGCACAATTTACACATTGGTTAAGGCATGTAGGGATGTTGTGAGCACCATCTGCAAAGGGAATACTGGGAAGGGTGTATATGGTAAAGGTGGACAGATTTTTGTATGTGTGTGTACAAACATTTTGGAGTTAATCCAGGAAACTCTTTTGACCCACTTCCCGGCGGGCTTCCCTCCTGTTCACACTGAGGCTGTTGTTGTGCATAAACCTGCTGGTTATTGAGAGAGCCAACAATTCTATTGTGTTCCAAAAGTAACTAGTCCTCAGCACAGACATGAAATCGCTTACAAATGAGAATCGTGACAAATCCGCTCTCATATTAAGATTCATCTTTACTGAAGAATCTGCTGTACAAGAAAATGCAAATGGGCTTCCAAAAGTAGAGCAGTAAAGCAGAAACAAGAACAACACTTTTGGAAGTGTCGGCCTGTTTTGAGATCATCTCTGGCTAGACTGCATATGAGGGGTTGGGACACTGGCTGAGATTCTGTGTTTGTGTGTGTGTATTTGAGTGCGTTTGTGTGTGAACGCATGCGATTGCTCCCAGATGTACAGGACATGGGTGGATCCCCCAGCTGTATGCAGTTCACAGAGACACAGTGAGATGACGAATGAAATGACACCATTTTCACCCTACAGCTGTCCACCTCTCCCTGTTTGCCTCAGCTGACTGTTTAAGTGCTGCGTTTGTATTTGCTTTATTTCATGCTCAGATCTTTTTAGTGTTTACTTCCCTCCACTAACAGCAGATCTTAAATGGATTACCTGTGGTAGTGTGACAGTAATAACATAAAAAGCCTTAATCTGAAGAAAAAGGAAACTTGAGTGCTTTACAGTCTGCTGTACTCAGCAGCTTACACTGGCGCCATGTAAAATTTCCATAGCTCCTGTAATTACTTTTCCTATATTTGGTGTATTCCTTTGTATCTTGTGTATTCTTCTGCAGGTAGATCACATAATGTAGGCTTTTAGTAGACTCAGCAGATACCTAGCAACTGGTTGGGGCTCTTGTGTCAGAGCTGAGCATTGTTTGAAGGGGTTAAGAATTATGCCGATCCTTCAGTGAAGTAAATGTTAAAACACTACAGTGTCAAAGACTGGAGTTTAAACATTTAGAGTAAATGTAGAGATGATGTAGCAGAAAATGTCACTGCTTGAATAGTAATATCGATGTATAGAATAGCCCCTTTGAGAGTGATTTCTCAGATAAGAAGGACGATACCACCCACATACCAAGGTAACAAAATCCTAATGCACCTCTTAAGCTCACTATTAAACATCTTACATGTTGTTTGTTTAATCAGTAGAAAAACTGAATTGTAAAAACATAAGATTGTGGTTTTACTACTTAGAATAGACCTAACTACCAAGGCTAGCTGTTTCCACTCTTTCTGCTTCTGTATACTAAGCTAACTAGGTGCTGGAGGTAGCTTCGTCTCTTATAATTCCCAGAATGTTGCTTAATATATCAAGATGGTCCAGCTGTTTCTATGTCAGACTTGTTGTACTACATCATGTAATCTAAATGTAACCTACTTATAACTCTCAACTTAATGCTGTGTATTTAGAAACACAGTATTTCCTTCTGAAATGTCATGTTACTTGAGCAAATGTACTTAGTTTTGTATACCACCTCTGATAGAATGAGAAGTAAACTAAGAGTCAAAAAGCATTCAGACTCCAGTAGAGCTCGAGTAGGAGGGAGCGCGAATGAGAACGAAAGATGACCCAGTTCTGTTTCGCACAGTGCTGGTGCCAGAGGCAGAGAGACCGTGGAGGCTGTGGTGCACGTGACGGGTCTGGGCTGGGCCAGGCCCACATGGGAAACGCACAATGTCTCATTTGTTTTAAACGACTCTGCTGTTGGAACTGGTCTCCCTCTTTCCTCTTGCTGTCTGTTGTCTGCCACAAAATGTGGAAATGATTTTTGCCTTTGGATCTCAGCCAGAAGTTTTGGGGAGTTTTCTCCTCTCTTTCTCTCTGTCCCTATCTGTTTCCCCATCTTCCAATCCTTCACGTGACAAGATTCACTGATTTTTGTTAAATCCATGGGGCATTTGCAACTAAGGGGTGGTGTTTGGAGAGAAGTTGAGGAATAGATGCATGCGAGCAGGGGGATCAAGGGAATGAGTTTTAAACCAGTATGAAGGGGAGGAGAGAATCTTGATGGAGGGACTTTCTTCACACTCTTGAGCTCATATTTATTATAAGCTACTTTTAATTCGAGACTGCTGCAGCTTGTGTGGAAATCACCTACAGTGTTCCATAGACATGCCATGTCTATGGTTCTTCAGCCTTCTGTGGTTCTTAGGGATGATGACCTATAAAAATTATTTATCACTATACAGTAAATGTGCCATTTTCCTTAAAACACAAAAAATTGTCGTGTGCACCACAATGATTTTAATTGTTGTCTGGAGGTTCTTTCCTGCTTTTGCTAGTGTCTATTGGTCTCCTCACCCACCCACACATCTAAAAAAGCTTTTTCCAGACTCCTTCCCTACCTCTGCTTTTTCTCTATCACCTACACACACACACACACACGACATGCCAGGAATAGACAACAGATTCTTCATGGACTGTTATTGTCCACTCTGCATGAATCTTATATAATGTAAGTTTGTTGTAGATGTCCTGAGATTTTCACTCACAGAGTTTGTTTTTACCACTTCAACTAATAGTTTTTTCTTTGCTCTTAATACTTGACCTGCTACCAAACATTGTTGTTTTCCATTGTGTTTGTACTGGAAATAAAGAATCATAGTTAAGCTTTGCTTTGCTTCTGCAGATTACCGAACTGGGCCATGCTTTGCCTCGGTGAATAACCAGATGTGTCAAGGTCAGCTCACAGGCATAGTGTGCACAAAGACTTTGTGCTGCGCCACAGTTGGACGGGCATGGGGTCACCCGTGTGAGATGTGTCCAGCCCAGCCTCACCCCTGCCGAAGGGGGTTCATACCAAACCATCGCACTGGGGCGTGCCAAGGTAAAGTCTGTTCCTCAGTGTCTTGTTTCTTTTTCTGTTTTTTGTCTCTTTCCTTCTGTCTCTGCTGCTTCTGCCCATTTTAACCCCTTCTCCCTCCTTGTCTGCTTTCAACACTCTTGCTCTGTCATCCCTTCATCTCTACCCACCATTTCCTCTTCAGAGGATTACTTCTAATTGGGTTAAATTGGGGTGGGTGGCAGTGCCTCCCACATGTGTATGGAATGCCCACAGACACCCGCTGTGGTGCGACTGTCAGAGTCAGTAACACGGGTCAGTGGTGGTGCCACATAGGAGACCTCATTTCTTGTAAGATGGCCCTCTGCCTGCCTGCTCCAGACCCAACAACATCAGAACCTCTGCAGGGGAGGCAGACCTGAGCCAGGACCCAGAAGAACATGGGTTACTCAGTCTCATGGAAATTTTCAACCTAATACCTACATTTTAAGCTGTCAAATTTGTTAAATTAATTTAATTTAATCATCAGTGTAACTTACAAACCCACAGATTTCATTTTGTTCCCAGAAGTAGTTTGATTAAAGGACAAATCCAGTGCTTTTAGATCTTCATATACTTCAGTTATCATACATGATCACAACTATAACCCTCTGTCTGACTATAGCCCTGTCTTTCTGCACCCCCCGCCCCACCCTTGCTATCGCTTCCTTGACTGACTTGGCCTCAGTTTCTCCTTCTCCTGCAAGAGACATTCCTCTGTCTCTTTCTTTTTGCCCTTGTCACTCTCATGACCACAGGGAAGTCACGGCTGGAAAATAGACCCAATACCTGCAATGAGTCATATTTTTGCTTTGTGCATCAAATAAATCAGTCTGCCTACTGTACGTATTTGTGTTAGAATGTGTGGTTATAACTTTCTCTGTATGTACAGATGTGGATGAATGCCAGGCCATACCTGGCATCTGTCAAGGAGGAAACTGTATCAACACAGTGGGATCTTTTGAATGTAAATGCCCTGCTGGGCACAAGTTCAACGAGATCTCACAGAAATGTGAAGGTAAGAATTGAGCTTGCAGCCATCATATTAAAACTGACATTTCTGACTTTCAGTCTTAGCTTGAATGACAGAGTAGACTAAAATTTACTTTTTAAGTTCCTAATTAACAATATGAAGTAGAATTAAAAGCCACATCCGTCTAGATGTGGTAAACTTCATCTCACTTGTGGTATTCTGATTATTAGGTTGTGGGGAAGACCACACATAAGCCACTTTGCCCTTTCCTTGAAATAAGTTTAATTAAGCCAAAGTAGCACTCAGTAATTCTCTAGAACACTTAATTGTAAGGCTTGAAAGAAAGGCAGATTTAATTAGTTTTTTTGTGCATATGTGACAGTTTAGGATAGATTATATAACTTCTGAAAGATGAAATGACTTTGAATAAATGGCTTTTCCTGTTACAAATGGAAAGTTGAATTTACAAACATCTTATGTTTTTTTGTGCTTTGTCTATTAGTATTCTGTTGGTGCTGATTCTGGTTGTGGTTCTTTCTTCTCTTTTCTGAAATGAGAGCAGCTGTAACAAGGCAAAACCATTTCCCTCTGGGATTAATAAAGTTTTTTGAATCTTGAATCTTGAATCATATACTCAGTGGTGCTGCTGCTACAAACTTAACTTGGTGTGGTATTATAACGCTTCACTACTTTCATACACTGTATATTGTTAGTATTTATTTCTAATCCTGCAGGTAGTCATTTGTTCTGTTTATTTTAGTTTGCAGAAAACATTGAATAGTCTTGCTGTAAAATAGCTTTTCACGCAGGTATGGCAGTGCACAATTAAAATGAGGAGACAGTCAGTGAACATCATGTCCACATATAAGACATTTTTCTCTCAGCTGGTGATCCTAATTATCAGCTTCTGACTGTTCTCCAGACTGGTTCAATCTTTTCTTTATAACTGTGGCCATGAAGATTTTTTATGCCTCTCCATGACAGGTCTTTAATAAAATCCCTTTCTCTGCATCACTTCTATATTTCCACAATTAAAGACCAATTATCCTGTGTAAAATATTGGCTCATTAAGATGTGAATAAGACAATTTCCAGACCAGGTTTAACTCTGGTGAAACACACTGATCAGGGTTTTGTGGCACTCATTTGCAGAGTAAAATATGTGATATTTTATGCCCAGAAATAATTGCCGGAAAACTTCTGGTCTGTGTAAAAGACATTTTAAATGGTTCTACAATGTGTTTCTTAACACACTTTGGTGGTTAACGGTGCTAACAGAAGAGCAGCTACAGAGGTCCCTGGATTTAATATCCTGTGACAGTGCTTTATTTCCATTGTCATTGCCAACATGTGCTCTAGTCACTCTTGAAACTGTTCACATTTCCAGTTCATTTTATTTTAATTGCTTTCATTGGCACTTAAGATAACCACAATGTTTTAGCAACATCGAGCAAACAGGAAGAAATCTAAAATGTTTTGCGACTTGATAATTTTTGTGATTTTCTCCCTCTCCTCTCCTCTGTGTAGATCTGGATGAGTGTTCAAACATTCCAGGTCTCTGTGGTGTAGGTGAATGCTCGAATACCGTTGGCAACTATTTCTGCAAGTGTCCGCAGGGGTATCACACCTCTGTGGATGGAACCAGGTGTATAGGTGAGTGCGTTGTCATACTGGACCATCTGTCACCCCTCTCCATAGAATAATGCACAGCCTTATTTGCTTTTGTTCACTGTTATCAGGAAATGTAAGAAAATTTGGTTAAGCAAAAGGTTCTACCTTGTTATCTTTTGTTTTTCTGCATCTTTCAGTTTGTATAGGTAGTAAAGGTTGTGTGTCTGTCACTGGACAGCCCAGGTAACGGTGTGTATATACAAACACACACAATAACCAGAAGTCTGTAAAGCTTGCAGGTTCAGTTCAGTTTGACTCAAAACATACTAGGGAGGATTGTGGGTCAAAATAGTCCATTGGCTGTGCACACGCACATATTTACATGTGCACATCTGCACACACACTCACATTACCCCCAGGAGAGGATGTTTGTGAGGAAGGAATGTCTGAGTCTCCAGAAAACTACTGCACCAAACATTTTAGTCTGTTTCCCACGCAACAACGCTTGAACATTAACAGGTCCAGCTCCTTCAGGGCTCGGGTATTTTTTTGTCCAATCAAATTTGATGCTCTCCTCACATTTAGTCAGACTTTACCAGGCAATCATGCATTTCTTTCTGTGAATATGCTGGACGGGCTGTGTGTGAAGACACACACTTACAGCATTTATTAGATTAAATTAGATTCAACTTTATTGTCATTACACATGTACAAGTACAGGGCAACGAAATGCAGTTTAGGTCTAACCAGAAGTG
>JAUYWH010000018.1:13670126-13681900 GCA_034779795.1 Ctenopoma multispine | reverse complement strand
GTGCAATGAGTATGTGCAAAATAAGCAATAATAAATATTACAGGATTAAATGTGCATGATTAAGTAGTGCAGTGGTTGTCAGGAGTGTATGGGGGGGGTAGAGGAGTTCAGCAAGGAGGCAGCTCTGGGAAAAAAGCTGTTCCTAAGTCTGCTGCTTCTTCTTTATGTTAGGGAACCTAAGTGTAAGACATGCTGATTCACAGTCCCTGTCCAATAGAAAGTGAGGACTATTGGAAGTGTTTTTGTCTTCCAATGATGGAAAATCTGAAGCAATCATGAGGGTTCACGTTTTGATTGCACTTTTGCCAGTTTTGCTTAAAACATAGACAACAAATGCCATATTCCATACAGCACAGTTAGTTTTAACTGACTCCATGCTGTGTTTTTTTCCAGATGCTCGTGGTGGGTTATGCTATGCTAGCCTGATAAATGAGCGCTGTGCCAACGAAAACTCGCAGCTGTTGACCAAAATGCAGTGCTGCTGTGATAGTGGACGTTGCTGGTCTGATGGATCCACCCCTGAGATGTGCCCCTTTCGTGGAACAGGTCACTTTTCATTACGTTTTTAAATTTCTTGTTCTCATCTATGTGTCTCCAAGTCTCAAGATAAGACACAAAGCTAACCATCTGTTGTTTTTATTATTAATGTTAATGTGCTTGTTTTAGATGACTACAAGAAACTGTGCTTCCTACCTGATGGGAACGGAGGAGTGCCGATACCTGGTCGTGTCCCAGGGGTCCCTGACTTACCCGGCATCTACCCACATCCATATCCTGGTCAAACTCCCATCCAGTTTCCAGGCCCAGTTCAGATCCCAGGAAAAATCCCAAATCCAGGACCTTTACAGCCACCTAAACCTGGTATGCTTCTACTATTTGGTTGTGTTTAGTTGTGACATGTTCACACTCATAAAATTACATTCAAAGATGACATGTGCCATAATAGCACGTAACTCACACTTTCTGGTTTGACTCAGTGAATGTGCACTTTCTGAGCTACAACAGCCCACACACTCTAGCTAATGAGCTACATTTTAATGATGGAAAATTTTAACTAAGACCTGTATTGTACACTGATGCAGTACTGCTTGTACCATTCGGCTTTTAGGATATTTGAATGCTGGGTGCAGAAAATTTCCAGGCCAACTTTCTTACAAAATACAGTGCCAAACTAAATTTTATTAATCAAATTGGCTCTGAACAAATCGGGTCAATGGATCTGCCATTATATGATTTAATGATTTATAATGATTTATTGATGATATGTTTATGTAAATGTTTCTATTAGGTTCTGATATTATCCAAACCCAAAACATCACCAACATGTGCCAGGCATACCGCAACCTCTGCCTGAATGGCAGGTGCATCCCCATGCCAGGCATTGGATATCGCTGCGAGTGCAACATGGGTTTCAGGTTGGATGCCAGGGGAGAGTGCATTGGTAAGTTTTGACAAAATGTGGATCAACTTCCCTTTATACTAACTAAGCTTAATGTACATAAAATTGAAGAAAATTTTTGAACTTCATGTTTGCTTTTCAGATAAGGATGAATGTGAGGGAAACCCATGTTCACACGGAGAATGCGTCAACACCCCAGGGTCTTACATCTGTCAGTGTCCTGCTGGATTCCAGTCAACTGCAACCAGGACAGAGTGCCGAGGTTACACACACACAAACATGCACGCACACCTACAATTTGAGAGGATGTATGTGTTTACTGTGCTATTTGTTTGTTTCTGCCAGATCTGGATGAATGTGTGGCCAATGGTCGTATCTGCAACAACGGCCGCTGTGTGAACACAGAGGGAAGCTTCCACTGTGTCTGCAATGCAGGATTTGAAATTACAGCAGATGGAAAAAACTGTAAAGGTCTGTCAGATTCTGACGTCTGCCTTTATGTAGTAGAGATATTTTCAAAGGGTGGCTCCCTATAATAACCACAGTATGTGTAATGTTTATGTTTAATGGACCGTGGATCTGTTTTTCAGCCCACTCACTACAAAATCTCTATTTTTTTATTACTACCAACCTTTGTACTAATGCCTCTTTATTGCTAGTATTTATTTCTAATCCTTTAGGTATCCATTTGTTTCTGTTTATTTCAGTTTGCTGTAAAGTCTTGAAAATGTTGCCCTCCACCCAAATAATGTTGGGTGGAGGGCCCGAGTCCCGTCATTTCTGAAACTTTATGAAACTGATCATCGGATATTAACACCCACGTCACGTCATAATTGGCTGGGTGTAAGGTTAGGGTGAGGTGAGAGAGTGGAGCCGGGGTTTGACCTTCCCTCTCTAGGTCACTTTTTTACTCTTGACACAGCCATTTCTGTCACTTTTGATGTGAACAACTGAGTGCACCTGTTTTTGATTATATGACACTCCATTATTGAAACTGCTATGAGCACTTTTGATTTATAACATCATTTTGTACATACTAGTTCTGAACCAGCATACTCCAGCCCTTATATTTCCTCTTGCCAAACGATATTACTGACACATAGGAATGAAATTTTAGGCATGAAGTGTATATGACCAAGATCTAATATGAAAAAGCTTGCTAATGAAAAGCAACAAATTTAGTCCAGTTTTCCTGCGTTTGCTTAGTATTTGTCTTATGGACTAAAATGTAGTTTATCTGTGTTTGGTGATGAAGTATATGAAATTTGTTGTTAAATTACCAGATTGTGGTTTTTACCAGTATATTTTTCCTAAGTGCAATTGCTCTATCAGTTTGTTTCTGTTCATCCACAGACCAAGACGAGTGTCTGATTAGGAACATGTGCCTCAATGGACTTTGTATCAATGAAGATGGCAGCTTCAAATGCATTTGTAAACCCGGATTCCTACTTGACAGCAGTGGACGCATGTGTGTAGGTGTGTTGTCGACAGATTAGTAAAATCACATCTCTATATATTCTCATGTTCATCAGCTACAGTCTCAAAATATATTTCAGGTCAGTTGTTCTTTCAACCTGCATTTTCAGCTAGCTTGGAAGGTGGCTACTCGTCTGGCATGTTAGTACTTCTATTATGTGAGTCTTAGCCCACACTGCAAAAATCCCCCTAAAAGCCTTGGAAAAATCCCTCAGCATCCTTGGCAGGCCAGCTGGACTTGTGGATAGCTGGGGCCCACCTATTCGGAGATTATAGTAGAAAGCCCTCCCTAACGTTATTCTGTGCAAAGAGTGAGGAGACCTGTCCTTCTCCTGACAAAACACACCACAATATTCTTTTTGATTAGGACAAACTAACTAACTAGCAACCAGTAGACTATAACAGAGTTTTTTATATTTGTCATGTGTGATAATGTCAGATGTACTATAACACCAAACAGATAAAACATTAAAACAGTATTAATGCAAATCTCCAACTATGACCAAATGCCCTTTTTTCTTCCTATGTATTCAGATTCAGACATTTGAGACACTCAGAGTCACTGACCTGGTTAAGTCACAGCATAATAAATAAATAGCAGAATAGGGTGTGTGAAGTGCTGATGTACAATATACAGTCATTAATAAAATGTGTAGTCTAAAGAGACACACATAAAGACACAGGAATGGGTACATACATTGGTTTATGCTCATTATGGCAATTATTGTAATATGCTTAGGGGATTAAGGGAAGGATAAGAATGTTTTTTTGTTTGAGGTCATAGCAGCACACAGTGTCATGCAGCACTTCAAGCTGCATTTCTAAGGAATCAAGTACATGAAGACTTACAGTAAATAACCACTTTTTCAGCAGGAAATTGGTTCATTTTAATAGGTTCTCGTGATTCATTGTATGAGGTGTATGAAGAAAATATTTTTGCTGTATCTGTTTCTAGACATTGATGAGTGTGACACCCCAGGCATGTGTATGAATGGCCATTGTGTCAACACGGAAGGATCTTTCCGCTGTGACTGTATGGCTGGAATGGCAGTGGGCCTGGACGGACGAGTCTGTGTTGGTGAGTAAATGTAGCTCTTGGTTTGTTTCCAGGAATGTTCATGCACTTGCATAGATGTGGTTCAACAACTGTTGATTGAACTATCTTAACCAGACTGAACCAGAAGAACTGCAATATGAAATTTACAAAACAGCCCAAACTGAATGTTATAAGGTGATGAAATGAGCTAAATACTGCACACTCTGTATTTTGCACTTTTGTCTTGCAAAGCCAAGCATTTTTGCCCAACTGTGCAAAATACAGGGAGTAGAAAATGCAAATACACATGCGGTTTGATTTATCAAGCCTGAAAGAAATTTGCAAGGGCTTTAATTGCATCTGAATTTAATACCTTTGAAAGCAGGTGCATTCTGCTTTTGCACGAAAGGCTGGTGTTATTTTGGGGGAGTAGAATGCATAAGAGAAATTAAGTAATGCATCCAAAATGCCTTTTTACTACTCGTTTTAATATATTTGGAATGATTAAGAAAAGAATTTTACATTTCGTCTAATGATCCATTTTTGAAGTTGTTTGGTGAGCTACAGGCTACAGGATTATGGGGGGAGATTCGCAGAAAATACCCCCTGAGTTACCGTTCAGACGGACATAATCTGAAAATGCACAATCTCTAAAGGTTTATATTTAATTTACTTGATGCAAGAAAGGATTTGTACATATTTGTGTGTCAACCAGGACGCACTGGATGAGGACAAATTGGATGTTTATGCACTTGCTGGTTATATTATACGAGTGATCTTTCTATAAAGCATTTAATATATATATAATTTATATAAAGCAATTATTATCCTTTTTCACTAACAGCTTTAATTCGGATTGAATTTCTTGTTGCATTTACACTGGTCACTCTCTAAACCCTCAATGACAGACACCAGTGAAACACGCAAAAATCCTCATTTAAATATGGCCGTCTCCACAGTGTTTGCTCCTTTTGTCATTTGTACATATTTCTTTGCAGATTAGCTTTTTTGGATCTTAGTAAATTAAGCCCTTAAATTTTTTATTAAATGTTCCCACATTTCTCAAAATGACATTTCTTTGTGTATTGTGTGTGAAGTGTTGAAATTCTGTTGTTGGGTCTGGGTGAGTTTTTGCAGGAGGAGAATGCCTCAAATCCCTGGATATTATGGAAAGAGAAAAGCCATTTGTTTTGCCAATGTTGGTGTTTATTGGAGCCATGGTCTCCCTTTCTTCGTCTTTCTCCCTGTCTTCAGCCACTTTCCAGATTTCTTTCCTCATGTGTTTCTCTGTCTGTTTTGTTTTGCCCCAAACAGACACACATATGCGCAGTTCGTGCTATGGTGGCTACAAGCGAGGACAGTGTGTGAGGCCTTTATTTGGAGCTGTAACCAAGTCGGAGTGCTGCTGTGCCAGCATAGAGTACGCCTATGGAGAGCCCTGCCAACCCTGCCCACCGCAAAGCTCTGGTACAGATACTCAAATTATTCCACTCTTTACACATATGGAGCCACCTCCTGCTGACTGACACACACATAGTTAAATAGAGTTTAATTCAAAACACACCTGTCAAAGTCAGGATTAGTAAGGATTACTCAGTAGTCCTCACTTTGAATGTTTCTCTGTTAAAAGATGCAAGTGCTGCACCACATTAAGGATACGATTTAGACATATAGACTAAGTAAAATGAATTTGTACTGTATTGTCTTGCGTTGTTCTTGGATTTTAGCAAATGTGATATTTTTTCAAATGCTGTTATTTCCTTTTTTTATTAACAGCTGAGTTCCTGGCATTGTGCCCTAATGGCATCGGCATTACTAGCGACTTAAGAGGTAAGCTTGTCTATGTTCATTGGTGTTAAAAGCATTATGCAGATTTTTCATTTCCTGCTCTGATATTCATGTAACAGTTTATTCTTTCCCTTCTCAGATATTAATGAGTGTGCCCTCGACCCTGACCTCTGCCAGAATGGAGTGTGTGAGAATATGCTAAGGACATACAAATGTAACTGCAATACAGGCTTTGACTTAGACCTGACAGGCAAAAACTGTCTCGGTAGGTGAACTGCTCTATGCTGCGTTCATTCTTGCTCGTACTCTAGTGTTGATTGAGTGATTTCAAAAGCCAGTGTCAAGTAAGTCATCTCGGTCTGTGTTTTTCTTCAGATAGTGATGAATGTCTGATGAACAGACATCTGTGTGAAAATGGCCAATGCAGGAATACACCAGGCAGTTTCACTTGTCATTGTCCAAAAGGATACCTCTTTGATCCAGATACAAATGTCTGCGAAGGTCAGAGACTCATTTATTCTGTTGCATTTTAAAGCATTTTAAAATGTTGCTTCATCTATATCAGGTTGAAAAAAATAATCTGGTTGTTTTGTAACAGATGTCGACGAGTGTCTCTCTAGCCCCTGTATTAATGGAGATTGTCAGAACAGCGTGGGATCCTTCGTGTGTTTGTGTTCAATGGGCAGTTCGCTGGACAGATCTGGACTGGAGTGTATAGGTATAAGTCATGCTTTAATTAGTTCAAAACATATCATCATATAGTGTCAAGTATTTCAATTGTTCAAAGCCTCAAGTTTACCATTACATCACCTCAACGAGACAAACACTGGGCTACACAGAACAAATCAAAAAAAATTTGAATGACGTGTGCTTACTTACTAGAAAGTGAGAGACCAAACTAGTGAAGCCTGGAGGAACTGGTGTTCCTGTCTAGGACAAGTTAACCACTCAGCTCCATCTTTTATTTTGAAATTGCTAATGAGATTCATTGATTGTAAGATTTACTAATTAAACTCACTAGTTTGGCATTAAATACCATGTGCTGGAATACAGAAGGCACAAAACCATGTTATACAATTTCATGTGACATCGAACTATACTAACTAAGATACTTACCATAATACAACATAAACAGAGACTACTAAGAGCACCTGCTGGTTGAAGATAGTGAATAATCGGTGTGAGGTCAACATTAATGGGGCTACCTTGAAGTCCCACTGCTGTGCCACACTGGGAGAAGCCTGGAATAGTCCATGTGCCAAATGTGAAAAAGGTGAGATGATCAATAAGCACATAATAAGCCACCACTCTAATCAGAAAACTGCATTGATGGACATTGTATTGTGTGCCCTCTTTTTCCAGATCCAATCTGTAGTAAAGGCTTTGCTAGGGTGAGAGGCAATGTCTGTGAAGGTAAGGCCTGCTTTAAATTCCACATAGAGATGGAAATTTAAACTTTAATTTTATTAGAGTTAATGAGAAACACTGGACTTTTCTTTTTCCCTGCTGACTCTCAGATGTGGATGAGTGTCAAGTGTTTCCCGGAGTGTGCATCAATGGCAAGTGCGTCAACACACCAGGGTCCTTTTTCTGTCAGTGCCCTCCAGGAATGACTGTAGATGTCAGTGGCAGAACATGCATTGGTGGGTACTGAATTGATTATATACTGTATGCTCATTGTGATGTTAAACTTCCAACTATCATATTCTCATGTCACATATATATGTAAAATATGCGTCTGTGACGTCCAGACCTGCGTACGGAGCAGTGTTACCTCACCCATGAGGATGAACGCTGCGGGACTCCTATTCATGGTAAACACCGTGTGGATGCTTGCTGCTGCTCAGTCGGTGTGGCCTGGGGCCCTGAATGTGACGAATGTCCAGAGAAAGGCACTCCAGAATATGCCCAGCTCTGTCCCCGTGGCCCAGGCTTCTCACATAGGGGTGACATTGTCAATGGGAGACCCTTTCTTAAAGGTAATGCACCATCCACAGACTCCATGGACTGCCTGAGTAGTTTCACGGTCTCTAATCTGTTCATATCACTCTATTCTGTACCTTAGATATAAATGAATGCAGGATGATAAACACCCTGTGCTCAAATGGGAGGTGCAGAAACACCATCGGCAGTTTCCGTTGTCGCTGTGATAACGGCTACGCTCTGGACTCTGATGAGAGGAATTGCACTGGTAAGTGGTACTCAAGGATTTAGTCTTATTTGTTTAGTCAGTCAACAAATAAATGAATCAACAATTTTCTAAAGTTTTAAATTTTCTTGGTTCCAGATTCTCAGATTTTTGATTTGCTGCTTTTCTTCAATTTATCTGACTGTAAATTGAATGTCTTGGGTTTTCAGCAGTTTGGACAATTTGAAGACGCCACCGATGGGCTTATTTCATTATCAACATTTTATAGATTAAACTAAATGAATGTAGTGTAGCAGCAGACACACTTGAAGCTTCTATTTTTCTCTGGAATATACGTTATTGCACCGTCATTATATCTTTACAAGTCTAGCCATTCTTCTTCAGTCCCCCTCTCTAAATCCTTGTGCCAGCACTAATTACAGTAAAGTAGTGTAAAGCCATTGCCTACATCCAACTCATTCAGTGTAATGGGAGTCTGGCTGCTTTGGACTTGTTGGAGCTGGTTCCTGTAGTCTGGTTAGCTACACTCCTGCTTTGATTAAATGTGCACACATCATTTGATGTTTACATGCCAATGCCATTACTTTATTCTCAAATAATTTATAGGCTTCTTGTAAGAAAATGATATCTGGGACTGAGTGAGATCCCAGCTCCAAATCTGCTTGAAGAGCTACTTCTGCCTAAATCATCCTTAAATTCACCTCTTAACCTTGTTTCATAGTCTTTCTTAGTTTTTTATAACTCCTCGTTATAACAAAAAATGGTTTTCTTCTTTTCTTCTAGACATTGATGAGTGCCGCATCTCTCCAGACCTGTGTGGACAGGGCAGGTGTGTCAACACACAAGGAGATTTTGAATGCGAGTGCTTTGAAGGTTATGAGAGTGGCTTCATGATGATGAAAAACTGCATGGGTAAGTCAAGAATCCACTAAATCCAAACACTGGCAGACACTAAAAATACATACAACCAATCACCTCCTCAGCTTGATATGATTTGGTTCATTTACATGCAGAGACAGCACTTTTTCCTATGAAACAGTTTAGTCTGTGAGGACAAGAGTGAGAAACTTGATCTCTCTCAAACAGCCTGGTAAACTTGCAGAATCTGAGAGCAGAGAGCTTTGCCAACCACTAAAAATCTCTAAATACAGCACAGGGAAAGCCTGCCACACAGCCTTCGTCCCAGTCACAGTCCAGCCTTCTCCATGCTCCCTCTTGGGCCATAAGCTCTGGATGAGGTGTTTAGGCTAACATGCCAGACCTCGAACTCACTGTTTAGACAGTTGATGTAATCTGAAATTTGCAGGCTGTACGTATATATGTGTGTGTGTGTGTGTATGTGTGTGCGTGTGTGTGTAAGAGAGAGCGAGAGAGAGAGAGGGAGAATTAAACTGACTTTATTAAAACCCTTGTGGGGTGTTGAGGAAGTCTAGTCTGTGTGACCCAAGCTTTGTCACACGCTTTGATCACGTTTCAAAACTGCCAAACAGTCTTAAAGGTAATTGTTCCTTATTACATACTTGACCGAGGGACACATAATCAGCTACCCAGCCAAAGTTTTTTTTAATGTACTGTATGTACGTATGGTTTTTAGTACTATGTCCTTCTGTCTGTAAAAATACTTAATGCTCTATTTCTGTTCTGGTCTGCC
This sequence comes from Ctenopoma multispine, assembly GCA_034779795.1. NCBI lineage: Eukaryota > Metazoa > Chordata > Actinopteri > Anabantiformes > Anabantidae > Ctenopoma > Ctenopoma multispine. Next base: position 13,672,401 of record JAUYWH010000018.1, on the reverse strand, counting down.
CCTGACGCTGTTTGATTCTTGGGAGAAACTGAACACACACAGTCTCAATACTTTTGTTTGCCAAATGCTACCATTAGACTAAAATTGGCGAGACACAATTAACTTGCTTGCTGTGGCAATCAAAGCAGTAATGTGGGCAAGGCTGCAGTCATAAGCTGTTGGTTCTGACTGGGCTCGCATGCTAAAAAAAAAAATCTTTATTTTTGTAACTGTCAATCTCAGTTCTTAACATTATTGCCAGCCATGAAGAAGAATGTTATTATTTATTTGCAGCCCACCAGAACTTACTTCATAACAAATCAATGGGCTTCAGCTGAGATGTACACTAACATTAAATATCTCTACTTTCTGTGTATCTACATGGTTGTATCCTTCCTCAGACATTGATGAGTGTGAGAGGAACCCTCTGCTGTGTCGTGGGGGTGAATGTTTTAATACGGAGGGCAGCTTCAAGTGTGAGTGCCCCGACGGACACGAGATTGCACCTGATGGGTCGGCCTGTCTAGGTGAGTCGTCAGAGATGACAGTCGGAATAAGAAGAGAGTTTTGGATCGTCCCTCTCTAGCTGCCTCTGGGGCTCTGTGTGGCGAGTGGAAGTTTGACTGATGGATTAACATACATTTTAGAACAGTCTTAGTATCAAAGTTTTATTGTTATGTAGTGTTTAAAGTACTGCATTTAAATGTTATATTTTTTAATACTTACATTAGTGACTTATTTCTTTTGTATTCTATTTTGTGATTAAGGGGTGCCTTTAAATTGTTATGTAAATTATTGGTTTATTTCATCTGAAATTTGAGTTTTTAGATTGCAGCATCCACCTTGTTATATATTACCCATTCACTAAAATGATCCAGTGAAGGCTGAAACATGTTTAGTGAAAAACACACAGACTCCAGTATTGTGTGTATTTTTTCCACATTGAGCACCTAGTTCAGTGAAGAGGTTGTGAAAGAACTTTCTAGAGTTTCATCTCCCTTGTTTAGTTTAGAGCACTGAGCTGGTCATGCATTGTTCAGTGGGTGTCAGTGTGTGTAATGATCATGGTTTGTAATTCAACACTGATTAATGTTCTTCCTCTGCCTTTCAAGCAGGTGCTCAGGTAAATAGTTTATGCACACATGTACATGTCAAAGCTTTAATGGTGCTATCAGGTGTAGAACAGTTTGTGAGTTGAAGGTTATATACACCATACTTATAAATTAAAGCAGTGTTTAACCAACGAAGTCAACAATGAGTGGTTCCAATTCCTAAAATGAAAGTAGTCTTATGTTTTAGGTCAATATAATTAATTTATTCTAAAACATTAACAGGTGAATTGATATTGAAAAAATATGGGCTCCTTGCTCAATCTCACTTTGAAGGGCATTGAAAAAATGATTTCATTTATTCCATCCAGACATTTCATAGCCAAGGATTTTAACTTCTAACCATTATGCAAACTTGTGACTTGTACCTTCACCACCAACATTAGGGTTATCCACACTGTTTTTTAAAATAAATAAAATCTGTGTAAGAATTTGATTACTCCTTTGTTCTCCCACAGATATCAATGAATGTGAGTTGAGTGACAGACTGTGCAGGAACGGCCAGTGTGTCAATATGATTGGCCGCTACCAGTGTACCTGTAATACAGGATACAAATCTACGGAGAACAGACTGGAATGTGTGGGTAGGTACTGAACATGTAGCTATTTCCTTACAATTACTGATTATTTGTAAGACAGTGTGGTATGTGACTGTGTGTTTTTCTGCCTCTTAGACATTGATGAGTGTACCATTGAGAATGGTGGCTGTGAGAATTTCTGCACCAACTCTGAGGGTAGCTACGAGTGTAGCTGCCACAGTGGATATGCCCTCATGCCTGATCTGAGAAGCTGCACTGGTAAGTAGCTGTTTCTCTATGTAATATTTCATTTTTTATTCAGTGTTTATGTTAAGCAGTAGGAACATCTAAAATGTACCCATGTCCCTTAAGTTTCATTTGTTAGTTTTATGTTTCAGTCTGTCTATACATTTCACAAACAGCAGCACAAATATACTTCAAAGGTTGTTTTTACACAGACCTAATTTAAGACAGCACTTCAGAACTATTTTGTGTAGTAGAGAGACACTGCTGTAATTTAGCTGGCAAATGTTTAAAGGAAACATAATTTGAAAACTGTATTAACTAGTGGTGGGCATAGATTAATTTTTGCAATCTAGATTAATCTCACTGTAATCTTGGAATTAATCTAGATTAATCTAGATTAAAATGGCTCATTTGAATTCTGCC
>JAUYWH010000018.1:13640390-13660877 GCA_034779795.1 Ctenopoma multispine | reverse complement strand
CACACACACACACACACACACACACACACACACACACACACACACACACACACACACACACACACACAAACACACAGGTGACCTATTCCTCTCTAGCTCTTGCCCTGGGATGTTCTAGTGGGAAGGAAATTGAGTCCAGCCATCAAGGCTTCAGGAGCAGAGAGAGGAAAAAGCACCGAGAGCAAAAAGACAAAGAAATACTGGACCCTTTTGTCCCACTGATGATGCTACAGATCATTTTAGCTCAGTATGTGTCTGCTCTAGTTCCCCTCTGTTGCTAACCCAGCAAAGCTCAGTCAGGATGATGAGACAGCTGAGCGTCTAACTGTGTCCAGAGGAGAAAGACTCTGATGTGGTCAGCCCTCTCCTCAGGGAAGTACACCGAGTCCCCTGTAGACAGGCCAGAGATGACAGAGGGAGGGGGAGACAGAGGAATGAAAGATGGTGGAAATGAGATAAACGAGAAGTGTGTTTAGAAAAAAGAAACAGGAACACAGAGGAGAGGAGGGGAGCTAAGAGTTAGACAATGACATGGGACTGGCGGCATTTTAATTAGTGTGTGTTTGTTGGCTAAGAGAACAAAAGCCGCGTCTGCTCTGTAAAGTCATGGACTGCACATACACTATGTCTTTAGTCAATCAACAGTTCAGCTGGGTTGGAAGGAACTGAGTGTGCTATTTGGCAGTAATGTTGGTGGAGACATCAATAAAAGAAAGTCATCACAAAAGCTTAAATCAATATGAATAGAAGAGATTTTAAAAGCAGATTTCTTCCCTGTCCAACTGTATTTATGACTGTGGTAGTTTTGGACCTAGTATGTGCAGTATGTTCACATAACATAATATTAAAATTGGGTTTACTGTAATCACACCCAGATACACAATGTGTAGAAATATGCCACATAGAGGAAAACACGTTTTAAATTTCTGATTTGGTGAAAGCCGAAAGTCAAGTGGAGCAATAAAATGACAAATTGTAAATGAGGTGAAAGGTAATGTATCCATGAGTATCATAGTATAGTTGGTCAAAAGAATCTTGATAATCACAGTATAAAACCAAGACGGTTAAACTTCAGAAATATCAATCTGTCCATTTAGGAAGCACAAGTGATTGTGAATCAGTTTCACATGGCATATCTTTAAGGGTGCTGCACAGACCTCCAATTGCATAGCCAACGTTGCCATGGCGAGATCTATGCAACTTGGATAAGCCTGTGATTTCTAATTTTATAATACAGCCCCTGGTTGATGATGTGGATTTTCATTGACCATTGCTTTTAAAACAAATTCTATAATATACAGTTCCTCGAGATCCCATAATCAGTGTAATTGAAGTGTCCCCTTAATTGTTTTAAGAAGTGTATTTTGCCTACCAGTAGATTTCCTGTTCTTCTCAGGTATTTTCATCAAGATGTATTCCTTATTGCGCACCTTCCACTCTCTTTAGATCACACATTTAACTTAGAAGTTGTGCGGCACTAGACACTATTTAGCAAAACAATGGGTTAATTTCTGTCTGTGCTTCTCTCTGTGTGCAGATGTCAATGAGTGTGAACGCCCAGGCATCTGTGGCCCAGGCCAGTGCTACAACACTATTGGGAACTACACCTGCATCTGCCCTGTGGACTACATGCAGATCAATGGAGGGAACAACTGCATGGGTAGGTTTGCGTCCTCTATGCTTCTGTGCCAAATGAAGCAAAATAGCTCACAGTGACGTTTTCGTGTTAACATTCTTTATCGATCACACTCAGATATGAGGAAGAGTTACTGCTACAGAAACTTTTACTCTGACAACGGCACATGTGATGGAGAGCTCACCTTCAACATGACTAAAAAGATGTGCTGCTGCTCTTACAACATTGGCCGTGCATGGAATAAGCCCTGTGAACAGTGTCCTGTGCCCAGCACTGGTGAGGTCTCATACACAAATAGACTGATACACATTTGTGGAGAGCATAATGAGCTGAAAGTGAGCTTTTCTAAACTCATGTCCACTCAGATGAGTTTGCAGTCCTTTGTGGCAGTGAGAGACCAGGATATTACATTGACATCACCACTGGACGGGTCATTGGTAGGATTTTCCCATTTAATGGTTTATGTGATAAAAGCAAAGTGTCTTTTGTTCTTATCTTGCTACTTTGTTTCTTCCTCGTGTGCTAGATATTGATGAGTGCAGGGAAATCCCAGGAGTGTGTGAAAATGGAGTGTGCATCAACATGATTGGCAGTTTCAGGTGTGAGTGCCCCATTGGTTTCATCTACAATGACAAGCTTTTGATTTGCGAAGGTAAGGTTCTCCTGAAGGTGATGACAAAACACAAAATGCAATGATGATTCTGTATGTACTACCAATAGCTGACTATCACTAAACATCTCCATCTCTGTTGTTAGATATTGATGAGTGTCAGAATGGACCCATGTGTCAGCAGAATGCAGCCTGTCTGAACATGCCAGGAAGCTACCGCTGTGAATGTAAACCTGGATATCGCTTCACGCCCACTGGACAATGTCTAGGTAAAGCTGTAATGGTGATCAGCTACAATAGGTCCTTTACAGAGGTAAAAGACATAACCAGTACTCAGATTACACAGCACATTCTCGTTGTGATCTATATGACTGCTGATACTCACCGTGCAGCGGTTAGGGTTTACTCAGCTATCAATGACCTTAGTGGAGATTTAGCAGAGTTGATGGAAACATCAGAGGAAAGATTAGAGGAAGCAGCCAAAACTTCTGTCTTCCATGAGAATGATGCTGACATTTCTGGGTCTTCTTAAGGCTGGATGTTTCCTTAAACTTTTGCGTTGGAACACATTAATATGTTTGATGCAGTTTGAATTGCACATTCTTGCCAGTCACATGCCAAAGATAAAGCATCAGAGGAAGCATATTGACAGTTGGGCGGAGGAGGAATTCTTCATGGTGGGCTTGTTATTAAGGAAGAGAGGATGTAAAGCATGTGTTGAGCTGTTGAACATGTGCTACAGTGTATCTGAAACATGCCGCTGTCAGTCTAGAGAGTTCTTACCGATAAGCAAATGTTGAATCAACATCCTGTTTTGCTTCCTGCTTTTCATGTGAGTGCTATGGTAGCAACAAACTGTAACACTGGTTCGAGACAAATATAGTCTTACATGCATGAATTAAATACAGCAAACAAAAGTTAAATGCATTACTGCAAAGCAGAATGAAAAATTTAATTTTTACATTTTTTAAAAACTATATATTATTTTGACAACTTTTGTAACTGTTAGAAATAGAGTGCAGAAAATTATATTAAGGGTTTTGAACGTTAACTCTGTAACATAGTATACTAGCAGTAGAAAGTGCAAGTATGTAAACTTTTCAGATTTTTTCTTTTTAAATATTTCTTTCTGTGCTTACAGTAATTCGTCAGGTGAAACTGTCTTGTACCAGACATTGTAACCAAATTACCAAACCATGGTTAATTTTTTAGTGAGAGTGTATATTTCACTGTTGGCGATCCCTAAAGGGAGCAGCCAAAAGACGAAGTAGTATATATTACTGCTTTGCAGTGAGCTTTTGTTACTTATCACACACAGCATGATCATTATTTTCCTTCTTTTTAAGACCGCAATGAATGCATTGAAAATCCTGGTATATGCAGTCCCGGTCATTGCATTGACACAGTCGGCAGCTACCGCTGCGTCTGCCCCAATGGCTTCAAACCAACGCGTGATCAGTCAATGTGTATTGGTAAGATGTCTATTCCTATCATCTATAGCTATCTATTCTCACTTGTTTTTGATCACATTAAGTCGGTGAAGTGATCACTGTTTGAGGGAAAACTGTATGTGTATGTCATATTCTGTGGTTTCAGATGTGGATGAGTGTGAAAGACAACCCTGTGGAAACGGCACCTGTAAGAACACAGTGGGCTCCTACAACTGTCTCTGCTATCCTGGCTTTCAAAACTCACACAACAGCGACTGCATAGGTACGGACAACTCTGCATGTGATTTAGTTAAAGAGAAAAACCAGGAGAGCTATTGTCTTTATGTTATATCCTGTGGTGTGTGTGCATTGATTAGATATTGATGAGTGTTCAACGCAGAGGGGCTTGTGTCGACACGGACAGTGTGTGAACACCGTGGGAACCTTCCTCTGTGTGTGTAATGACGGCTATGAGCTCACTTTAGATGGCAGACTATGTACAGGTAAGGAACTGCCAATTTTCATTTTTTATACTGAACGTAATATGTGTGGTTTACAGTATGTCCCTTGTATATTCCTTTTTTCTCAGATGTTAATGAATGTGCAGTGAGTCCAGGCACATGTGGTGCAGGAACTTGTCTGAATCTGATTGGCTCTTACAGGTGTATCTGTCCACCTGGCTACTATCTCCACGAGGAAACCTGTGAAGGTACTGCAGAGTAAAGTCCTTTCTGCATTGTAAAAAATAGAAAATAAAACCTTTCTGAGGTCCTAGCAAACGTCAGTAAATATCATCTCAAAGCAGAGAACACCTGCTTAAATGCAACATGCACACACACATGCTCACATATACAGTATATACATGCACAACATACATTACAGCTAAACAAACAGCTTCTTTACCTCCTCCTACTTGTCTAATGTCCCACTGCTACACAACACCTCTCTTCTCCCTTTCACACATGGGAGTGGATTCAAACCAGCACACTTAGATTGTTTATACAGTGGGGTTGATGAAGAGCTATTCAGCAGCCTTCAGCACATTCGTGCTTTGTGCTCTGATCCCGGATGCAAGGAGGAAGAGCCCCCATCTTAGCACTGTTAATAACAACAGCTAGTAATTGTAATGAACAAACATGTAACAGGGAAGCTACTCCAGATAATATGCCTTCACTAACATGTCACTAACATTACATACTTATTCATCACATTTAGAGGACTTCATCCCTGTAGGTTTGACAGAAGTTCAAAGCACAATAAGATGTCAGTGAGGCACCATATGGTTGAATTTTAATGTTAAAATTTGGGATTTAGGTGGATTTGATTAGGTGGTTGACGCTATTCCTTTTTCTGTGTCAGATATTGACGAGTGCTCCCAGTCCGGTGAGATATGTACACTTGGAACCTGCTCCAACACTGAAGGAAGCTTCACTTGCGTGTGTCCTGAAGGCTTCCAACTCTCTACCTCCGGGCGCACATGTCTAGGTAATTGTGTTTGTGGGAATAAAAAGGGAGGAAGGAGATGAAGCTATGAAACTACCTTGTGCATCTGAAGTGTAAATTGTGTAGTCTGTCAATGAGTGCAAGTGACGACTATGGAGCAGCCAGCAGTGTTAAACTTTTTGTTTCGTTCATGATACCACACTGTGTTCCAGCTGGTTATGCTGCTGCTGCTGCTTCGACAAGGCCAGGGGTGACTGTGAACAGATCACTTTTCCACTTCCTCACGTGTGTGTATGTGTTTATGTACATATGTGTGTTTCTAGGTTGGGTGGGGGTGTGCTGAGTCTTTTCTTAGGGTGTTCCCCTTCCAAACAATGAGGCAGTTTGCATTTTTTACAATTTCACTTTTATATCCAGTGTCAGAAATGCTCAAGTGAGGGTGGAGTATAAACCGGAGGAGCTGGGAGCGAGAGTGAGCAACATGGGCAGTAAAAGAGATCAAGGAACGCTGTTCCACTGAGACAACCCTTGTTTTTGTTAAAAATGATGACAGCCAGGCAATGAGCTAAACATAATAACAGTGATGAAAATCATTTGTGGGTCTTTGTGTGAAATTATTATTAATATTTAAAATGTGTTTTTTATTTAATCTGTTTTTATATTTTTTCTATAACCACAAACACATAGTAGACCTTTCCAGCAAATAGAAATAAGGTATAGATTTTAAGTATTACATGATAACAAGTGGGAAGTTTATGTGTTATGTTCAATTTAGACTTAGTAACGGCTAGGCTAGGCTAGGCTAGTAACGGTAGCACAAATACAGAACATTTATCAGCAAACTGATGCTATGCAAACTACACTAATATTAGCCATCATAAGTATTTGTCAAACCAGGTAATTGGAAACAAGGGGAGAGACAGAGGGGGAGACATGCAGCATCAAGCTGGGATATTGCAATACCATTACATGGTATGTGTCTCGACCACTATGCAATCAGGATTCTCCAATTAATATGTTTATAATTTCTAATGCTGTAGTGGTTTCACAAAATTCCATATTTATGACCATTAAATGTCTGTCACCACCCTCACTGCCGTCAGCTTTGTGTCACCGCTGTCAAATTGGTTGGCCAAGTTTGATTTACTTTAGTGTTTTTCTGATTTTAGTGTCTTTTTTTTGTTAGTTAATATTAAATTCTGCCTGTGGCTAACATTAACATTTTAGATGGCCATGTCAAAAAACTGCCATTTGTAGCATATCATTTTAACATTTATTTCAGTAACAAAATAAGAGGGACATATGCCCATGCAGATGCTTGTGTGCATGTGCTTACACACACTTTCTGTGCACAACAGCTGTGCACAGAGCAGCATACTTTTCTTTTCCAGAAAGGCTGACAAATCAGTTTTATAGAGGAAAGTAACATGACACTTTTGACATGCTCAAAGCACCAGGCGTTCATGTACGTGATCCTCGCCACCTGGGCCAGGTGTGTGTGCGTGTGTGATCTATGGTGGTCAGAAAATGTATTTGTGCTGAGTTCAGTGAAGGCCAGTATTAGCAGGAGAGCATAACCATATGCTTCTCATTATAAAAAAGTGCCTGCCCAGTTCACCAGGAACAAGAGCCCTCACAAGCCCAGAGAGAGAGACTGACAAACACTGATTACTGACTACATGATACATGTAGTCAGCCAGCCTCAATTTCCACAACAAATATTTCACCAAAAAGCTTTAAATTTGGTTTAAAAGAAAAATACTTAATGCTTCAAACTGCTGCTTTTAGTTGTTGGGTTAGCACTTGACTTTTAAACTGTTTGAAACCAATTTTAGCCTGCAGTGAAGGTGGCACTGCATTAGCACTGACACTGGCCACAAGTGTGACATGCAAAAACATAATTTTTCTTCATGTATGTCATTGTTCCTTATATCTTTCTCTTTGTCATTTTTAACTAGTTCTGTCCTTTGTGCACGTGTTAACTTAACCCTTAGATGCCCGTGTGAACTACTGCTACACCAAGTTTGAAAATGGGCGCTGTCAGGCTCCAAAGCCTCAGAACACTTCTAAAAAAGCATGCTGTTGTACTGGGATGCCAGGCGAAGGCTGGGGAGACCCCTGTGAAATCTGTCCCATCAAGGGAGCTGGTATGTACACAGCACTTGCAAGCTCATGCTTTAAATTACTTTAATTACTTAACGGTATTTATGATTTATGATATCCCTTGATTCCAGAGGGCTATGCAAGTCTCTGTACCAATGAAGGATATCAACAGGGAACAGATGAACACCCGAAAGGTATGTGTGCCATTAACACTGATCCTGCATCTCTGTTATAGTTATGTAATGTAATTTACTTTGTGTTTCTCTTTCTTAATTGTAGATATTGATGAATGCCTCAATGACCCTTGTATTAATGGTCAGTGCATAAACACAGACGGCTCTTTCCGATGTGAATGTCCCTTGGGATACCGTCTAGACATTAGTGGAGTTCGATGTGAAGGTCAGTTTCACTCTGTTTTGCTGTCTCATTGTTTCCTTATCATCGTCTTCGTCCGTTCTCCCTGATTGATTCCCCCAGTAGATGTTAATCGAACACTAACATGTTTTATGCTGTTTATGTAACTGTGCTTAATACAGACACTAATGAGTGTGACATTGGAAATCCCTGCGGCAACGGCACATGCACTAATGTAATTGGTGGGTTTGAGTGCACATGTGATGAAGGCTTTGAGCCTGGGCCAATGATGACCTGTGAAGGTATGTCAAATTAAATTACAGCACTGTCACCTCCATCATGCAGTCTTTGTACTTCTGTAGTACTATTGTAATTTGTTTGCCTTCTGTTCCTTGTCCAGATATCAATGAGTGTGCCCAGAATCCTCTACTGTGCGCCTTCCGTTGTGTTAACACGTTCGGCTCGTACGAATGTAAATGTCCCACAGGCTATGTGCTGCGTGAGGACAGGAGAATGTGCAAAGGTAATGTAGTTAAATAACTCTCTCACATACACTCGGCTTTCTAAGTCATGGTCTGTTTACTGAAAAGAGTTGGTAGAAAATGTCTCATAGAGACATGCTGGTCTCATCCATAAAGTTACATAACACACTATCTCTGTGGAATCCTCAAGGGTTCTTTGTCTCTGACGAACTTAAAACGCTCTCTGGAAACTGTAACTGGTCGAGTCACTATTTACACCTCCTTGCTTAGATAGCACGGTCACCACAGCAACGGTTGTATTTGGAAGGAAGCGCTGAGACAAGAGGAACCTGTCAGAGTCTGTAGCGTCACTGTTTACATCAGCGCTCCAAACAGACCACCAACTCTCCCACCACTTTCCTGTTAGCACTGATTAAACTCTGGTCTGCTTTCAGTATGTGTGAGTGTCTGTGTTACATCACTGGTGTAATTGCTGCACATGCATGCATACGCATTGATTTCTTCATACTTCATGCGTCCTCTCTTACTATTAGTATACTGTTTGTCTTCCAGACCAGGATGAGTGTGAAGATGGCATAGATGACTGTGCCAGCAGAGGCATGACCTGCAAGAACCTGATTGGTACATACATGTGCATCTGTTCCCCTGGCTACACACGGCAGCCTGGTGGAGGGGGTTGCAGGGGTAAGGTTATCATAGTGTCCCTACTGTATCAAATATGATATTAACCATTATGCCAGTTTATGCTCTAAAACGTTGGCTTTCCTTGTATTCCTGTGTATTTGGGGTTTGATTATGTTTTAGTTAACACATATTTTTCACTTTTTGCTTCAGATATTTGTTTTTTTCATACAAAAGACTTGAGCCAGAAATAAATAGAGAACAGGAATAAACATACTGAATTCTTCCTATTTCTTGCAGTGAGAATCACATGTGAAGTTGTTGATATTTGCACAAAATACTAGCATCAGCAGCTTTGTTTGGGCAGCGGTAGGAAAAGTTGCAGACAAACATAGTTGTCACATGGTTTGAACATAATTAAAAAAAGAAAGAAAACTGCGTTCACATGTTTGCAAACAACTGCCACAAGAAAGTGTGTGATAAACAGCCATAAGAAATCTTGTGTGTATGTGTGTGATATAAGTCCTCGGTTAAACTTGCACTTTAGCATCATTTCATCAAGTCCTGTGTCTCAAATATTTTCATATCATTTTTATATATGTGTGTCTGTGTTAGATTTGAATGAGTGCACAGCCAAACCAGGTATCTGTAAGAACGGCCTTTGTGAGAACACCATAGGAAGCTACCGCTGCAAGTGTGACCAAGGGTTCGTTGCCACACCCACACAGACAGAATGTACTGGTAGGTACATGTTCTCAACGTTTTAAATTCATTTACGTGAGTTTATATTACAGTCTGTTCTGTCCTTACTGCTTCTGTAATTCAACTTGATCCCAGTTTGTACAGTAGGGGCTTATTATAAAAGTCATCATATGGGAACTGAGGCCATGAAAGAAAATCGCTTTACTTAGTGGCTTCTTATTTCTGTACTTTAAACATCTTTGACACTAGATGTTGGAATGAGATATAATATTAGGACTGACATTTCAGGAGTTGAACAGATAAAAAGAAATTGTAAATAATATTTTGGTGTCACAAATTCAACAACCTCCAGTGACTAGGAGAGGTACACAGGGTCACTCTCACATCCCTATTACTTAGTAGTTCTTCAACTATGTTCTCAGAGTTTAACAGAAGCAAAGTTAGAGACTTAAATTTGTAGAAAATTACACATTTGTCTTCCAATCTATGACAGTTTCCACTGTCTCATTAAAAAAGTTTTCTGTTACTGTCAAGATAGTGTCAAGGAAATCCTTTCAAGGCCCCCCTTTCCAATCTAAATATACACTTCTGGATAGATTTGATGTGCTGAACCCTGTGAGAAAAACTCTAGGGGGTCTTTGTAAGCTCTGTATTTCTGTGGCTATCTTACTTCTTACAGACAGTAGTGATAGAGCACTGTGTGTAATCTATTTACGTCTGTCTCTCTGACACCAGGTCCTGTCTGGGTGGTTTGGTCTGTTTTTCCTGTGGCCCGCCACGTTTTTGTCAGTCTGCCTGTTTGTCGCTCTCACGTTTTGTGTCTCTCCCTCCAGATAACCGCGAAGGCTTCTGTTTCACTGAGGTTCTGACCACTCTGTGTCAGATGACGTCTAGTAACAGGAACCTGGTGACCAAGTCAGAGTGTTGCTGTGATGGAGGCAGAGGCTGGGGACAAATCTGTGAACTGTGCCCCCTACCAGGGACCACCCAGTACAAGAAGATGTGTCCTCTGGGACCTGGCTACACCACTGACGGCAGAGGTGTCTTATTGCTGAAGATGCTTGAGTTTAAATTCCATATCACTATCAAACATTTAAAATAATAAACAGGGATTTTTCTAGCGTCAATAAGTATTATCTTTCTCACATCAGTGTTATTTTTCATGATGCTACAGGATTCACTCTTGATGAAAATCTGACCTGGTTGCATCAAAATATCAGATGACTAGTGCCAGTCTATTTTGCTAGTGAATATCAGTGTTCTGTGATGCTTGATTACACAACACTGATGAACTTGTAAAAGGATTTGAAAAAGGATTAAGAAACATAACTATAATTCACAATTAAAATCCCCACTTAGACTTAGAGCATTCCTGTATATTTTTAAGCAGTAGTTCAGTTGTGAAGAATGTAAATGAAACTCATTTTTTCTTGTTTCCATCCAGATATTGATGAATGTCATGTCATGGGGAACTTGTGCAGGAACGGTCAGTGTGTCAACACTTTGGGCTCTTACAGCTGCACCTGCAAACCTGGTTACACCACCGATATCACCGGCACGCTGTGTGTGGGTAAGACTTCATTTGATCTCCAGCAGTTACACTTTATGGACTCTTTTCCTACCATGCCTACCTCCCATTCTCATTCCTACTGTCTAGTAAAGACCTAAAACTGTGTGGGTGTGCTGCCCACACACTCCTCTAAAAAATGCAGCCTAAGTCTGTCTGCCTCATCATCTCCCCTTATGGTATTTCTGGCTACAGGATCAAACTCTCTCTGTCTTTCTCTCACTCTCTCTCTCTCTGTCCTTTCTGTCTCACTCTATCATGTCTCACCCTACCCTGTCCTCCTCCCTCTAGATGTGGATGAGTGCATACAGGCACCAAAGCCTTGTAACTTCATCTGTAAAAACACAGAGGGAGGCTACCTCTGTTCCTGCCCCCGTGGATACATCCTACAGGAAGATGGAAAGAGCTGCAAAGGTGACGTGTGCACACAGCAAAACACAATCTCTAAATATTCAATGGTGATACGTATTAAGGCCAGTACCACTCAGATCAGTTGCTCCTCTTGCTTGACTAAGCTTCCAGGTTAGAGCTACTTCACTGCTGAGTAGACTGGGCTCTGTGCCAGTCTTCCCCTCACTGTCTTGAGATGGTCCATCTGAAACAGTGTGTACACATGCATGTTTGTTCATGAACATGAATGTCCAGACCCTGGGACATAATGCATCTGTCTCTGTCTGAGTTTACCGGACTTGTTTGTAAGTCTAAACAAGTGTGCTCACGATGCTCATTTTTTGGGGGGCTATTTTATCTTTATTTACCATAGCTTCAGTTTCCCCCTCTACAGTACCCCTCTGTGTTTCCGGTGTCTGGTTCATTTACAGTTCATTTGTAGGTCAGTGACTGTAGAAGGACTGGAATTTAACTCAGAAAAGAACAGCCCCCATACTGTTGTACATGCTGTAGTCTGACACAGCTCCAGTCACTGTATTGTAAATGCACTATAAGAAACTACACAGCAGTTATTTATTTAAATTTTTTTCTGTTCAAATTAATGAATTCATTCAATAAATTGTATTTTTCAGATCTGGACGAGTGTTCAACCAAACAGCATAATTGTCAGTTCTTGTGTGTTAACACCATCGGTGGGTTCACCTGCAAATGTCCTCCAGGATTCACCCAGCATCATACTGCCTGCATTGGTGAATACACACAGACACATACACATAGATTGTACATATACTGCAGATGCTATTTTAACAGTTCCCCACACATACACACATACAAAAAACACCCTCTTGTCTAACCTTTACCAACTCTCATTCAGCATTAATGGATATTACACTGATCTTATTAGACTGGACTAGTTTATTGTCATGGCAGCTTAATTATGCTTTGTATTGGAACATTGCAGTAGTTCGGCATGACTACCATAAATTATTTTTTCCAGGACTATAAAGTTGCTCCAAAGATCTCAAATAAAATCAGGGAACTCTCAGTTTTGACTCTAGAATTTGTCCCTGGCAAATAACACAGAGTTAATGTGGGTATATTCAGAAACAAGAAGTTTGTTCTGGTGTAACATAAAACACTTGATTTAATCATGTCTTGATCACTATTGCTAATAAGGCTTTGATCTAATTGAGCCACAGACTCATTCAGGGCAGATGCTGATTGGCCATAAGCACTGTTACTAAACTGAACACTTTTCTGCATATACTGGAAACTGTATCTTATCCTTTTTTATTTCTTGCAGTATATTAGTTCATTGTTATACTGTTACACAGTTAAATAATATTGTTTACTGTTTGTCATTCACACTTGTTTAAAATCTACATTTCTATTGGCAGGTTGTGCTTACTTAGAAAAGATAATCGTCCCTCTGTGCTTTTGAGCACTGTGTCCCACATGTTGACAGTTTTACCATTTCTAAACCTGGGAACACATGAGAAGACTTTTAAAGTCTCAACCCGACTGTGAAAAGACCTACGATCACACATTTAACAACTGACATTTAGAGATTACTGCCTTCTCCACTTTGATCTTAGTCACTAA
Organism: Ctenopoma multispine; assembly: GCA_034779795.1. Lineage (NCBI taxonomy): Eukaryota > Metazoa > Chordata > Actinopteri > Anabantiformes > Anabantidae > Ctenopoma > Ctenopoma multispine. The sequence continues at coordinate 13,647,937 of JAUYWH010000018.1, read as the reverse complement.
TCAGCTTGAGCTACACAACCAGATCAGGTTTGCGTAGATTCCAGTCACAGTCAAACATGTTTGTGATGTTTATCAAATCAATCTAAACTGAAGGCTCACTTAATATATTTTTCCAGGAAACATTTTCCAGGACGTCCAGATTATTTTGTCAAACTATTATTCCCAAGATCATAAATGGAGTTTCTCCCCAAATGTTTGTGATTATTACCTCTTCTGGTCTAAGATTGTTGGTGAGAGACTGCAGACCATAAGGTTATTTGAACCAACAGTATCTGCCCTAATTTTCAAGACCAGTGTTGAATCCCCATGAGTTAGAAGATGACTCAGCACATCCAAATCAGGGTCATAAGCAGCCTCATGTTTCCTGCCCCTTTGTGAACTTTCCCTTCTCTCTCTATGCAGACAACAATGAATGTGCAACAGACCCAAATCTGTGTGGCTCCAATGGTGTCTGCCAGAACACTCCAGGGAGCTTCAACTGCGATTGCCAGCGTGGATTTTCATTAGATTCCGGTGGACAAACCTGTGAAGGTCTGAAAACAATTGATATTGACCTCAGTATTAGCTGCTTAATTCCATAAAACATTGTTCTTACAGTATTGTTATTGTGTGTTTGTAACTGACAGATATGGATGAGTGTGACGGTAACCACAGGTGTCAACATGGGTGTCAGAACTTAGTGGGTGGATATAGGTGCAGTTGTCCACAAGGCTTCCTGCAGCACTACCAGTGGAACCAGTGTGTTGGTGAGTAATACCACTCTTCTATTTATCAGCAAATATAAAAATTCTTTACTTTTGGGGAATCGTGATGACTTGGTTGCTGAAGTATGTACAATCCAAACTCGATGTTCTGACTAGAGCCCCCACCTGGAAATCGTTTAATACAATAAGTTATTTGTCCTTGTCCATGTCTTTCCCACAATTCTTCATATATAAATATGTCCAAAGGTTTAACCCTCCTTTCGTGTTGGTCATGAGAAAAAAGCAAATGTTACATTAAAAGTATCTAATCAATAATTTACTTACAAACTTCAAGAAAGTCTAGTTTATTATACATGCACACAAACTAAAAATAAAGACCTGGGTTAGGTGACAATAGAGACCCTGAGAGCCATATAGAAACATCTCACTAAAGGGACAAAGTGACCTATTTAAGTAGAGACAGTAAAAAGAGGATGATGAACACCAAAATCTCCGATTACATAAAATAATTAGAAATAGCTCAGACATAGACAAAGTAATTGTGTGGTGAGGGTGTGTATGCCTCTGTATATACCTCAAATAACACGCTTTTGTTAGTTAAAGCTTTATTTTTAGTTTGCATCTCTCAATATTTACAACAATCATAGCAGACTTTCCCAGTATTGTTTGTGTACTTTAACTGGAATGACCTCTTGTTTGTTTATTTCCCTTTCACTCCCTGTGACCCAGATGAGAATGAGTGTTTGAACAGCCAGATCTGCGGAGGAGCGTCGTGCCACAACACCCTGGGGAGCTTCCGTTGTCTCTGCCCCACTGGCTTCAACTATGAGCAGATTAGTGGAGGCTGCTCAGATGTCAACGAGTGCTCCACCAGCCAGAACCCCTGCAAGTTTGGCTGCTCAAACACAGATGGGGGCTACCTTTGTGGATGTCCCCCTGGACAATTCCGTGCCGGACAAGGGTACGCGAGTGATCGGCTATGTTCGGAATCTGTCTGCAGGTGCTTTTACTTTACTTATAGTTTTGTTTTTGTCCCAGACACTGTGTCACAGGTTTGGGCTTTACAAGTGGCAGCCTCGGTGGTCCGCAGACAGGTGAAGAGGATGACAATTCTCTGTCTCCTGAGGCCTGCTATGAATGTAAGATAAATGGCTATCCCAAGAAAGGTCGCAAGCGTCGCAGTGCCAACTCAACACAGGATGATCCCGTTGAAGACATGCAGGTAATTTGTCTTTATGCGGTACGCCATGTGTTTTAGGAAAAGTTGAGGATTTCTGGTGTTTTACAAGCTGGATCCAGTAATAATAATTATTTTTTCCATATTTATTCACAGCAGTGTGTGTAAGATCTTGTAATTGCAGCAGATGCTCATGATAGTGAATTAAATTTAACAAAAGTATAACTGAACTACTATCCCCACTATTCCTAAAATACTGGCAACATCCCTGTTTGGATGTACTTATACCTCATTCTGTTAGCTCCCTCGGTTACTGAGAATTAACACTAAATTCAGTTGGACCATGTTTTTCTTGTGCAGATGACTGAGGAGGAGATGGTCAGTATGGCCAGTCTGGACATTGAGGACCCCCTGCAGTTCCACCTGAACATCAGCAACCTGAGTAGCCATGACCACATCCTTGAGTTTACCCCAGCCTTATCTACTCTTAGTGACCATGTGCGTTACAAAATCGACTATGGAAACGAAGAGGGCTACTTCAAGATTAACCAGAAAGAAGATGTCAGCTATCTGCATCTCAGCAAGAAGGCCCTCTCCCCAGGGGCATACTCTCTTCAGATCAGCAGTGTGCCCCTCTACAGGAAGAATGAACTGGCTGAGCTGGAGGACAGACATGATAAAGACTACCTCACAGGACAGCTGGGAGACATACTGAAGATGAGGGTGCAGATCATCCTCCATTAACCATCACAAAACTGAGACAGGCAGATGTTGCCGGCAGCTGCTAATCCAGTGTCAGGCTCACACTCCCCAAAAGGCCAAACATGTCTGACTCTGGGTCAGTGGTTAGGGGCAACCTCTACTTGCTCCAACAGGGAGAAGGGCTCACCACCAAAGAGACAAGAAGGGGGTTGGGGGAGGGACTATGTCATTTGATTGCCAAAGATCATTCTACATATCATAGATACAATTTCTGTGCAAGCTGAGTGAGGCAGTATGACTTCTGTCAAATGGAGAACATATTGCCCTGACACACAGCGTTAGCTATGTGTAAAGCACTATTGTGCGTGTGAATGGTTTTTAATTGTAGGGTTTTATGTTCTATAATGATATGTGGAATCAGGTGCCATTTCGAAGGGCATGTGGACTGCAGAAAGCTTTAAAGGCTGGGTTTTTGGGAACTCAGCTGAAGTGGAAGAAAATGGTGAGTTCCAATAGTCTGAAATAAATTCATTTCCTCCCCTCAGGTAAATGACTATCTAAACCTGCATACATGGAAGTAAACATATTTCTATTTCTCCTACCCCAGATATTAATTTAATGAAGATGAAAAAAAAAGAATGCTTAGGAGAGGAAAGGAACCCACTATGGACTATTGAGATGTAGCCATGTCTGAGCTTGAATGACTCCTACTGCATATTTAAACTATGCTTTTCCATTTTCCTACTGATAAGAATAATTCATATTTACTGGTGCTAGCAACACTACCACATAGACTTCTGAATGCACTGTACTACTATACAAAACTCAGTAGTCAAGATATGATCCAGTCGGCCATTCTGAAGATTTCATGTCTTTGCAACCGTAACAGCTAGCTTCATAGTCTGCTCTCCTCTATACTACATGTAAATTGTGTTTATACTGTAATAATCAATGCCACTTTTAATCTATGAAGCTTTTGTAAACTAGAGGAAGCCCGTGGAATGAGGGCTTTGTAATGGTGCTTATAATGACCAACTACTTCCTTTGTAAACTGTGTATACATACACACACACACACAACACACATTGAGAATGCCAAACCTGGGCCTTCATGATTATGCACTGAGGTCGTCGTGGCCACACATTCACAAGTACAATCAGTGCTGAATTGCCACAGACCAGCCTGACACCAGTCTGTGTTCTCTATTCACATCAGTGAGGGTTTAGTTGTAAATTCACAATAAAAAAACATTTTTGTGTAAATGTATTCAGTGCTGACTTTCCCCTTTATCTAGATTGAGTTACTATCTTAGCAGCTTCTAACTTTATGTTAGACATGCCCCTTCTTCAGTTGTGTGGACCCAAGTGCAACAGAATCTCTGAATATTTTAGTGAAGATTATACTAATCTGTTACAGAGTCACTAGGTTGCAATTCAATTCTTGTCCTGCACTGCCCCCATGAGGAGATTTGGAAGACTTAACTTTCTTAAAGTAAGTACAGATATTTGAGTAATATGAATAGAGTAGTATAAAAAATATCTGGGTGGGCAGACTCTAAAGTGACCAGGCTCTACAAAGTATAAAAAACAAAACTTTATTAAGACACAAAATATTTTTCAACACATTTTTATACATGTAGAAGCTGGTGACTTTCAGTTCCGTCCAGTTGATCCAAAGCCTCCGGCTCCACGTTCCGTCTCATCCAATGTCTGGAACAAAACAGTCAAGTATTTAATTAAACATAATTTATGTGATGACATATACATGAAGAATTAGCTACATTTACACAGGCAGTCGCCTGCCAATCGTAGGATCGGTGGTTCGATTCCCATATGTCAAAAGTGTCCTTGGGCAAGATACTGAACCCCAAATTGCCCCCGGTGTGTCAGATCAAGCTGCATAGCAGCTCTGCCATCGGTGTGTGAATGTGTGTGTGTGAATGAGAAGCAGTGTAAAGCGCTTTGAGTACCAGTCTAGGTAGAAAAGGGCTATATAAGTGCAGACCATATGTGTGTTTGAGCTTCTTACTTCTTGCTCCACCAGATCTGGGTAGCAGATCCTCTCACAAACAAGTTGAGCAACTCTGTCGCCTTTTTTCACTGGAAGGCAGAAGGAAATTAAATTTAGTAAATTACGCTTCTGCCATTTACCTGTTGAATCTGACGCTTCCACAGGGACAAGAAGTGAAAATTGAACATGCTACAGTCCTGTGAAAAAGTATGTGCCCCTTCCTGATTTTTTTTTTGCATATTTGTTACTTAGATGACTCAGATCACCTAAACCAAATTTAATGTTACACAAAGATAACCTGAAATAAATACAAAATGCTTATGATTTCATTTATAAAAGCTGTCCAAACCTGCCTGGTCCTATCATGTCATCCAAATCATGAAAGAACTGTAATTAACTACACTTTTTGAAAAGCTATGTTCAATGTCACTTGCTACACACAGGCCTGATTACTGCCAGACCAGTTGAATCAAGAAATCACCTAAATAGAAGCTGTCTGATAAAGTGGAGCACACTCAAACATCTAAAAAGAAAAAAAAGCAACATCAAGCTGTGATATAAAGAAATTCAAGATCAGATGAGAAACAAAGTTATTGACGTGTGAGTCTGAAAAGGGTTACATAACCATTTCTAAGGCTTTGGGACTGATAAAGGATAAATATTTGTCTTTTTTGATTATCCCCAAGACTTTTGGAGAAATATTTTGCGGACTGATAGAACAAAATTTGAATGTGTCCGCCCTGTTCCATCTGGTGTAAAACTAACACCGCATTTCATAAAAAGAACATCATACCAACAGTCAAACATGGTGGTTAAACATTTTGTATTTACTTGGAAGTGTATTCGGAAGGAGGCAAATACTTTTTCACAGCACTGTATGGTTAATGCATATGACACTCACGGATTGAGTGAATGCCACTTAAACAGGGTAAATACTTTCACTCAAACATAATGCTCCTCCAGAGAAGCTCAAAAAACATGAACATCATTTTTATGGCTTTACAGCATTGCCTTGCTCTACTAATAAGATCTGTTATATATTTCACTCATGCCAAAACTCACCTTCAAATGTCTCCTTGCTAAAGTTGAAGAGTACGACACCCACGTTTCCTCTATAGTCTTCATCTACAACTCCAGCTGAAGGGAACACAAAGACATATCAGTAAAATAACTGACAGCACAGTGGATAAAACATGATCTTCTGACAGTGGTTCTAATTTTACGAAAGTTGGAGTTAACATAAACAAAGACTCACCACCAACATCAATGAAGTGTTTCGCTGCCAGTCCAGATCTTGGTGCTAAGAAGGGAAAAATGAACAGAGTTATGCATTTTCTGTTTTCTCTGAAGCTGATGAAACACAAAAGGGGAGCATAAGTGGCATTAAGAAAGAAGAGTAACGTTACACTGGAGAGTCTACAAACTAAAAACTCACCCACTCTCCCATAGCAGCCATGTGGAACTGCGATCTGAATGTCTGTCTTCACAATGGCCTTGTCCATAGGACTGATGGTGTAATCATATGCACTATTCAAATACACAGAATTAAGGTTAGCTACTATGAGGACTTTGTCTTTCATGCAAGACAACGTGAAATAGGTCGATTCAATCTTTCTAAAAGCAAAAACACAGAAACGTACAACACACTCAGGTCGTTAACTTATACCTGATCACAGCATTCAAGTAAACACTGCTCAAATTAAGTCTTCAGTAAACTCAGACATAAAGTATTACTAACCTGTAGAGGTCATATCCTGCAGCTTTAGATGAACCTCTGGTAGGTGTCGTGGCATATTCAGAAAGTTTAGCAAATTTGAGGACGGGTCTTTGTTCTGCGGCTGTTGTTTCAGTCCTCGGCCTCTTTGATGGAGAAATTGCAGAAGCATCTGTAACTTCTAGGACGGGCATGTTGCAGAGTTTTCAAAATTAAAACGCGTGCACTAAATAATTTATAAAAGACAAGACACAGAGCTGACTAAAACGACATTAAAACCTTCTGCAGCCGTTTCTTGGCGGTCCTACTATTTAAATAAATAAATTTCCCGCGCTGCGAGTCCGCCAAATTAGCTCCTCCTCAAAACACACGTAATCTTAAAGAGACACTCTACTGAACTCTACAAAAACACAAAAAGGTCCCACTTCTTCCACTACTACCGAGCTGCTGATAATTAATATCAGATTTATCAGTTTTAAATCAATAAATCCACAACAAAATAAGTGTGCTCGGTAACTATGGCAACATTTCGTCACCACGTAGCCCTACGAACACAAGTTCTCGCGAGAGTTGTTGGTTTAAATAACAGTTACGCTAGCAACAAAAAACACAAGAAAATATTTGAAGAATATCAGTCGTGACTTTACTTTACTAACGCATTGTTATTGTTGTTTATGCGTTCAGTGCATGATAGCGTTAATCCATCGAACAAAAGCCAAAACGGCCAGTTACAAAACCATAGGTAGGCTCGCAATGCTATCGTCAATAAGCCCTTGACATGGTAACTTTATCCATCCTAATGTCGTGCTTGCCTTTGTTTTGAGTGGGTATCTGAATACGAAACTCCCTTCCCAAAAAATGTGGAACAGCATCAGAAAACGAAGACCATTGTAGCGGAAGACCCCTAAGCAACAGCCGTGTCATATTGTTAGGCACCATAGTCCGCATGCTAACCACTGACTGTGTTATCCCAAAGGTCCTCTCAGCTGATCGTCACACTTCCTGCTCTTCGCTCCTCCTCTTTGTTTTCATCCGCGTGTCAACTCAGATGTTAATCCAACGATTTTGTTTGATTAGAAATATATAAATGTACATAGAGATGTCGACTTACCTGTCTATTTTGTGTTTTGTTTAATAAGCTATACAGTAAGTGAAGTAACTGGTTCCAGATAGATAGATAGATAGATAGATAGATAGATAGATAGATAGATAGATAGATAGATAGATAGATAGATAGATA
>JAUYWH010000018.1:13624434-13640290 GCA_034779795.1 Ctenopoma multispine | reverse complement strand
AGATAGATAGATAGATAGATAGATAGATAGATAGATAGATAGATAGATAGATAGATAGATAGATAGATAGATAATGAATCAGCAATATTCATATTCACTATGTGCATATGACTACACTCGCACAGCAGCAAAAAACTGCACAGTGCAGACCTGCAGGAATGCAAAACTGATCTCAAACTCCTCTGTTGACTCAGATTTCTTTGTTTAAACATAAAAGGCTATTAGTTATGGAGAGTTTTACAAAATATGCAAAAAACATGTAAAAGTAATGTACAAATACTTCCAAACCACCAACAGTATGAAATATGACTAAGAATATCTGCCAGTATCTCATCTAATTATGAAATAAGTGACAAACATAAGAATGGAAAATGTTTTTCTTAATGTTTTATTCCTGGTAATTTTACATTTAAATAGGAAGACAGATAATAGGCTGAAATACATACAGAAATACATACAGAAATTTGGTTAGCAGTCTTTTGTTTTGATTATTTTTTCCTAAGTGCACTATGATAACAATATTTTAACAGTATAATGAGAGACAGGTAAACAGCTTTATACAATGTAATAGCATGTTTTATACTCAGTATATAGAATAGCAAATTATAGCCCTATTTAAAAATGTTCATGTTAGGAAGACATGATTTAGCTTTGTTCAAATAATTTGGAGCTTATGTTATTGCTCTACATGTAATAGTCTTTTCTGTACCTATCCACTCTTGCTAACTTTCACTTTGACCGTGCTCCTTAATTCACATTCAGACTCTGACATCTATGAATTCAGTGTTAAGAAATACATTTTTCTTTAGACTTTCCTTTTCCTTCCTAACCATTAAAGGTTTAATTTAGTAGCCATTTATTCATGTTATACATGTCTGCTCACAGACAAGATGGCAGCTTCACATAGTTCACATAGCACTTCACAAGTAACTCTTTTCTAAACAACAACTTGCCACAAATCTTCCTAAAACAGATCATATTAGACAAAGTTTTAACTGTCACTAAAAATGAGTTTTGACTTTAGTGTCAAACACATAAACATTAGTGTGCTTGACGGCGTGCTTTGTCTTACTTATTTCTTGGCATTTATGTGTTTGTGTGATACAGTTATTTGTTCTACTACTGGTTCAAATGAGAATCATATTAATGCCCTTTACTGGGCTTAGCTAAAAATGTGGACTGTGTTACTTTGGTGATGGTCTGGAAGATTGGATAACACCATAAAGGTTATGTTACACTTTATGAACATTGTTCATTATTATAGTTTATGGCTTCCATTTTCATCTTTTTTTAGCGTCCTACTGCTCTGCTGTTTAGCCTGCAAAGTGCTCATGAGTAGAAAGTAAGCACACTCTTGTGGTTGCCTCTTATGAGCAGGGTCGGTGGCAGGTTCATTGTCAGAATGTCCAGCCAGGCCATGTAGAGGTAACTGGATACAGACTCTTTACGTGCAATGGGCATGCTCCTGCATGGGATAAGAGAACACAGTATTTAACACAGTTACTTCTCACACTGGAATTAATTCAGTCAACAGTTAGGTATACTTACACAATAATTAGATTGGCCGATTTGGAATTTTCCTGAAGCACCTCATTCAGTCGTATCTGGAGGTTGGTCTGTAAAACAGCAGCAGTTATTTTTGAATAATGAAAAGATAATTTTGTTGTTTAATGAGCTATGAAAGTAATACATATTGATGTCTACAAACTATTTAATTGATGCCAGTTGTTTTACCTTATCTTCTAATGTGTTTAGCTCTTTGTCAGTGATTTTGTAGGGGTGTTCCCGCCGCATGGCTTCACCCTGAGCTGTGTCTTTAGACCCCTCATGCAGACGGAAAGGTTCAATCATTTCCTCAAACTTTCTCCAGCTAGAGGAAAGCAGATAAGAACATGGCTGACTCCAGAAAATATTTTTAAAAATTGTATAATATACTGATAATATTACTCTTGCACACACAGCTACCTGTCAGAGCTGGGTTTGACATGGATGTCATCAATGACATTAACATCATTGCAGGAAATTCTGAATTTCTGCAAAAGAGACTTCATCCTGCAAGACAGATCATCGCACACTGATTAACTTTTATATTAAAGTTGGTAATTGTTTTTGCATTTAATGCATAATAATGTATATAATAAGGGGCGGCTGTGGCTCAGGAGGTAGAGCAGTCGCCTGCCAATCGTAGGATCGGTGGTTCAATTCATATGTCGAAGTGTCCTTGGGCAAGATACTGAGATACTGTGTCAGGTCAAGCTGCATAGCAGCTCTGCCATCGGTGTGTGAATGTGTGTGTGAATGGGTGAATGAGAAGCAGTGTAAAGCGCTTTGAGTACCAGCCTAGGTAGAAAAGCGCTATATAAGTGCAGACCATTTACCATTTAATGTGTCCTGTGATTTTGTTGGCTTGTAATTTTTTTATATCTAATAGTTTTGATAATTTGACAAAACTTGTCCACCTTTACTAGTCAATTCAATACTACATATTGAAACCTTTTTTTACTCACTCCTCTTTATCCAGCTCAGTGCGTCCAGGCTGCCCTGCGATGAAAATCCTTAATTTACAATCTTTCCACTTCTTTCTGGTGGTGAGGATGTGGGGGAGTAGCAGGGTGAGACCTGGGAAAGGAGCAATGCATTTTATTGTACATTATATGTATTTCACATTTAGAAAGGTTGTTTCTAAAGGTTGTTTATCTGCTTGTTACCAAGAGTACTAAGATTCATGAAAGCATCTCTAAACAAATTAGCTGTAGCAGTATTATATTATCTAATAACACAACACAATACTTTCAGGTGTCATAATAAATAATATTAATATATAAATATAAAATATATAAAATATAAATAATATAATAAAAGTTTATTCATTCTGGATTTATAATTTATCTGAGGTGTCTCGTACCTATTACAATCTCATAGCTGAGATAGGAGAACCCAACCTACCTCCATCGTCAAACAGCCACCACACATCAATGGTGCCTTTAGGCTGTTTCTTCTTGAACTGAGTGCTGGCCTCCAACAGCCTCTCATTCATCTTGGCAACTTGTGGGGGTGGAGGGCTGCACACTGACACTGTAGGGAGAAAGAAATATGAGAAACAAGTCCAGGATGAAGGGGAGGAACTTTAGGAAGGAATGTGACTTATTGACAGAGCATAGAATTTTAAGTTGGATGGAGAAAGTAGCAAAAACTATTAGAGAGATTATATACATCAGTACAACAATCATCTCTTAGGCTCAGTGTTCCATTGAATGTGATGCAGATACTAACACTATCTTTTTAAGATACAGCTCAGGGGTTGTGCATGTATGTGTGTGTATATGATGTTGAGACAGAAACTGATTGAGTGAGAGGTTGAAAGAACCATCTGCTGTCTGGGTTAAAGAGCTGCTCTTAAGAGAGGCTCTTCAAACTGGAACAAATGCGACCACCTTATTGGATTACATCTTTAGTGGGAGCACTTCATTCAATTATATCTGCATGGGAGTGGAAGGAGTTTCCAAAAATATGTGGTTTCATCTTTAAAGCTATTATGTAAGGCATTTTATTCTCTGACTCAGTGGAAATATGAGCCTGGCAAGAGAGTAATTAAAGATCATACTCATTTATTAGTGAGACCTTTACATATCTTGGACTGAAGCCTCTCTGAATTGTCAACTATGATCTCTAGATGGATACCTCTGGTCGTGAGCACTTGCTGAGAGGATTTCCTGGACTTCCTGAACAGTCCTCTTGGTTTCTCTCTGTTTGCCATCATCTCATTCTCCAGTTCTTGCTGTTCCTTTGCTGCCTTTAGCATCTCCTCTGAAATACAGAATCAGTAAAATGCAGTCATTGTGGATGTCTTAGATTAGATTTCTGCACAGGCACAGCTGTTAACTGGTAGTTATTTTAGCACCTTATCTGTTGACTACCTGACCTACAGTTATGCTTTGTAGTCTACAGAACAAAGTGTCCAGGCTTATCAGTCTGATTTTATTTTATTATAGACAGTGTAATACAATAGTTATTATCAGAATAAACACTACAGTGTCAGTGCTGTGTTGGACAACTGCTTTTGTTAGTCCATACTAGTCTCTCAAACAAGTGGCATTTTATGAAGAATTCTTGTCTGTTCTATGTTGCTATGTAGCACTTATGTTTGTTTTTTTATTTATTTTATGTTGTAAAGTCTCTTATTTTCTGTCAGAGTTCAATGCAAGAGCCCTTTTAGATGAAAGCACAAAACTTAAGAAAAGCTTCCATAATGACCTTCTGCCTCGATAATGTGCGACACATCAAATCCCTGGTTCATTCTCAGGATCACTGTCCCATACTCAAAGTCAAAAGCATCACTGTCAAAAAAGAAAATTGAATGAAGACACCAGTTTAGCATACACATTGATGATTATCAATTTAAATTATATGGTATGTTATTATGTCTCATTGTGTGTGTTTGTGACTTACTGCAGTACTCCCACATAATTGTGCAGCATCTCTGCACCCACGGTCCTCCAGTCTCTCTTGAATCCTATTATTAATGTGTTTGGCCTCATACGGCCAAGGCCAGAAGCCTGTAAGGAAAATCACAACACTCACATTCTAAAGATAAAAACCTTAATTAACTGGAAACTCCAGAAGCTTTCAAAATGTCCTAAACAAGAAGGCAGTGAAGCTGTTTTACTGGCAGAAGTTATGATCACATCACTCGGCAGATCTCACTTTGTCTGCTGGGACTCCAATTCAATACAGTGTTAATCAATTATAGCTTTTAATCTGCTGTGCTGTTTGAAGTAAGCAATCCTGACAATGAACCAAGTCCTTATCTCAAGAGTGAGATAGCCAGAGCCATAAGACTGTTTTCTTGTTCCTCGTTCACTCCCTGCTTTTGTCCCTTCTGCACTAATATTCTGGTCAGAGCCTAATGACTGGTCTAGACAGGTGTCATAACACAATAATAGATACTTAATGTTTTACTGCGAGAAAGAAATGGGTCAATAAAAGCTGTTTCTGCAGTATTTAAATATGTCAATCGAAACTTGCAGGTTACACATTAATTGAATGGATTTTTCTAGGTTAGTGGGTTTGTTGTTCATTTTCATAAAAAAATGTTTTATACAATGAGACTGTGCTGACCTGCAGCAGTTTCTCAGCTCCTTCCCTGAAATTGTCACATGCCACACCAGTATAAAATGCCTTGCGTCTGGTCTTCCTAAGCCACAGCTGGTTCTTCTCCATGTTGCCATTCATCTCTTCTAGGGCCTTTGTTCTCGAGCCCTGGACAGGACAAAACATACATCTGTGTGTGAGTGTATTTGAGAGATAAAGAGATTCCATGTGAACCTTTTTAATATTCAGAAGACATAGCTAAACTTTAATCTTAGGTAGCCAGACTTTTGGCATTTCTCTTATGCCTGCTTGATATTCGCTGCAATCTCCTCTGCATTTAAAGCCTGCACCCTAGACAATTCAAATTTGCCTAATACACAAATTTGTATTTGAAAAAAAGATTTACATTATATCAACGTAAAGATTTGAGAAGATGACATGTCACATTTCACAAACTTACCACAAACATTTCACAGATGAGACAGAGTCCAAAGTTCTTAGTGAAGGAGTGAGCCAGGTCTAGAAGAGCTGGTCTGGTCCGTGCTGAACCTGTCAGTACTAACATCTGAGGCCTGAGAAAAAGACAGGAGCGTGTTGCAGTGTCACTTTGTATTTTAGGATTCTGAAGATGTCCTTTATCTTGAGGTTTTTAGTTTTTTTGTTAAACTGTCAGTGTGTGCGTTTTGTATAAATTGTATTATTTGGTTTTGGATTTTATATTTGCACACATACGGTTTTACCTAAAGTTCTTGACGTGATCCTCTACACCAGACAGAGAGAGAGCGTTGTTGACTGCGCTAACGAATGTCACCGCCTGCGTAGACGAACCCCAGTTCACATCTGGAGAAAAGGCAAGGGTCTGAACAGGTTATTTCTACCACGCTTGCATCGCGAATGTACTTTCAAGCATTCAAACATATATACACACACAGCTCACCTGGCTTCTTAACTGTGACATAAATGTAGAGGAGGATTTCAATGCCATATGTGAGGAGCGCAGCCCACCAATTGATAACAAACATAACAACACAGCAGAGCACTGCACCCAGCAAAGATAGCCACATGTTGTAGTATTTATATGCTGGTCTCCAACCTGGGAAAAGCATGACAGAAGAAAAACAAGTTTAAGTAACTATTTCAAGAGTGAAGAGAAACTAACCAAAATGTAATTATCAAAAGCCACTGAATTTGTCTGAGCTAATGTCTTAAATCAGATGCTTCTTATTTTAATATATTGAGTCACTTAGAAATAATATCTGATACAAAAAGCAAAAAAGCAAATAAGCCTAGTGGTTGATTTTTTTTATATATATTACCTGTTTTGTCTGGAGACTCACCTGGAGACTTGGCGTAGGATGCATGGAAGCAGGAGAAATTGATGAGAGCATAAGATGCCAGAAAGAAGTTTGAAATGATAGGAGCGATTGCGTTGAGATCCCCTATAAAACAAATAAAACCTCAGTGAGTAAGGACAAGACAATGTTATGGTCAAGCCATGATAGACAATTGAACTGACCGATGAGAATAAAGGCCACAGAAATAACAAACGTGAGCACATAGCCACGGATTGGCTCGTTGTTCTTGCCATGTCCCTTGGCAAAGAAGTACAAAGCCTTGTAAATGTTGTCCTTACACAGAGCCTGAGGAGAGACAGCACTTAGGTCATTTAGGTGTTTTCAGGACTTAAGAACAATCATTTAGTTGCGGTTCCTTTAAAACACAAGAGCACTAAATGTAGAAAAATATGGCGACTTTCTCACCTGGAAAACTTTGGGTGCACTGACAAGAGAAGCCAGGGCTGAAGAAAGGGTAGCTGAGAATGTTCCAGCAATGATGAGAGGCCCAAAACCAGACACCATGGTCATCACCTAATCCAGAGATGAGGAGAAGAGAGGGTTAGAGGCAAAACAAGACCCCCATTGAGTGTGTGGTTAGGAATTTGGAAATGCATACCTGGAAGTTGTTCATCAAGCCAAAGTTGCATTTTTCCACATCACAAGAAGAGAAATTATAACCGAGCTCACAAGCAGCTAAGGCTGAACCATTACATGGTACTCCGGGAGTAATGAGGTCAGTTATGTTTCCTGTGGCATCGCGGACAACAGTGGCAGCTGATCATTTGAAGAGAAGAGAAGATGTATGCAAGAAATTATGTTTTAAAAGATATATATATATATATATATATATATATATATATATATATATATATATCCAATATAATAAAAATGTATAATGTTTTTAGAATTATTTTTAGAAAAAATATCTCCTGGGATGCACAACAGTGAATTCTAATAATAGCTCTCTATTAAGGCATTATTTTTTATAAATATTTATTATAAATATATAACAACAAAATAAAAAAACAAAACAAAAAAACGTTAGTGTAATATTTTATGCATTATTTTACTTACAGACACAAAGAGCCACAGCAAGGTAAGTGATACCAGTGATCAGGATGGCCAGCAAGGTACCTTTAGGTAATCCTCCTTGGGGATCCTGTTAAATAGCACAGATCTGTGTTAGAAGATTCTGAAAAAAAGCTGTAAATCTCAAGATTTACAGCAAAAAAAAAATGCAGCTGTTCAAATATTTCTATGCACCATAACATATAGGCACAGGTATTCTGACCTTTGTATAAAAAACATACCCGCAAGTCTCCAGAGATGTTGGCTCCAGCCAGGATCCCTGTTGCAGCAGGGAAGAAAATGGCAAACACCGAAAAAAAGGTCTCACCATCGCGAAAAGCAGGCATGAAGTTCTCTGAGAAGACTTTTGCTGTTAAAAAGAGAAAGAGAGAGAAGAGAAAATAGATAGGGAATGGGAAGAAATCTTCACCTCCTGTTGTTGTTTGTGTGATGAAGATTGTTTTTGGAAAAAGTGTCTTACAATCATAATTGAAGAAGCCTTTGGATTTCTTATCTGCAGTTGCAGGAATGACTGTTCCTACGAATACATTCACTATGGCCACCAGCAAGATGATGAGTAGAACAACCTGGGCCTATAGAGACGAAATAATTACATGATAAAAGCTACAGTTGCACATATTACCACATTAGAGATTTGCATAACACCCAGCATGATGTTGGTCTGTGACCTTGGCCTCCCATTCCATTCCAGCAACAGATATGGCCAGCAGCAGCACCACTGTAATACAGCCAATGATTCTGATGTCATTTGTTGCATCCACCATGATGGCAGCGTGTTCCTAAGTGCAACAGAAGGGGGGAGGAAGCACTGATAAGTATATAAACAGATATCTTGGACTGCGACATTTCCTCAGTTAATTCTACGGTCACCTCATCATAACAGCATCACAGACCTGCATCAAGTCAACCACAGTCTCAGCAAATCCCACCACATACATGGCCACTGCCACCGCGTTGGCAAAGGCAAAGATTAGACCAATAGAGCCGCCAAACTCTGGTCCCAAACTGCGAGATATCAAATAGTAGGCTCCTCCTGAAATGAAAAAATTAAACCCACACATAGTGAATGATTAATCACCATGTCACTGATTCATTGATTTACTGTGAGGCCAAGTTAAGTAGATTATAAAACAGAGGTTTCAAGAGGTGACTTTTGGTTAGTTTCTGAGCTTTGTGCCTTTATCTATACACAGTGGCCTCCTGGTCATTCTATTCTCTCTGTAAAAGATTTTATGTCAGTACCAGTGTGTGTCATCTCAGACTGTAAGGATTTATAAATAATGTTTTAACTGTGACAGTGGAACTGCATCTGTTTTATGAGTCATGAGTGAAATGCCCTCCTAAAAGATCAAGTCATGTTGATTCTAGTTAGTTTGTCAGTCTGCTTTTCTGATTTTGAAGTCATTGTGGATTGACAATGCACTGACTCACCTCCTCTGACCACACCATTAGTGCAAATGGCAGACATAGAAAGACCAGTGATGGTGGTGACCACACAGCTGAGAGCGACAACCACAATTCCCAGACCTGAAATGCAGACGTAAAATTATTTTGAATGTGTTCAAATCAAATCAAATGTAGGTGCTCAGTCCCAAAACATTCTGACTATGAAACAAAACCTTTGTACCCACAGTCACCTTTAAATGCTGTGAGAGTCAAGGTCCCAGAGGAATCTGCAGGCTATAAGTTACAGCCATCTTCTGATCCTGCTCTACTTACTGCCTGCAGCGTCCTCTGTCTTTCAAAACCGTTTAGTTACGCCACCTGAACAAAAGCTGCTAGCAATCAATAGGTTCTTAAGCAAAGAACACATTCATGAAGCTATTCACACAATTCATCCTGTCTCCTTCTCTTCTTGTTCTCTCCTACATATGACTCATAAATGTTTGGTGTTAGGTGTAGATTATTATGGGAGCTCAGAAAAACAGGTTAAGTTGAATCTGCCCCATTAAACCCATTCACTTCTGATGCCCAGAGGACTATGTAATCCTTTAATTGCTCCTGTCCCTGGAATTATTGGTAACAAAACACTGACATGTGAGATCTGTCATCCTGGTTCAACTGATAGAGAAGGTCTTTAATGACAGATACACTCAATCAAGTCAAGTTTATCTGCATCACGTACTTAACCAAATTACCTTTTTTTTAGGCCTACGTTGGTAACTGTATTATGAGGAGCTTTGTATCTCCATGTGTCTCATCTGACCAACATGTATTTTCTTGTCTCACTCACCCCAGCCAGCCTGACCAAAAACCCAGGACAGACGGATGAACAACATGACACCCCAAATGTTCAGCATGCATCGTACCTGTGGAAAAGAGGAACAGTTCTTCAGTCTAGGTTATCATCTCTCTGTGAGCTATTCTTAAATATATTTATATATAAAGTAGATAACTGTAACAACAGTTAAATAAACAGTTACATAAAATATCTCAAATTGGTCAAATAGAAGTACAGAAAATACAAAAATCTCCTCCTCTAGATTACATTTTGGCATGCAGTGAACTATAGCCTAGATTTTCATCTTATGTCAAATTTCTTCCTTATATCCTGCAACAAATTAAGTTAGCATCTGAGCATATAAATTACATTAGTAGTTTGTCAATTTTTTGTGGTTCTAAGGTGAAATAAGATATAATTTGTTGTCACAATGCACTTGGTTGCCACACTTTTAATTACCTGAAGAAACCAGGAATCCATGTGGTCTAGGGTTTAGAGGGTAACACACCCCCTGTGCAACAAATCTTTTTTTGAGGGAAAAGTAGACACTGATCCATCATTTACTCTCACTTGAGAAAGATGAGGATGTAGCCTAATTATTGTTAGTAAAAATAATCTCTGTGTGGGCTATTTTAAAATATTTCTCTTCATACCTTCTATCTACCTCTGATCCCTGATGTAAAACTTTGGCTTTATTATTAAGACATGTAGAGTGGAGGCTTTATATATGATGTGCTTTGTATTGTAAAGACTGTGGAAGGAACGTTAATCCCGAAATGTCAACTTTTGGAATTATGTTTGCGCTGCAGGATCATCAGTGTGCTTTGCACTTTTTTTGCTGTACTTCTCTTGCCTGTTGTATAAGATCCTAATGGCTCGTGCAGTTGAGCTTGATAGCCACAGCTTTCCAAACATTTTCATGCCTTTTCTTGATGTTTCTGACAATCACCCAGTTACTCCTAGACTCTGGTCTTGATAGCCCCACTAAACTCTTGTGTGTGTTTTCGAGATCCAAGGGGCCTCTACTTGCTGGGTCATAATTACATGGAGCGAGCCTACTTAAAGCAGAGAAAACCCATCAAGACCCATCATGACTCACCAGGACGCCCCTTATCCAGCCAAACTTTACTACTCCTTTGTCGCTGTCAGCGGGAACGGCAGACTCCAGATCATCAGAGTGGGTCCCATCACTCCCCTGGCCATCGTCTTCCACAGTGTCTGGCACAGAGATCGCTCCATTCTGCTGGAAAAATGTCCAGGCAAATGTAAGGGGAATTAAACATATAAATCTGTCTATATATACTGTATGTAACCGGGATTCATTCTGTTTGTGTTTCAGCATTTCTGTCCTAATATACATTGTTCAATTGTACAAAGACGAGTGCTGTAATGAAAAAGTTGCAGCCTCTGGCACAGAGTGTTTTATGTCCCCTCATAACAGGGTACAGAGTATATTTTAATGTAATGTGATACACAGAGGAGGACTTGGCTAAGGAGATATAACCACAGTGGTTTGATTTGCCTGAAGATTAATAAAGCGTTTTCAGAGACATTGTCCTGGTGTGTGTCTGTCCTTGAAAATACAGGATAGAAATGAAGAGAACAACACAAACCTCATTTTAACTTAACTTAATAAATACTGACTATTTCTGACACTTATTCCCTGACATCTGATTTAATAAGACCTCTCAGATGTGTTTCATTTCCATTTACTGAAATAAAAACATTTGGCAACATGTTGCAGTTGCATGGAAATTTGTGATTATATAAAATTACTTTGTTGAGCCATTCAAATAGACTTCATGTGTGTGTGTTTATAACCACATATGACACCATTAAATGTACCATAGTTTTACTGCTCCATGATAATAGATTTTAGTATAAAAATGAAATGACACATAGTTTCTTTAATTTTTTGATGGAAAGGATCTGTAGTTTTTCAGTTCAGAAGTGCTACTTTAGTTCAACCTATAAAACCTAAATGGTCTAATAACCCTTTCTCTTTTGTAACACAAAGCAGTAAAACGGCCTAAAACAAACTCTCAAGAATGTCAGCTGTTCTGATAGCATTTTTAGTAATAATGTGTCCTTTCCAGATTCACAAAGACATCATGATTGAATTGTAACAGTAAATGCTGCTGTTTGGTATGAACTTAAAATATAGTCTATAAATATCTAATTTCACTCTGTTTTAAGTCTTTAAAGTTAAGTGAATGGACTGCATAGATCAGGAGCAGAACAAAACCTGTGGTCACGGAGTCAGTAATTTGCATTTGGCACTCGGGGAGAAAAACAGGTGTAAGCTACTTTCTGCAGAAGGTGAGGTGAAGGACAGACGTGAGCAGTAGAGGTGGAAACTGGCTGAAGAGCATGTATTACAAGGAAAAACAGAAGGACAAGAAGAGAACATGAGCTATGAGGATCATATTCACCAACTGCACATATCCACCAACTGCACTCACCTTCTGAAACACATCATGGAGCTCCTGTAGGGATGGTCGCACAGCCCGTTGACCACTTACACTGCCTGCGTTACGATAGAAGTCAATGTTGGGCATTCTGTCCAAAGTGTCATGACCAAAGGCACTGACCACCGAGGGCCTGACTGCCCTGTGTTCTCCATTAGAGAAGCTGGACTCTTCATAGACAGGTGGTTCATCCAGAGTGGAATCATAACTTGGGTTAATGTGCTCGCCTCCTTTAGACTTGAATCTCTCCATTGGGAATGCTGAAGGAGATTCTCAGATTTAAACAGTACAATACAACAGAAATGTTGCTCTTACGTCTTCAGTCATCCAGTAGTGTTTTTAAAAAAGCATTAACTGGAGTGGTTCTGCTTGCTTATTGATGTATAGTTCAAGCCAGGATGAAGCTCACAGAGATCTCTTCTGCTACTCTGAGCTTGTTGTGCGTAAGCTTGGTTTATCTCAGATGGCCTACCTTTATAACCTGCATCCCAGGGTCATACACTGGTTGCCAGCTATTGGACAACCCACTGGATCAACCCTCAGAAAACTGAACGAGGGGTGTCACATATGTCCTTGCTCAATCCCAGGGGACACAAAGGCATTGCTTAACGTTTAACCAAGTCATAAAATCCAACCGAGAGATAAAGGCGCTCATTGCTTTCTGGAGTTCTGGAGAATTGATTACTAATAGCACATGTTGCTATGTGGTGGCAGTTTATGGTGCTATTGGCATTCAGACAGAAAAAGGTAAATTTAATATGTGGGTGAGGGATAGAAAAATATTAATGTCATAACCAGTAGGACATAAATATTGAATTAGTGTGATAACAATAGGGAAATGTTATCGTAAAAAATCTCTTATAGTGAAAAAATTATTGGGCCCATAAGATTTTTATAACTGATTAAATGAATGTTATCGCTACTGATTTTCATTCGTACAAAGTGCTAAGAGAGAAACTTGACAGGTTGTCTAGTGCAGAAGGAATGGCAGTATTCATGAGGAAAATGAGAGTTAATATGAGACCATGAATTACAGGAACATGCCAGAGGCACTTTTTTTATAGCCGCATGACTTCTAAAGTGCCTTTAAAAGACCTCTTAACAGGTAAACTTCCTTATTACTTATACACCAGTGTGATTTATGCACACAGTGAAAAGCGGACTAATGACTTGAAATCTGACCTTGGCTGTAGTACGGGCTGAGAAAAATATTACAGCACGTGTTTTATGTGAAGAGTTAAAAAAATGGATTGTCAGCTGCATAATGCTGATCGGATTCAGAACACAGTGGTTCAGAATTATTATGATTTATTTGATTGTTACAGCTTTCTACAAGAATGACACTGACTGCTGTGTAAAGAAAAATAATTCACAAGGAGCATAATGACTTCCTTTCTGTCTCACATTCAATTCTTTGTAACATAATCACACTGCAACAGGTTTAGTTTTATCTGGTAATAGTGATATTAATTCTCTTCTTTGTGTCAGATTATACATTTATTTAATCTTAATAAATTGATATTTTGAGCTACATTGTGTCCAGGTCCCAGTGACACCAGAGTCTAGACTGGAGATTGAGGTGATTTCTTTTTATTATCAGGACTGCTAGACTTGAGTACTACAGTGCTCCTCAGAAAACTGCCTATATGAGTTGCATGAGAGTGCATATACTCCAGTTTGTACAGAGAACAAGTTAATCTGCACTATGTTTAATTTCCAAAAGGCTCAAAAAGAACCCCACTGCAGTATCTATCAAACCTTACTCTGTTCACTGCAGTGTGTCTTTGGTTAAATACAGACAAGCAGATTTGATTCCTGATATCACAAACATCTTAAAGAGCTTTGATGTATAAAAAGCTAAGTTACTTGTATAACTTTTCTGAGCTATTGGTCCAGTCAGTGTCAAGCATAATATAATCTGTAAGTCTGTGCTACGGTTGGGCTGTTGCCCACTCAGCCACAAGCATGTTTTTGAAAATGCAGCTATTATAATGTAATATTTATAATCAGTTTATATGTAGTTCAATTTTTTTCATATACATTTATTTCATATCATATAAATAATTCATTTCAATAATTAAAAACATCAATAATTATTTTGTATGTTTACTTAATAAACATGTGGTTTCAGCTTTGTTTATATATAATATATATATAGAATATTAATATATATATAGAATATTAATAATAGTAGTGTTTATTTTATTAAGAAAACGGAAAACATGAACCTGCAAACAACCAACTATAAGATATCAATAAAATGAATGTATTAGTTCATTCCAAAGTGAAGCTTTGAGTCAATTAAAAGTAAATAATTAAACACAATTGCTTTATAATCATTAATAATTGTGTTCACACAGGACTCTGCAGGTGTTAAGTCCAAGTCTAAATTCCAACACACTCTTAGCTCAACCCCTCAGATTCGACAGGGTTCTCATTAACTTGAATTAACTTGGTTACAACTTGTTTCTGCACACCGAGCATCAGGCATTTGTGAAGGGGGGCCATCAGATTTCTTCAATATGTCTAGTAAATGTATGCAGTATGAATCAAAATTGCTAACAATTAACCTCTTCAGTTAAAAAAAGGAAACATATTAACTGCAGTATTCTCCACTATTTCACAGTTTTACTAATTAATGTACTAAAAGTATTATTAATTGTTGTTTGGATAGGTTTGGTAAAAGAAAGGCTATTATCTCCTGTCGCATCTCCTGGTCTTATCACAACAAATCTGGGACACAGTGTGTGAGGTCCGAAGACCACAAGTAATAAAACTGATGATTGATAATCAGTGAAAGCTAAGGTTCGCTGTTTGGCTGACTCATTGATCTTTTGCTGTAACAAGGATTCTGTAAGCACTGAGCTATATTTTCTGGGAATTCAGCTACTAAAGTGCAATTACATTAGTGTCTAATTATGTATGTGTTCCAAGGAAGTATAGCAACATGAAAGATTAATATTTGTAACAATATAACTTATATCTATTGGCTGTTGCATGCAGAAAAACTTGAAATGTGTACAATTACAACTGTAATTGTAGGCCCTGCTTGGAAAATGACCTGATAATAATTTCATTTCTATTCTATCTATCTAAGATTAAATTTAACCTTTTTTAATTTAAAGGTTAAAATTATTTTTAACAAACCTCAGGTTTTCAGGTTAATTTTTATTCTGGGGTTACTAGGTCTAGGTGTTTTTTTTCCAAAAATAGATTTCAGATAAGGATTTCACATAACTGACAGAGATAATGGTAACAATAATGACTGCATTCCTAATGAATGGCTTGTCCTCTGAAAGTGAACTGGCCACAGGACAAAGGCAGGTTCTGCAGATCAAAACCTGCCTTTTAAACACATTAACTCTGCTGGATTATCACCTCTCTATCTATTATCATGCACACTTACAACCTATGAGAATCTAAATGTACCAATTTTATTGTCATACATTTTTATTACCTCTCTCTCCTCTCATCCAGTGCTCCCTCGCGTTTACTCTGTCTGTTGCAGTACAGAGAAAGCGAAAAAACTTTAAATGTCACTTATGGCAGTTTAGTCTTGAATGATTGCCACCTCTTCTTGTGGGCCCACCACCCGCAAGAGGGGCCATAGAGGTCGGGTGCGCAGTGCTATGGGTGGTGGCCGAGGACGG
>JAUYWH010000018.1:13596251-13624334 GCA_034779795.1 Ctenopoma multispine | reverse complement strand
TTCCCTGCTTAGGCTGCTGCCCCCGCGACCCGACTTCGGATAAGCGGTTGATAATGGATGGATGGATGGATGGATGATTGCCACCTAAAATGTTAAGCTAATATGTAAACTGACCTTGCGTAGCCTATTTTATTTGACATGCTCTACAGACTGCAGTAAGACACCCAAAAAGTTAACCGACACTATGTAAAGTGAACAAATTCTATTTATTTTACACTGAATCAAATCTATATCAATGAGAAATCTCCACCACCAGCTGAGCAAGCAACAGGTCAGAAGGCGCACATTCTGTCATCATGATATGCCACACACACACACTCACACACAAACAAGTGCTCTAATGTTTCTAGATGAAGGCACATAAACCCATTGAAGGTCACAGTAAGGCAGATTCACAGCACTAAGGAGAAACCGTAGACCGTAGAAATTAGCAAAGGGACACTCAAGATTTAAACCGATCAACCGAATTACAGAATCTCTGTCTTTTTCTGTCTGGAAGGAAGAGAGCAGGTGAGAATGGGTGAGGATGGCTATTAAAAGGAGGAACAAGATTTTCAGGTGCAGTACTGACAGACATCCCACCACCATTTTCCATGTGACCTTTTCCTCTGCAGACAGGTAGTGAGAGTTTCTCTTTGTCATTAGAAAACGAGCAGCGCTCTAAGAGAGTCCATCATAGTTTCTAAATCTCATTTCCCTTAAAACTTCTTTTGCTTGATTGCACTTGAGAGATGGAGCTATTCACTGTCCATAAATCAATATCATCATATGTCTTTGGAGACATGCTGTCAAAAGTAAACAGTTTTCTTTCATGTAATTGTAGCAACATACAATTTACCATCCCTCAAAAACAGCAGCAGTACAAACTCTGAGAGTTGTTTTTGCATCATTTAGAAACAGTAACACCATAATGTAAATCACAGTTTGTTCAATTCCCTTTCACTGTGTTATTTCAAAAACCAAGACACCACAGAAAAAGGCTTGTACACGCAGAAGCATAATCCCTTTGGATCACCAACAAATTGGACTGGATTAGTCCACAAAGCACTAATTTGACATAATACCCTGTATACAACCATGCAGTGTACATTTGTGCAGAACAGCTCCGCTTATCAATCTGAAATCACACGAGGAATTGTGTCCCTGAGTCTTCAGGCTATATCTAAATAATCCCACTACATCCTCATTTCCCATCCTGTTCTCTGAGCGTCCAACTCCTCTCATCTATAGACATTCAGCATATAGGTATGGGTTAAAGGGAGCTTCAGCCATTTCTCTGTAGATCAATGGGCTGGAATGCACATCCCTTGGGAGAAGGACAGAGAATATGAAACAGCATCTGCCTCCCATTTGGTCAGACACACAAAACAGACATGTAGTCACATACAGTAGAGATTCCACACTGGTTCCCGAAATAACAGTGCACACTGATTTATAAACATACATAGCTTCATTGTCTTAGTTGAGTCTTTGGTAGAAAGGGGTCCTAATGGTGTGTTAGTGTCAAGTGAAAGGGTTGTGCAGGGCTGTTTCTTAAGTGTGTTTGCATGTGTGCAGGTGTACTCATGTCCATGTGTGTGCATGGTCCATGTGTGTCTATAGGCATATGTTTTTTGTGAAGGTGTTTAAAAATGTCCGTGTGTCCCTGTGTTAAGTAAGGGCATACTCAAAAGTCCCTTTCTCCAGTCCCTCAATGCCGTCAGCCCAGTTGGATGAGGGCATACTGCTGTAGGGGTCCAGCAGGATCCTGAAACACCTTACTATCAGCAGCCCCAGGAATACCAGTAGCATCCCCACAAAGGCAAATGCTGTCTTCTGTTCCAGAGTGAGAGAGTGCGCCATCATGTCGTTTCCGCTCATGGCAGCAAGGGAGTGGTTGTAGTGGACACTAAACATGGTAAACCAACATCTAGGTTCCTCATCTCTCCTCTGATAGGGTCAGGTGTTTAGAAGCCTGCATGATACCTGTACAGAGATTACATAATTGCTTGAGATTAGTGTTCTCCTGCCTCTTGTGCAGAGAGGATCCATTAATCAACCTATTTAAATACTATCACATTTAATGCATATACTGTGCAGGCAATGAGAAGTAAGGATGCAGATATGGTACATGAAATGCAGAAATTCTACAATTAAATGTTGAGCTTACAATGACTATGAAGGCTTATTGGTATTTACATTTAGCCTTTATTACATTTGGTATCAAACAAATGTCCAGATACAATCATTGTATCAATCTGCTCCTGTTCAAAACGCAAACGTGAACAGAGGAGTGAGGCATACTAAAGGAAAATTGGTTCAGGAAGAGGAGCCAATGCCATGACTGCATTCCTTTAAGTTGTGTTAGAATCACAATGTGTCGCAGTGCATAGACAGCTGTTAAACATAGGCAAACCAGTAAGGTATCAGTGAGAACGGCACATCTCATGAAGAAGTGATATTATACATGTTTGGTTTAAAAGAATAGGACCTCTACCTGTTGAGTTTGAACAGATGCCTGCCAGACAGTGTAATCCACTGGACAACAAACCGACTGAGTGATTGACCAAACACAGTGTGATCACTAAAGTAGAAGTATGCTTGTGTCATTCTTTTCCTCGCAAATTGTTCACATGGACACAAGCAGCAGGTGGCTCAAGCGAGAGGAAGCAGGATTAGGTGTGAGATGAGAGAGGGGGATGCTATGAAGAGAAAGAATTGGAAAAGACAGACAAGGAAGAAGGAAGTAAAATGATGAGGAGGACACTGCACAAGTATGCTTGGTGGGAGAGAGAGAGAGAGAGAGGCGAGAGGGAGGGAGTGAGGTAGGGTGAAAGGGAAAGGAGAGACTGCATTGACAGATTCTCTAGTGTGGATATCTAAGGAAGAAAAAACTGGCGTCTCACCATTATTATTGTTCCATCCTTAAAGACCTGTTGCTGCTGTTTCCTGCAAGCAACTCCTCCATCTTGGTACCCTCAGACATATATCCATTAGTCCATCCGTTGTTGGCATACTGCATGTAAGGGCACTGCATGTGCTAGGATAACCTCTCATCTAAACAAAAGTCTTGAGATAAAGACAGAAAGGAAGAGGCGAAGGAAGGGCAGGATCAACCTGTGATGTCTGTCTCTTCTCAGAGATACAGCTCCTCTCCTCATGCTCCCTTACTTGCTGCCTCCTACTCATTATCATTCTGTTTCTCTAGCTCTCCCTCCAGAAGCACGCACACGCTTGCTCCTGCTGCATGGCAACCACTTGTTAGTCTCACTCAGCTGCTTTGCTGCCTCAGTCATTCACAACACTCCCCAGAGCAGGGCAGATGCAGCAGTACAAACAAGCAATCTGCCTCTTCGTTTTCTTTCCTCTTCATTCTCTCTTCCTTGTCTTATTTTGCTTTTCGCAAAATGACTCCACCAAAATGTGACAGGAATATCATAGCCTAGCCAGCAGGAGAAATGCTGCCTCTTGCTGCTCCTAGGCGGTAAATGCTGCTGCAAAGGTATTTTTGGTACAGCACAGCATTATCCTCTAAGTCTGGTTTGATGATGTGCTTTAATTGGTGCAGTTTGCTGTGGTAAAATTGAATTAAGCCCTCTGCTTAAAGGCATACACCACTTTGTGACAGTGGTGCAGTGACTTGAATCTAAGGCTAAAACAAACCATGAGGGACACGATCAAGAGTGATGTGCAATAATTCATGGCTCAACAGTGGTAAGAAGAGCTCAATGTTTCTTTTTTGGTTATAGAAAGCAAAATAATTGCCAGAGAAAGGCTTCTTCATTGAGTTCACTCAGTTGTATGCCTCTGCAGTGCCTTTGAACCATCCTTTTGCTTGAGTCAGAAGCTGTTTCTAGTCTTGCTTTATTGCACTGTTGAAACTCTGATGTATTTGGGTAAAAACAGGTTGCGTGGCACCACTGAGATTTATTGATGGCGTCTGCTACTCATTCATTCATTTCATTTCACATTCTTTTAAACGACAGTTCTAGCAAATGGGATGAGAAGATGTTGGATTGTACAGATAATTATATCATTAATTATTTTACAGTGCTGCCATCATGTCAATTTAAAGGGCAAAATGGAAAACAAAATTACTGTGCAGATTCAATACAGATGTTAGAACATTTTTGTATAAAGATATTAGTGGAGTAAAAGTGCATCAATCACCAGTTTTAAGAAGGATACATTGGCTTGGCTGTCACTGTGCATATGGCTCTTGGAATTAGTAGATTATTGGTATTACTGGTATGAATTGCACTAGAAATTAGAAAAACAGCACTGTGGCACTTTAATCAGTACCACAAAAAAACACATAAAAACATCAGCATAGTATTCAGGTATTCAGGGAATTATTGTTTCTAAGTTATGCTTGTTGTGCTTGCTGTTTTCAATCGTCCATAGAAAAAACAAAAGTAAAAATATTCTACTAAGAAAATAATAAACAAATAATAAGTTTGGACACACCTTCTCCTTCAGTGGATTTTCTTTCTTTCTGTCTTTCTTTTTATTGTTTTCAGCATTGTACATTCATGCTGAAGAAGATAAAATTATGACAGAACAAATATGTAATTATGTAGTCAACAAAAACTGAATGGTTTTCAGTTCACAGACTGCCTTGTCAAGATTTAATTTCTGACATTTCTTGCCTTCTTAATGTGCTTTATCCCATCAGTGGTCTTGTTCAGACAAAGGGTGGCTACAGAGTCACAGCTCTATTAGTGCTACTACAACTCCTGTACAAATCCATATTATGGCAAGAAACACAGAAGTTAAGTAAAGAGAAAAAACAACCCAGCATTACTTTAGGAAATGAAGGTGAGACAATCTGAAAACTGTTCTTTGGTCTGATGAGTCCAAACTTTTGGTTCTGTCTGCTGAAAGGATGGTTCCTGAACGTGTGGTTTCTGCTGTAAAGCATGGGGCAGGAGGTGTGATGGTGTGGGGTCGCTTTGTTGGTGACACTATTGGTGACTTATTTAAAATTGAGGATACACTCCACCAGCATGGCTACCACAGCATTTTGGAAAAATTCCAGATGACTGCCGACTGAGAGAATACCAGGAGGTTGCTGTCATCAAAGCAAAAGGTGACTACTTTGAAGAATGAAAAATATAAATCATGTTCTGGGTTGTTTAACACATTTTTTTTACTACATAACCCCATATATGTTATTTTAGCTTGGATGTCTTCAATAGTAATGTATATGTTGAAAAATAATAAAAATAAATTAAAAAAACAATAAAGAGAATGTGTATCCCAACTTTGCACAGGTAGTGCATTTTAATTGAATTGATGCTGTTGATAACATGGATGTAAAAGTCTACTTCAGATTTGTTGGACAAACTTTTATAGGTAAAAAATATATCAAAGAAAATTCTAATAGTTAATTTAAAAAAAGACAATAGATACTTGGTAGGAAGCAGAAGCAACCAAACAGATAGTAGTTACCTAGCACATGCAGATTCTCACTGTATATAATATAAAATGTAAATATTGCATTAATATTGAGTTAATGTACTTATTTCTCATCTCTGCTTATTTATTTATTTCATATTTATTTCTCAATCCCCTGTTCTGTCAAATATTCCCTGTATTGTACTGTATTCCTACTCTTATCTTCCCAAGCTGCCTTGCACCAGCTCCCAAATCTCGCGTTGGAATCTCAAGTCTCCCATGCACATTTTGAACTGCGTAGTAACATCGGTATCTTACGCTGTGTGGGGCAAACAAACCTCAACATGTCAGATGTTGCAAGTGTTGATGAGGAGATAAAGCAAGATGAAATTGCTGTTTCTGATAACCCCGAAACCGAGGAGGCATGTGAAGAAACACCCAATGGTGTAAAAGCGTGAGTAAAAATCACGTATTGTTTTGGTCGTCCCGCGTTTGCAGCTGTTAGCTAGCTTAGCTAAAATGAGAACCGTAATGCTAACGCTAGCTATTGTTAGCCAAAAAGCTTCTTACATCGTTCGTCAAACATTATCAAGTGTGATACATGTTAGGGTTATAGCTATAGTGGCACGAAAACAACACTATGTAATCTGAATAATAATTTTGAGAAATAAGTCCCTAAATGGTTCTTGTCGTAACTAGCTAATCATAATGCAGTGGGCCAACATTCAATGGATGCTAATCTAAGTTGTGTTTTCTTATTGGATAATGTTAGCTAAGGCTAAAACAATTGTGACATCCAATGCGTCTTAGTCCTTTAATTAACTCGCTAGTTAAGTCAAATATAACGCTAGCGTTGCAGATGTCACCTAGCGTTAACATTGCTGCTGTTGTTAATACAGGTGCACCTCATTCATTGTGTTAAGCTAACAGGTAAAGTAGCTGCTAAAGACTAGTTAAGTCAAATAGCGCCAGAGAAATGACTATACTAACATACTTGATGTTTATTTTTTTTTTAATACCAGTTCGGCAGATGCAGCGTTCATATATTAAGACATGTCGGATTAACACATTATAAGGTCCTTAAAAACATAGAAGTAAATGATAGAAGACCATATATTAAGCATCAACAATTGGTCTACTTTATATGTTCACTTGTTTCATATAATGTAGTTAAGCGTAACCAAAAAACTATCAAGTGTTTGCCTTTATTGACTCAACAATCAAGCTTTAGAATGTAAATTCAAGGGAATCCAAAGTAGTGATTTAGACAAAAATATGTAATAAAATTTATGTTTGTGCTTTTGCATTGAAAAGAGTACCACTTAGCAATGTCTTTTAGCCACAAGTCAGTCTTGAAAACACTTAATATGAAAACTGAAATAAAAAAATAAAAATAAGAGTCAGACCAACATCAGTAACTAGAATATGTTAGAATATAAATCAAATCTAATTGTTAGCATATATCTAGGATGCTTATTTTAATCCTCTGCCTAAATCATCAGATTTCTGGCTAAGTCAATTGCTGGCACTTCCAGTTTATGTCAGTATTATATTTTTATTATAGTGAGTTTGGCAGCTATGCATTAAGGGTTTTTGAGATCTTCTGACTTGCAGCTTTGTCTATTTTGTAGGGATGATGCAGAAGAAACGAAGCCTCTCAAAGAAAAGCATGATGCTAAAGAGAAATCCTCTGGTAGCAGAAGAGGAAACCGCTTCCATCCATACAAAGATAAACATGGTGGAGAAAAGAAAGGTGCTCATAGGAACCGGGTGTTCATCAGCAATATCCCCTATGATATGAAGTGGCAGGCAATTAAAGATCTAATGCGTGAGAAAGGTAATGTTCCCAGTGATGGGAGTGGTGTCTTCCCTTTTCTCCGTCTCTTCGGCTGATTAGAAGTTCTTGACCCTTTTTCTTTTGTTACCAGATGGAGCATCCTGCTTCTAGCTGTAGTCAATTAGTTTGTAGTTTTCTCTGGATTTACTTAGTGCAGATAGTAAGGAGACAACATAGTGTGATATTAGGTTATTGGAGTTTTAATAAATTATTTTGGATGGATCTCAAATTAGTTTGGGCTGTTAATTCTGTGAGACAAGGAAGATGAACGTAGATACAGTGTCTCTTGTTTTATGGTATTGTCAGCTCCAAAAGGTAACCTCATTCGTAGAATTGATTGTTGAATGTTTTTGTTGCATTTGTTGCAAGGTGAATCTTCATTATATGAATGTAAATGTTGTAATGTTATACTTTCTGAGTTATGGAGATTTAATGAAGCCTTTTGAAAGGTCAAAGGACAGCTTTAAACTTTTAACTGCCATGAATGGAATCTGTTGTCAAACTGATCATGTTGAAGTTTTTTGAATTTCCCAGGTTTAATGTAGCTGTGTTTCTCTCTGGCCTTGGCCTTTGGGTGTCTCAGTCACTGCCCAGAAAGGCATAGTGTTGTCTGGTGGGATGTTGGTCTGGGCTGACTGTTGATCATTAATGGGACATCTCCATCTGTAGCGGCATTGCCAAGGCCAACAGCAACTTGAAGACTTGGTGACTTAAATTCCTTTTGTTCTTTGGTATTTTTCCTTTGTATGTCTCATGTAGTTGGTGAGGTTACATACGTGGAGCTCTTTAAGGATGCTGAAGGAAAGTCAAGGGTAAGTGATGTGGCCAACTTGCTGCACGAGGTTTTAAATGTCCTCAGCAGGCTCATATTAATCAAGTGCTCTTTTAGGTTCTGTTCCTTTGGGCCTTACTATGTTACTGAACTGGAGATACTGTAGGTTGTGTTTAGAGCCTGATAGACGGCTAATGATTGATATACATTTGAAAGGGAGATGTCCTGTTGATCTTTGGAAAAGTAGCCCAATGAACTCATCTAAGAGTACACTTTTGCTTTTGTTGTTGTCATTTAAATTGGTTTAAAAGTGTGTTTGTTTGGCCATTTTCCAAAGGGAAATATGCGTTGTGTGATTTGTCTTATTGACCCTCATGTCTCAAAATCCTAATTGTCTATATTATTCTGTTCTGTGGCACAGTTCTCACTTCAAAGGAACAAAACAATCTGGAACTATTCTATAGTGATGTTTTATTATGTTTTTCTATTAAATGGCAAAAATACATACTGTAGATGACACAAATTTTCTTTATTACACTGACAAAAGTGGCTAATTTTAAACGATATACTAATTATAGTATAAATAATAGTACAGTTTTTTTGTATTTGTGTCCAGTTCAAAACAAGATATAAATGTTTGTTAATCGCAATGCATGTGTATCTTAGTCTGCATTATCCTATATTAAACATTTATAAAATATAAATTGTCTGTTATTTAAAACATATTTTTTTAGACAATGAAGAATATGATCTTATTAGCCTGGTAAACACAAAGCAATAGAAAAAAACAAACACTGCTGACTCATGTCAGTGGGCACAATATGGCCAACATGCACAATTGTAAATGCTAGAAGCATGTTGATAAAGTCAACTTTTAATGTTTGTACTTTGTCTTGATTTTAACTATATTTTATTCACTCCCTTGGCTTTGGACATGTGTGCAACCTGGATTCTTATGATGCTCCCTTGTTAGGGTTGTGGGTAAGAAAATGTTTTACTTTCTCACAAGATTATTTTTTTTATTATTTATTTTGTTCCTCTATGTACTTACTGTTTCTTTGATTCAACAGTGTGGTGGAGTTCAAAGACGAGGAGTTTGTGAAGAAGGCTATAGTAACTATGAATAAGCATGATCTAAATGGAAGGCCACTGAACATTAAGGAGGTGGGAAAAAATTATTGTTCAATAACTACAATAAAACGGAAAACTTTAATTATGTGATAATATTGACGTTATGACACAGCTACTTATTTTGGCTTGTTGATTTTTTGTGTGTAGATCAGTGTTTTTTAAGCAAAGCAGCCAAGAGGGGGGGCGATGAGATGAAATTGGGGGGTGCTGAGTGCGGTTATTCATCACCACATCATCTAAATTAATCACTGTTAGTATAAAGACTTTTCACACATTAGTACGCTTGATTTGGTTCACCGACTTCACGTTTTCCTGCGATTCATCCTGCGGCAGGTTTTGGGTACATAAGTGAAATAAATTGAAATCTACACATAGTCCACTGCCCACAAATCATACGATTCAAAGCTTTTGGCCCTTGGTTTTGGTTCGGTATGCTTTTTCACCAGGAGGACCGCACCAGGATTTGCTAAATTATTCTGATAGAGACCACCGCTTTTGGGGGGTCTCAGTGCATCTGTTTTAGTCTGAACCCGAGTGTTATTGATTCACTCACAATTCAAGTTGACTGAACTGACAGAAGAAGCTTAACCATCCATCATGGTCAGTTCAGGAGCGCTCAGGCTTCAACTTACATTTCTGTGTCCACACATAAAGCTGGCAGCTAAACACCAGGCACAGGGCTCACTATTACTCAGCTGCGAACTTTTTATTTTTAGTTTGGTTCTCACAGTTTGGTCTTGTGTTCAAAATCCAAAAGTGTAATTGATTCTAACATCACATCACATATAGGCCTTTGCACGTGACATAGGAGCGTTCAGTCAAAAAGGTTTGAGAAACACTGGTGTAGATGGATCAACCAAAAAAATCTGTGTAAATGATTTCTTCTACTAAACGCTGAGCTGTATGTTTAATTTCATGTTGCTCTTGTAGTGTGAAAGTAGTGCAAGTCTGTCAGTTATAGGTTTGGGGACTTGCATTCAGTGACATTTCAGAATGTAGGTCTTATGTGTTTTAAAAGCCCCCCAAAATGCCAAAGAACACAATCAGTTGCATTGTGTGGCTGTTTATTATTAGTTGTACAGTTATTTTGACATTTATCATTTTACCTTAAATCGGAAGTGAACTGTATATTTTTTTCCGCATTTAAGGACCCTGATGGAGAACATGCCCGTCGCGTGCTGCAACGCATGGGAGGAGGTCAACAAGGAGGTCGTGCACAGGACATGGGGCCCGGGGGAATGAATATACCACCCTCCATTGCCAACAACCCCAACATCCCACCTGAGGTCATCCATGGACTCCAGGCTGGACGACTTGGCACTACTGTGTTTGTGGCCAATGTAAGGATGTTGTACTGGGCAATTTCCAAATCTAGTTAGTGATGATTAACCATATTGATTGAAGAAATTGTCTTTCTGTTGTTTCTAGCTGGATTTCAAAGTGGGATGGAAGAAGTTAAAGGAGGTGTTTAGCATGGCAGGTGCGGTGAAACGCGCAGATGTAAAGGAAGATAAAGATGGCAAGAGCCGTGGGATGGGAACTGTGACGTTTGAGCAGCCACTGGAGGCCGTTCAGGCAATATGTATCCTTCAAAATTGAATGCTAAATATACAGAAAATACAGGACACACAAAAATACAATTTCATTTTGACCATGTCCTTGACTCAGGACTCAGCCATGTTTAATGGACAAATGCTGTTTGACAGACAGATGCATGTTAAAATGGTGTGTTACTCCAACTTATTGTACAACTTAAGGTATACAGGAAAAGTGAAAATTAGTTTTTACATTTGTTATACGGTTTTTATAGGATGAGAAATCTCTTCCCCCTGATGATTTCCGTCAAGTTGAAAAACCACCTCAATTACCACGTGAGTACACACAGCGTCCTGAACCTACTTGAATACCTATTGGTAACCTAGAAAAATGTCTCTGTCTTTGTCACTTTGCATTACTCAACAATGGGGAACTGACAGAGCAAATGCTTTGCAAATCTGAATGAGACAATCCACAGTCAAAATGTCAAATACAGTGCCCTAAGAAAGTATTCAGGCTGCGTTGCTTTTTGCACATTTTATTGCATTCTAGATTTAATTTTAACTGAGAATATTTTTGCCCATCAGTCTGCACCAATCAACTAAGTTGAGTGAAAACATGTTTCTAGAAATGTTTGCAAATTCTTAGGATGAGTTGTTTATATGTTCCTAGCTTTGTACTAAGTACAGTTCATGCCTGTAATGATAAATGTAGCTAGCAACATTGATTATTTATGTATACATTCCTCTGTGATCCATTCTGATCAGTGGTAGTAAATTACATAGATCAATGCCGTGTCATGTATTTTTGTGTAGGGGGCCTAGGTGGTGTTGGCATGGGACTGGGGCCAGGAGGACAGCCAATAAATGCCAACCGTCTGAGTGGAGGAGGCATGGGCTCCATGGGGCCTGGAGGTCAGTCACCTCAAATATTTTTATTTATGTTGTTTGGATTTTCACAGTAATCAATATCACAATTGGCTCTCGCCCATAACTGAACTGTGTCACAGTATATTTGCACTGAATTGTGTCATGTGCAGTGTCTCTGCACCGTCCTCTGTCACTATACAGATCTTAAGATCTGTGACCCCTGCTTCCAAAATAAGTCCAAGATAGAGGAAAAATCTGATTACTCATTTGATGCATGTACACACACACACGTCTTGTAACCAGGTTACCTAATTGCATGTACATTTGTTCCTTGGTTTCTCTGAGTTATCTGGTTACTTAAGTGCATATAAACACAGTCAATAAATATTCACCGTTTCTGAACCAGCAATTTATCGTTTTTGGTGTGAATGCCCCGTTACATCGAACTGAAGCGATGCTTTGTTTTTTGTAAGAAGTGTTTAAATTAAAAGCTCTTATGATTCAAAGTATTTACAGTATGTTACGGGTCCCAATGTTTTTGTTGATGCCAGCTTTTACTTGATATTTACATGACTTATCTTTTGACCATGCAGCAGTATGGATATGGTCTTAAGAAATACAACAAGTAGATCTCCTTCAGCTGGTTTACAGGATTTTTACACTGTTGGGTCTACTTAAGCATCTAAGAGTTAATCGGGAACCACACAGTACTTTTGTGTAGGTATATACAGTATGTATGTGTGCTTGACCTACCTAATATCATCTTCTGCCTTAGGTATGGATGTTCCAGGTTATTGTGGAATGAACAGACTTGGAGGAGGTAAGGTTTTTGTGTTTGGTCTAAGTCTTCGTCTGTTACTTATTTGGAGGTAATGAGAGTGATGTTCATACCCAGTGGTGCTTTTGACAGGAATGAGTGGTAGCGGGGGATTCGGGGGCATGGATAACATGAGCAATGTGGGCAACTTTGGAGGGAGAGACATGGGCCCAGTTGGCAGGATGGGAGGTAAGTGAGCTTATTTACTTATTCTAGGATGTGATGCTGTAAATATTGAGATGTTCCTTTATGCTGTTTGTAATTTCAGTTTGAGGTTATATCTTTTTCTTTCTGTGTTAAGATATGTACCGGTCTGGAATGGGTGGAATGGACCGGGATTTTGGCCACAGTGACATGTCAATGAACCGAGGATTTGGAGATTCTCTTGGTGGAATGGGTAACGGAAGCTCTGATTTCAAACAATTCTACATAAATTTCATACTTAAAGTAAACACCATACACCATTAAATATACGGCCCAGAAACAACCTCACAGTGGCCCAACCCATGGTCCTACTAGAAATGCAAAAAACTGAGAAAACCTAGTTGGCAGATTTTCACAGAAATTCCTACAGTAGCACTGACATTGAATACAGCACTCTCCTAGCAACAGTTTTAACGCAAACAGCGTGTCAAGTGTAAACTAGAGGATGAAAACCATCGTTTTAACACTTTGAACCCTAGAATTTTAATAGACTTCCTGGAATTATTTCGTAGTTTTAGTTGTAAAAGTGTCTACTGTGAGTATGTGCTTGTGCTTTTCAGGAGTACTACTTCTTTCAACATCTGTTAGTTGCTTTGGTGACTGTATGCTGTAAGTGTCATAATGGGGTGTAATAACAGACAACAACAAAAAAAGTTATCACTAAATAAGGCATGCAAAATGGACGTGAATACAAAGTTTATAATGTCCAATATGAAGTTTTAACTATAACACACATGACGGCAACAAGAGTGTGAACGTGAGTCAACTTGCTCACTTTCAACCTATGTGAGTGTAGTGATACTAGTGTTTTTATGTTGGCATCAGACATCACAGCAGTGGTTAGGGTCAGGAAAAGACTGGTGGGCTGGTTTATAGTAGGTGAAAATGTCACTTCACACAGTCCCTTCACACATCAAAAATGAAAATAAAACATAATCTTTTTTTTCTAATCCTAACCTCAGTACTTTTCTTGCCTAAACCCAAACTCAGACAGGAGTTTGGTCTTGAATTTGGGTCTCCAGCTTGTCAGTCCTGCACAGTAAACGCCCTCCATCCACCCCGAGCACATCTTTGCAAATCACTTCGAGTTATAAGTGTATCACATCATTCATTCACAAAAACAAGTTTCAGTACAACATAAAGAGGATATAATTTTTAGGAGACAGGGTTGGCTTGTGAATTAAACGTTTCACACATGAACTTGATAAAAATCAGCTCTCTATGCTCTGTTTTTCACCAGTGTCTTAGGATTGCACTGACTTTATGTGATCTAAAGGTTTGTGCTTTTGTTCAGAACCAAAATCTTTGCAGTGTAACTGTTGCTCACATATCATCAGTGCACAGTCGGTTTAGTAGAAATATTCATTTGTGTTGTGGTGTTGGACACTTGTAGATTTGACAGCTTTGACAGTTCTTTTTTTTTGTTGTTGTTGTTTTGTATGGATTTAGGGACATTTATTTTGTCAAGTTTCAAGTTTTTGAAGTTGCTGCTTATCTGTCACTAAAAATGTGAGGCCAACATAACTTTCTAGATTTGAAAATCTGGCCCAACTTAATACGTAATTGAATAGCCCTGCCATACACAGAAGTTGGTACACGATGAGGTCTTTGTGTGGTGTTTTTTTTTTTTAAGTTATTGTAGGGTTTCTGTTTCTAGGCTGACTATTCCTCTGTTTTCTGATCAAATTTGCATCAACTTCCATTCTCATTGTAGGTGGAGGTTTTGGAGGTGGCATGGGACACATGGGGAGTGGATTAGGTACATGACATTCTCTTCACCGATTTCCTAAATCTGCTATATATCAGTTGTTCCCACATAGATACAGTTAACTCTAGTGCTGAGCCTATTTGCTACCAATTTGAATGTTAACATCCATTGCATTTGACATTTTAAACAGACAATATTAAAAGGAGGCATGAGCATTCAGTCTACCATGATGTTGCAAGTCATTAAGGGTCTTCACTTGCTGAGAAGGTGATGGGTAATAGGGACACCCAAAGGCTACAGAGACTATTCATTAAATGATTTTGTGTTGAAACCTGAATATATACTACCCACTTAAAATGTACAGTATATATGGTTTAGTTGCTTTTTTCATGTGTGTGTTAATTGCAGGTGGTGGAATTGGCAATATGTCAATGGACCGAATGGGCTCCAGCTTTGACCGCATGGGCATGTCAGGAATGGACATGAACCATGGCTTTGGTAGCTATGGAGGTGGTGGACTGGGCCACATGGGTGGAAGCATGTCTGACAGAAGCTCTGGGTCCAAAGCAGGCTGCCAGATCTTTGTGCGAAATGTAAGTCTGGGTTAGATGAGACACATTTGCTATGTAGGGAATGAGGAGTTTGTTAAATAGTATTTACAGAACCACAGGAGAATTTTCCACTGATTTAAGTTATTTCATAAATGCAACGTCTCTGGTTTTGTGGGTTGATGGTCACTTGTTCGATTAGGTCTCAATATGACACAACATGTGCTTGCCAGGCATTAATATAAATAGTAATGATGCTGTAAATAAGTAGTTAATGATTGCTTTTATTTATATGGTGCTGTGCATCACACAAGATTATTTACAGTTAGCATATTTTTTATAACTTTATAACAGTTTAAGCTCGGTCATGTCAATTGTGACAAATATTTGGACTGATTTATCAATATGTGTTGCAGCTATCCTATGATCTTACATGGCAGAAGCTCAAAGAGAAGTTCAGTCACTGTGGTATGTCTTCTAATACATTAGCAAAAACATTTAACATTTAAATGAGACACTTAAAGTACTGTGCATTATATTTTCTTATTCTTGCGGACCACAGGCCAGGTGATGTTTGCAGAGATCAAGATGGAGAATGGGAAGTCAAAGGGCTGTGGAACAGTGAGATTTGACTCTCCAGAGAGCGCAGAGAAGGCTTGTAGAATGATGAATGGAACCAAGATCAATGGCCGAGAGGTGGACGTCCGTATTGATCGTAATGCGTAGAGCTTTTGTAGAATTTATGCTATTACACTTCCACATTCAGCCCTCTTGCCAATGATGTTTTGTTTTGTTTTAAAAACACAATTCACGTGTCCACTGTTTCATATGTTCTGTTCATATATATATATATATACATATATATATAATTTACTACATGACTCTTGTCTTTGTTTTGTAGATCCTTTTTAATTTGTTGGGCAGTTTATTTGAACAAATAAACTTTTTAATTTTTAAACTTGGTGGTTGTAAAGTCTCCTGATAGGAGTATATCAAAGTTGTTCTTCAGTGTGTAAAATGAACGTGAAGTGTTGATTAAGGATTGTTGCTCAACACAACTTATTGAAGGGGGAAATTCCATATTACTCAGAAAGGTAGCAACTGGAAATAAGTTCATACAGAGGGGATATTTTTATTAGGTAACAAATATCAAGACGCAGTTTAAATTCCCAGAGACCCATTATTATTGGTTTTGCAGTTTTGATTATATTAAGCTTGTAAGTGTGGGTAGTGTTTGCAACTTGATCGTCAGCCCAGCTGGTAAAAGTGTAATTCTGGTTTAGGTATTTTATCTTCCAGGTAATAAGTACTTCCTTGTAAAAGAGTATCATTGGTGTAGGTGATGACTCTTTTTTTTGTCTGCATCCATTCAAAATTAGGACATGGTCAAATAAGTTTAGTTAACACCTTTATTTGCTGCATCTCACTTGAAGGGTCTGGATTTATTTCACTTGTGCATTTTCCATTTATGGGCCTTGATTAGGACATGAGACCTTGCAGAACTTGATAACATGTCTTTATTATCTTGTAACAGTCTGATTTCAATCTTAGCAGGCACACACGGGAATGAACTTTTCTTGCTGTTGGTAAAATGTATTGCTAATAGAGGTCATCCTCTTCCTGAGATGTGAGCAGCACACGTCTTTGTGGTATAACATCCTTAAATGTATGCAAGTAAGACAGTATTTCCTTATTTGGACATTTGAAGGTTTACAACCGTAACATTTGTGTTTGGTTTTGTTCAAATGTCAGAAAATATGGCTTCAGTCCTGGGAAGGTCAGATGTCAGTCACTACACAGTTTTATGGGATTATTCCCAATAATCCCCAGCTCATACAGGATGGACAGAGTTGCAAAGAGTATGTAGCAGATGAGAGAGACGATTCCCAACTTCCAGTCCAATTTCCATCCGTTAATATGAACAGCTACAAAAAGAAAAACTATAGAAAGGAGAAGTGTGGAAGAGATGAAGACCAGTCCAGTGCTGTTGACTTCTATAGGGTTGTTTGTATCCACAAATGCAGTCTTAATGAACCAAGGCAGGCCCAGACAAAGCATGTCAAATACATTAGAGCCCACAATATTGGACATGGCCATGTCAGCTTTCCCTGTTAAAACAAAAACATTTACATATTTTACAATTTCAGTATTTAGGTTTGTTACTTCCATCATTTCTAATTTGCATAACTTAGCATTTAGAATTAATTATTTTGTCATAACTACTTAAACTACTAGATCCATCCAAGAATGTTGTGAATTACACCTACTAAGATGTGATATTAATTGTAGGTAATGTTACCTGCTCTGGCCACCATCACACTGGCTACAGTATCGGGTATACTGGTTCCAGCAGCGAGCAAAGTGAGTCCCATAACAGTATCAGGGATCAAAAGGGTCTCGCCTGTTAAAAGAAAACGCAAATACAAATTGGTGAATGTAACGGTGGCTATCGGGTTAATAAATTGCCAATGGAGGATTTTTAGAAATGCCACAAATTCCTTGAGCAGAACCCCGCCTAAGAGCATTATATGTACTGTAAGTTCTTCTACAAGGTCCCAGGTATGAATTTAGGTAATTCAGCTAGATACTATTTGTCTCAATTTCCTTCTGTAAAAGTGATCATGTGCAGAGCCATAGGGAAATATTCTCATTCAAATACTGTATGTTTTAGTTGTACCTGCTGAGTTTCATGGCTGCTCTTTCATAAGACTAAACTCTGCTTCCATGTGAGACTATCTGACGACTATGGGATAATAATCTCATTATCCTTTGCTGGAACCACCACGTCACATGCTCTTTATGCCAGGTCACTTTTAAGATTTACACAGGGATGGGGTGTGGGTAAAGTTTGACCTGTGCCTCTGGGTTTCTGTGCATATACACCCGCGCCTCACATGACTGTATTTCCTTAGGGGTGAAGCAGGCTGTAATCCTGCTCTGACTGGATATGCACATGGCTCACTGGAGCTACAATAACCCCCCTCTTCACTTTCCGGTGCCATGGCATCTAAGGAATTATTCAGCAGACTAACATGTGATTCTACTCTGCAAATCAAACCTTTTTCTCACAAGTTTCAGACACTTGTGATCCACAAAACCTCCATAAAGCACTGAGTAGGCTGATCTTCACCTGCAACTTAACTGAAAACACTAAATAAGTTAACATTTCAAAATGCAAGCCTATTACAGGATGCAAAGTTACAGATACCCTACCAACAACAGTGACCATCCAGACCAGCACATATGTGAAAGCTGAGATCCAGACTGCTGACATGATGAAGGTGATCATGAACCACTGCTTCCAGAACCTTCTCCTGCAGTCAGGGATGGTCAGGAAAAGCAGAGTGATAATGGGCAGAGACAGTACCCAGAGGATCCGTTTCAGGTCACTCTCAGGCACAGCAAACACACTTTTATGCTCTGCCAGGACACAAGCAAACAAACGTATGAGTAGATTGGTATCATGTCATCAGGGTGTCATAAACATGTTTAAACTACTGCAAAACAGTGCACCTGAATCGCTACCAAGTGGCTTTTACCTTCAGGAATCTCATTGAGGCCATGGAGGCTGAGAGACAGGTGAGAGTATCCAGAGTCGTCCTGGAAGATCCCGCTGTCTGTTCTGGAGCGACTGTGGACTCGCAGACTGGCGTCATCGTTCCAACCCATCAGAGGCTGTGTCTCCGTCTTCTCGTCAGATCCTTTACCCAGACAGGTGCAGCAAGGGCTCAGCTTCCTCAGGACAAATTCGCTGATGCGAAGGTCAAAGCACAGAACCACGATGTAAACGACGTAGACCATTAGCAGACAAGCAGCGTCATACCTGTAAGTATAACATACAGTTTATACATTATAATTCATTCTACACCTTGGGGCCAGGTATAATTGGTAAAAAGGCAAGGTCACTGTAATAAACTATACCCTCAGGGGTCATCTTGTGACGTAAGTGCAACCCATTGGTCACATGAGCTGCTGAATATGGCTGAAAGATCCAGCAGTATTTAATCAAATGTACCCTGCTTTTAAAGATTTACCAGAGAAAATTCACAATGTTTAATCTGCCTTAGTAAGTATTTAGTTTCAGTGGATTAGGAAAAGTATTGTGTGGGTATTTTGTTTATATTTTAAAAAAATACAGTCCTGTTCCCCTGATTAGTTGCCGTTGCCTTGTTTCAGTTGTTTGGTCTCACTAACAAGTTGTTGATTGGTTACCTTGTTAAAGTTTGCTTTTGATTGCTTCTTTTCCTTACAGCAAATGTAGTGCACATAGCTTTTATAAAAGTCCTTATCTTGATTAAAGTTATGCTCTTTGTCAGTTAAGTGTATACTATCACAATAATTAAGCTCAGTACACGTGGAACTATTTTATAAACAATGAATGCCACAGTAATTGTTGTGGTTATAATGGAACATTTTTATGATTTCAGGTACATTTATTGCCCTGTACTGTCAGTGTTATAAATGCTGGTGAATCATAGTACGGTACTGTACTACATAGTTTTGTGATTTATTTCCATATGTTGTCAGTGTTACAAGATGCAATAAACAGCTGTGCCTGACTTTGTCTTTTACCACCTTACATGTAGGTGCAGTGGGGTCTGAAGTTCGTGTAACTAGATCCTCACCAGTACACCTTGTTATCAGAAATGATGCCAATAACAGCAGCAACACTGATTCCATATGCCAGGCAGTCCCTGAACAGTGGCCAACATGTGAGACGGCCTGCCTGATAAAAGACACAAATAATGGTTTACAGTTTATACAACCTAATATACATAATTATTCTTCCACTTTGAACTAGCCTACAAAAGGTGTCACTTTTAGGAGTTGGGTAATCTCGTGTAATTGTGACAATGTACCATTGAGGCCAAGAGTCCACAGGCAGCGCAGATTCCTAGCAGGTTGTAGACTGCTGATCCCACGATGGTGCTGACGCCAATGTCTCCCTGTGTCACAAACACACCTAACACACAACACAGACGAAGAGCAAATCTTAGGTTTGAAGACAGAGATAGCTTGGAAGCACTAATAAGGAATAGGAGGAAATAAAGCACTGTGGAGAAACTGACCAAACACAACATTCCTTACTCTTCTCATATGGTGGTGAAGTCATAGCTCGTTAGGCTGAGAAGGGACGTGTCACCATTGACATTTCTAGTTGTAATGCTGATACTAATAGTTGTACTAACGCATCATTACCCAGAAAGGCTGTGACCAGTTCGGGTGCAGAACTCCCAGCTGCCATAAATGTGGCTCCTGCTACATCCTGAGACAGTCCCAGACCTGAGAGACACAAGAACACATAACACTTTACATGGTGGGTATAGTAATGAGAATAAACAATGCCAGAGACCAAAGCTTTAAAATGCCCAATCCATGATATGTATGGGATTGCATAATTCTGCACAGATATTTAGTCTGCTTCTAAAATATGACAGAATGACAGAATTTATTTCTATTTTAGATTACTGATCAGAAAAAACATTCTTCACTATATTTGGAGACTTTTCATTGACAAAACAGTTAACTAATTTATCATGATCTTGAAATCTTACATGACATTTTGTATTTCTTATTTCTTAGTGCATACAGCCTAGTATTCAACACAACTCTGCAACTCGTTGTTACAGTACAGTAGAGTTCATTAGGT
The DNA here is from genome assembly GCA_034779795.1 of Ctenopoma multispine. Classification (NCBI taxonomy): domain Eukaryota; kingdom Metazoa; phylum Chordata; class Actinopteri; order Anabantiformes; family Anabantidae; genus Ctenopoma; species Ctenopoma multispine. The sequence goes on along the minus strand of JAUYWH010000018.1, from coordinate 13,603,886 downwards.
CTTATGATGCAATACATCTAACCCCCACATATTATAAGCACTGGATACTTGATATTTAACGTAACTCACGTTCACTGATCACTTCTAAGGATGGCAGAAAGTAATCGTCGCAGACTATTGCCACAGCCACAAGCATGTAGAAAATAATCATAAAGTAAATGACGAGCCCTCCATCCTTCCTCTCCTGCACCGTAAAGAAACCTTTAGGAAACTCGGAGGACTGTGGTGAGACGCACTCTGTCTCATTCTCTGTAACACACACACACACATTACATTTTTGGTCATCGTCAAAATCCGTCAAACCAACAAGCGGTTTCCTGGAGGGACTGTGACTGTTAAGAGGATGAGTGGAGCAAAGCGGCCACAGCTGAATTGATTACTCACACTTTGCAAAACATGAAAATGAGCCTTTATATCAACAACGACACGTTCAGTGAAGACTAAGTTAAGAATAACTTCTTCACACAGTGTTGCTACAGGCTGTGACAACAAAAAAAAGTGTGGCAAGAAGAATCGATCATTCAGTGAAGCTTACCGATAGATTAAAAACAGGAGCCTAAGTACAATCACAGTCCAGTCAGGATCATATGCTCATATAGTTTATGATGGTCTTACCTAGAGCCCGACGCACCCTGGCAGAGTGGGTTTCCTGGGCCGTAGTTGCTGTCAACGATATAAGATGAACCGTGCAAAACAGAAATATGACAAATCCCAAAAAGTAAGGTATAAAATCTTTTCTCTTCTTTTTCTGCGGAGCTGCAACCTCATTCATGGTCATTTGACTCAATGCGGTAAAAAATAATAACTATTCCAAAGACTCATGTGTCTTTATCCTCACGAGCGTGCAAAGATTAAATGGGGGCTGAAGCTGTGCGCAGGGGCCGTGTCTCACGCTACACTACGACTACAAGCTGCAAAGAGGGAGATTATTGGGGTAGAAAGTATCTTTTAAGGTCTGGTAGTGCCAAGAATGGGGGATCACGAGTTGCGAGTCATTCCACTAGACTTGAACAGTTCGCAGCCTGAAGCGCACCAGGAGTGTAATTCAAGATAAACCCACCTTAACACACTTTAACCTCATGTTTGAATGTTGAAAATTGTGTCTTTTTTTATATGCAGTTAACAGAAATCTAACAGGAATTCACAAACCTGTAAAGGTTTAGGCCCGATTCCTGAAGTTCTGCATTAATGCTTTTTGTTCGACCATCAGATGACTCACACAGGAATTCACATGTGCATTAGTGGCTACAAATGAAATGTCAGCAGTTAGGTAATTAAGATAAAGCCAGGTTTTTTAATCAAAGACATAAAATAAAGAGGAAATTTATAATATCTCCCTGCCCTCTTTATCAGCAGTCCCCACGTGCAACCCAGTCTTTATTTTTTGGGTTGATATAACACTTGTTACATAAACTTTAAGTTTAATACACCGTCTGAAGCATAATCATACTACACTAAACACAGAGGCCCAATGAACAGACATTAGACTGAAATGTGTGTGTGTGTGTGTGTGTGTGTGTGTGTGCGGAGTGTCGGGCTTGTTTGGACATGTCCCAAGTTTTCCCCAAACCCACTGAGCGTCAACAACATGTGCGCTCTCCCACTTTAACGCACCTTTAAACGGATGGACATTTACTTTCCGCTGCAGGAGACAAATACGTAGAACAACTGGTGAGTTCGATTATTGATATTTTTCGATGTCCCTGCTATAAACTGAACATTCCGTGCGTTGAAGAAATAGCCGTCTATGGCATTTGACTGCATTAATAGACTTACAAAGCACCGATTTCTGATGCGCAGACGATCTTTTTGTGTTTACACAGACAGTCAAATAACAGACAGCAGTGAGTAACTGGCGCCCCTGTGTGGTATAATTAGATTCTGTGACTTGTGAGTCATCTGGTAGTTTTTAACGTTTTTGACGTTAAGGAAATACTGTGTGTCGGAGGGAGGCCGAGCTCCAGCTGTAGCCGGAGCCAGATGCGTTTGACCATCCTACATGTTATAGATATATGAGATTTACTTGAATATATAAATACGACAAATAATGTAATTATTATTCACAATAACAGAGTTTATTGTGGATATTTGTATATGTAGATTTTTGTTAATTTCAGACACGTCTATTATTTTATTAATTTATTTTATACCATGTCCTGGTAGCCATTTTATTTCAAAATGCTGCTTTTCATAACTAAATGGAGGACATAACTTGTGAGTTGTCTTCACATATTTGCAAGTCTTACGTTTTGGAAGACTAAAGTTAAATCTATGAAGAACAGGGACCCAGTAGTACGGATGACCTCACTTGGTTTGTCTTTGACTAAGTCAACCAGTAGATGTCAGTATAGTAGCAGAGTGTCTGTTTATGTAGTTTCTATGATATTAATGGGTTTCACATTGCACTTTATTTTCTGCTGTGTTCACTTAATTATCTCAGTTTCAGGATGCAGCACCACTGAGTCTGTTATTAACATCTGTGAGCTGCAGCTGTACTAAGAATAAATACCTGGCTCTCTTTTATTTACAGATTTTTGTCCCAGTGAGATAAATTATTTAAAAGCACATTCTACAGAGAGCTGTACTGCAGTTTTTTTCGTGTGTGTGTGTGTGTGTCTGAGAACTAAGGTAAAATAGCAGCTTGGCAAGAAACCTCTCCATCTCATTTGTAATTGGAGGTCTCTCTCTCTCTCTGTGTGTGTGTACTAATAACAATGGAAACTTGTAGCAATGCCCTGTTCCATCTCAGCGGTCACTGCTACAGCTGTGTGGAATAAAGCTTTTTTATGTGCCTCTGGGTATCCAAACACAAGCACAACGTTTATCACATGACTGTGCACCATACCTCTGTAATTTTAAATAACACATATATAAAGTGTGTCTGTGTGTTTACTTACGACTTGTAGTGAACGTGAAAAGTATCTGTCTTTCAGAGTGAATAAACACGAGGTAGAGGAGAAATACTTGTTGGTTTGGTTTTTACAGCAATGATCAACAGTGATGTCGTTCACAGAAATAGAGGAAGGAAACAAGTCAAACTGGATGAGTTGCTTTACTCATTGTTACACAAGGTCAGCAGCTTTTCTTAGTTTCACTGCATTGCTCTGTGTTGTAACCGGTGTCCGATGATTTGCTCAACGTGTCTTGTCTTTTTTTAATGTTGTTTTATGGCTCTAGAAACTGCAGTGTTTTGTGTACTTCAACTTGTTGAATACCAGCACCCTGCCCTCTGTGAGGACTGCTCAGTGTTCAAGGTTCAGGAAGATAACGAGCGCTGAATGGCTGACGCATAGCTCGTGTTACCAAAGTCTGATATCAGATTACCGTAGACAGCAGGTTGGGTGAAACTCAAGCTGAGTTCAGATCGTCGTGGCTCGGACAAACCAGGAACTGGGACTAACTAAGGTCTTTTAAAAGAACTAAACAAGCTAACAGAGGGATTCCTGTTGTTGTAAGAAGAGCGTTACCATGGGTAAGAAGACACAACAGTGGCTGTTGCTTTTCCTGTGTTTGTCAGGGCTTGTTCACTGTTCAGCTGCCTTGGTGTTTTGGACAGCCATTGTGGAAATAACCTATGATAATAGCAAGAATGAGACTGTGGATAAATATTGTGAGTGTGGGGTGTTTGGTCGTAACTCTCCCCTAGAGAAAGCCTCAGGCATTGTTACTCTTCCCATTGGAGACGCCAAAGGTTGTGGGCCAGATCGTGTCTACAACCGCAATTCCAGCTCACCGCCCTGGATAGCCCTTGTTAAAAGGGGCAACTGTACCTTTAGTGACAAGATCAATGCTGCTAAACGTCAAGGAGCAGCTGCCGTGGTGGTGTATAACGTGGATGGCAGTGGCAACAGCACTACACACATGGCGCACTCAGAGGCAGACGATATTGTGGCTATCATGATTGGCAACAGTCAGGGCATGGAGGTTGTCAACTTGGTGAAGAATGGGACAAGTGTTTATATGACTATCGAAATAGGCAGCCCTCACGGACCCTGGGTGGACACTTACTGGCTTTACTTCCTGTCTATTGCCTTTTTCATTGTGACAGCAGCCTCAATTGCCTACTTCATGTTTATCTCGGCAAATCGTCTCTACAACCTGAGCATGCATAGGCGCGCTGAAAAGAGGCTGAAATCTGAAGCTAAGAAGGCAATTGGGCGTCTTCAAGTACGCACACTCAATAGAGATGATGAGGAAACTACCTCTGACTCCCATATGTGTGCTGTGTGCATTGAATCCTACAAGGCAGGTGAGGTGGTGACAGTGCTGACGTGTGACCACATCTTCCATAAAGCCTGCATTGAGCCCTGGTTGCTGGATAGGAGAACTTGCCCCATGTGCAAGTGTGACATCCTGAAGGCTCTGGGGGTTGAAGAGGAGACTAAAGAGGAAATTTCCATTCAGTCACCACCAGAGGTCACTGTGATCACAGTGGCAGGAGGAGAAAACATGTATGAAGTCCCACTGACTGACCCATCAAGCTCTGACCTAGAGAGACATCGCTATGACAACAGGGCCTTCGAGGAAGACTCAGAAGCTGCAAGAGGATGAACAACAGCAATGGAAACAACACAGCAATGAAGCAGGACTCAATCGAATTTCCTTTATGAAATACATATTTTTCTGGGATACACTGAACCAGCAGAGTGGAATCATACTATAATTTTCCAACACAAACCTGCATGCTAAAAAAAAAGATTTTAAACCAATCCAAGGATTTAAAATGTTAATGGACCATGAGTAATTAGCTTGGATGTCATTGCTTGTTCTTAGCGGCTGTCTTGGTTCAACAGCATAATTATATGGCATGTTCATAAAGTTACCTGTAGATGGTTAAAACAGATTCTGAACACCGAGTATGACGCCAGTGTCAAGTTTCTGTTTTGCATAGTAAACACACCAGCTCAGTGCTGGTTGGGAAGAAGTGCAGCAGAGCATTTAAATGAAATCAGGACCAAATTGTCTACAACAGAAAGCTTGTTGTCTTGGACCACAGTACCTCACAAGTAACAACTATGATTTCAATTCAGAATCTCTAATGCTCAGAATAAATTTTTTTTATTAAATTAATTTAAATAGTTGAACCTTGTTTGCGCTACTTTTAAAATAAAGCATTTTTTCAGTTTTCATTGTCTTGATTTGACTGGAAATACAGCATGGCAGACATTGCACTATGATATGTGAATAACATTATTAGAGAGGACAGTTCATGGGAATCAGTTTACTTTAAAGAAATACACAGCCCCTAAGTGTGACAATGCAATGAATGTCATAGGAACTAAAGATGATATGCTTCTAAAAGATGTTATCACAACTGTCGGGTAGAGGGAAATTAAATGCATAAATTGTGTCTACTGTTTTTTGAGGTTGATTTAGCAGTCATGAAGTTCTGTTAATATAAAGATAATATACATTATAATATTTGTATATTCATTTCCTACTCTAAATGGCTGATCTTCACGTACAAGCACAAATTGTTATTCTTGAACACATTTTCAGGTTGTTCCTTTGAATTATTTGGAATGCTATTCAGTCTCTGTGGTCTACCTCTGAACACTTGCATGGGTTAATCTTCGAACATTTTTAAGATTGTTGCGATTCCGAGATTAAGTGTGTCCCTCAGTAAATGATAAAGCTAAAAAAATTATTAATTTCTTTGTTTGCTGTTGGGGATATGCTGATTGTGGTACTTAATATATTTTTTCTATATGCTGAATCAGTTTCACTACTATTTCACAGATTCCAGGAGTCTTAAATTGTTATGTAAAAATGAATATTACTTGCTGTTTTAAATCACATTGATGCTTATTAGAATGCAATAAATTCCTCAAACTGAGGTCAGCCTTATGAACATATGTGCTTTTAAGAATGGTGTTTCTGGATGAGTGTGTGCATGGGAGTTACAGAAGTGCGTGACAGTGCAGGTGTGTTACTCTACGTCAGGACGGTCTATGTGTAGTTAAGTAGCGTCTCACTTTCAGAGTTATAGTCTTGTTTCCGATGACTGCTGGTGAGGAGTGAAACTGTAATTACCTCTGCAGGTGGGAGCCAATCTGCACACACCTTGAGCTTGAGCTGGATAATCATCATATCATATGTAGAAGGACCTGAATGAGCCAGCAGAAAGATGCAACTGTATGGCAATGGAATAGAAATATTATCTTTATTATCTTTCCATTGCATTTAAGGAGTATACCCACAGTGAAGTCTACAGTGAAACTGACTTCTATTGAAATTTTGTGATTCTCTTAAAATTTATTCAGTCAGGACTTTGGGTTTGTAACCAGCTGATACACTGTAAAACTAACTTACTTCCCAGAGTGGAGGCTCACAGTCTTTTTGGCTTGTGATTAGTTTGAGTTTTATTTTATTGTGAAAGATGGAAAATTATCCAGTAATTTACACAGAAAAAATAAATCAAAAAAACATACACATTCATTGTTTAGTGGCCTGGTTTTTAATTTAACCATGTCTGAGGCCTATGTCTGTTTTTTTAAGTAATAATTTCCTTTTAACATTAAGCTATTTTAATATAGTATCAACTTGAAGGGATCCATAAGAACATGAGTCTACATATGTGACAGTGTGTTCAAGGAATGTGAGGTGTTCAACAGTAGGTGATCAGGAGAAGGTTCAAACAGAGCATGAGCTGAGGCCAGTAGTTTTTAGAGAAAGCACTACAGTCCAGAGCAAAGAGGATGAGCTGAGTCTTGACTCTTACAGTGCTGTGAGCTCAGCATTCATAGGTCAGATGGTTATATTGGTATCACAGCAAGACAGGGAATCGATACTGAACTAACTGGCCAGGCTGGGAGCAACTGGCAAGCCTTGGGTTAGACGCACGCTTTGCTCAGTGGTGGTGCTCCTCTGATTTATTGTAGTTGTTAAAGTGAAAATTGAGTCAGAAGGTTTTCATTTAATGGCATACCAGTTTGTGGCTGTACTGTAATACAACACTTGACCTTCAGTTCAAGATAGGAATCAAACAGTGAAATTAACTACTGTAGTGGCCTGAAAGCTTATCTGTTCCTGTTAAGTCTGATCACAATAAACACCTCATGTTTTCTTTGGCAATGACTAAACCTGGCCGGAGACTAGAGACTGATTAAAAATAAAAATAAAAGAAGGAGATCTATGTTTTTTGGTAAACAAACAGGATGACATTGCTTTCTGTACAAGGTGGCGGGCCGTGCTCCTTGCCGTGCCTCAGTTTGTCCCTGTGAAGGGTTTTGATAGCCTTTCAACACCACCTGGTGGAGAAACCCACAAAGAATTTGAGTTTAATACCAGCAAAGGTAAAACTGCATGGTCAGAAGCACCTCCCATCTTTTCATCTTTGGGCGATGAATTTATGCATCATGTACCAGGGCAATTTCTTGCTTGAGTGCAAAGTAAAGAGTAATAAATTCCGCCATAATGAAATAGAGCTCTTGGCTGTATACTTTAATTGCCTAGTTAAAAAGTTATACTGGCCTACGTCATCTTCTCCATCTTCTTCAACTTTGCCCTCACTAAATACGCATGTACTGTACATTTGTCTTTCAACAGTTGTTACCATAACTCTATCTATCTATCTATCTATCTATCTATCTATCTATCTATCTATCTATCTATCTATCTATCTATCTATCTATC
>JAUYWH010000018.1:13540695-13588685 GCA_034779795.1 Ctenopoma multispine | reverse complement strand
CACACACACACACACACACACACACACACACACACACACACACACACACACACACACACACACACACACACAGTTTTTACACAGACATCCAGTATTATCTGTTTTTATTGGAAAGCCTTTTGATCACACTGCCATTTAACAAACAGCAACTCCAGCAACTCTTTCAAAGACAAAGCACTTTACCAGCACACCTTAATGACATTAACCGCAGTAAGCAGAATGAGTTGTTTTCAAATAAAGCTCGACACATTGTTTACCTCCCATAACAATCAACTCGCTTAACATAAATGAACCTTACAAGCTTAAACGGTTGGATCATGAGCAGAGGAGACAACAACCCTTGTTTATCTCCTCCATCTATCCATTTAGTTATCCAATCACTGATAAATGTACATTCTCACACTCACTTGCTCTGACAAATATTGATGTTGCTTTGGTTTGTAATGTGCTGGGATAAAAACAATCATAAATATTAATGGCCACTCTATTCAGAGATAATGCTCACATTCATTATCATCCATTAATGTTTGTTTACCTAATTTGATTGGACTATAACCTCTACAAAGGCATATTATGCACTCTTCAACATTGTTTATGTGAGGAATTCTAAAAGGCTGGAAGCTAATTGAACGGAAAGTCAAATACACTCTGTGAAAGTTAGTCCTATTAGCTGCTATTTCCAATCAGCGGCATGCTACAGAGATTCTCCTGCCAACACCAGGGCTAACCTTTATCATATTTCACATCATGTTGTTATCATTCAGCTCATTACACTTCCAATCAGACTTGCACAGCAATGCCAAACGGTGTGAATCCAGTTTTTCATTCTCTTTCACCAAGTAATTATGTTTTTTTTTTTTCATTTGTCTCATTCTTATCCTTGACGCTCATGTTCCTCCCTCTCGTCTTCTCTCTCGACTGTCTCTCTAGAGCTGCTCTAATTAAACACGCGGTCGGCGGTGGTACAGAGTCTTCCAGCCGAGCAGAGGAGAAAGGCTCTAATTCCAGCTCTCAGGATGGAACTCTGACACACAATGGCCCTGCCATCCTCTCTGCACCCCCATAGATTCACAACTGAAAGCCCTCTCCTCAGGCAGCTTTTTAATAGGTCTCCCCTCACTCAACACACACATAATGTACATATAAACACACATGCGCAAGTACACGCAAACACACGTGCACCTATGCATCACACATGTACGCAGGACACACAGACACACACATGCCATTGACCTCCTGTGTGTGTCTATCACTTGTGCTGCAGCTCCCACTGCTTTGGGCTTTTTGAAGTGCTCCTAAGGCCAGACGACAGCCTTTTTAGTTTCCACATCATGCAGAGGCGCAACTGCTAAACTAAGCCTACTACTCTGACTAGCCAGTATTGTAAGAGCAGCACTCAAGGGCAGGCTGTCGGGGACTAAAGGTTCTTGGCCATTTTCCCAACATGATGTAGATTTTAAAAGCACTTCATGCATGACGATTTACCATGAAAACGTATTGTGAAAGCAGGTACTTTCTACTGGATGCAGTTTCCTCGTGCTGAAATTGGGTTTAGGTCTAATTTGTGAAAGAAAAGTGGATCTGAAGCTGGATATTACATTATACAGTGACCCTCATTTGATGTCACTCAATCTAAGTAGCTGTATTGTAAACTTGTTTTTACACTTAGCAAAAATCATATTTGTAAATTCAAAACATATTTGTTATGCAAAACAAAGTTTGTTAATTGCTACACAATTGTGGTAGCTCACATACTTGACTAATCCACAGCTGAATGTACTATTTACTCCCTTGAGTAACATAATTATTATTCTTTAAGGGTTTCAATAACCTTTGTGGGTCTGATATTAAATATAACTTTGCACTACTATATTTAGACAGATGGAAAAGCTTCATTTAGGTTATGCGTGGGTATGTGCTGTTGGTGATGGGGGCGGTGCTAAGCTGTATCCTGTGAGTCCAGGGTATTGGATCGATGTTGATGTGTTTTTGCCCTGAATGATAATTCTGCCTGTTGGAAAGACTAGGGCTTGTTGTGCAACGTCTTGGCACTCAGCTCTTCCCTCCTTTTCGTGCCATCTTCTCCCCTCCGTCACTCTCTGTCCTCACTCCTCTTATTCCTTCCAGCTATCCTCCTTCAATTCTTTGCTCTATCTGAGACTGGAGATGTGCCTTAACAACACAAAGAGACAGTGTTCAATCAGGATGCGGAGAGTGAGAAAGAGCTCATCTGCTCAGTGTGATGCCCATTACATATTGATCTGGACTCTGTGTAGGGCAGCGAAAGTGTGTTTATGTTTGTATCTACATGGATAAAAAAGAAGAAAACAACAGGAGAAAGTTATATTGGCCTCTGTGTGTTGATCTGATTTCCTCTCAGTGATAAACAATGTGGGTTGTGGGGATGACTGTGGAGTAGAGGCAGAAAATTAGGCAGCTAACACAGCGACCTGCTTGTGAAATCTCTCTCTGCTGATGTGTATAGACTGTAAGCCCATTGATCTGTAGGGAGAATTAATTTGCTTTGCCACTAATGCAGGAGGGAGCTAACTTCATGTCGTTGGCCAACGTTAGATGCAAGCTATGTTCAATTAAGCCCAGTAACAGAGGCAGAGTGCAGTACTTAAACTGCCCTTCATATGATCCATGGGACATTATATTTTAGCATTTGTGCAATTCATGGCCTGTCTTTGTACAGGGGTGCTCATATCAGTAATTTATGTCCATCCACTTTCTAAGAGTTGGATGGGGCTTACACAATAGAGACAGACAACTATTCACACTCACATTCACACCTATGGACAAAGAGGAAACCCACGCAGGCACAGGGACAACATGCAAACTCGTCCAGAAAGTGCTCAGCCAGCTGGCAGATTTGAACCCAGGACTGTCTATGCCGTAATTTATGTCTGATTTTATCATTCAGATCAGAACAGCCATCAAAAGGATTCTTTGTAATATTAAGAAATATTTCTGCACATGCTGTAAGCTTTTTATCATCCTGCTCTTTCAGCCAAAGTATTTGCCAGTGGGAAGGTCTACACTGCTGTTTATGTGTGTTTATATGCATTTGTGCATCAGGGGTTTTCCCAGGCTTAGGGTTTCGCAGGTGATGAGGGTCCTTTTAGCTGTGATGTGCATGTACTCGTAACCCCTTGGGCATAGGGTGGGTGTGCTGGGGTGTGTCTCAGGGTGCATGTCTGGGAAGATGTGATTTCTCAATGACAGAGCATCGTAATAGCTCGCTAGGCTTTAGTCATAAAGCAATTGAGATAATCCACTGGTTTACCAACAAAGGTTCGAGAACACCCACACAGTAAAGGGCCTGAGTCAGACCTCAGAGAGGGGTGGAAAAAACCAGTTGAAAGAATAAGACAAACATAATATAGAAAAAATAAGAAATTTAAAAAAGGGAATTTCAACCAAGCAAAACAAACTGAGGGTTAGCTATCAGATGAAAACTCTGTTGTCAACTGTCCCCTTAATCCCCAAACTGAATATATGATACCAAGACCTAGACTCAGGTGTTTAAAGTCTCAGCAAGTGAAGGTGCGCTTGATATGCTTGCTGCAACTTGCCCCACTCACCCAACCCTTCTCCAAAACACACGCTTTACTCTCTCTCTCACACACAAACGGCTTAGCGAACAGATGAAATCTGACAGATAAGCACCTTTACTTGCAGGTGCTGGAGCAAGGTCTGTGCATCTTAAAGAACCACATAGACCAGATATTCATCTCACTCTCTCCTCCTGCTCTTAGCACTGCTCTATATTTGTGTCTCCTCTCTCAGACTGACCTTTATTGCTAGATAGATGCTATACAAGGTAATACTGAATGACATAAGTCTGGATTCAATATCATGTCACTCTAATTTACAGACTTATTAACACACCTAAGATGGTACTAGCTCCTCTGTGGTCTATACAATTAACTTCCACCTGCTGATTTGACTCTGAACCGTTTGAAAAGGGATCCATTCATCTCAAGTAAAACATCATTACTGAGTGAGCCTATTACAGACAGTGATCTTAGCCTGGAATGTATCTTCTGTCCCATTTCCTGTGATACACTCTGAATAAGTTGACAAATCCAACATGTGGAGTCCATCAGGTTAAGATCTATCATCAAACAATAGTTTGGTACATTTATTCAGCAGAAGGGTAACATTTATCTTGTTTAGTTTACCACAGTGTGTCTTTGCTGGCTTTTTTACTTATCCTATAGTCCTGTGTTTCTGAATGTATCTCTTCAGGTTGTGAGTGAAGCATTAAAATCCATAACAGTGAGTTTAAAGGTTGATGACATTATTCGGATGAGATTAAGTTTAAGCAGCACCAATGCTGTCACCTCACAGCCAGAAGCTGGGGCTTTTCTGTATGGAGTTTGCAGGTTCTTTTCTGCTTGCTAGGGGAGAACTGCTGTGTTTGCATGAAAACATGCAGTAATATGGTCTATGTTTTTTGTCAATGTAATTTATAGACTTCATTGCACAATATGATGTAATGTCTTTGTGGCATAATTATTTCCATATGTGTTTCTCCTTAATAATTATGCTTCGTGATAAGACACAGGTGGTAGTACAGATGCAGACATAAAAAACGGTTGTCTTGTCATTTTCAGGAGGTTATCTGGCAACACAGCAGCCATTCACTGCAGGGAAATTTTAGCAGTCATTATATAATATACCAGTGAATTAAAATCTGTGTAGCCTAGTTCTCTCTCTCCTGCCATCTCTCTCACTGTCTCTCTCTGTGGTGTCAATGCAGCTCATTTTAGAGCTTGGCTGAAACTCACTAAGGGAAAACTGGTAAAAGCCTTTGTATGTGCCATGCTTTGTTTCTCTCATTAAGCTGTTTTGTTTATAGGTTAACCTAATCCAAACATATATATCATTCTCATAAAATCATGGGACATATTAGTGCTTTCCTTTTTGAACTTCCATTCGTCATAATTCAACAATTCCTCTCTCTTCCTTGCTTTCACTTGACTGCTTTTTAAGTCACTTTTCAAAGCAATGTGTGCCATTAGCCAACTGTCAATGTAAGAGTACTTGGCACACAGATTAGATTTTGATGGCTTTTCCTGACTGTGGAGGCTGTACTCCAAAAGCGTCAAAACCTTTTTTTTTTTCAATCCAACTTGATGAAATTCCTGCTTCTTCCCTGTCACTTAATTTCACTTTCAAATGAAGCATTACCCGGACACTGTCATATTTTAATGCATCTGAGAGAGAGCACATGTACTTGCTAAAACCCACAAAGAAACCCTCTAAGCACCTTTCCATGACTGAGGCTTGTAAAAGAAATTGCTGGTTTCATCTCCGGGCTTTTAAGAAAAGAGGACAGGAAGGAGTACAGATGGATGATTTTCAGTCTAATCACCATCCTTAAATTTCTAAAGAGATGCTGCAGAGAAGCCAAAAAGCAGAGAAATGTACCAGATCACTCTCTGTGTTAGTATGTGCTATGTGTGGCATGTGCGTAGTTTTGTCTGTATTTTCTGTTGCAAGTATTGCAGTTTCAAAGCACATTTTAATCTGTACTTTGAACTTAAGCAAATTACTTTCATCTTACTGCATCTAGATGAGTGACCTTGCTGAGTTCCACTTCCACTTAACTAAGAGGTACTTTTTTAACATCTGCTTCCTCTGTCCCTTGAGAAGTGGAACACACACACACACACACACACACACACACACACACACACACACACACACACACACACACACACACACACACACAGACATGTCTGTATGACAACAAACACAGGCTTTTTGTCCAGGAACAGTCTGTGCTAGTAATGAGACTATGTGTGGCCAGGCAGATGGACAAATGAATGAAACAGCTACAGATTCACTGGTTGTGTTTGATTTGCCCCAACTAATTTGAAGAGACCATCTGATAAATTGAGAGGATGGGATGTACATTAGAATAGCAAGAGGCACCTCTTTGTTGTTCCCCATTCCCAACCAAATCACACACCAATCCCTGTTAGAACACCCAGAGGGGAGAATGTTTCTCTTGTGCGTGTGTGTGTGTGTGTGCGTGAGAGAGAGAGACAGGGAGCCTGAAAGCAAGAAAGAGCTGGGTTGCTAGGAGGTGTGAGTTTTCTGGAGGTCCTGCTGAAAGCAAATGAAGGAGCACTTATGTCAACATTCTGACGACAGTGATGAGCCACACAGCCTCCCGCCCAAACATCCAAAGGGCTACATCGCCTCTGAAAAGAGCAGGAGTCACACTCACACAGCCCTCTTGCACTTTTTCTTTATGTGCAGATGAGTGAGAAAAAACCCTATTTCCTTTTAATTTGGATATTTGACTTAAAAAGTCTCTTTATCTGTGCTTGATGTTTATTAAGATTATGTTTTCACCATTTGAAGAGTGAAGAAACCCACAGGAAATATGGTGATGGTGGTGAGGGGGGGTGACATGCACAAAACATCTCTCAAATATTGGATTTGTGTTTATGTTGCTGAAGTCTGGTATGCGTTTTGAGACTGCTAAGCCACCATGACATGCCGTGTTTGTGATTTGAAACTCTTTGGACAGATGCATCTGCACTTCTGTTGTCACGTTTTAACATGTGTACTTCTCTGCATTTGTGTGAACTTGAAACAAATTCTTATCAGAAGCACATCTGACTTTATGTGCATGTTTATGTCTTTTTGAGAGCAAGTGCGTGCATGAGTGGCCATTCCTCAGAAAGCAATTTGTCAAATCTGCGAATCAGAAACACATGAAAAGTGATTGTCCTTCATCCAACCATTGCTCATTTATTCTTTGTTGTTGACAGTTAATCTTATCACAGGCTTATCTGCGCGTAACATTGTGAATGAATGTTTATGCTGTATGCATCTAAATGTATGCAAGTGATAATGTGTGTGTATTCCACAGCTCATTGGTAGCTTAGATCTCATTCCCGGGTAGTTATTCCAGATGTTTGGTCTCTGCAGGAACATATTACTTTGGAAACTTTCCCACATGCTATCTGGTGTGGTTGACTCTGAGCTGGCCTCAAACTTCAAAACAACCCAGTTCTAAAAATAGCTTGAAGCTCTTAATCATTCTGCAGACTCTTAATGTCTCTGATAGTCGACACACACAGCTCAGCTAGGACAGTTTTACCCACACCCATGTCATACTCCAAGTACCATATATGTCTCATGGCTCTTATGCTAAATTCCCAAAGCACAAAACATCAGATTTTAAAGCTCTCAGTCTTCCAAAAACACATGATGTAACACAAGTAAGAGACTTAGAAAACCAAACCAGCTAAAGTCCTACATCCTTAACATGAAGAAAATCATAAGGCCACTCTTTCTGTGTAGTACTGTTTTATTTCAACTCATGCCGTGTTAAAAAAATCAACCCAAAAAATCATGAAGCAAAGACCATCATTATTATTTACACATTCACAGTACAACTTTACAATATATCTACACGCTCAAATACTCTGATCATATATACAGCCGGCCTTGCATCGCCATGTTGCACAGTATTTAAACAAAATGACATGACAAAATCTGGTTCATCTGCACATACACCAAGCTCAGACTGAAATATAAAGGCTTCAATTTAGATTGCAACAGAAAGACCCAGTTCATATTGCAATGTGCAAGACAGCTGAGCAGTGTATGTTGAGTGTATGTTTGTGATGTCAGTGTGTATGTGTCAAGTAGAAAGTTAAGCCCAAACACTAGTGAGATGACAGGCAGAGTATCTTTACATACAATCATCACTTGTAAACAAAATGTAGCTTTGGGCTAAACAGGCATCTGACACTCGAATAAGATTGCAGATATCACCTAAATAATTCATCCATTGCTAAGAAAATGATCCCTCGATCGTCCCTACTGGCCAATAGAAACAATTCTGGTAACTGCAATTATGGGCAATTACAGATTCTGTGTAACCACCGCCCATGCCAACAAACGGCTATCATGTGAACACTGTGCTAATACATTGGTTGTGGGAAGGATGTGCTACCTTGAGCCAATTGCTCCACAGTGCAAGGTCTAACCACCCTACATCCCACTGTCAAGAAAATACATTCACTGCATGGCACCTCTATGTAACACCAATCTTTTCAACACTGACAGTAAAGGTGAAATTTTGATTCATATACCAAATAAATGTTTTTGACTGCCCTTTGTATGACTACCATTCACAAGTGGAATGTTTATTAGTCAGTTTGTTTTCCACATGACTTTGGTTTAGATTAGGTAGTGATTTTCCAACACACATCCTGCTGAATTTGAAATCGCTCATATAAAAAAGTTTATATATTATATGACAACAACATACAGAGGACCAATTGACATTGCCAATGTTATATATTGTAGTAGTTCATTTTGTGAATAAGGCACACAATGCACAGATTCAGGTTTACTTGCCTAAAAATATTTATAATCCTTATTTATAGTATTTAAGTATATACAGGATCTTGTCATTTCCAGCATGACTCATTTGGACGCATTGGTAAATGTTGTGTTGATTGTACACTGGCCACTCACAGGGAAGCTGCACAGGGAACATGGGCTGCAGAACCAGTACAAGAGATGACAGAGATGTTATATTTATGTATTGTTCTAGGGTCAGTTTAATATGCCTTTAATGGGATTAATGAAAAAGGAAAATCATAGTGTTCTTCTATTAGGGGACACAGATGTTTAACAGAACAAATGTGCCCTGAAATGTTGAATTCATATACATAGGCTAAACCATAGGTACTGATTTAGTTTCATGTATTTTATTTAAAAGAAACAATAAAACTTTATAAAGATAAACCATTTTGTTCAAAATGCATTTGTAGAATGAGATGAGAAATGTTTTTTGTCTTAATACAATTGCTACATAAAGAGAGAAGTATATTGAACCATCGGTATAAGGGGGGCAGTGGAGATTATAGGAGGTTTCAGACCTTGAAATAAGCATTTCTTCTCACAAATCAGTTTTAACAGTGTGTTGGGTTGCTGAAAATTTGACATCTCGGCCTGTGTCTGCAATATAATTCTCACACTCACACACACACACAAGCAGAGGTGCACACCACAATCAGGGTTACTCCAGTCTAGTAGAGATAGTAGAAAGAAATTCAAGACAAACACCTATGTCTACAACAAATAGCAGCAAATGTACTAAGTAGAATTTCCCAGTGAGTTACAAAATCCCTGTACAAGTATTCACTCAGCATTACCATCTTAACCTCAGCCTAACCAAATCACCAGAAACACTACACAGTGACAAAATAATTTGGTTTAGACGTGATTGAGATGAGTTCAAATAAGACCAAAGAATAGATAATATTGTTGAAAATTAAAGATAGTGACTTATGTCAGGTTTTAAGGTGCATCCTCTGACATGTGACTCTACTCTTCTTTACCAAATGTGAAGGCCTAATATGTGTGCTGTCTGTACACCAAGCTGACTTCTAGTCAACCAACAGACTCACAAGCACATTTGTTCACACTCTCTGTTTGCTTGCTGCCTGATTCAGCTGTTTCTGGCCATATGTATCTTAAGCAACACACACACTGTGACTATTGATTTTCCTCTCCTCTGCCCCCGGCCATCTTACTAACAAAAACATGGCTTACCCCTCCTCTCTGTTCACATTAGTGGGAAGACAGTGCTCAAGGGCAGTGACAAATGAGACCATTCTTCAAGTATTCCACTGTTTTTGACCTGGTAACACGCGTGCAGTAGCCCTAGTGGCTTTTACTTGTATCCTAAACCTTGTACCTAGTATGGGAATGGGCAACACCCAAGCACAGATACAATGGGGAGCAGCAGATTCACCACTGTCCACTGTTTATATCTTGTGGCTACTGTGACAAGGAAGGGAGATGGAGCAGTAGGGAGCGAAAACCCCCCAAGGAGTATCTTTGGCCACATGTGTGATTTTCCCTTTTTAGTGTGAGTAATTGTGCATATCATTTAAAGTGGAAACACACCTCAAGTCAATACACAAACACACACTAGGCCCTACCCCATCTGTAGCCCCATGTCCTCAGGGCTCAATGCTCTACAGTCAAGGCCAAGAGCTCACTCAGAAGTGTCCAAGCTCTTTTAGTAACTGTACTTATTGACCACTCGCATCTGTGGAGTCTGTGGTGAAAACCCATTGGGTTTAGGGGGCACATCTGGCTTTAGCGATGGGGTCCGTTTAAGCCCTGTGCGAGGGAGTGAGCCATGCCCACTATAGCTACTCTGTCGTGATACAGAGGATGAGTGGGCTGAGAGCATTCCTGCCCCCATCACTCCACCATGGGAGTCAAGTCTGGAGGGGGGTGTTGGGGGAATATAACCCCCTCTGTTCATACTGTGTTGGCGAGACACAGACACCCCCATGGTTACCCCACTTGGTGAGGTTGATAAAGACTGCCTATGAGAGGCACTCCGGTGGAGTTGGTACGCCCCTCTTTGCCTCTCCAGGGTACCCCCCATGCTCAGGCTGCCTGTTGGTGTGGTGGGAGTGGTGGGCATTGGCACATCAACCCTCTTGGTGGGGCTGTGCCTCGGCAGGGAGGAGGAGGGAGAGTACAGAGAAGCCTCACGGCTGGGCACCTTGGGGGGTAGTTCGGTCAGTTCCTCCATGGGCTCCAGTGTGAGCTGTGGCCTGGGGCGGGGCCCCGATCCATCCTGAAGAATGGCCTTAGGGTTGGCCACAGAGTCATTGAGGTGTTTTAATAGATCATTCAGGGTATTTCTGGCATCTACAGACCTCTTCTGGTCCTTTCTACTTCCTTTAGAATCTGGGTTCTTCAGCTTCTTCTCAGATGAATGTGGCAGTGTATCATCTCCATTGTCAAGGTTAGGTTGGTCATGTGTGGCATTGGGCAGGACAACTGCACTAGGAATGTGGGAATGTCCCAGGGCAGGGTGAGGGTGGTGAGAGTTGGCGTTAGGGGGAGCAGGAGAAGAAGGAAGGAGCTGAGGACTCTTGGCTGATGAGTTGGACTCTTTACGGGGCCCACTGGCCTTCCCGTGAGCTCTCTCCCACTGATTCTTGATAGGCTGCAGTCCTTTCTGCTGAAGCACAGGAGTGGACTCAGGTGTAGGCAGGGCAGCCAACTCAGGGGGCTGACAGCCGTCCCGCAGGATCATGGTCTTGGTGTCGCCGTTGGGAGTATTCAGGTCTTTGCCATTGCTTAACAGATTGGTGTACAGCTTGGGAGAATCAATGTTGGTTTGGTATTCCTGAAATGTGACGAAATCAAAAGAGTAAGATTAGACACAATTTCTCATTTTGTTCAATAACTCCTCTCCACAAAATAATTTTATTTAGCACTGGATGTTTTATAACTATACCTTTACAGGGCTGTCAAAGAGACCATTGAGCTTAACAAAGCTTCCAGTGGAGTCGGAGCAGGATGGTGCTGACTCTGCATCCTTGTGGACATTTCTTGGCTTACGGAGGAATGAGTCTCGGTAGCAGAAAACAATCAAACCAGCCAGGAGAGCACCCATGAGAAAAGCAGCGAACACGCAGGTGATGAGGATGTTCATGTGGACCATCTGGTTTGTCTCACCTGCTTGAATATCCCACACACCTACAAAACAATGATGCATTGGTTAACTCCTTGGTGAAAAAAGTCAAGTGCTCAGTAAAGCCCCCTCCCGCCAAACAGCAGAAATGTGCATGTTTGTAGATGATTATAACCATGCATGAGTTTCTGCTTTTACACCTCCCCCTATACATCATCCAGAACCAGATTCCTTTGACAGATTCTTAATAATCTAAACCCAAATGAAGAAGAAGGTGAAAATTGGCAGGAGCTGTTAGGTACCCACATCCATTTCACCATCTGTAAGAAGCAATGTCAGTAACGCTATGTCAGTACAGGACAGAAAATTTTTTAGTGCAGCTGCACTAGAGGATTTCAGTCATGCGTTTAAACAATAATAAAGGTTAGGAATACACTGTTAGCTGAGATCAATCTTTTTGCACAAGAGAGTAACTGGCAGGAAGTTGGAAGGAGAAGGAGCAGCAATGTTTGCTCCTGGTCATGAGATAGCTACTGCTCTACTGAAAGTTTGTTAGTAACCACAGACATTGAAAGAGTTAGTCATCCACCGTGCGGCCACAACAGGTATGTGGCAGAGCAGGCCCAGTCACTGATCTACCACCCAGGGTAAACTGTTACTAAAGCTAGAGTTAAATATACTATACTGGCAGAGAAACAAGCTACCAAACAAAGAATGTAAAAAAAACAATATGATAACAGTGAAAGTAATGTTTAATAATTAGAAAAAGATAATTTTAGAAAGGAAGAAAGAAAGAAAGAAAGCACAAGAAAATTACAATTTAAACCAAATAAAACAATGGTAACATGAACATGTAATATGTGTAGAAACATAAATTATGAATGAAAATGTCTACTTAAAGAAGAAATAAATAGAATAAATGTTATGTTACCTAATGTAAACCCTAAATAGCTGCCATAATGTGCATATGTGACTTTATGTGTGACTTTAAATTTGTGTGGCTGAGTGAGAGTTACTGCCAGCTTTTAGATAAGGCTCAGTGCAGCATGGTGGCTGCCTCCCTGCGGGCCTTACCCTCATGGCCCCCTGGGATAGAGTCTAAAGAATGGGAAGTGGCTGGGTCATCCTGCTGCACAAAGCGTGAGCCATAGAGCTCTGGACCAGGCCCAGAGCTGGGGCTCTGAGTGGGCATGAGTACTGGGGGGTGTATGGGCCCACTGGGCTGGACAGTGACTGGCGCTGATGAAAACTCCATGTCTGTGGTGACAAACAAATTGTTAACAAAATGTGCAGAAAGTAGGTAAAGCAGACTGCTGGGTAATGAGTAGTTGTTAAGTTTAATGTCTGAAAAATTAATAAATCTCATCACAATTAACCTTTAGCAAAATGTTGTGTTTTCACATTCACAAACCCATGTAAGTACATTTCGAGTATCCATTTCATTTTTGTTTATACAATTTGGAAAGGAAAACAGAGGATACAGTGGAGCAAAGAGGAGTTGATACACAACAGTAAGGATGCCAAGGGATGGTGGCCATGCAAGAGGAAAGGAACTGTAACACTATGGTAATGGGTGAAAAAAGGAAGTGAATCTGTGCTGAGATAGAGCATCAACGTCTCCTGGTGATTTGTTGTTTGTGATGATGAAAATGAAGCAGATGACATTAGCATTCAGGAAGTGTTTGATAAAAGATGAGTGCTGGCAGTGGTGGAAAGACAGGGCTGAAGATGCTGAACTCAAGGAAAGAAACGATTTGAGTAAAAGATCAAACTAACCAGAGGTAGGGTCGCCAAATGATTTGTAATCTGGCGATGAAGTAGTGCCCAAAAACGCTAAAAGAATTAAAAGGACAAGAAATCAGTATAAAGGAATTCAGAAGTAAAAGCTAAAAAAACTCTAGGAGACACTAAGAGTGCAGTTCAGGTACTTTAACAATAAAGGTATAAAGCACTCGCTAGCAGTGTCCCTTTTCTCACTGGAAGCCCTCTGGTTCGGATCAATACTGAGGTTCAGCCTGGGTCATGTTTAGTGGGTACAAATGAAAGGAATGAAAGTTTTTAAAGTAAAATTAGAAAGGCAAATTTTTCTGGTCATCGGTTATCTTAAGAACTCTACAATTTGCACCAGCTGAAAATGACCCGTAATTGTACATGTCCATGTTTTTGCCTGACAGGCAGGATTAGTTGCAGTTGGCCATGTACTGTATGTAGATGTGTGTGTTAATACTGCACATAGATTTATGTAGGGACAAGTTACTGGAGTGGTTACTGGTGTGAGTGTGCAGGCTCATGGTGTGTGGAGATGAATTCAGGTTCCATTTGTGTACATGTGTGTCAGTGTGTTATCATTGTGTGTATGTGTAGGTGTCTGTGGATAAATGGCATGGCGTGAGATTCGTACCGTGACAGTCTCCCAAGTAGGCAGTGTTTCCAAATTCAATGTCCTGTTCATATCCAGTCCTGAAAAGACAGAGAAAATAATCACAAAGCTGTCAAAAAAAATAATCTTGGTATCTTTTTCATCTGTAATATTTGAACTATGTATTGCTGCTAGGCCTTAAACTTACAAAACATCAGGCTGTATCCTCTCACAGGCTCCATGAGGCTTCCAGCCACAGTAAGGATCTCTCAATGCAATGCAGGACCTGGTGCCAAACACACGGAGCATTAGAACACTGGGTTTAATCATTCTGGTAAGTGCACAGTAATCATTTGTGACTGACTGAACATTAACCAGAAGGCATAAGGTGGTGCTGTTATCATGCCCTTTATGACAATCACTGCAAAACAAAACAATAAAACTATTACGGACCATATCAGGCAGATTTTAACCCCCTACGTCTGCATTAGCACTTACTTGTGGCAATAAGAATGCCTTTCACAACGACTCAGGGGCATACGGATGACACAGCTTGAGAAGGCTACATAGAGGCTGTGTGTGTCTTTGTCCACATGCAGCGAGAGGACACGCTTGTCATCCTCATGGTTAGACAGACACCTGGAAAAGAAAGAAACTTGATCAGAGGTTTATCAGATACGTTTGTCTACTCTTTCAGTCTCCGTAGATTTAATCACTTATTAGGTGGAGAAGTTAACAGGGTTTTAACTTCCGACACATGGCAACATATATGCTTGCGTCCACAAATAGGTACAAAATAGGAAATCAATCACACACATATTGTGCATGCACAGAAAGCAGACAAACACCATCTGTGCCGGTACACTTGACTTTAAGAGTTGCTGAATCCTCAGCCAGAAAAGGAAGAGAAAAAGAGAATAGAGAAAAATGCGTGCATCCTTACTTTGCCCTGTTGAAGACGTCTATCTCCTCTAGAAGCAGGCTGTCATTTAGAGACAAAGAGGAGGTCTTGGCCAGCACCTTGAGGACAACCCCTGACTCAGCCCCAATGAACACCACTGTGTAGTTCTTGTGGGGTCCTGCTTCATTGTCCACAGCCAGCGCTGTCAGCCTGTACCTTTTCACAGAGCAAAGACGGATACATTACTCGCAGTATGGGCTTATAATATTCAAAATAAGAGGGGCCATTTTAATACATAAGTCACTTTGATTCTTCAGTTGGTAAAGGTCAAACATGTTTTTTATTCTGCTTCTATTGCATTTAGTATCCACATCCTAACTGCATAAAAATATGTGTATGTTTGACAAATGCCAGTAAATCATTATATACTACATTATATGGTTAATAGTTAGGCCATAATGCAGTGCTGGATATGGAACCTTATGCTCAACAGTTTGGTCATATTCTTAGTTTTTTACTTTCACACCATTTCAATTCCGCAGAGAAGACATAGATTAGCTAAAATAAACACTAATGCAACTGGGCACCACCAAAGATCCCCAGTTGTTATCTACTTTGCCATTTACCTGACGCGTGTCTTGGTGAACCAAGGTTCATCCCCAATGGAGGGCACAGCTGTGTCCATGAGAGGGTGGGACTTGATGAACTGCAGGGTATCATCAGGAAACTCGACGGAGCTCTTAAAGGACGCAGCTGGTCCATGACCTGCACAGCACCCAGGTCTGCAGGGCAAAAGGTCAAAGATCAACTTATGTGATCACACACCAGGAAGTAATAATAATGTGTACTGTAATGGTTGGAAAGTGCAATGAGAAGCTCTGGGAAGAGGAGCAGGTGCTGATTAGGATCACAAAACATAAAATATACATATGAGTTGTTATCCCCCATCAATGATTTACGGAGGTAATTAAGTTCTGTGTGGACATAGGGCTGGGCTATAAATATATGTGCTGACTATAAACACGTTAGATATACAACACTTGTAATTATGCCAAATTAATAATTTAATAATAAGCAGATGGTGAATGTGTGCGGAGGGGGCCAAAGCTAATAACCTGGTCCCTAATAGTGAAAAAGATTTGACTTTCACTGGGTTTAACATGTACAAAGAAAGGTTAAGAAAAGGGGAAATTGACAGGTGATAAACAGCTGCAAAGTCAAGTGCCACCTTCTCAAATAAAAGCTATGTTAAAAGTTTCTGATCTGCTGTTTTCTTTTGCTTCCTTGGATATGTATTCTTTAAATACAGAAATGTAGAATCTTTACCGAGGCTTAGGCAGTTTTTCCTCTGGGAATGGGGTCCACACAGAGTCAGGAGTCTTCTGCTCTTTGAAACGGCCCCAGAATACTTTCTCTATGTCGGCCATGGAGAAAGCACACACTGCTGAACCTGGGATACTGTGGATACAAAAAGTAATGTAACTGTTTGTGTCTGTCTCCGACTTCTGAATTCCACATTTCTGTCCTCTGAATTGTTTAATTCAACAACTAACTGCCGCCATTACTCACCTATTCATCTGTGTAGTAAACACACCCACCACTGAGGGAACTCCGTTGATGTTGATGATGTCAGTGATAGACTGCAGAACATCAAAGTAAAAGAATGACTCCCCTGGCACTGAGCAGTTCAGCCTTGCCTTCACAAAAGATGTCCAGTGCTTCTCCAGAACTCGCTGTGACCCACCAACGTCATTCTTACAGATGCGAGCCACGCGGGAATACACAACCTACGAGGAACAGCGGTTAAAGAGAGGACAAAAATGGGTGAAGGGAGGAAGGCATTTGAGTGAACGTCACTAAAACACTTCGACACACTGAATAATGCATCTCTCCATCCTGTAGCAACTCGGCACAAACAGCTTAACAAACACACACCCTCATCTTTGACTGTGTGTATGGAGATTGCTCCCCTCTGGAGCAAACATTTAAAAAAGAACACATCCGTTGCCCTTGACTGGCCTAATGCAGCACCACGTGAATGTGTGTTTGATTGCACATATTACCCAGGCTTAGAGTATAAATGAAGTGCGTGAAGCAGCTGGGTTAGACAGTCTTAATAATTTAGCAGTGCAAACCTTCATCAGAGGCCAGGTGTCACCCCGGCATTAGTAGGGTTGAAATATTTATTAGCTGGTGGCTGATGGAAAATGCTGGCTTCCTCTGGCTTGGCCAGACCAGCTCAGGGATGAGGCATGGTCAAATCTGAAGTTGGCGTCAAACACAGAGCATCCTAATGGCCTGTGTATGTGTGTGTCATAGAGAGAAACAGACACAGAGCATGCAATCTCCGGGAGACAAATCCTCTCACTGTGTAATGGCTTTACATTAGTAGAACGTTCCCAGCACAAACTGGCTGTTGAAATTTCTGGTGAATTCTAATGCGATATACTGTCATTGTCTGAATGAGCCCCATTACCTCAGAAGCCATTTGTGGCAGAAATGTATGCACTGAGGGAGGCGTAAACCTTTTTTGGATATAGTCCTGAATGCTGTATCTGGGTGGAATTTGTTATGCATTATAAACAGCAGGTGCACTGTCTTACCTTGCCCAGATTGCTGTGCTCCACTGCGATCTCTCGATAGAAAAAGTACACATAATTCCCATACTCTGCTGCGTGCAGGAAATGAGGTTCTGAGGAAGACACAGAGGCAGAGAGTTGAAGTGTATTTCTGCATCGTCACCACCACCACTGTGCATGTTGAATATTTCAGGGATTTGTACAAGGCTGTATATGACTGGGGGTGACCTAGATTGCCTGGGAGAGAACAGGCCATATCCCCACAGATCTTGGCAAAGCAAGAGAGCTCTCCATCCCTCCAAAAACAGCTCCGATAGACACATGCATACCGTCACCATGCAAAGGCACAATGGGTGTTTAGCTAGGTGACAGGCAGACACATGTACCTCCAGGAAACCAAGGTGAAAGAGAATTAAAGTTAAAGAGTGATGAAAAGCCATTCGCTTACCTTTAAGCCATTTGGAGTCATATTTGATAGTCCTCAGGGCTGATCCATCACCCATACTACGATATATGACAGAATCACTGGCCTGGAAGTCTGCTACAGTTGCAGAATACAGTTTCCCCTCTAAAAAAAAACACACACAAAGCACAATGACCAAACACTGGGATACACTGCTTTTCAATGCTTTGTTGTTTCTTTTCTTTATATGCCCTGATTGGTTGAGTTGTTAGCACTCCAGGCACAGTTTTACTGTGGCAAAGACACAGAGGTGATAATGAGAGCATAAGTAGGAACACATTAGTTTTTCTTCAGCAAGATTAACAATGTGAGTGGGTGTCTGTGTGCTTGACCCCTACCAGCGAAAAGGGCAACGTTGGTTTGCTTGGAGTCAAATGGGCACCGTGCCAGTCCATTGATCTCCTCCCCATCTAACTCTAGGTTGTCCAGCTGAAGGGAACACAACAATCACCCACACATTAAAGGTTTGCCAAGGGACACAGTGAAAACAAACACACATAGAAACATCAGCATGTACAGTTCAGTCAAATGTATTAAATGAAAAAAACTGTTATAATGTTACTCAAATTATTTTGCAATTCTAGTCAAAATTGTGTGTGTGTGCCTTTGTGCATATTTGAATGTGCCAGCTTTGACTTATGAAAGCTCCACAGCAGGTCCTGCTGGCACTGAATACTGACCCTGTAGTATCTGCACATGGGGTTGAAGCCGTTGGTACCACAGATGAACACAAGGTCATCGTTTCTGGGAACCAGTACTTTGATGAAGTTGTGGCACTCGTCCTGAAAACACAAGGCGAACAAGACACAGCATTTTAATAGGCAGCTAGCTTCTCTTTACACAGCTTAAATCTTTGTCCATGTGGTGGAATCTTAAAAGAAGATTTTTTTTAAATACATACTCTGTGTTTTCCCTTGACAGCACACATCTCCCTGTCAGCTTGGCCCGATCGCCATGTTAGTTTCTGTAAAAATTAAAATGGAACATTAGACACATGCACAGCATATAAAGTACACAAACACACACACACACACAGACACAGTCTTTGCTTTTCCACTCTCTCATTTTACAACCTGTCCAGATTGTGATGAATGGCTCAGTGTTTTCTATGGAGCCCTTTTAGTGGCTGTGGATTGAGAGAGCAGCTTGTGGCAAGAATCTTACCCGGTAAGGAATGATCTCATTCCTGTAGGATTCTCTCAGACTGACTAGGTACACCTGATCTCTGTGGGCAGACAACAACACAACACAAAGCTCAGTGATATAGGACAACCAGGAGTATAGTGAAGTAAAATAGTTTGATGATCAATCATTTTCTATTTGATTTTGATTTTAAGGGAATTTAGGAATACCAATTTTTAACACATCCAGTATGTGTATATTAGAGTTTTTTCTATTCCTAGAGGTATATTGGTCCACTTTCAGCCTCTCATTTGTATTGTTATTAGAAGAATATTTTTCCACTGACTGTACTTGTTAGTTACTATTGTACTAATTAGTACTATGAGAACTACAAATTATAAAACTAAAATATAGTTTATTCAGTTTCTATAGTATTTCTGTGTTGCAGAGGTAATTCATAATGAATTCTGCTTTTTAATCAACTGTTACTGTTACATCCAAAATATGAAATCTAAAACATGCAAAATAAGCTAGCTGCTATATGATTTCATATAGCAACAATTTAGTCAATTTTTAATTAGAATGTAATAAAACCAATTGCAATGAAATTTTAACCACTCACAGGAAAAAAATTTTGCTTCACTTTAAGTGAAAACATGTGAATACCCCAAACCTGCAATAGGAGGATCCACTTGACAACAGTGATGCATGTGGTGGTGATTACAGGGCCTCCAGAGGTGTTTGTTTTATACTGTAGATGTCAAGGTGATTTCCCGCTACAATATTAGTGCTAGTGGTCAAATTAATCCCAGTGCCCATAAATACCAAAAAAGACATGTAAAGATGCCAAAAAATTCCTGACAGAGCGTCGGGCTGGGATGATAGACGCCTTTCTTGGATCAATACTGGCCATATATATCAGATGCAAGCCTAGAAGCCACAGATCCAATAACACTAAGAGCCCCCGCCCCCCCCTATGCCACTGTTTACCTGCCAAGTAGTGACTGAGTGTGGGGGAAGTGTGAAAGAGAGAGAGAGAGAGAGAGAGACCGTGTGTTTGTGTGTTGAGTTTACCTGCCAGCGATGAACAGAGTGTCCTGTATCTTGGTCATCAGCTGAAAGTCAAGGCGGTGCTGTGATTCGTTGCCAGAGGGCCTGCCTCTGAACACAGGGTACCTCCGTGAAACTGTAAAGACATCACACATGCACACATACTATTAATGGGACACTCATTGTGAAAGCAGTCACTTGTGCACAGATTAACCACAGTTCTTGCTACATTACATGTACTGACATGCTGTGTATGTGCTTCATACAAAGTCCTCCTACAATTAAGGTAATTGCACAGTACAAATATGTACTATATATTCTATATAATTATATCTGTGTCGCTGTCTTGTATTTGTGCTTTACATAATGGTTGCCCCTGGTCTCTGTTCTTCCAGTGCATCACAGAGATGAAAATATAATCCAGTTACAGCCTACACCTGGCCATAAAGCAGACTGATTTGATTACCATGGATATGGCATGCAAGTGTCTGAACTGCTGACACATGCAGAGGAAGAAGCTGCTAGTATTTGTCTTAATTCTGTGTGTGTCTGGACTGAGTAAAAAAGTGCATAATAAAGGAGAGTTTTTGACTTTTTCTGTGAATTTGCAGTAATTGGTAATTTCTTCTTTGTCTCTGCTGAGTTCATTTGCGTGTGTGTACTCACAGTGTGCGTCAACGACATCGAGGGGCACAAGGTCCTCAGGGAAGCTGACTGCGAGGAGAGTGCGCGAGGCTGTCAGCAACAGCAGCAGCAGCTCACTGAGCAGAAGCACAGCTCTCTGGCCCATGGCTGCTTACAGACGACACTTCCTGTTTCACACTAGAGGAGATGTTACCTGGAAACACACACAAAATGCATGCTTTTATTGCTTTACATGTAATAAATATAATGTGATATTTAACCTACTGCTACAGTAGTTATTACTGTTAAAGTCATGAAAAAAAATAACATATTTTTGTTGCCGGTTTCGTAAAATAAGTATAATACCCTCTCTGGCTTATTGATGACTTAGCTCTGCATGGCTGTGTTTGGCATTTCCCCTCTACCTCTTCCTACATCTGCTGTCTAAGGGAAGGTCAGCCAACTGGCCAGTAGGGTATCTTCTGTGTGTGTGTGTGCAGCGGAAGTCCACTCCGTTAGAAACGTGGCAGGCCTGCTGTGTCTGTACATCTGTGCTTCAATTGGTTTGTCCTGGGCCAGACTCAACACTAATCAGCACATTGTAGCTTCATCACCTTCACTAAAGTAGCCTCTGCTCTGACCTTAGCTTACTTGTATTAGACCTCTCTTGACTGTTATTGCTTCAGCTTTTCCTTGGTGCTGGTGCGCTTTATTGTGTTGCAATAATTCTCTCATATTTGTGTTACGAGCATCAAGTCTTGGATGGTCGTAGTATTTTTTGTGAATAATAGTTTGTGCAGTGTCTGATTATCGATATGATAGATCAGCAACTACACTGGTAATAATTTATTGTGGGAGTGGCAGAGGTTTAGTATGTATGTTCATTGATGAGTGTTTTAGAGACAGACTGTGTCTGTGCATATTAATGATCGGTGTACATTCAAATATTTATAAGGCAAACAAATTATTCATGCAGGCAAAGCCTGAACGGATATAAACAATTTACCGGGAGACGTCACACAGGCAGAGGGATGGATTAGCTGAGAGCGCACTGTGATGCGCGCACACACACACGGCTGCACATATATAATCAGTCCTTCAAATGGTGTAATGCAAAGACAGACAAATGTGCGTGTGCATGAACACACACACAGTATTGACTCATTTTTCAATTAGCCCCAAAGCACACCTGCTCCAGTGCTGTCTGCGAGCCCTGCTTGCCAAGCCATTAGTGCTTTGATTGATCCACACGGGAAGCATGGGAGATCAGCAGCCAGCAAAGGCAATCTATGGACTTTACCATATCACTGTAGCCATGTAAGAACTTTGTAACTCTAAATCTGGTCATTTTCATCATGCAACAGTCTGAACATTGTTAATGAACTTTGGAAATAATCATTTTTTAAATCTAAATTAAATAAGACATCAGCTGAACCATAATACACATGTATGTCATGTAAATTAAGGATAACACACACACAGTATATATATATTACATATCAGCTGTTTGCCAGTGTATGTTTATTATATAGCATATAACGTAAATTTTTTTAGACACATTAAATCCAGTTTTTGTCTGAACAGTCATTGTTTGATGATGTGTTATTTATAAGAACAGAAGTGTTGGTGATATGGAATCAAAATGATTTTTTTCATCAACTATGTGTAATCATGTCTATTCTGTGTTATGTGGGATACTGAAGCCTGTGAAAGAGTCAGTATCATTATGACTGAGTGAGGCAAGGGCAGGACGAGACAAGCTTCAATCTCAATTAGTCCACTTCTTAGTTTAATTACGGGTTTGATGTTTTGACTAAATAGGGGGATTGTATAGAGACAAAAAAAATGGTCAAATGATCCTGAAGAAGTCACTATAATCTAGTTACAAATGAATCTAAAGACACAATGGATCCACAGATCTTCTCACACAGACTATTGGATCTATACAGCAGAACAACTGTCAGCATCTTAATGGGAAGTGATGATACTGCTCCATAAAGACAGAGGTGTTCCTTAAAAACATTGCAACTATATTTTTTACTACCTGGTTTAGACGCTCTCCCAACAAGAAATGTGCTGTGTTAAAAACCCAAGCCATAAATTGCTGAGTTTCTAGGAGATGTCTGGGACAGGAATAGATACCAAACACTCAACAATAGAAAAAAAAAAGAGGAGCTACGAAAAGGTAAATAAACCAAGCTCTGCATTTGAATTATATAGTGCTATCATACTGGGTGCAGGCTGAGCTTCTGGTCCACACATGGCTGTGTTCACAGGTAAATAATTTCCTTGAATGTCAGAATTTAGAGTGTACGTGTGTGCTTTCAAAGACACACACACGTACACACTACTTTTTTCCTGCCGATCTCCCTCACTAAACAATTCAGGAGAAAAACACTGAAGCAATCTCCCATGATTCCTTGCATGGTAATAGTCATACTGCAGAGGAATAGAGGCTTTCCTCAGAAACTTTAATGTAAAACAGAAACAGAAGACATCCAGAGGTCAGCGATCTAAAATTACTTCTCAATCTCTAGTGAGCCCAGCATGTTTTCTATTGACTATTCCTTTGCATTCTCTGGTTCCTGCCCTCCAGTGTGTGTAACTGTGTGTGTGTGGGTGTGTGTGCATGCACATATAGGCCTCAACAAGCCTAGAGATGCTAGTCTTGTCACGCAACTCAGTGCCATTCGGTCTTGCCTCACTCTGCCTCTGTTATTACACACTTTTCAATGTCCTACAACCACGCACTTTCTCTGCTGATGTTGTTGGCTCAGGCCCATGGTGTTAAACACAGGAGGAGGAGAAGGGGGGGAGGTCTGGTGGATTACTATCTCTACTGATGGTGTGTGCATGGGTCTGTAGCCCAATTCTGGTAGTTACAGCCGATGATTTAGAGTTCCAAGCTTAAAATGACAGATTAACACATATTCTCCTCTTAGCCATGCTTTCACTGGCATGTGTACAACCATAACTTCTTCTCCACTGAAACGCAGAACAGTGCTTTGCAGGGAAGGAGAAGGAACTGTACCTAATAAAAGAAAGGCAAACAACAGTGGTGTGTGAGACTTCGTAAGTTAATGTTATGGGTGCATGTAATCCCAACAGAACAATGGCTGCTGCTGCTTAAGGCGGCTTGACTTGTCACCTTGCTCTACACTGAGCTAGAAAACTAGGAAGCCCAGGAGTTTAGTTTTAGGCATTTTACTCTTCACACGCGATGTATGTATGTATGTCTAAATGCAAATTGCCTTACACCCTAGAATGTGGGTGTCTCAACTCTCAACTGTGGCTCTGAGAAAGTAATCAAGATGCAGCCACACAGGACAGTGACTCAGCCAGATGTTTAGAGGAGCCACCACAAAGGCCCAGAAATGATTACTACTCCTTTTTCCACTTCAGTAATAACCACTACCCCCAATTGCGTGCTATTTACCTAAGGATCACTTCTCAGGGGCTTGGTTTGACTTGCTGCTCCAGAGATTTGGCAGATGGAGAGGGCTGTGCCACCCTAAACTCTGGTGAGAGGAGGGGTGAAACACGAGAAAGGCTGTTCTCAGCAGTGGTTCTACTATAGTGGAGCACAAAGGAGCTGAGCTGCAGGTGTGACCAAGAAACAAAAGGGGCTTTGGGCAACTCAACACAATAGAGCCCCACCCCCGGTCAGTGAAGTATACATTGGAGAGAGCTGTTCTGGGGCTCCTAAAAGGAGGTTCAGAGGGTAAGTAAACTGTATAAACATCTTGACTCCAAATGCTGCACACAGGCTCAAACTTTTATCACTCATCTAATTAAGAAAGGGACAATCAGATTTTCAAGCAGCAGTTTAGGGCAACCATAAGGTTGTAAAGGGTTAACACTGATCACCGTATGGTTTAATGGTGACTGTTCCGGGGGTTACAGCTGGCTGTAGTAGAGGTTAACGGTGGTCGTTCTGGTCGATGAGTTCTGCCCCTGGCTAGTGAGGCAAAGTGGGACACACCAGCCAGCTGTGCTGTCAAAAATACCCAGGGCTGGTTCTTATGTTTGACTTGGCTTGAATGTGGCACTTCTCTTAATATAAAGTCTGTAGTTTCAGTGACTAAGCTGGGCTTTTCCTGTCTCAGTGACCGAGCACAGGAAGTCTACACTTTCAGGGAAATGTACACATCTGGTGCATGTTTTGAAACAAATTAGTTCTGTAAAGAGACTGCACTGGTTTAAGGGAATAGCATCAGAAAAATCTTGACTACAGACAAAGTTATAGATTTCATTCCCTTTTAAAAACATAATTTTGCACAAGTCGTCAACAGTGACGACTTTAGAACATGGCTTTGGTTACTTTTGAAATTTACTTCCACTGGCTCATTGACTTAATTTGCCCAATATTCTTAAACAATAATACACAATATGCAATGCCGAGAAATTAATCAGACACTCACGCTTAGCATGTTTCTTGTGGGACAAATGAACCTTATTGGTTACTTGTGTTTCTTCACTATTCTTCTGTTTCTTTTGCTTCATTCCCAGGTAAATTTTAAAGTTTACGTCGAGAGCTTCCGCTCCTCTTTTGCGCACGCAATCCATGCAGCAGCCCGGGCTCCAATGCTTGCATTGTTCGGACTGTGGCGTAAAGGCATTCAAGGTTTATCCGTGGTAAATCTTTTCAGAGTGCTTTAGTCCACATGTAGGACTCATACAAAAGACAACAAAGACGCGAGGGACAGCGGTGGAGCGACAACAGTGATGGGGCTGCGTTTAACTGCCTTAATGCATGAACAGGGATGAGTCGTGCTACTCTGCCTCCGAAAAGCTTTCGGGCTCCTCTTCAATTTATAATACAACGTAATAATATCACAGTTAAATTGGTATTACATTAATTTGATTAAAAGCGCCAGATAACGCGCAGTCAACAACAGTCAAGTCAATGTGTTCATACTACTCGCCCTGTATTGTTTAATACTATGTGCCAGCATGGTCCGTTCGAACATGTGCAGGATACCTTTATTCCAAGTTGATTTTTATGAAGCCGAAATGTAAGCGAGACTTTAAGATATACCGTGAGCCATATAACACAACTCGGAACAAAACACAGTAACATATATGAACGATTGTGACTGAAACCGTAGCAAATAAGGACCTTTCTCTGTTTGAAAGGACCACAATGGTGTTGCTCTGGTTTTGTTGTAGGTCCGCCTGTGTGAATAATTGTGTTTTAAAAAATAAGATCCAAGTCTAAGTAAGATATGTGATTGCCTTGTATAGCTGTGGTTCGTAAAGTAGTTATTTGGAGGGAACATTAGCTAATATTGTTATGTTCTTTATTAAATCCAGAAACATGTCTTATGTCTAACAATATAACTCCCTTTATTGGTAATTAAACACTGACACCTACCTTGAGTATCCGAATTCTCTCATGAACTGGGTAATCCGACTAAATGTCATATTCCTTTGGTAATCCACTGAAGAGAAAACCCCCATCATGTAATATTCCTGTTATTTCATGCTCCATCCGGACCCCACTTTTCTCTTTTATCCAGTTACGCACAGATCTCAGCTCCGCTCGTCACATATGAGCATTTTGACTCTGCCTGTTCTGTCTCCGTCCCCGGGCCCCTGAGCTCTGATGACTGATCTTCAAAGCTCTGCCACGACCACACAGCCCCCTCCCTCGTATACCAATACACCAACCCCTTTCCACTACTATTAACTTTGTCATCCAGAGAGAAAAGACATAAACATTAACGACGCGATATCCTCACTACGCCGCGCTCTGACTTCATGTACAATCATCGATTTAATACTGATTGAAAATCATAGAGGGCGTGTGGACTGAAGGAGGATATGATGTTGCACGTACTGATTATAAATAAATATTTGAACAAAAACCTTCTCTGCACTTGTTTAACCTCGACAAAATCATAACTTTGGAGTTACCAGTATGATCATTTTTTGAGTCACGCGAGTGTAGAACTTAATAACGAAGGTTTTCAGCTGCAATAAGAAAGTAAACAGTAAATAAAGAGATGAGTAATCATTCAGATTTTCTGTATTTTCTCTAATACTGTTTTATGAGCGTTGAAAAGACTCGTCCAACCTGCACGGATATATTACCTGAGAAATGAATGAACATTGCATTGGACTGAGGCATAAAGTAAAATTAGTCCGGACCTCAACTATTTCTGTCCTGCAACCATCAGTTTTGCATAGCGGCGTAGCGACGTGGTCAGAAGAAATATTTTGTTTCCCAGCAAAGACTTCTCTCTAGTGTCCCCCCCTCGACTTTCACTGCGCAACAAAGTGTATCCACGAAGCTGCAAATAACTCACCTCATTTGAATAGGTTATTTTGTATCTTTTTGTACTGCAGTAATCCAAAAAAATATTGTGCGCGTCGTAGGGAGTGAACTTCTCCTGGCTAAGAGAAAAACAAACTAATGCACGGCAAATGGTGTAATTCGACCCGTGCTAAGTCAATCCATCCACAGAGAGAGATCCACAGCCTACCAATAAGCAGCGCTCTTGCTCCAGTCCCTCCCCCACCATCCATTTCTCCTCAGTTAGTTTGGACTTCTCTGCTTTGCTCTGGCTCCCTTCCTTTCTTTCCTGGTGCTCGGAGAGAAAGAAAAAGCGACCCCCTCCCTCCCAGTTCTCCTCCTGTGTGACCCTGTACCCCCCCCCCCCCCTCCCCGTTAAATCCCATCCCCCAACCACAAGTCAGCAAGAGCGCCTAGTTAAAATCATTTCACCAGTGGTGGCAAACTGATTGGTTAAACACAGCGTTAAAATATAAGAACTTAAGTTGCACAAAACATCTCCTGTAGAAAAGAATAATATAATGCAACAGATTATTCTTCTGAAAGTGGAATAATTTGCCAGGCAAAACACTTATAATATTTCAAATATTTACTTTACCATTCTTATTTCAGCTATTACAGATATTTCCTGAAAAATAATTTACAATTTAAATTACAAATACTATTTTGGCAAAACCTGTAATTTTACATTGCTTCAAAGACGATTGTGTACCAGATACACACTCTCTATAGTTTGAATTAAGATCTACACATGGGCTTTAGGTATTCTGCATGTGTATGTAAACATCAGTGAGTAAATGTTCTCATATGTATGTAAAACTGAAGCTGTCCTCGAATGTGTCAGGTCATTGCTGCCAGGTCTGCAAGGCCGGACAATGGAATCCATTTGCACTCCATTAGAGAAGCAGGTTAGCAGATGTGTGAGAATCTCTCCCACATGAACATCCTCACCCACTCACACACACTGCTGACAGCCCCCATTATGAGCTGAGCAAGTGGGATCTGCATCTCAATACTTGAACAGGAAACACTAGTTTGCACTGCTGATATGCCTGATCCCAGTTTGGCACTTCATGCATGTCATTGTCATCAAATGTCCCAACCTATTTCTCCCTTTTCCGGCGTCACTAATTCTTGATATTATTTCTCTTAATTTGATTTTTTCCACCAAAAATATTCAGTTTATTCTCCAATCACACCAGAATTATGTCAGCTGATAGACTTAATCTGTCATTTATGTGGCTTTCATTCCCTTTTCCTCTCATGCTTCAGTGTTTTTGCCAGTTCTGGGTAAACTTCCATGTGCTATTGTTGTAACCTGGGGGGGACTGAATTAGCATGAGCTTCTATTATTGTGGGAGAGAGGGGAGATAGGTAGATCAATGTGTCGAAAGTTTGCTGAGATGCAGTTCTGAGTGTCAGCATGGATGGATAGATATATGGATTTGTGGATGTGTGGTGATTGGTGGGTGTATTGATTGGTCTTTTTTTCCAATAAACTGTCAGTTTTATTGGGAGTGTAATGGCAATATGACACAATTTTAGTAGGTTTTAATGGGTTTCTGTGTCTGAATGTTGGCTGTATCAATTCTTAATCTGCTTGTAGCCTATAAACTTAAAATGAATTGTCACCAAACTAAGAAGATTAATAAAAGGATGATTCATGCACTATATGATTTTCCAGTCCTTCTATTCCTATGACAACTGAAAATGTCTGTTTTGGTCAACCTTTTTTTCCTGTGTATATTAAATGACACAAAAACAAGATAAAGAATATTTTATGTTATGGGATCATAGCTGATTAATAGGAAACACATTTACAGGCAGAACATAAAGTGATAGAAAGGAAGCAGATGGCTGAATGACAGAGGTCTTTTGAGTCTGAACTTATGTCTAAATTTATAGTGGAAACGGGCACATGTATGTATTGATGTCGGGAGATGGATGCTGGGATATATGTAAAGAGTGTGTGGGGGGGAGTGGACACAGGACAGAAGGCCTGGACTACTCCTAAAGCCTGATATGCTCCCCTGGGGACCCATCTGTGTGTAGGTCAACCCCAGGGGGTGTGTGAGGTTGGGCTTTAGGGTACAGAGGACAACGTGAGGGTTTGGCCTTGTGTTGGGTCTACCAGAGAGTGCACTATTCTGCACTCCCTCATTTACTGCCTGAAATGCCGGTACAGATGGTTATGTGTCAGAATGGGGGCTGCAGGTTTAAGGCAGGGCTGAGACCAGAAATGGGGAGAATCGCAGGCTGAGATGTTTGAATACATCATTACTTTTTTCGCCAGCTTATCTGTGGACCTGACAGTGTAAAATACCAACAGAGAAAGTTAAGCAGACACAGATAGAATAATAAAAGGTACCAAATTAAAAGTTGTCATGTTGAATTTATATGTGTCAAAGACAGCTCAATTGACTTACTGTCATAATGAGCAAGCAAAAGAAAGATAAAGGCAAGTCTGCTGTGAGTGGTCCAGTTTTCAGAAGTGATGAGATGACAGTAACAACAGCAGTGAATGCTAACTAGGTGAAAAGGCTGTGTGCTTTGTGGCTTGGCATTGAGTGTACTATCAGATGGCTGCTTCTCATGGTGGAGTCAGTCAGGACTGAGCCTCCAGAGTGACCTCTGATTGATTAAGAGGTCATTTCTGGCACTCAGGGCACCATTTGTCACCTGACTGTGCAGTCCTGTCGAGAGGCTTCGAGTCCCCCAACCTACAGCACACGCAGACCCTTTTTCTAAATCCCCTCAGATGGATCCACTAAGGCCACCCATGTCAAAAATCTGTTCACTCATCATGCTGCTCAGCTTGTTGGATTGGAGTAAACACAAAAATAAATGAAACATAAAAAATACACCACATATTAAACCATTTCTATTTATTTATGTCAGGTGGCAGTTTCCTTGAAATCTGATTTAAAGTTTAAGAGAAATGATTTGCTATCAAATCAATATATAGTTTGTGACTACAGTCATTTGTGCTGTGATATCAAGTGATTCTGGGGGTTAGTTACTCTGTGTTGTGATCTTAACTGGGCATTTGCCTTCACCACAACTGGGCCCATGAAGACAGAGACAGTGAGAGCTAACACAAGCCAGACTCACAAAAGGTTCAGAAAAGGTATTCCCTTTTATCTCCTCTGGATTATAGTATATGTCCTAACATAAACTGAATGGAATCCAAATTTCATTTTGACTTTTGCTTAAGAACAGTTCATAACTGTTTGGATTGAAATGTCAGAGTTATATTAATACCGATCTTTAGGTGAGCTATATGTCACAGATTTACAGTTTTATGATTATGCCATCCAATTTATGTCATCAGGTGCTTTTTACGGGAATTCATCTTAACCAAAGGTCAGAAAGAGGTGAGACGTTTCATAGGAGTAACAGTTTAATGCAGTAACTGACATTAGGACTCAAACTTATATCTGTAATTTGCAGTGAAATGACCTGTGCGCTGTTTGCACATATTGCTCCTTCAGCTTCCTTTTTATGAGATTATTTTGTGGATGAAGGAAAAAGGTACCAAATCTATTTTGTCACAACTTGTCTTCTGCTCTAAATTTAAGGAAATTACAGTATCCAGTTTGATTTGATGCAATCCTGATGACTGTCACATTTACTCAGGGAAATGCTCAGAAACGTAAGAAATCAATTCTGATTTAATGTAATTGTGTTTATTAGAGTTTTCTTGGAGAAAATGAGAATGCAAATCATATTCATAGCCAGTGCTGTGGGTAATTTGCTGCCTACGATATGCTGCTGTATCATTGTGAACTGCTGATGACTGAGTGACACACATACAATTTTTGACTCATTTATTGATCCTCTTTCAGTTTCCATGTAAATGTTTTAATCTGCTTTGCTATGGAAGCGCTCACTTAGGAATGCTATATGAAATGTTCCTGAATTCAAGCTGAAGATGACGCCAAAAAATTAATGATTATGTGCATATAATCCAATGACACCTTGACAATATTTGCACAATGTTTCCAGCAGTTAAGGTCCAAGCCTTATATTGATATTGCTTGAGTGTGTGAGTGAGGCCATTGTTAGGGGGCAAAAGTTTTATTACTTCTGATAATGATAATAAATTTCTCCTCCCTCACACAGTGCCCTTAATTACAGTCTTGATCCCATAACATCTCTGTTAAAATCCATCACTGTAGCTCTGTTAATGAATGCTCCAAACATAGCAGTCAACTGCGCAGATGATCCATGACCTTGTCACATTCTCAGTAATGAAGTTAATGAGCTAACAGAGAAGTCGACATTTTCAGGAAGGAAGGCTATGACTTTCTTAAGGGTGGAAGAGGATAGAAGCAGGATTTAGCAGGCTGAGGTTGAAGTGTGAATAAGAAAGGAAGAGCCACAGAGGTTGCTCCGTTCACACGCTCTGAAGCATGTGTCTGTTTTTGTGTGTGAGCTGGCTTGCATACGTACAGAAATGCACACAGCAGCACACATGCAGACACAAGTGCTGTGTGTGGTACTGACTGCATGGCGAACAGCTGTGTGTTGGAGCTAACTGCGCGTGCTCTGACCTTAGCACCGGATACAGCATTTGAAACAGAGACACAAGCAGACACACAGAGGGCAGCTGCAAGGTGCCACTGAGGGGCCCCAAAGCCAACTGCACCCACCCACACAGAACTTACTGTCTTTAGTATAGTATCACGCCTTTCAGCTTATAACAAAATGACCCTGCTTCTGCTACACATCCCAAAACCGAAGTAATATTGTACAATCATATATCTGTACCTACTCTACTAGTCTCAGCCCCACAACCTGCCGAATGCAGCACTTAAACCCCAACCGCTGTCCCAAATGTTTACCTACCCCGTTACCCAACCCCTGCACCAGTCATAAGCCCCAGCATCACAACCCTGTTCCACCTCCCATCCTGGCTGTCAGTCGCCAGCTAAGTCCTCTTTGGAGCTTGGAGGCTATCAGGGATTTAAGGGAAAAGCCCTTTATCCAAGGACTTTCTCAACAGGCTGGGGCGAGCAAATGTCTCATGTCAGCAAAACACCATAAATGCTGCAAATGGCATCTTTTCTGCCTCTCAAAGGTGGCAAACAAAGTTTTCTAGGACAGAAAAACACATGGCGTGTAGTTTATGAGTGAAATAAATGACTGGAATTAGAGCAGCTGAAATGCTAGCTAAGTGGTTAACTTTGTGTTTGTAGAAATTTTTATTTATGTTGAATTATACATTGTGTTTCATAATTATACAGACATTTCTACTTGTGTGGGTTTACTGGTACGATGTAATGGTACGTGCTGATTAACCCTTAAGGGGATTGTATAGGCTAATCTGGGGAATTAAGCTTCCAGCCCGTAGGAATTCCATCAGCTTCTAGATCCAGACCAGGTGTCCACTTACGGCTGGGCTGGCCAGTGTGTGTGTTTACATCAACTGTTCATGGGCATGCAGATATTCTCAACTGCAGAGCAAATGTTTATGCTTACACCCAAGTCATGCCTGTTGACGTTCTCTCATATTAAACACACAATCCCTCATTTTGGACTCTGCCCACTCTATCAGCTCCATTTGTTGTTTATCAGTTTTACTTTTACTCCTCGTAATCCAACGTGTACAGGCAGAGTCCATTAAATTTGTGAAATACAGGAATATTGCGTAAAATGCTCAGCGTCTCCTTATTGTCTCTTGGATCCTGTTTTATATCCAGTTGGATGTGATACATCTTAGCCCAACTATGATGAAATAAAATAGAGCCAGTGTGACCTGTCCCTTTATTAAAGGTAACACAAGAAGAGGTAGGAGGGAGGAGAGCAGCTGGAGAAGGTAATCCCGTCTCTCCAGGTCAGGCCAGGAGACAAGCTGTAGCAGGCCCAGCCAACTCTAGCCTAATTAGCACACACCAACAGGGAAATCTTTCCTTCTCAGACTGTATTGCCATGTATACCTAGTTTTCCAGCCAGCCGTTTCAGGGTTAATACTTTCCAGCATCCACACTTGGGGTTTTGACCAGCTCCAACATGCTTCGGCTCCTGCTTCCAAGTTTCTGTGTTACACCACCTCAGGGGATCAAGAGATAGATGAGTGGATGGGATTAGACAAGATGCATATGATTGAGTTTTTGTTGTGAAATTTTATTGCATGTGTCAGCGTTTCATGTCAGCCGAGTTTTGTCAGTGCCATTCCTGAATCTTTGCATGTACCCTGTAAAAACAGTATTAAAAAGATAGTTCATTAAATTTCTAAAAAGCATTAAAAATGATATTTAAATAATGCAACAATATCCCTTTACAAACAGTACAACCTGTACTGTACAACTCTAGATAACCCATAAAACAACAATTTTCAAAAAGACTATTACTTC
Source organism: Ctenopoma multispine (assembly GCA_034779795.1). Taxonomy (NCBI): domain Eukaryota; kingdom Metazoa; phylum Chordata; class Actinopteri; order Anabantiformes; family Anabantidae; genus Ctenopoma; species Ctenopoma multispine. The sequence goes on along the minus strand of JAUYWH010000018.1, from coordinate 13,555,448 downwards.
AGTAGAAAGTAGTTCCAGTAGCTCCAGTCTCTCAGAGACACCACATTAATCAGGAAATAGAAATACAACATTTTCAGTGTTATTAACAACTCCAGCACAGTTTCATTCACCTTCACTGTGCTACATTGTGAGCATAATTTCTTGCTCATTACTAAATAAATGACGAATAAAACCTCCACGAATAGGTACAAGAAGTGAGATTTTCTTATGTAATTTGGGTTTTTACAATAAGAATTTTGATTTCTTATGTGATTTCTAATGGTTAGGTGATCATACAGGTTGTATACAATAGTTCAGCGAAAAACTTTAAACCATCTTGTGCTGAGTTAAACCAGGTGATGAGTTAGACTGATGAACATTTACAACAGACAGTCTGTTTAATGATTTTACTGTTTGCTTTCAGTTTTGACTTGTCTAAAATCGATTTTTTTTTGTTTTCTTGTCTTTTCTTTTGCACTAAAATATGTTTTTTTCCCAGATCTCAGCACTTTACTTAAACGTTTTGATCATTGCAGAGTTATAACTATAACCAGCTGAGATGACAGCTGAAGCTATGAAAACATTACTCAGTAAAACTAAATTATCTTTTAAGATTTGTCTGCAGTGTTTGTGAAAACAAATTCTATCAGTGATGCTATCACTCCTGGCTGACTTTACTGAGGCTATAGCACAGTGTCCAGGAAAATGTATGTGACTGTTACTCTGACTGTCACCAACCAGGTGGAATGTGAAACACATACTGTTCTGAACACTTGGAGACAGTCACGTGTGGTGACGGGACAGAGATGTGCAACCCTGGCGTCTGACCCCTCACACACTCCTCCACAACAGCACTCATCCATTTTTCATCCCCCTCCTACGCATACCCTTCTCCAAGTGTGTCTCCAGCTGAATGGCGGTGGGGGGGCATTGGGGCCATGAGGGTATCAGGTGTCATTTAAAAAAGCAGTTGTCAGGACTGGCTGAGAATGGAGCATGACTTTATTCCGTCTAAATTGTAGCCAGGTGAAAACAGTGTGGCCTCGTAGTGCTCTCCCTGCACTGGAGTGGCCATTTCTGTACAGCTCAAAAAAGTCGGTTTAATGGAATCTATTAAGTGCTCTGTTTTTATGGAATTGATTACTCCTTCCTGTCTTGCCAAATGAATATTTCCATAGATTTTTCTACTTCTGCTAGATGCCAGCTGCCATTGAATAAAATAGCGTCTTATGTCTCCCACAGGTAGATTATATTTAAATGAAGTAAACCGAACTCATTTCTCTTGTAAGTCATCTGGCTCTAGCAACATCACACATCTCTGCACGCAGATGCAAACACCCACACACACAATCCAGACTGACTTCAGCAATTTTGTTTCTTTCTATAAGCCTCGCACAAATAAGTGCATGCCCACACACACACGCACAGCTGGTGGGGATTGGAGGAGAGGAAACAAAGTGAACACACTGGGTTTTAGGACTCAAAACAAAGGAGCTGGACTTGACTTTTGACCTGCATGGCCATTCATCTATTGATAACATCAGTCAGATCCATAAGATAGCTCCAGAGTGTACTCTGGACAGACAGGCAGACTCTTCACAGAAAAGAAAAACCCTATCTTTGACAGCATACACTCCCTCCTCAACGATTTAACTAAAGATAGTGATGGCTGCAAAGTATGAGGGTATATGGTAATTAATGGCTTCCATTAGAAGGAAAAGCTTTTCTCTGCACTTTTCCTGGTGGATGGAGTGCTGAAGAAGCTTAACTCTATGTTTTTCGGCCCTACCTGGGGCTATAGACAAGTGGTATCCTGCATGTTAAATAAAGTCTTTCCCCCCTCCAAGCCCCTCATCAGTGGTCTCCATTCCTCAAGTTAAATTACGTCTTCCTCTGCTTCACATCTCTGCCTCCCCCTCATTCTCCACCCAAGCATTATTAATGGGATCATCTCTTCAATTATATTGTCCCAGTATTCTACATCCTATTACATTTCCTTGCAGTTTGTTAAACACGGTGACAGAAAGGTAGGAGAGGCTATTTTACTGTGATAAAAACAGAATAATGAATATTGTCTCTGCACACATATAACATATATGTGTGATTTGAACCCTTTAGAGACACTCCAGTGTTACTATTATCTCCCATCGGGTTGGTAGCCATGTCGTGGACTAAGTGGAGTCATTTACCAAAGGTTACAACTGCAGTCATGGATACCAGCAGATGATAAGTCATATCAATGAGCCCTATCCTAGGTATTCACACTTTATATTCATTGCTTCTCTCAATTTCTATCTCTCCCTTTCTGATGTCCTTCTTTCTTCCTGTTTGCATTTTTACCTTTTTATTTTTGAGTTTCATCACCTTTTTTTCATTCCTTTTATCTTTCTGAAATCCTGCTAATTCCCACATCCTTTTTGATAGACAAGAGCTAACCAGCATGTTGTTGTCAGAGGCTTACGATACAGTCTGCAATTTTCAGTGGATCATGGTATTCACACTGATATATCATATCCACCACCATGGAGATATGGAAATGAGACAGCACCTCTCAACAGGGGCTCTCAAAACAATTATCTATACTTTATAGGCAGGAATGTTGCTGTGCCAGTGGCCAGTGGCCAGTGCCCAGGGCTTTCTCATTTCTTTAAGAGGTAAATGTTGCTGACTTGCTGCTTGTTCACAGCACTAGCCTTGTCCTTGTTACTGAATAGAAGCCTTTTTTTGTTCTATGTCCTTGTGTTTGTAGCCAAATGCAGAAACAACTGGTATTGTGTGACGGGGAGGTGGATGTAAAGAGAACAGAAGGCTGTGGATGAGTTTTAAAAATATATGAATTGTATATGAAGTTAATTACAATTTATAAGCACCATGCAGACGCATATACAGTATCTTTGAGTAGGTGATAGGTATAGATGTCTCTATAGATGCTTGTCCTAACTATGTTATTCTAATGAATCATTTTATCCAGTAGATAAAAGTATAATAATTTTGACAACTAAAAAGTATTTGATTTACAAACCTAATATAATAAAATGCCTATCACTATATATAATACTTTTATATATACTACTATTATCATTTATTTACGTTTCCTTAGATTATCTTAACCTCACTTTGTAACACAACCACAAATTGTTAATGTTTTCTAATTCTTAATTTGAACTGCTATATTTAAAGGTCTAATGGGAGCTCATGCCAGCTTTTTTACCGCAGTCTCTTTGATCTCTTGAAAAGCGAAAGCACTTTCAAATACATTTTATTTGTAGTAGTTTATCAGTACGAGGGCACACAGCCAAATGTGCCCTCTTCAACTCATTCCTAAGATCTTAGGTGTATCCATGAAAGACCTGTGGGGTCCAGGTAAGTTAATGCATCAGGTGAATGTGTATTGCTCAGCCGTAATTCCATAATGAGTCGTTAGTGTGTGTCTGTTTTGTGTTTCTCTGTTTGCCCGCCGGTCTGAGCCTGTGTCTACACGTAGATGCACAGCCAATCCCTAGACTTGGGGAAGGTATACGTGGGTGAAACGTAAACGCAGTAATGAGCACTCTGTGTGTGTATGAGAAAGGTTCTGACTGTATTCTTGAGAATCAGTCTCTTGCCTAAGGGGGTCTGGGCTGTGGTTTCAAGCTTTTGAACAGAAGGAGTGATTAGACAGGAGAGGCAGACTGAGCTGTGTGTCAGTAGCATGACTAGCCATGTGTGAGTATAGGATGAATGCTTTGTGGTGGCTGGAGTTCCCCCTAGATCAAGCATACACTGTTTTCCGATGACTGTTTTTAGCAGCTGTCAGCCTGTGCTCTGGACATGAAAAGGCAAAGAAGGAAGGCAAGAAGGGCACAATCTAAAGAGCAACCACCCCAACAAAAAAGTAATACAAAGAGACTTCAGGTTATCCACACTTTTGATTATGTGGGTCGATTCAATATTATTGCCTAAACATGCTGCTTTGCACTGTAACACACTGACACACCTGCCTGAGTCAGCTGAGTCAGGACACGCACGGCTGGAGACATGTGGGTGTGTACATCTTTATTTATGGGAGTTTGGATTGAACATGCATGGGCTCAAAAGATTTTCCTTTTGATTGCTCTCACCCTCTTTTTTTTTTTTCTCTAGCTTGTTGTTGTGCTCCCTCCTCAGGTTGTAATATGCTTCTGAAGGCTCTGTGGGAGGAGAACAGCCCTCCTGTGCTCTCTGTTTGTGTCCTTACAGTCCCATCCTGCTCTACACAACTTGTTGGCCACAGGCAGCCAAGGGAGGGCAGCACTAATTGTGCAGGTCATTGAGGTTACACAGCCTCCCTGAGTCTTTCTACTCTTTCTGCCTCTGCCTCACTCTCTTTGATGTGGTTTACTGTCTGCTCTCTACTCATTTACTGTATAATAATGAATGACATCACAGTTTACATTGCCATGCCAAATAAATACTGAACTCTGATCTTTCAGATTGCACCACTGCTGTAGAAGTTTCCTTTCTTGTTCACTAGAGGGGTCAATCATGTAGCGAATCCCTGAAAGCTTCCACATTTTTCAGCATAACCTCTGCTCATCTAAAATCATTTAGAGCTTGTTTTGTTTCCTCCCTATTTCCCACTGTGTGTAATGTAGGAAATGTAGGAGATGTTTGTCTTTTCAGGCGAGTTCCGTTGTCTTTTGTGTGTCTTGTCTGAAACAGCATGTCAGCCAGGCGGGGCGGCTCTGGGAGGATGTGTGTGTGAGAAGAAGAGAGTGTGTGTGCTGAATGAAATGTAAAAAGCAGTACGCCTGCCTGCACACACACACAACAGCCTTTGGCCTAATGGGAGCTGACACTCTGACAGGCTCTCTGAACTCTTTATCTGGGCCTCTCGCCTCACAATTTGTGTGTGCGCGCATGTTTGTGCCTTTCTGTTTGTGTGTTTCTGCTTGCCTGTGTGTGTGTGCACGGATGTGCCTGTGTGACCCCAGCGGTGGTAGTCACCAGCCTCTAGAGAGTTCTTTAACCCCCTGACAGAGTCAGACTCATTTACATTGAAATGGGAGAGTGGCAGGACCTCTTTATGGACTGTTTGCTTTTGCTCTAAAGGCTTCAACTGCACCTCTTGTTCTCACACACAAGTGCATGCATGCGTACATGCACATACATACACACATGCAGAGTCACATTAGATACATGGGAATTAACTTTGCTGCAGCTCACACAGTTGGTTTTCCAAACTGTTATAGCCTCTTTAGGTATAAGAATTATTTGCATGTTTGTGTATATGCAGAGTTCAGAATTATGAGGGCTGGATTAAGTCTATGCAAGTGAGGCCATGTGGATGTTACCTGATTGTTTTTATACCTTATACTACAGTTCTCTCACTTTCTTAATGACTGCTGCCAAGACCTGATCTGGAGTCCCCCAGGTTCCCATCAGCTAGCTGTCCCACACTCTAGATAAACGCTGCCGGAGGCATGAAATGCTCGATCAGGGGCTCGCCCCTCAAAGAACTTCCTCATCCTTTACAAGCAAAGCTCTAAACTTGACCTCAGACCAGAATCTGTGCCAACTCAACGCAAAAAGGATTCCCAGTGTTGGTGGTGACCGTCAGCGAGAGCAGGGGTCTAATTATAGCAAGCAGGAAGTGAGTGGGAAGGAACCCTTTGATGATTCATACAATTATATTTCTGTCAGAGAAGTACTGTGGCTAAGGAGGGAAGCATCTCTCCTCCTCTCTTTTCTCATGTTTTATTTCCACTGCCTAGTACTAGTACTTATGGCAGGGACTCTGTCCTCTCTGCAAGCTTACTGTAATGTTGTCCCCACTGTCTTCCATCTTATCTTTGTTTAAGGGCTTTCTATATAATAAAAGAGCAAAGAGTATGAAATTTAAAGTGAAATGGCTTGGTTAAGAGCAAAACGAGTTGATGTTTTCCACCTGTCTTGGTCTCTGTTCCCCAATTTCTTCCAGATAAATGTGTCCTGTTAGAGATTAAAGAGAGCACACTTGGATCTATATGTAGCCTATTTTGAGCTTTGAGATTTTTGAGCCTTTTTTTCTCCCTAAAAATATAGCCTAATAATTTTGTTTAAATGCTTAAGAGTTAGTGTAACAGGTGGAAAATTAATAGCTGCTACAGATCTGTTGAAGCTGATGGTTTCAGCTACTGTCATGAAAAAAGCAAATTTCTTTGCTATATATAATTATGTTATTCTAAAAAAAATAATAATTATAATTATGGTGGGAGTGGAGAGAAAAAGGGAACATTGAAAATACAATCAGTTAGATAATAATTAGTTATCAAGAAAGATTGAGAGACAGGATGATGATGGTGTCTCACAGTGTATTACCTGACTTTTTTACTTCTTGTGATTACAAGTGTGTACATGTTAGAAAAACACAAGTAACATAATGAACCTGATCTTTAATTTCCTAAAGTCAGTATAAAGAACTTATTTACTTTTGGCCAAAATGTGTGAATTCAAAATACGCCTTAGATCATTTCTGAATGTGCACTTAGTAGGAGACAAACCATGTCATTCCATTTATTTACTATTTTTTAAATGAATAATTTGCATACCAATAATATTCGTATTATTGCTAATGTTACACTAAGTAATTTGTACCTGAATCTTTCACTGCTTTCTATGTGCTCCACAGTCTCCTCCATACTCACAGCTGATACTGACTGATACTAGAAGCCACAGTCTGTAAGAAGTAAGCAGAAAAAAAAAAGAAGCTATTTAAAAATACATGTCACCAACATAAACACCACTATTTGAGAGAAGGAAATATTATTAAGACACCAACATTGGGGGGATTTTGTAATGTGTATCAGATTTAATGATAATTAATATTCTGTGAATATTAGTTTCACAGAAAACTGATTGTGGTGTGTATGAGGGGGCCTCAGGGGGGACATACACAACACAGGTCTATCATTGCAGGCTTTCAATGACAGCCACACCATACTGTTTATCAATAGGACCTGCCCTACAGAGGAATGTCCATGCCTGCTCAGATTAACTTGTAAACTATGTTTTTAGGATACAGCAATTAATTTTAGGTACTGTTGTACATGCTTTAGCTGCACACCACTTCCCTTTCCTGTTGGAGATGAATCATTGCATGTGTGTGTGTGCGTGTGTGTGTGTGTGTGTGTGTGTGTGTGTGTGTGTGTTTCTGTGGTGAGTTCAGTCACCACAGTAAGAGCAAGCCACTCTATGCCTCTCTGTGATGAGATCCAGATGGAAAATTTTAGTGGACAGCCCACTCTGCTAACCATTATGGTTCCTAAAACGTTCCCAAAATGTTTTTTTTCTTGTGTTCTAAGTTTGCTACAGCAATGGGCACTTTTATTTAGACTTACTTTCATAATTACTACTGCACTTAGTGCTACAGCGAATAATCTATTACATCAAAGGGTTATTTCATTTTGCTGTATTTATATGTGCATTGCCTGAATTATCAAGAGCATGCCAACATTACCTGCAGTCACTCACATCAAGAGAGGAAGAAAACTGTTTCTCTTCATTTCCAGGCTCGCCCCCAGATGTCTCATTTGCATTGCCTAAACCAGATCAAAAGGATTTCTCTATATCCCCAATCTTTGGTTGTAAGAAAACTCATGAAAGGATCTTAGCATGCACACAAACATTCATTCACACAAAAACACACTCGTACTTTATACCCAAGCACATTTAAACAGTGTTCTGAGCTGTGACAAACAGACTCACCAGGGTCCAAGCAAGAGGGCTTTCAACTTTGGCCAAATGGCCTACCACTCATTCCATCCATCAGCTTCCCTCTGGGTGTGGGACACGGATGCAGGATCGGCTTACTGCGCACAAAAACACATTTTCAAACCCATACACACAACACTAGCTTAAGTTGTGGTTTGATTAGTGTGGTAAGTTCACTGGTTTCCTGCTATTAAGTGCAATTTAAGTGGCATTTTCCACTTTTCTGCTCAGGTACAGTGATGAAAGTTTTAGGAGTCTAACACAGGAAAGTAAACAAAAACAAGGTATGGGAAAAGGAAGTGGCATTCTCACCTATTTCCCTGTATGTGTTATTAATTTTATGTCTGTACGTTACAGATAGGGAGATAACATGTGTCTGTTCGAGGTTTCATATGCTCAGTTAAGTATGTGTATCGTGATGATTGTTTTCCAGTGTGGGCACGTGTGTGTCTATGAGCTGATGTGGTGGCCTGTGGAAACAACTTCCTGTTTGCATGTCAAAGCCGATGCTAAGAAATTGTCAGCAGCTTATAGATTTGTTCCCCGTGCAGGAAGGTCAGGCAGTTACTTTGAGAACATGCACCTCCGTGTGCCGCTGCCTATTTATCTGAAGATGATTTTTTTTAAGTTTACCATGTATATTTTATTGTTGCAGACAACACCGGGGTCATAAGGTGGGTTGCAAAGGGTTTCCATATCAGCAGCATCACGTAGAGCCACCAACAGTTAAAGTTACAGAGAGAAAAGTAAACCAAACAGAAAAATGCAAACAAAACATGGATCTGTCTTTTATCTCTCCTTTGCAGCCACTTTACAGCTTATCTCTAGTTCTGTTTCACCTCTCCCTGCCTTTTACTGCCTACTAAAAAATACAGCTGCAAACTTTGCTCAAATCACTTTACAGTGGTGACCTCAAATCTCAGCAACCTGGCAGGTAGGGTACTTGAGTTGAGTTGTTGCGTAAATGTGTATATTTTTTGTCAGACTTCACTTGTATTGAATAATTCACTGGTAGACCTATATATAGGGATACGACCACTAGGTTCTGTATTTTTAGCTAACTCCAGGATTTATGTAAGACTCTTTATGTAATCACAATGATTAGTGGTACATTTTGCTATTAGATGTCACACATGATGAGCTGATAGGGGGTCAGAGGACTCATAATCCGTCCCTTTAGGCACACACCTGCACATATACTCACAGCTTAGCCCTCTTATCAGTGCACTGTGTGTTTTCAGATGTGTGCAAGATAAAACATAGAATGCACTGTTTTGCATAGCTGCAAAATTTTGCGTCAAATGTGTCTCAATTAAAAATGACACATAAACCTTCCATCACTGTCTTTTAATAGAAGCTATATATACCAATCTACACACCACTGTTATATCACACCTCTGCCTGTCCTGCACTGATGAGAATGAGTCACCAGCCAGCAGGCATTCAACAGCCTGAATGGAGGCTGTGAAAGAGTTATTAGTAAACACATTTATCTTCCTGATGTGCCCTCTGTGAAAAGGGACTTAAGTCTGCGTGTACCAGCATCCAGTGGTTTCTTATCTGGAGCTAAATGGAAGTCGTGGTGACAACCACAATTAGGCAGGACAGCACAAGATGGTACAGGGTCACACACATAGTAATTACTCTGTCCCTGCAGTGAGGCCAGTGACACTAAAATACTGGCTACAGATCAACGAAAACACAACAGAGACAGATATACGCATCAAGACAAAGACTAAATGCACAGTCTCACATATGTCATCACTGTGAGGAATTCAGAGGTAGTTTGTGCCAGAACCAGGAGACAATGACATATTTATTCATTCTTAAAAGTGTGCAACATACTGTACATGTACTAATTTTTTTTTGTGATTTGCAGAGTGGAGCGCACTGACTGACTTCAGGATTAAATTACAGATGACTTGATTTTAAATGGTCTGGACTTATAAAGCACTTTTCTACCCTTTCTACTGGTACTTTTACACTGCTTCTCATTCACCCATTCACACACAAACACACACTGGCGGTAGACCAGCTGACTTGACATGGCAACCTGGGGTTCAGTGTCTTGCCGAAGAACACTTTGACATATGACAAGAGAAGCCGGGAATCAAAACACCGATCCCACGATTGATAGACAACTGCTCAAACTCCTGAGGCACAGCTGCCCATGTGTTTTTTTTAAACTTAAAATGGGGTCTGAAAGCTTAACTTCCAACTGAGGTAAGCTAAGTATAAGCTGTTATATCTTATAGTTGGATCTCCCATTTGTTGCTGTTTCTGTGGAGGAGATGAAAATATTGAAAGTTATCTCAAGAGTGAATTATTTTTGCAGCATGAGTCCAGGCAGGTCCACAGAGCTAAAACACCAGTTTTGGCTGGAGAGTGCTTTGAAGAGAAACCTGAACTCTCTCTAGCACAGGATGTTTATTTATCTCACAGATACAGACTCGATTGCTCCAGACTGCCTTGCATAACCATGCTTCATATATTTATTATGGATAACCAACGCTGACTCTGACAATCCCACTCACTTTAGTATGTCAAGCTGTGTCTGTGTGAGTGTACATACTCTACTAACTGTAAAATATGGGACAGAGCGCAACTTAAACAGCTACTTTGTTCAATCACAACTAACTTTTTTGCCCTGCTCCTCCTCTTTCCTCTACTAGTTTTTTGCAGCAAAGTTTTAATTTCTTTTTTCTTTGGTTAACTTTCCTTTTATTTGTCTTAGACCTGATGAGAAGCTCACATTATAAATAAGAAGTGCAGGACTGATACCTCATACATCAGATGGTAGAAATACATTGTGACCGATGGCGGCTAAAGGAGTGAATGCGCTTGACAGGGTTGCGACTTGCTGTGTGTGTTTCTGTGATGTGTGCACGTGTCCCACTGGGTCCAATATGTTCTCTGGGATATTTACACCCAGTGCTGACTGATAACATAATTAAGGTCGTGTAGTGATCTGTGGCGACTGCGTTCCCACTACGCACACCAAATGTGGTCAGTAAATAAAGCCTTGGCCTGGGAGGCAATTCTGTGACACAAGATATATATTCAGCAGAACCAACCGTTTCCTAGAATTATACAGCCATGTCACAAGGCATCAAAGTGGCTGTTATCTGGTTAAAATACACTGTTGCTACTTTGTGACAAAACACACCTTATTAATAATTAGGCGTTTTCATTATTTTTATAGCAGGAGAAAATGTTTATCGAGTGGCAAAAGAAGGCCAAGAAGTCATTTACGAACAGCTATTCATTTTGTCATGTATTTCTCATATCTCTGAAAGCAGAAGATAAGAAAGGTTCTGCTTAACTTGTGTTGAATGTTTATAGCAGTGACACGGCATTGTTGCAAAAAACTACAGCTACTCTTCTTTGTCATTCATTTTTTTTAAGTATGTGAATTCATGTGTGTGTTTGGTCTCTTAAAGACAGAAGATGACACCATGTTAAAGACCGGCACCTCCATTCACTGTAATGTTCAAGGAACAGGCTACCACAACAACTTATTGGGTTATGTGTGTGTGTGTGAGAGAGAGAGCATATGTATGTTAAAATGTATGAATATATGAAGACAGATGCTGAGTCTTCATTTATTTGAGAAATGCCATGTGCATCTACAGATTCAAACATTATTTTATCATGCAAATTGTGTAGTTTAAGCTCTGTGGTGGAGCATATCCTTCCTGCATAATAGTATAATTTTTGTTTGCCAACTCTTTACAGCACATATCATTTATCCACATCTATATCTTCAAAGAGGGACAAAAAGAACCTTTATCACATGGTCAGGTTTGTCCAGCCAACTGCTTTCAGACTTGGGGGAGGATTAAAGACACTTTCAGACTAAAACAAAACCTCCACATCTTAGCCAGGTGACAGACAAGTAGAATGGAAGCGTGGGCAGAGCTCTATGAAGAACTCTTGGCTGGAAAAGCAAAGAGAAACTAGGTCACCAAGGCCAAAGGGGTTGTGTGGTCCACTCTCCTTTGTTACGCAAAGAGATTATTTTGCTTATGTGAACACTGACAGGTCCAGAATAGATTTGTCTACACCACAAAGGTGTGGGTACATGTGCGACTGCCACATAGCTGTTGTTATATTAGTGCTCACTAAAAGTGTACAAAATAACATAGTAGGGGTTTCAGCTTGTTTTCAGAAGGATTTCCAACATGATGAAAAACAGGTACATCACCTTTCGCCCCTGAGTGTAAAACACCAAAATAATAATAAATGAATCAATATGGAATAATTTAGACAGACAAAAAATTATTTCTGTGGTTATAGAAAGATTTAGAGGTGGCACAAATGTTTTGTTCTTATCGTTACCACATAGCACCTGTCTGAGCAGCAATAAATAAGTGTTTCCATACCATGACTTCATCCTAAAGCATGACACAGATGCTCTCAGTTTTATCTCTGAACAGTCTTGCATGTGAAAGTGCCAGTTTAATGTGGATACGCCTTAGATTGGATGTTGTCCTGTGGCATTTTATACCTACTATAGTTTGTTTGGTCAAAACAAAGATAGAAAATAGCACATTTCTGCATTTTAGTTCTGGTTGTATTTATATCTAGTTTTTACAGATGAACCAAGAGGTGTAAACTAAATTGTACAGACTGACAGATAGCTCACTGATTGGACTGCTCTGATGTTGTCATATTGCATTCCCAGCAGATTATCAGTGGGGAAAAACTTATTCTTATGACTGACAGCAAGTTAGTTTCCACTTTAATACTCTGTCAGAACTACTTGCAACATGGTTGGATAGTTTTGGAAATCTCACACCTTTCCAATGTCAAATTATGGGCGCTGTGTCTGTATTATATTCTATAACTCTCCTAAACCAACAATCTGATGTTCACATACATGTCACATCCTGATTGGTCAATTTTGGAGGTGAGAACAGAGCTTCTCTGTTATCTTTTTTCATTACTGACAGAACTTTTTCTCTCACTCTTTATGTGAAGATCCACATGCAACTTTCTAAATGACTTTCAGTTATGACTGTCTATTCTTTTCTAACATTCGTTTATAGTAGTTATGTTTGAGCATAAACCGAGCATGACAACACTACTTCATTTCTTGTATATCTCCACAACCACTAACAGCTACTGGTATTATGCAAAATGTTTATGTGACAGAACAACAAAGAACTAAGAAATAACAAAAAAATAAATAAGACCAGTTTTAAACATGATAGATTGTGATCACTGAACACAAAATGCTCTGGTAGTATTTATAAGAAATGTACCTTTTTATTAAATATACTGAGATAAAATTCATTTGTAAAATATGAATCATTCTTTGGTTACTTCCGCTTAATTCAGTGCAAAACATCCAGCGTGTAAACGGCCAGATGTTAATTTGTAATCTCATTAGAACTTTAAACAAATGAAGCCTTCAAATAAGCCACAACAATACCACGTATCCACTGCATTGTTTCCTATCAGGAGTCAACCCATGGCTTTCTAAAGAAAGACAATAGGCCTGCCAATTGAAAGCAGTCATTCTGTAGTCTTAAAGGAGGCCCACTGTTACCACATCTAGTTTTGTGAGATCTGTCTGGAGCTCAATTCACAGAGTCTGAGAGTCTTTCATCTCCCTTGGCCTATCACTCTAAGCTGGGAAACAGGAGCTAAGGAACCCTCAACTCACAGTACCCCAGTCTAGCTTCTCTGTCGTCAAACCCCTCCTGCTCCTGCCTACCGTACTGGCCCTCTCAAAGGAGTCTTTCAGTTTTGTGTTGAGGCCCAGTTACAGGTCAATAGGAGCCGAGGGATTTAGAACTCCAGTCTGAGTGGGAACAAATGGTTTGTTTGGTGAGTGGTCTGAAGTAGCTTTAGAACTTCCATCAGAGTGAAGGTATTGCTGACTTAAGTATTTAGTATTACAGCAGAACTAATATGACTGCGATGACAGCAGTATCGGTCGCCGTTTTAAATCCTATTGCTAGGTTACAGGCAGAGGTTGGGGATAGGCTCTGAAATAAAAGTTCATGTAATCTTTTTTTTTTTTTCATTAATATCACAAAACTTATTCAGCACATCTCAACAAAATGCCACAAAATGTGCAAGATAAATTAAAGTTGGTGACACCTGCTGTGGTATTTTCAGAAACACAATTACACTGACCTGCAAGGAACTGACATTTAAAAGAAAACACATTTGCACTCATCAGAGGAATTACTGCAACAAATCTGATTTAAGAGACATAAGAATATAACCAGCTCTGAGTAAAGAAACCAATTTAATTGCCACAGGCACCGTCACCATCAGGCTGAATCAGTACGTGTTAAACAGTCTGCTGCTGTTTTGATATGTGCCACTGGGGGAATGCGTCTGCATGTGGAAGGTCGTATCCCTGGTCAGGGTGTGCTTTGTCTTGTCCCCCATCTGTTCTGAGTGGCAGCTCAGCTTCATCTGGGGTACGTCACCTCTGTACTCTATCTCTAGCTGTCTCTGCTCAGGCCCTTGTGTGAGTCTCAGCCACTGATTGGACTGTATAATGTGACTGATGTCCTCTGGGCAATCTGCTATAGGGACAAGGACATGCTCAGGTGATCCAGAGGCTGATTGGCGCCTGGCTAATGGAGAGGACATCATGACCTCTGAGCTGTCAGGTGCCAAACCAGCCTGTTAATTATGCGTCCGGACATTTGCCTGCCGCTGGAACCAACCCGCCAATGCCTGTGTGGTGGTGTGTGTGACACGCAAACCCCTAAAAATTCACTAGCATCACAGGCTCACCAGTCACTGGGAATGGGAGTATGTGTCTTTGTGGGTGTGCATGCATGTGTGTGTGAGAATTCTGAACCATCTGGTCTCAGGCTGAACTGTTTCTCGGTGCTTTGTCTGAACATCAGTGCAGGAGATCCTTCACTACTGCTCATAGGTGTGTGAAATGCCCATATTTCCTAGAGTTAGGATTTCATGGTTGAGCACTTTTGGCCAGATGACCACAGTTCTCTTCTGTTCTCTTTCTTTCTTTCTTTCTTTCTTTCTTTCTTTCTTTCGTTCTTTCTTTCTTTCTTTCTTTCTTTCTTTCTTTCTTT
>JAUYWH010000018.1:13482836-13534182 GCA_034779795.1 Ctenopoma multispine | reverse complement strand
CTTTCTTTCTTTCTTTCTTTCTTTCTTTCTTTCTTTCTTTCTTTCTTTCTTTCTTTCTTTCTTTCTTTCTTTCATCACTGTATCCCTTACTACCTAAAACATAGGCTTACATGATGAAGTCTGTCCACTTTCTCTATAGGCCTGTAAATATCAATAGCACCTGGGTGATTTTTACTGGTGTGGAGAAGATGAATTCCCTTCTCTAAATGCTGCAACCTCATTGCCTCTTGGAGTATTAGTCATGTAAACAACGTCTGCTTATTGATGGTAAAAGCTTTCCCTAATGATCCACACCTCACATGAATCTGAAATATCAAGTCAGGGCATAAAGAGCAGCCGTAGATCATCATGATGAATGATGGGAGGCTGGCGGAAGGCTGGGGGAGGAGACCTGTCCTGATGCTAATTCACTCTCTATTTCCCTGCCTGATTCATATGCTGTTTGGTTATAATACATCAAGCCTGTATGAGTCTTCTATTAAAGCACCTAGTTTACCTTCACTTCACAGGAAGTTATATCTCAGCATGATAGGACACTTATGTACTGTATGTGGTAGTCATGCCAATTTCCCTAAAAGTCAACAGTAAAGAGATACACAAGTCATTGTAATTGAATGCAATGGAGAAACCACAATCTGACTTTCATTTGCACGTCAAGTTGTTCTTTATCCTGAAGTCAACTCCACCAGGAATGCAAGTAATTTACAAACCTAATCAAATGTGTTCAAGAGAAGCGGTATGTGTCTTTTAACAAGTGTTCTGTTATCTGGCTGACATGATCAGTCCCCTGAGAGAATCCATCAAAGCCCTGTTGTCTTTATCACGCTGGATGGTTCAGAAGAAAATTGGCATGACTGTGAATTTGTTCTTGTCAAATGTTGAGTAATCAAAAACCAGCCAGCCGTAAATAAACAAATTCACTTCGCTACACTGTGGCATACTAACTAGCTTCACCACAATATTGCTCATAATGGATTGTGATTATTTTTATGGTGCCGTTGAACGGTCAATGGCAATGATAATTCCATAATGAATCAGAAGTGTACCTGTGAATTTGCTCTAATTGCCTCTGTCACTTATTCAACACATCGACAAGCACGTTGGTTTCAATATGTCCAATTTGTGTGAAACACTAACCTGTTCACATTACATGGATGGAATAATGAAATCGCCTCAGGGAAAATGGTTAGGGGTCAGGATCACTGAGTGGTACATTAATGTTCCTGTAAGAGTGTGTAACCTTATCCTTAATACAGGTGGATGTGTCTTCCAAGCCTCTTAACTCTGATTATTTGATTCATCAATTAGCTCTGAAGATCTGGATGGAGAGGCTAATGGATGGATAACTTAAGTGGTGCTAAAGCCATCTGTTGTTAGTTAATTTTAAACTGATGCCCCGCTTGACATTGTAGAAAACAGGTGATGGATGTCACACATAAAAAATAATTAATGTTTTAAAGATACCAGTAAAGGTGTTTTAGTGTTGCTACAGTTACTACAACATCTGTGTGTTTTATATTTCCCAAAAAGTCCATCCATTACTTTCTTTTTACACATGTATCTGTTTGTTAATTGTACTGTATTTTATTTTGAGGGAGCTTTTATTTTGTCACATTGTTTTGTTTGACCTCTGACCTGTCGATGACATGATTTCCTGTGAATTCGCGTTCGGCTAGTGGCCGCTCTGAGGTGAGTTAAGATATGCGGCCGCTGTTGTTATGTTGAAATGTGATTAAAAATGTTAAGTGATGGTCTGACACTTGCAGTTTAGAGATGATACCTTGTGTTATATAAGTTTTAGCGTTTTATTTTGGTTTGGTTGTATTTCGTTTGATTTTACAGCGCTTTGGTGTGACTTTAAAGTTAGCTGTGCCAATGCTAGGCTATGTGCGCACGGAGGTAGTTTCTCATGCGGTCGTTTGTCCTGTTTTCCTTAAAGGTGCATGTGAACTCCAGTAAACCAAAGCTGCTGTACTGACGCTTTTCATTTTTATTTCACACAGGTATTTAAGCTCCCTCACTGTTTTGTTGTTTATATTGGTTTGTTATTTTAATGTTGACACATAAACTTATGTAGTTGTAATTTTGTGTTCAGTGACAAAGAAGTGCAATAATAAATCACAGGAATATTACTTTAAGTGTTGTGCTCATATATCAAGATACGTGTAATGAAGTCTTAAAAGTAAGGGATATTTGTGTATGGAAATGCATGAAAAGAATAGTGCTACATAGACGAAAAATAGTCAGAGATTGGACCAAAAGATTTCAGTTGACTGAATCCAAATCTTACAACTTGCATAATCATCAACAATTCTGTTGGCTGAGACAGTAAGCAGAGAAAATTAACTGACGTCTGCTCAGAAAATCATTATGTATATTTGTAGTGTCATTTTTAGAATGAGGGTAGTCTGAGAGTCACTAAATTGTAGAGTTGGTATTGGTGCTAGCTGGATAATGTTGTGCATAAAATCTTGTACACACAAAAAACGAAAATAACTTTAGTAAAAGGTTTTACAATACAACAGTACACACACCCACCCATAGTTACAATAGTTTGTAGAGTTTTCAGCAGTTTAGTTCAGTTTTTATCACTCTTTCATACACATTCACCAACTCAAAGCAAGTTATTCAAACAAGTCACATGTGTGGCTGAGTTGACTGGGGTTTTCCTGCTATGAGGCCACTATGTAATGGTCAACTGATCAGAAAATACTTCCGCTCCTGATGAACACAACACTGTAAGAGATCAATCACCATTTCCTCTCCGACGAAGCCCAGAATTCTGTCCAGGAACAGTGATCACTCCCAAGAGCCCAGATCAAATCACCCAGTCTCACACAGTCCATTACTTATGACCAGGGAGCCACTTGACACAGGAGTGGTCAAGATTATTGCTTTATTGGGGTGAGAGGATGTCATTTGAGATGCAGCACAAGTAGCCAAGCTTTAAAAGCTCTGTGGTTCTCAGATTCCCTCTTGTAAAACTGCTATCAGAACTGTCCAGCCAGCTTCGGCGCCTATGCTAGCCTTGGCACTGGCACTAGCTTAGAACTGGGCTGGGCCTGGGGCCATCTGTATATAAAAACACAGGGACCATATCCTGAGAGGAAATACAGTCTCTTTTTCCTTCCACTATTCCATCCACCACTGTCTGCGTCACTGATCAAGGCCTGGATCTTCTCTACTAAGAAGTGTGTTTGGACATGTGTGTATATGTGACTGTTTGCAGGCAGTGGATATTTGGGGTCACTGTGTAAGTGTTGTTGCAGAAGGAGGTGATGTGTCTGCGTACCATTCACTCATTTTGATAAGAATGGAGCAGTTTCCTCGTTCCTAGATCATCCTGTCAAAAAGGATTTTGTGCTGCTATTAAGGTGTCTGCTATGTCCTTACAATATGCTATCATATGGAAAAGCAAGGCTGAAAATGATGACACAGGATTACTTTGTATCACCGTGAAGCCCCAGCCTGACCCAGGGCTGTGCCATAATAATAGATCTGTGTGACACCCATACTGCTCCATTCAGAACAAATGCTAGCTGACAGTTGTCCCTGTGTAAGGACTAGTGGGTTCTAGCTGCTGCTGATGGCCTCTGTCCAGCTTCATTGTTCTCTATGTAACAATACCACTGAATGGTACTGAGCCAGAGATGGTGAATATTTGACCGGGGCAGTTGTTGTACATGTGCTATCAATAATGTAGTTAGGTCAAGGCATGGGGGAAAGGATGAGCGGTGGAGTAGTGTATTTCAAGGTTGACTTCACATCATTGAATGTACAGTGTAACATGCAGAACGGAAATAGCAAGATCCATAAAATATTTCGAGGCGGTTTGTGTTTAATTCCCAAGAATGTTTCCAGTCTCAAGTCAAAGGAAAAACTGCCTCCGATAAGAGCTCAACAGTCACATGACAAGTTGAACCAGGTGTGTGGTTGCACTACTAGTCCCATATCTATACTCTCTTCAGGACAAGGGGAAACCCCAAGCTTCAAAAGATTTGGTTCACTACAGCTTAGCCAGCTCTGTTAGCTTTGATGGGGTCATTGTTTGTCATTTTGTGGTTACAGGGGACATGGGAGGGTCAAGTATCAAGCTGCCTGGCCAAACAGTCACCCCACTGTTCTCTACCAGAGAACACACAGAATGGCCTCAATTAGTTTCTCCTGTAATCTCCCTCCTGTCACATGATCTGGACTGTTTGTAATAACAGGCCTGGGCTGGCCTGGTCAGGAAATGAGATGATCCATGGCTGACAGCTTGGACACACAGCAGCCACTTATCTGTTATTACTATGCTGGAAAAACAACCTCACTCTCCCTTGTGTGTGGGTATGTGTGTAAGCATCTGTGCATGTGTTGGTGCATGGTTGCATAGACATATAGAGACCAAAGTGTGATATCGACATATCACAGATACATCAGGGGATTTAAATATTGTAAAGATAAACATAACTTTGTGTATAGCCTTACATATTGCCTCTGTTGATACCACTCATGGGTCGACTGTGATTTGGTAGCCTACACAGGTTTTATAAGGACATTGCTTTTGAACCTTGAACAATCCTTCCACTACAATAGGCCTCTGTCATCATCTCAAAAAATCAGCATAAACATCACCTGTGTCATGTCAGCGATGTGAATTTTTTGCTCCACCATGTACTTTATCCATCCCCTCACTGCCTCACTGGATATGTAGGCACTATCAGTTGTGGAACATGATTGAAAATGATAGCTATATACAGTGTACACATCGATCCATCCATAAAAGAGAGAGAGAGAGAGTGAGAGACCTCCACAGAAAAGCCCCAGTTCAAAGGCTGAGACTTGCTTCTCCTTTTGGCTCTTGGCAGAGTCAGAGATCAAAGCCAAACACTGAGCAACAAATGTGTGTTTCTGTCACTGGTGATTTGTCTGTGTGTTTGATCAGCAGCCTCCCTTATCTCCCTGACTCACCCTGCTGCTAATATGCAGTAATAGACTGCCTTTCATGAGACAAGAGACAAGGGCTTGATGTGAAGGAAGTGACTCAGGTGAATGGAGTAGATGGGAAGACTTTGCAGACAAATCACACAGACAGTTACATCTACACAGGTACAGTATTCATGTCCATTTGAAATCTTTCTGTCATTACTGAGAACAGCACATGCACTTATTTTTGATAAAAAATGATTTTACTGAAGCAGAGATAGACCCAGCTGCACTGTAGTACTCCTTGCATTGCCCAAATCACATCCCCTAAACTGATCTCAATGCCTGTTTTCTTCACATTTGCTCTATCTTATTTAGGGCTTTTGCACATATTTAGACATCAGGCAAATAAACTCTATTCTCTTAGTTATTTGGATAAAAGAAAATCCTGGCTTTTACTTTTCTATTTTAAAATCTACGTGGTTGGTAAAAGGAAAACAATTCCCACAGGATGGACTGAAAGGCCTGTTTATTCAGTCCTGGCTGCCTTTGGTCTGGCAAAGGAGGAAATAGCTTGGCTTTTCCAGTTGCTATGTAAATACTAGAAGAAGTGTGCCACTGTGCTTCTACAATCGTGGTATTTTTATAGTTCATACTTAATTGAACAAGCATACATGATTAATCCACAAAGATTCAGAAGTCTCAAAGAAATAAATATTTTCTGCAGGTTGGTATTTTAAAACTTTTCCTGCTGTTGAATTCAGTGTTTTTAGGAGGAGCTTTTACACTTTCGGAAGAGTGCCGTTTGAAAAGTGTCTGGTGGCCAAACCTATACAGACATAATAGTTTCCTGCCCCATGTCCTGCCAAAAGTGAGAATGTGATACCATCAGCCTCTCAGCTGAATTACTCTCCTCATCGACCCCTAACATTAGCGGGATTGGTCTAATTAGATAGGTCAGATATAGCTTTAGATAGGTCTGCTTTGTGCTTTTGGAAAACTGTTCCCATAACAAGGTGCTCGATGTTCCTGAAAGCACCCTGCTGATAAAATGATGCCAATAAAGAGCTGTGTTTAAGATATTGAACTATTATTCCAATCCCCAGCCTCTTCTGAGCAATCACCTTTGTGGTCCAAGTCTGGCGAGCTCCAATGACACCAGCTGGCTGGCTAGAGTGCAGACTGCAGAGTATTGGGACTGTCTGAGCCCACCTCCCTCTTTCCCCTGCCAGCTCTGCCTCACACTGTGCACAGCTGGACAGGAACTAGATTAATGTTGTTTGTGGGGCCAGCTCTAAACGAGAGTTCAATGACGCTATAACAAGGATGGGTTTGTTGTTGTTGAACCAAAGTGGCTATGAAAGGCCAAATCTGAATGTGACAGTTGATTTGTGTCCTGTATCCAGGATCATTGCTGGTAATTAGAAATCATCATCCGCCTACAGATATTTGCTTTGTGTTTCTTCTCTGGCAACCATTGAGGTCCTCATCGGTGTGTTACATTCTGTAATCTTTGGTATCACAGGATATTTTATAAATAAATCTGAATTTGTTTATTACATTCACATGAGTGGAGTGTCTCACATCATTTCATAGCTTTTAATTAAATTGAAAATAAAGCATGACTTGGCCACGAGCCATGTGTAAAACATCATCACAAAGTTATCATTTAATATCCAAGGTGCATATCCCTCAGTTATACTGCTGATAATATTTTTTCAATTGCTGACAATGTAGTGCAATAGAAGCTGTTTTCATATTTGTTAAAGATAAAAAACAGTTGCCTCTAGCTTTCATTACTTGAGTAACAAATTAAGTTTAAAAAAATCACTATTGTTTATTTTGTTTACCTGTGTACTGAGATGGTCCGCTCTTTATACAACAGCAGTATTCTGCTAGTGCATGGTAAAGCTGCTGTATTTTACAAAGTGTTTTATTCATTAATCTTCTGATTTACCATGTACTCCTGTTAGGGTTAACACTATTATCTTTGCAATATTCTCTCAATACTTAAAAGATTAATTATGACGCATAAACCTTTTTTGTCATTTTGATCTTAGATATTTTCCCATTTAAATGATAAAGTCGTGTCTTAGGATAGGCAGCCATGTTTTTTCCTTTTAATTTACATCAACCGTTTGTTATATACTTTTAATGAGTCTCACCTTTTACTTGTCATTCTCACTTGTCATTAGTTTTTTGTTTTTTTTTGCTTCCTGAAAATTGATTTAGCTGTTCCAATGTGACTTTTAATAACGCAAATATAAAACCTTACGGTACTTAAAACATTGTGTTTTCCTTTCCCTAACTGAAATCATACTGTTTCTTTCATGTTTACAGTTCGGGTTTGAATGAGTGGTTTTGTATTACAGCATAAAAGTGGCTGAAAAAATTAAAAGACTAAGATGTGAAACACAGGGATAAGTGTTGCAGAACAGATTACAAATGTAATGACAGCAGCCTAATGGCAAATCTGGCAGGCAGACTGGTGAGCTGAGTTCAAAGGGGTAAAAGCAGGGGATTTTATTCTTGACATAGCCTCAGTATTCAACTAACAGAAACAACACAGAGACTTAAATATGTCTGTTGCAAAAGACGATGAACAATTTCATCCCAGTGAATAATCACCTGCACTTAGTACTTACAAAGAGAAGATTAGCTGTTTATCTAAGAAAGGCCTTTGCACGGATATGATCTGCTGCAGACCTGTGCAAGAGTAACTGCTATAATCATATGAACCAGTTTGCTCCAAGGTAGAATGTATTTGTGCCTCTGTGCCAGATGTCTTTGATGGTTGGATCTCACTGTGCAGGGTCTTTATCAGATTTTCTAGCAATCCAAGTGTCTAGTTCCAGGATTCAAGGGGACAGAGTCAGTGAATGTCTCAAGGAGAGATAAGGTAAAAGGTGGGCTGAATACTATCCACAAGGCTCAGACATCACCATCCCTTTGATGCCGATACCTTCTTCTGTATGTCCGCTCAGCCTTTCTCCCTAATTCACTGCTCAGCGACTTTACGTTCAGTTGCTTCTGATTGTATCTGCGGAATGGCCCATAGATCCAATAACATGGCACCACTGTAAGACAATTACCCATTTTAATAACGGACATCATTACACACCCAGTGGATAGAATATGAAATATGTATTCTGAATGTGTGTGAGTGCGTTTGTGTGTGTGTTTGTTTGCATGAGGGAATGTGAGCAGCATCAAATCCCATCGCTGATCATTGCAGGAGGTCCTTATGAGTCTAGTTTCATTAGAGGCTTTAAAGTTGTCCTTAATGATGATGATAAGGTCAGAATGATTTTCTTTATGTGAGCCTGAATACTCTTGTATTGTTATTTGTACAGAAAACACATAGCTGACTATCTTAAATGGGACTTCACAAAACAATGATTGGTGACCATAGTCAGACTAACAAAAGCACTACCACAAGCAGCAAAACAAATAATTTATTACAAAGTTGGAATTTTATAGCCATAGAACAGTCATGCATCTCTAGTGGGTTAGTGGACAAATGCCAGCCATCCATAGTGTGTGTAGGACCATAACACAGAGAAGAACAGTGAGGAAAAAATAGTGGAGAAAGAGCTGATAAGTCATTTATGAGACATAAATTATTAATAAGCATCATGATGGCAGAACAGAGACTGAAAACACACAATGCCATCTGGACTATGGAGATGGATTGTCAAAACAAAATGGATAAATGAAATTTTGATTAAGTTAATTAGTAGGTCTAGATGTAATTTACACAGCCGTTCATTGCCATTTCCCCAACAGTGCTTAGGTTCAAGATGATGATTAGCATGTTTGAAGTATGACGCAGCTATAGGCATCTTTAGATCCTGTGCTGTTCAATTCAGTGTGGTCATTGCGATGTTATGGTAATATAATTTACTTTAATTATATTATAAAGATTTAATGGAGTTGGATGCATTTTACAAAAATAATGAAAAAAGTGAGTACTGGCTTTACTAATCTTTTGTGGTGTGACAACAACAGTGCCGAGCAGTGAGACTGTCCACACTCTTGCCCATTGTTTTCCAACAAGGTGTACTTGTACCCCACATGGAGTAGCCCATTCCGTTTCATAAAATAGCAAAACATGCATTATTACAAGTTGGTGTGATGGTGACCTATTGTAAGTGTATTGTCAGTGAAGTACCAGCTATGATAGATGGACTAAACAGTCCACAGCTTCCATCAAGAGATTTAGAAAATTCTAAATATTACATTACCTACTTCTATACTTGTATTTCTGTGCTCGTATTTTAGCAGAGTGATGATGTGATGCCCCTGTGCCTGAGGTAATGCATACGTGCCTGGCACTGTCTCAGCAGCTCATGGGTCTAGAAGGTATCCTTAGCTCAACACAGCACCAGCTAGGGGCTCATATCAGTTCTTGTTGCGTGAGCAGGTGTTTTACTGTTGTAGGAGCGTGTGCACACATCGAAAGAGAGACAGAGAAAGAGAGAGAGAGAGGACAGTAAAAGATTCTGTCATGCACTGGGTCAGAGGGATGTCTAACTATAATCATCTGTGATGGTATAATCATAGCTCAGTCAAACTCCACTCGAGGCTCATATATCCCTCCCTCATACGACTGTGCAGCTCTCTTTCTTCTTCTGATTTGAGTGAAACTGGCAATCTGGCTTTAGAGAACCAAGTCTTAACTTGGCCTGAAGAGTCTTTATCATTCCAAGAGTTTCTTTTTTCAAGCTAATCTACGAGCGCGTTTCCCATTTTAATCTGCATCTGTGTATGAAGAGTGTCCCATTGGGACTGCCATACACTAGAAGATTAATGAACCCAATTTGCAAAAGTGACCTTTTGGCTGCTAAAGCACTGCCAACGCTAAGCCTCTTAATGCCTGCCTTTAAAAAATGTTGTTATAGAGAACAACTCTTGAGATAAGAGCAGGGAAAATAATCATATCAGAAGTTAAAGGAGGAGTCTGGATTAAAGTCAAGCTGATGTGACCACCATACCAGCCCTCAGAGGATATGTATGTAAATGTAGAACAACCAGAATTAAACAACCACATCAAAATGACACTGACAAACACTACTACAACATATTCTTCACAGAAAGCACCAAAATACTTTTTCCCTTGTTTAAAAATGTTTTGGAAATGAACTGATAAATTCTTGTTAAATACTCCATCATTAGCCTATAAGGAATGTGTGTTCATCGAATTTCCTCTTTAACTCTAGAACATTATCACTCTTTTTTTTTTAACACCATCACTAACGTTGGGTATATTATACACGATATAATATACCCCAAAAAATATTTCTCATAAAATACATTAAAGTACAATAAAATACACGGCTAATTAAAGTATTGAACTTCTATGAGAAGTACTTCAGTTTGAAGGTAGGCGCGTTACCCTGTTCCCATCCTTGGATTTTTCAACAAGAACTTGTTTGGGTGATATGAACGCTGAGTGCTGCTCTGCTGCATGACAGTTGCTGGTCTTTTCCATGTTTCATCCTCGTCCAGCTCCCACAAGACTGTAATGATGGCAAGCCCTTAA
The DNA here is from genome assembly GCA_034779795.1 of Ctenopoma multispine. NCBI lineage: Eukaryota > Metazoa > Chordata > Actinopteri > Anabantiformes > Anabantidae > Ctenopoma > Ctenopoma multispine. Next base: position 13,523,732 of record JAUYWH010000018.1, on the reverse strand, counting down.
TTCCATGTATCCTGTCAAAATAAAATGCCTGTTGATGCTTGTCTTCTCAATCTCTGTGTCTGATAAGCCCACTAAGGAGCCAGAGTCTCATGGGAACGTGGTTCTAATCTTTCTGCCCATGAGAAATGTAGGGCTTACCTCTGTAGAAGTTGGTGTAGCTCTGTAGCACATTAATGCCAACAGTGGGTCATCCAGTTATGTGTTTTTCTGGTTGCGCTGCATGCTCAGCATGTTCATTTCTTTGTGCATCGTGAAGGCTGGATGTTATATGTCCAATATCATACTGGCTGCAAAAGTCTTTTCAGCTTTCACTTGTGTAATTTGGGGCGTTGTCACTAACAATCTAACTTGAAATGCCAAATCTTGCAAAGTTGGCTGTCAGTAGTTTGATAACTTGGTCTGTATTACTACTGAGCAGGTTCAAGACTTCAAAAATTCAGTGAATAATAGTCTGATATTACAATATAATGCTTGCCTCTATACTCAGATGTCTGTGGCTATTCTGTGCCACAGTAGCTCTGGGAGAGGTGCTGGCTGAAGTGGCTCTTATACTGTGTCTGTTTTCCTGGCAGAACTTGCATGTTCCCACCATGTTTTTAAAATCTGCGGATATCCTTTGCCACCTCACGGCAGGTTCAACGAATCAGCTGCATCATAGGTCTTTGGCTCCTCTTTGGTCCTTACAGGTTTATGGTCCATGATAAGTTGAAACCATTGACCATGCCTATCAAATACTTCTGGAACCGATCACATACCTCTACAAATGCTAAGAGTTCCTTTATAATTTGTGAGTACTTGGTTTCCACTGTCTGTCAATCTCCTGGAGCAAGCAATCTCCATGTGCATCTGTAAAAGGACACCCATTAACCCATAGCTGCCAGTGTCTGCTGAAACCGCTGTCTGACTGAGGTTGTCTGAGGTTCATAGTGAGCCAAAACAGGTGAGGCTATGAGGCCTTCTTTGAGTTACAGGAAAGCTTGTTTCATTCCAGGTTTCATTCTCTCTACTGTGTTTCGCAGGTGTGTGTCATGGGTGGCCATGTCTTTTCCAAGAACAATGACATCATCCATTTATAAAGCTACTCCATCAGGCCCATCCAATAATTTATTCATTTTAGGCTGAAATATCTCTAGAGCACTGTTTACCCCAAAAGGCAGGCATTTGAAACAATACCTCCCAAAGGGTGTGATGAATGTTGTTAGGAGGTTGCTTACTTCATGCATCAAGGGACATGAAGATTGTGGAGCTTCACAGCTTGGCTAGTGTCTCCTCTGTTGATGGGAGTTGATATCTTTCTTTTTTTGTGTGTTCTCATTCAGTTTTTAGAGGCCTAAAAAGATTCTTACAGCACATATTGGCTTCATGACTAGAACCATGGGTGTGTACCATGCTGACTGCACTTAAATGTTCTACTCTTCTTAGAAGTCCCATCTTCACGGCTGTCTCTCTCTATAACAGGTTGCTAACTGACCCTCTGGCTACATACACAATGAAGATGTACTACTTCTGATTATGTAATGAACTGGCTGTGAACTGTACCAAAGTGTTTAGAAACACTCCTGGACTGTCTAAGGGGCTACTAGACTTAGCTAGTTTTTTTTTTTTGGCTTAGGGCCATAAATGTTTATATGTTCATTGCAGTGACACTGGTTTCCCGTATGTACTCTAAACCTAACTGGAGTGTGACCTATATTTATTTGTTCAGTCTGATGCTCTGCACTGAACTAATTGTCTTTACTCAAAGCTCCTAAGTAGAATTTCCTCTAGTTCCTGATTGTTGACTGCAATTTTTGCACTCTGAGTCTATTGCTCGGCATTTGGTTGGGACTGAAGTGATTCTCTGCACTTGTGGACTCACAAATAGTGAATCACAATTTTCGTGAAGTTCATTAAGAGCTTGTATGAAGGACTCCGCTTTTTCACCTGCATTTTGCCAGTGTTGGTTAACGCGTAAAAATAAAAGTTAAATTTACCTTGAGCATTACAGGAGCACAGCACACCTCTCAACCAAACTTTCTGTTTTCCTTGCAACTTTATGCAACTGTATCATCTGTATTAAGAATATGAAAAATTATTTTGCTGTGATATAAGTGGTTTTATTCTTGAGGGTCTGAGCTTTCATGTCACTTGAGCTGAACAGACTGAAAAAGGAAATATTTAAGAGTAACATTACAAGTTAATTATTCTATCATTGGCAGTCATAGCAAACTATGCATTAGAAATATAGAAACCAAAAAAGTTATTTTACCATTTTCTCCAAGACTCCACCTATGGACTAGTGTGTACAGTCCTAATAGAGGTGAACAGTACAATAAGCCAACATGACAAGAAATGTTTTATAACTAATTCCTGCCAAAGATTTGAATACCATTTGTTATGTGCCATTTAAGTTACAGTAAGGAAAGGCCGAAAATATGGATCAGGCATATGCTCAACATTTGCATACCACATCCTTTGCTGAGTTAAGCCGTCAGAATTAAAGATTATTGGCACAAGGCCCAAACAAATTGTAACTGCTGAAATAAAATAAATGGACTGGGTAGAAGACAAATTGGGCCACTGTCAGTGTGACTGACAAAATAAGAACTCCATAATAAAACATATAAGCAATAAACATTTAATTTAATGTTATATCCTACTCAGTTCAAAAACAGGCATGTCAGGACACATAGAGATACAGAGAATTTCAGGTAATTTAGAAAATGCTCATTCCATCCACACATTCACTTTTTGAGGCTAGGTTTAAGTTGAAAATGTGGATATTACATTTTTCAGACAGACTATTGAGCATTTGGCACCAAAAAGTGATGGCAGAACCACTTTGAAGGAGCATTTTAACATGAGCAGCTGGTATTTTAGGTTGGTTTAAAGGTTTGTAACGAGCCATCTCAAGCTGTTCTTACAAGCTATCACTCTTGCTATAAGGATATATCACTCAGGCTTTTAGAGGTATTATAAGTGCAGTACAATGTGATTTAGCAGTGGAACACAGCTCTGATTCTTGGGCCATTCCTCGTATTACCTGCCATATTAAATGATATAAATGCTAAATTAAATTAAATGATAAATTAAATGCATTTAAAAGGGAGTAAACTGAAGAGTGGGACGCCCTGTCATACTCCAAATTATGAGCCAGTGGTTATTTAGCAGTCCATTTCTCTCATGGTAAATAGTGCAGCTTAAAAGAAGCACTGGATGGTTTTGTCATTGGCTCTGACATTGGCAGAGAGATTGATTATAGCGTCATTCATTTGACAAAAATGTATGTTTTAAAGCACTTGGGCAAAACATCAGGTCTGTCAGGAATATAGATGAGAGAGCTTTTGCAGAAGCAGTCTGATAACAGATATACCGCACTGACTGCAAGGTATATTTTTCCTCTCAAACCCAGATAGTTTTTACTTTTTGAAGTTTATTGGGGCTTGCATGTCTGCAGTATGTATGCTGAATGCGTGTGTGTGTGTGTGTGTGTGTGTGTGTGTGTGTGTGTCTGTGTCTGTGTCTGTGTGTGTGTGTGTGTGTGTGTGTCTGTGTGTGTGTGTCTGTGTGTGTGTGTGAGAAAGAGGGAGCGAGTAAGCAAACTAAATCTTGCCATTGAGGAAAGGCTTTCTGGCAGTCCATTGTTATGTCATATAACTGAAACTCTCTCTTAGGAGACTGTATCCTGTCAGAGAAATTCCCATTCTGTGCTTCTGTGCTTCTCTCTCCCATTTTCTTGTCCTTAAGTTAAAGTCATCTCATATTTTCTTTAAACAAAAAAATCCAAACACTATTTAAGACTAACCTCTGTAATAAGACTAATCACTTTGTTATTTCACTAATAACAGTAACAACAACCTTTGACTTTTCTTTACCTTATTTGTGTATGAAACAAGTAAACATATGCTACTGCTAAGGCAATTTTTTCATGTAATTAATTTCAGAAAGAACAATAAGAAAATTAACTCACTGACTTGTTTAAATAGATGCCTTTGCTTTTTCATTGCTTTGTCATTATTCCCATATTTTTCACTCTGTATACATCACACAGCACATGTTGAGTATTAGTGCTTTTCAGTCTGCCCACTGCAGTATGTTTGATTGTACTGAGGACATAGCATAATGTTTTCTTTAAGAGCAGTCTGTTGGGAGCGTGGTCATTGGGGGAGGACATTAGTTACCCACTCCTCATTCACGCAGCATGCTCACAAGCGCTGAAACCATCACCAAGCAACCAGCAAAAAGTTTCAGGAAATTCCTGCATGTGATCATTCTCAGTCAAAGTAAAAGACAATTCAGTTTGTTTAAATTGAGCAGCAAATGCACATTTCTGAGTACTCATGTGAGATAAAAAATAGACACTGTATATTTGGACAGGCGACTTATTCTGCTTTTCTTATTATTCTGAGATAACAGCCCTATAGGCTATCGGTTCAAGGAGCTAATGACATTTTAGTGGCCATAGTAAATCTGATGGGAGCAAAGGATACAATCAGGCAGTGTGTACAGAGTGGCAAAATCTAGGAGGTTGGGGTGAATGGAAGGGTCCACAAAACATAAGATACTGAAAAATTTACAAAGAAACAAAATATCATTGCTGTTGCCTTTGACCTTCCTATAACCTTGACTATGTATTGTAACCTGTAACCTAACCAAGTCATTTTTGATGCCCAAACACAATTATAACAGGTGCACGGTTACATGACTGTAACTGCACCTGTGGTCTTACTATTTTAACCACAATAACAAAGGTCCAATGCACCTGTCATTTCAGGAGAAACTCAAATAGCTTGTAAGGGGGTTTAGGCTGGAGGACCTGTTGGCTTTGGGAGCCTCTGCTTAGATTTTAAGTATTTAGCATCTGTCACTAGATAATATACTAGCTCAAAACTAATTGACATCTAACAATAGCGTGCAAAAATACTCCTGTGTCCTCACAGTGTGGGACTTGTTCACAGTGGGGAAGAAGACAAGTGAGAATTTGAGAGAAAATTAATTTGAGAGAGGGGTGAGTAGTGGAAAAAGGGAGGACAGACGATGATAGACAGAGAGGAAGAGAGGTAAAGAAAGAGTCCAGGGCAGCAGTTCAGTCTGGCCCAGCCAGGGTCCCTGCATTCCCCCCTCAGGCCTCTGTTTACACACAGAGAAATTTTGGACAATTTCACAGCTCCCCTTTCAGTGGCCATTGAAAGGGGACAGATTCCTTCCTGGTTACTCACTCTCTATCCAGTGAGAGTGGTTGCTATCATGGGAAAATCCAAACCTTTGGCATCCTCAGTTGCTTACCTCCCTGCGTCGTGCTATAGCCTCAGTGCAAACAGCGGCCCCACGTAATGCCTGTGAAATCTGTGTATGCGTGAGGTTCAGGGTGCAGTGCTGGGATTAAATCAAACAGGACCCCTCATTCAGGGGGTCCACTCTGCAGTGCCGGGTCTGTTTGCATTCATGTGGTTCATTCAGTAAGGTCCAGTAGGAGCATCTCTCTCTGTTTGCTCTGTGCTGGAGAATGTATACGGCATTGTTTGTCATATGTGGGCTGACCCTGATGCTGTGGCCACCAAAGCCTCTTACTATTAATCAGACATGGTAGCATGCCACCGTTCATACCCACCGGAATTAAAGAAGTATAGCCAGGCAGAGAAGAAGATGAGTGGAAAAAAGAGATGGATATGTATGGATGTGAAGGGAAGATGCATGACAGGCTGGAAGTCCAGCCAGGGGAGACAACAACAAGCCTTGGTCTGTACCATATATCAAGTGGATAGTGCCCTTAAATATGCTTAAACTAGCGCTGGTATTTCTGCCCTCCATCTTTCAGACAGGAGCTATGGGCCTCTTTATGCCTTGTCCCAGGTGTCTCATTACGCAGCCACCTTAACACACACTAAGAGAACAGACTCATACTGTAGAGTTATAACACTCTGCACTGGTGTAAGCTGAACTATTAGAATAACATCAAGCCCAGACACAAAAGCAACCACAGAAATTCTGTGGTTCTTTGTACTTGATACAAGGTTATGGAGGCACTTAGGTGTGTTTGTATGTGTTTCTGTGTGTGTGTCTGTGTGTGTTTCTGCATGCGTGCATTCAACAAAATTTCAGCTTTGAGTAAAAACTGTGGGTGTGGAGATCTTCTGGCAAATCCTACCAATCCAAAAATAAAACCAGTTCCATCCTATGTGAAGGTCTATGACTTATTCATGTTATAGTGGGTGTAAAATTGGCATTTGATTTGAGGTAACCAGGTGTGCCTGGCAGTGATCTTGCATTCTATTATTGTTGAATATGGTGAAAGTTGGTGAGTTTTATATGCAGTTAGCTTGAGTTGTGTGAGACAGTCTAAGGTGTAGCTCTGACTATATTGATCGCTCTCAGCATCAAACAGAGACAGCAGCTGGGAGACAGTGGGAGAGCTCAGTATTGTTAAAGCCCACTAGTGTACATCCTCTCATATTCTGCTTTGTTCGTGTACTTCCCTCCATCACCCCACCCCATCCTCCAGCTCCACTGCCTCCTTCTTTCTCAGCAATGACCACTCAGAAAGCAAGGGAGAAGGGTTGAGGAGGGGTGGAGGGCAAAAGAGAGAAAAGGGAGAGCACTTAGTCTGTAGGGCATTAATAAGCATAGCGCTTGGCGGACAAGCGCTTCCTACATTCCCACACAAAAACACACACGCACATATTCATTCACTCACACACTCAGTGATGGTTGGCCACTCTCCAGCACCTCCCTGGGGTTGAAAAGAGGGTATGTGTAGTGCAGACTACAGCAGGAGTGGCTGTCTGAGGGAATGGCAGAGAATGTGTGGAGCGCTGTGCTACTGTGGGACAGTCCATTATCCATACCCCTCGGTCTGCATTTCAATGGTTCCTGCCAGAAAAGAGAGAGAGCCAAAGCCAGTCAAGCAACAGGCAAAGGCTTCCTCTCTGGAGATTCATATGTGTCTGTGCATTCACATATCCTAGTTGGCTACATGATTCATATTCAGGCACAGTGAGAACAGCAGTGTTGTTCCTGTTTTAATGACCTCCCCTGTCATTCGTCTTATCTCTGCTCTCATGTAGATGTGGCATACTTTGTTGGCAGAGACATGACTGAGCTAGGATGGCCTGTTTGACCTGTATGAACAATAAGCTGTGGGGTGATCACTGACTGAACACCACAGTAATACATCTGGAAAGCTACCGTTTCAGCGCTGCTTAGAGATGTTCATTCCTGCATGTTTAGCCACCTGGCTGCATCCACCTTACCCTGTAACTGTCATTTTTAGGCAGTGCCATGACCTGGACCGTGGCCAAACAGAAAGAAATATGCTGAAGCAGAATGGTCAGCAAAGAGGTGGTCATGAACAGCAGCGTGAGTGAGTCAGGGAGTTATTATGAGTGACTTAAATACTAAAGACAGATACAGCGTTAGCCATTTGCTGTTCTTTCATCATTTAATCACACAATGTATGGTGTTCCAGAAATGTGAGAAAGAGAACAACACAATCAAACCATAGAAGATAACCTAATTATGTGCTTAAACACTAAATATTAGCATTATGATTCAAACATATTTGTTAAATGTTAAAAATCTGTTCAGATGGAGTCTGTAATTCTACCAAAAACCTAAATAGAAGTTCAGTCATTTAAAAGGTGTCAGCAGCAGAAACATCTTGATCTTCGAAGATAAAGAAAATTTGTTTTGTTTAATTTCATCCTATTCATCCTAAAAAACAGCTTAAATAATGTCAATGTTGTTTATGAATGTTTTCTGTTTTTGGAAAATCTGTACTCTTTTTGCATATGCTCACTCCCTGGGGGGGAACATAACCACTTTTTCTTCCATTATATGTCATTTGCTAGTATTTTTCACCACTTTTCTGAGCTGCGTGTCTTTCTCAGGGGAACCACCTTTGAACAGATGATGTTTATTGGTTTGCGTAGATAAAGAAAAAGGTTGTATTTTATTTAGTAAGTACTCCAGGACTATTCTGATAATGCTGTTGCCTCATGAGGAGCAAAAGTGTGGCAGTGAAAAAATGTTAGACAAACATTTGCCAATGGTGACGTGCTGGATTCATAATTTTTTGTGTGAAGCAGGTAATTTGGACAACTTATTTGATGATGCAGGTTATTCAGTACTCATAACAACATTTTAAAAATCTTATTGTACTCCCAGTACTAGGGTTTATTGGAAAGAAAGATAAAATTGAGAGGGCAGCTCCTTAGGAGAGATAAAGAGGCTTTGTTGACATCACCTCCAGGGAGTACTTTTAGTGTGAAGTGGCTCGAGAAGTCTTTAATTTATTATTGATCTCTAGGTTCCACTGGACTTGTCTGTTTGTACATTAAAGTGGGCTGTTACTGTCCTTCAAAGCATCACATCATTTAAAAGGCATATGGTTAATTTTGTTGCTTTGCATATATTTTCAGCCTTAAGAGGAGCAGGCAGTGTTTAGCTAAATTAAATGCTTATATAGGTCATTTCAGAGGAACAATAGGGGCTTGGTCATTTTGTAGTGTAATGTAGTCTGCGACAACTGTACTTTAAAGAAATAACAGGCTGTGTCATTTCCCTGTGTAGGATACTAATCTCTTGTGCAACACAAGAGTCTATCCAAATTCTTGCCTCGCACTGTTTTGCAGGTGGAATCTACCAGGGGTCTTATTCTCTGTCCTATTCTCAATTCTAGCCCTGAGCAGTCATTCTCCAATATCTTCTGTCAAACATGGAAACATGGAATATTCAGGCGTGGTGCAGGAAATGTGCACATGTAAAGGTACACTATCCAACTTTCTTCCTTGGGGCCACAATTCTGTATTTTTATTCCTGACCTCCTCCCCCTCAAATGGTCAAGTTCATATAGTAATACTTGTCAATCATCTTGATGAGCTGTCTATCTTAAAATGCAATCTTGCCTGGTGCTGATTTGTGCAGGATACATGCAAAACAGAAAAACAACAGGTGAAGCAGCTGTTGAGCAGACCTGATCTGTAGTCACTGCTGATAGTGGTTTAGAAACACAACATGTATTGGCTTTATTAGCTTCAGTATTCTGTATTCAAAAATCAGTTGCAGTAAAAAACCATGTGGCACTGTGTCTCACAAAATTGTATATTTTCTTCTTATCTTCATTGTCTTTTTCCTGACTTAGCTATTTGCTTTCTGTGTGAGTTGCTTTGGACAAAATCATCTGTTTAATGACTAATTGTAAATGTAAATAGGACACAATCCTTTTTGTTTGGTGCATGTTGGCATTGCATATCCTCTAAATTGTGATGGACAGAACATACTGTACACATAAAATAACGGGTCGTAAAAGAACCCTTCAGTATTCTATTGTTTTCTAAAGTTCCTGTTACATCCCATCAGAGCAATCATGCAGGAGTCCAACAAGCCCAACAATGAACCACTTTTTTTTTCTAGATCAACACAAATCAAAGCTTATAAACAGCATCACTAAAATGTTCATTTATTACATATTCTGTTAATTAGCCAGTTCAGTTGAAATAAAAATAGTTAACCAATTAAGATATAATGAAAAATCACAAATAAATGAAATTAACCTCACTAGATGTACTTGCATGTGCACAAACCTGTTCACACATGGACACACTTATATTATATGTTGGAATTTCCTGTATCCCTTTAACTAATCTAAACATGTAGCACTTTTCACTTTTCACATCTTACATGCATACACCTAATAAACCAAGTTGGTGCCAGCTTGCTTTGATCTACATGAAGGATCTCTGAACATAATTATTCATAATCTCTGTTTTCTGTGTGTGGGTATGTTATGTGTCTCTGTGTATTGGACCATGCTCTGTTGCATGCTGCTCTGAGCTTTGGAGCGTAGTAAAGCAGAGGCCCTCTGTAATTTCATGTCCCCTCCTTCTCTCACATACACACAGAGGGGTGTTTGGAGGCCAAGCCATCTGCCCGCTTCGAATCCACTGTGGAATTCATCATTTAGGCACCTTAAACGACCCAACAGGCCAGGTAGCCACCAGCAAGCTATGCAGTCAGCCAGCCAGCTAGCAAGCAAACAAGCATGTCAGCCAGCGGAGAACACATTCAGCCAAGCATTTGAGTTCTGGAGAGCAGCTGAATACATTTGGAATAGATGAGTTTCAGAAAGATAACCATAGTTTTACTGTGAAAAGGGAGCAGAAGGCCAAGCAGAGGGTCTGGCTGAGAGGGTAATGGGGCTAATAGGGTTGGTAAATGAAAAGCCAGATGATGATAACTCTACAGCTGATTCTATCTCTGCTCATATATAACTCTCGTGTGTGTGTGTGTGTGTGTGTGTGTGTGTAAATGAGACAGAGAGAGAGGAAGAGAATAGATGCATGGAACTGAAGAGGAAGGAGGGATACAAAGGCCAGAGACCTCCCTCTGGATTTGATGTATTCTTCACAGTTCTTTGAGCTTTATAAAACATTTATGATGGACGTCATTTTTTCTGTTTGTCTGCCATTGTCTCCATCTCTCTATCTGTCTGACTCACTGAGTCGTTCTATCAGACAGAAGCATGAATTTCAGTCATCTAAAATTATCCACCTGTGTGTATCTTTGGGGTTTTTTTCCTATACAGATTTGCTTTTTTTCTAACTCCCACAGATTGAATGCTAGCCATGGAAGTTAATAATTCATCCATGTATTAACCTCCATACTTTTGAAGTGCAAAGCCTGTATGTATTTTTTTCCCCTCAACACACACACACACAAATAAAGAAGAGAGAGGTTCTGACTGTTTTTCGGGATTGAGTTACTTGTTTATAATTTATTTACAAATTACCAGAGCTGGTTTACGCATATGCACACATGGGCACACACACACATGCACATGCACAAACATGCACATTTAAGTGCACTGTCAACAAACGGGGGATCAGTCTCTTTCCCATCTGCTGAGTGTGCCAGTTTGCCGCAGGCATTAAGACACCTTCAGATGCATCTCACACACATACACACACACACAGACTAGGAAGAAAATCGTCCACAATAGCATATTCAGTTTAAAACTGGAGCAGTTAATATAGTAAAAAGAGGCATAAATTACTCAATCTCCCTGGAGACACCCATCCCAAAGCAAAATGTAACTGAGATTTCAATGGAAAGAATAGTTTCCACTAAAATGTACCAATCATTTCACCCAAATATTATCTCTGAACTGTAATGCATTTCTAGAAAACCATTCTCTTTGATCCTTTGTAAATGTATTTAACAAGAAAGCATAGATTTATTCTAAAATTAAGATAGCAAAAGTGTAAAACAACAAAAAATATTTCCAGCTGCCAAACCTCAAAAGACTTATTCACTAAATAGGTTTTGGCTGTGTGACGAGCAAACTGTGTTTCTAATCAAATATATTCCACTATTTGTGGTCGAGCTGCATCTTCATTCAGGGAAATGCCAGCTCAGACTGTGGTGGCAATTGTGGCTGCTTTCTTTGTTTAAACTAATTCCAGATCATGTGCAGTGACACTGTCTGTAGCCTGGATACCTGTATCTAATGGGATTGGACAGTTCTGGTATCATGACCTCTTTTCAATTTAGTATGACAGCAGAAACGTGGACTGCTGTCAATATGCTTCCATTAGATTATCTACTATATGGATTTTTTCTTTGGATGACTTTCATTCTATGATATTGTGCCAACCCCCAATCCCAAAAGCTCTCTTTCTGTTTGATTAGTCCCAACCCATTATCCTCCATTTTCCAATCAATGATGTCACCCTGTATGTTTTGGATTTATTGTAGGGCTTGGGCAGCAAATTTGATAAAGATAATATTGCGAAAAAATTTTCCTCGATTGAATTCTAAGACACGGACGATAAAACTGTGATAGATCCTTTCATGTTTTTACAGACAACGCAAAAAGCCAGTGATAATGGGAAACCAATCATATTGCTGGAAGAGTTACAGTTCGGGTTGATGCACACAGTAAGAATGTAGGAGAACCGGCACACGTGCTAACGTGCACACCAGTGCTGAATTACCCTTGTATGGCAAAGTAAACCAGCAACAGAAATTGAGGTTTAGGGTGTGAGTCAACATAATTATCACTAAACCATCTTTTTAAAACAGTTGCAACGCCTGTATTTCTAATTATGATCAGCTGATGAACACACAAGATGACTATTTTATTCTAAGTCAGACCTGCTAAGCAATATTTTTTTTAAATATGTCTATTACAATATGTCCTAGTTAATGACTTTATTTTGCATTCTGTGGTAGTGCAATAGCACCTGTACAGCCTATGGTACTTCAGTTTGGATTTTGTATAACAGATTGATTTTTACAGATCCAACATAATTGAAAGTTGTCTTACTATTATTAATCTTGTCTGTAGCATGCACAAAGCAGGTGACGTGCTGAGTGGGCTCATCAGCTGTTTAACAGGTCACGGGCGTCCAGCTGGCTAAGCCCCTTAGCTTGTGACCAGAAGTACCCCTGACATGATGTGACTCCTGATACTGACATAGATAAAGCTTGCAACAACTACAACTGACGATCTAAGCTCAGTACCACTCTCCTGCTGGTGTATGTGTATATTTATGTGTGCGACAAGCAGTCAAGTTTGCTATAATGTTATACTGTACTGTAACTGCCTGATTAGTATTCTCAGATGTTGTGCACTAAGCTGCATGTAGCTACAGAAGAACAAACAAAGGCGAATTTGCAAAGAGAGAAGAGTGAATAATACATGTACTGTTGTGTTACCTCTTGACACAGTTAAGAAAATTTAGAATAAACCTCCAAAACAAACTGCAATAGTCTCTGTGTGTGCATCTGCTGGCGTGTGCGTGTGTATGCGCATGCAGGTGTGTCTGTGAAATGGTATCTAGTTGCAGGTAATGATGTGTGACAGCAGAGCAGACAACAACATGGTAGGGACTGGGAGGACTACCAGCAGCAGAGCAGAGTAAACAGTGAGAGACCTGCAGTCCGTCCTGCTGCAGGGCCTGAAAGCATACAGTCATTTCATTTACTTACTGCACTAATGCAATTATTGCCACAGTAATTTACAATGTCTAAGAGGGTGCCATACACTGTCTTTGTCTGTGTGTCAATGTGTGTGTTTAATTAGTCATGCTGGACCTACTGCCTCTTTAGAGAAATGGTGTGTGTCTATATATTTATGTGTGTGTGCTGTATGAGCGAATACTTGTGTGCACACAGTGGTTGTGTGTATGTGTGTGTATACAACACCATCTGCCTGTGGCTGTGGAGCTAAAATCCCTGATAGCCTCTTGTCCCCATTTCAGAAACAGCTGATCAGTCATCCAACTAGCTGGCTGGCAGCTACATCAAAGACAAAGTTGTCTCTGGAGAGCTATGTGTTACACACTCAGACACATCACCTACAATATCACATTCACTTGTACAATATCATCACATTTGGTTAGGCAGAATGACAGTAGCTACAACAAAACTGCACTGAAAAGTAACTTTGAATGGACAAATGGCGTTTGATAAGACAAAAGGACAAAAAGATGCTGATGCTGAGTCAAGTGTAGAATTGAATATGCCCACAATCTCATTATCTATGAGAACATGTTGGGTTTGTTTTATGTTAGAAATCTATTCATCAGCATCTATTTGACACAAAGAATATATTTAGATTTCTATCTCATTAACTTCATTTTTGTAAAATCCTGACTGGTTTAAGCTTATCTTTAAGGCTGTGCCACAATAACAGCTATTTAAAAAATCTGAAACACTTTTATGTGTGATATCATATTTAAGTTATACATCACTAAGAATCCAACGCACACACAGGATATTTATTTCATCTTAATTTATTAATAAAAATCTGTGAGCTATGCATTTCACATTGTTGGTCCCTCAGGCTTGCTTGTCATGTTTTGATATATTTTTCATGCTATAACACACAGAACACGTGAACAGTTTTTCATTACTACTTGTACAGTTGTTAGACACTAGTTTCACTGAAAACTGTCCATGATAAGATATTTTCGTTATCCAGAGTAATCAGCAGTTATCTTCACTTTTCATTGCTGATAGATTTAAAATGTAAATTTTAGATCCATCACCAGTACTGTTAAATAGAGACACAGAAGTAGAATTATACAGAATATTACAAAATCTGGACGGATAAAACCTAAATTAACTTAACTATTTTCATGTAATTTAGATTAACCAGTTCATGTATAGTTTTAGACATACAGTGTAGTGAGTGAATTAAACATTTGTTTTAGTGTTACACTACACAATTTGTTAGGATAGTTGCACAATATCTTGGAGCAAGGTTGTATTTAGGACGGTTTTTCTCTTAATTCATATCTAAAGGAAGTACCTGAGCCTGTTCTTGTAGTCTACTAGACATAGTGGCAGACACCCTGTGTCCGTCTTGAAGTCTTCAGACAATCCCTTTCCATCCACTAGTGGGCTGTTAGACATCCAAACTGGGAAGACTTGGACAGTTTGTCACAGGAAGCTCTCAGCCTTAACCAGGCATGGCTCAGCACTGGCATTGTTCCAGTCAGAGACATTCTTATAAGACCCTATGTTACCCCACCACCTATTCTGCACAAGGGACCTACTTCACCCAAGCCATGCTAATTAAATCTTCCAGACACCCAGGTTCTTAATAAAGCTTGACATGAGAGCTTGGCCTATGCATGTCAGAGTGACCAGACAACCCAGATGCTGCCTTGTGTGTTTGTATTTCTGCATGTATGTGTAATACTCTAGGGTTCTTGCCACTGGGGGAAGGGGCAGACACCTGTCTCCAACGCAGAGGGGGGTCTCTTTCCATGCGCATGGGAACGACTGTGACTTAGCATTTTTGCCACAGAGGGTAGCTACATCATTAACAACACAATTCATATCATGGTGAAAGTAGCATCTGATTGTAATTGTTGGTGCATAGCTTTAATTTGTTGGCAAAAGTGAGTTTGGACATTGATTCCTAATAGATAGGAATCCAGATAAAAGTAGCATTTCAAACTCACTTTTGGATACAGTTGAAAAACAAGAACTTTATCTGCCCATGTGGAAATAATATACACTTAACAAACTGCCCTGGCCATTAAGGTGGAGTCTGCCCGCAGTGGTTTGTGCTATATATTGTCCACTTTACACGATTCCCTTGTTTTCCACAATGTTTAACTCACTGGAAAGCTTTTGGATAGATGGATGGATGGGTGGATGAATGGTTGGTTGGTTGGTTGGATGGAAAAATGAGTTATTCAGTGACACGGTCTTTTAGGCGGAAATGTAAACAGAGTGTGGTGACATCTGTTAAAAAGAGAAACCCTCTAAACAGCTTTTGTGGATTAACAGTAAATCATTAAACCCTGTTAGCATATGGATAAACAAGTTAAGCTCATGCATCTGTGTGTGTGTGTGTGTGTGTGTGTGTGTGTGTGTGTGTGTGTGTGTGTGTGTGTGTGTGTGTGTGTGTGTGTGTCAGTGCTCTCCCCCTGCCACTGTCCCCTGCGTGGCCCTTTGTTACTAATACAGAAGCAAAACAATGACATATCTCATTTAGTGATATGGATACTGCATTTAATGCACTTATCCAAACCAGTCTCACTTAGTAAATTTCCTGAATTTCATAATACACCTACTCTACTGCCTTTGTGAGTGATGTGGGTGGTACCTTTTAATACTGTGCAGAAATTCAGAGAACTAAGATCCATTTCAGAACAAATGGTAATAACAGTGATTAGCTGTTGTAGAGCAGCAGCAGCAGAGTATTATCTCAGCAGAGCAATCTCAGCCCACTGACCTGGATTATGGGAATATGATTGAATATTCACTAGTGAACAAAAAACAACTTTATGATTCAAGGACAATAAGCAGTGAGTCAAGAATGCATTCTTGATGAGAAAATTAGTTTCATTACAGAATCATTTTATGCTCTGTTTGATCTATTCTCCCTGTGTATTTATAAGTCTACAGAAATCTTAAAACAAGTGCTAATTAGATGAATCATATTAGAGCATGCAATAACGGCACTGAGGAAAAAACAGGTAAACTGGGTCATGTTCTATAAGCTGTCTTGACCTATATTCAGAAGTATTGAATATCTAATAGAGCAACTCTTCCAAACAGTGGAATTTTGAAATATTTATTATGCCACTTGTATGGGCCTATTCCTCCATCTATGGCTTCTTCTCCATACGATATGATTTTGTTTTGTCATTTCAATTTTGAAATTCACTGTTGCCAAAAAAGATGGCTATGAATGAGAGCCCATGCTTGCAGTGCCCATTCTAATTCAGCCTGGCTGCCACGCCCAGAGCTTCTGCCTGGGGCCAGTGAGACAGTATCAGGACATAGTGAAGCAATGGTGAACTATGGCTGCATGGGGCCAGACTGAGAATATAGGTCACCCATCCTCACAGATGAAAGATGCATAGCACTGCCTGCCAGGGTGGAAGCAGGGTAGAGATAGAGTAAATATAGAGACGGTTCCAACTCCTCAGCATGGGCAGTTTAGATGACCACAGGGAGGAATAGAAAAGGGCATGTGCAGGGTATATGCAGAAAGGGATTATAGGAGTGGGAGTGGCATTAAGTTAGGGAAATGCAAGAAATTTTGTGTAGAGAGAGGCGATGTATGTGTTATGGATGAAAGAGGCTAACAGAAACAGTATCTCAGTGGTTGGGGAAAATATTATCCAAAATTCTCTTTCTTAAATAAGAAGGGGAAATATAAAAAGAAGGCTTCCCTCCTCGGAGCAGCTGCGACTGGCACACAATATGGTCCTCTGTTTGCCTGTGGCTGGTAGTGACTGGGGGCAGTTGTAAAGATCACGTAAACTGTGCACGTATCCTTTTGTTAATGAGTTGATGTTGTCACTTTTAGTGCTTGGAAAGCTGTTACATCACTGGCTGTAGTTTGATTTCTAATCTAGATCATCACATTCAAATGCCACACAGACATTGTGACATTTGAAGACAATGTACTTTTGAAGACAAGTACACAGACAGTTGATACTATTGTCTCTCTGAAAAAGAAGATAGTAAATCAGAGGAGGTTAACTCCTTGTTACAATTAACAAATCTGTAGTTTAAAACAGACATCACAAAAGCTTGAAAAGACACCACATATTGTTCCTCATTAACGACGCAAATAAAAACAACCCCAGGTTTCTTTTCAGCACTGTAGCCAGGCTGACAAAGAGTCATAGTTCTGTTGAATCTACGATTCCCCTTTGTCTCAGCAGCGATGACTTTATTCATTTATATACAAATAAAATTATAACTATTAAAGAAAAAAAATATGCAGTTGACATGGATGGACTCATTTGTCCAACAGCTCTAGATTTGTTTATAAGATCTCAGTCTTACTTAGACTGCTTCTTTCCTGTAGATCATGCAGAGTTAATCTCAATAATTAATTCATCTAAATCTTCCACATGTCTCTTCGACACCATCCCAACTAGACTGCTCAAAGAATTTCTACCTCCTAACACAGATTTTTAAGGTAGTTGTAGTAAAACCTCTACTTGTATGTATTTAGGAAACACTAAATACATTTTCATTATTATGCAGATGACACCCAGCTATATTTATATATGAAACCAGATCAATTAGCATAGTGATTCTCAAACTGTGGGGCGCGCCCCACTGGTGGGGTACAGAATCATCCCAGGTAGGGCGCACAAACAACTTGGGGGTAAAAATCATGCGTGTCAAACCTGTATTAGCTTTGTGTATGGAAACGTTCCGTACGTACTTTTACTACTTCTCTCGTTTGTCATTCTGTTTGTGCAGTATTGCAGCAGTATGAAAATGTAAATACTCAGACATCCCTGATGCAGCACATGTGGGCAACATGTGGAAAACCTCACAAGATAATTTACTGTTATATTCTGACCGTTCCTGACTCTGAGTTGGGACAATTAATGATCATGAATAATTAAAGAAGTTACCAAAATACAAACTGAAATGGAGGTGTTCATATGCTTTTTTTTTACTGACAAACTCACAGGAATTCTACGTCCATCTGGAATCTACAAGCTAAACTTTAGTGGCTTATTAATGTTCTGAAACAACTCAGATTATGTTGGAATGAGGAGACAATATTGGTGAGTCTCCATTAATACGCTGCAGACTCTGCTTTAATCTCTAGTTTTTAACAGATGTGAAATCGTAGAACAAAGTGAATTAGATTGTGGTGATTTGGGTGTGGCTCAGCTGACTCTGAACCATCTCTTAGTTATGCTGCTATAGAGTTAGTCTGCTGGGGGACCTCCCACAGTACACTGAACTCTTCTCCTCCTTCTCTCTTTCTCTGTCCACTATCATGCCATCATTGCATGTTATTAACTTTGTGTCTTGTCCTTTCATTGTGCTTTGTCCCCCCGTCACTCTCTCTCTCTTTATTTTTCTGCAGGTATCCTCGACCTTGGAAGTTTAGCTACTGGTCCGGCCAACCTGCCCAGTGCCTCGTCTACTGCTCCTTGTTGTTGATTCAATCTCTCTTGCCTGCTATTCTTTTCTCTCTCCTCTTTCCACTCACCCCAACTGGTCGAAGAAGATGACCGCCCACCCTGAGCAATGTTTTTATGTAATTAGATGAACCTGTCCTTATATACTGCTATGTGCTAAAAACATGCTATGTGTTCAGAAAAGCTTTAAACTGAATGTTTGATGTGAACGGAAATGCAGGTGAACCCAATGTAGGTTTTGTCAAAGTGCCAAAGCACTATCATGCTTATTTCTTCTCTGTGACTGTCTCCCAGCTGCAGCCCACTCCGGTCGAGGTCAATCTTAGGCGTGCTCTTATGATGAGTGACTTTTTGTGAAGACAAATGCTTCAAGAGGTACTTGTCAAAATGTCTGGTTATAGTGGCAATAGGTAATATATGTGCATAACAAAAGAGAAGGCACTGCAATCACTCAACTACTGTATGTGGTGGGTTTCATTATTAAAACATAATTATGCACATTATTCTATCACATTAGTATCCCTTCATTGACTGTCCCATCAGATTAAGTTTTAAATGACCTGTAAATGCAGGAGTCATTGTGCAGTCATTGTGCTCCTACAATAGATGAAGACACTTGGTCCATCCTTCCTCCTGCATCCAAAGCGAGTTACAAGAGCAAAACAAAGAGATTTCTATCAGTTATTACCTCAGTTCTCCACCCCTGCAACCCCATGAGATAATACTGATCTTTTACCTTAAAGACAAAGAAAAACAGCTGACCAAAAACTGCATGTGCCATGACCTTAGCCTTTCAAGGGTGGCAATTCAACTGACAGTCACGTCAATGGAATAACTGGTGATTTTTTTCTTTAACTTTGACTGAGTCTGAGAAAAGTAGACTTATTGACTGCTAGTACTATTTCCCTTTGGGCCAAATGACACTAAATTATATAGCTAGGGCTACCTGAAAAGAGCGAGGGAGTGAAAGGAGCAGAACAGTGAGGGCTGAAAGAAAAGAAAAACAATAGGGTGGCATGGATGAGGAAGGATGGGGAACAGTAAAAAAGGAAAGAACAAGGCAGTGTGGTCTACTGACTTTGACGACATCGCCTTGTTTGTGGAGGTGAGAGGGGCACAGAGGTATGTGTTCATGGTGAGGGGTTAGGAGAGTGTCTGAATAGGGAGAACTGAATGTGAAGGGTCATTGCTGAGGGTGGAGCAGCCTGCTGACACAGACAGACTGTCTGTCTCTCCGGCACTAAAGAGTTTAGGGAGACACTGAGACTCAGCTGCTGGTCTAGACAACTGTCAGATATAGAGGAGGCAGTGAAGGATAAGTCATTCCAACCCCCCACATTAAGAGTCTTCCTCCCAGTACACATGCAGATAATGGGCAGCCTTTTAGAACCCCGACATCACCTTGAACTAGTGCCAAAAAAGCCAAATGATTAAAGCTTTTAATATATAAAATATAGATTTATTTAGTCATAGAACTTGGATGATTTGTGCGATCTTTATGTGACGCCAGCATGAACTGACACAAAGACAGAATAACATAATAAGATGTCACCTATTTTTGCATGTACGTATTATCACTCAGTGTCAGTTGAGTGCTGATTAATTTGCAAAGATGACAACTTCATTAGCACAGACAAGAGGACAAAAATGGCAGTAGCCATTGCCTCATTTGCTCTAATTGCTGCCACGTTCATGATGAGAAACATATGGATCTAAGACAGAAGCCATGCTACTATGGTCACTAACATTCTCACATTGTTTTTAGCTTATTTTCACATTCAGTATTGGACCTTATATCTGTATTGTTCAAACAGGAACAGAAAACAAAGAAAATGATATAAAACAATATTTGGTGTTGATAAAAAATATGTTGAATATAAATAAATAAATGAGATTATGACTTCCCTGCCTGTCAGCTGTTATGATGACCTGCACCTGCTACACAATGGGGAGGTCATTTTCAATTGAATCAGTGTAAACTGGGTGCTTCTCTCTGTGCCTGTGTGAGAACAGCTAAATATATTACGGACAGAAACCTGCTGGATGTGTGGGTGTGTCTGCCTGCCTTTCTGTCCTGGTGTTTTTCCTCACTGTGTAAGTCAGTGTGTCTTTCCATTCATCTTTGTGTGAGCACGCATGATGCAAGTGTGTGATCCATCTAAACGCAGAGGCCCAGAGCAAATGAGCCTTTGCAATGATTGGCTGATTCCTGTCGTTTGCTGATAGGTTGCCGTCTCTTTCTGTTCAAACACGGGTCTAATCAGACACTTTAACAGGCTGGCTTGTTCAAACACACCCTGTTCTGCTGGGATCTGGCAAACACAGACGTGTGTGTGTGTGTGTGTGTGTGTGTGTTTGTGCATGCTGGGGGTCAGTATAATTAGTGTTGGTGAGGAAATAGAAGTGGGATATAGAAATCTGTCTTGCTCAGTCTTCCTGCGGCCTGGTCCTCATTCTGTCACACCACCCTGTCTGTAATACATTTAGTCCTTCATCTCCTAGTAATAATGTATTGAATGTGTGTATGTGAGTATGCATGGCTGTGCTTGGTGTTAGGATACTTCTTAATAGCGTAGTATGAAGATATCATCCAATACACTTGCACTACACACACAATTTTGATAAGTTTTCAGTTGGTGATTGGAAAAACTCTAAGGTCATTGATAAGGAAAAAATCATGTTCCTGTACTGGATAATTAAATCTTCTCTCCTCTTTTTCTTCACTCCAGTGGCAGCCTGTCAATAGGGGGCTTTACCATAGACCTACGCTATAACTGGTGCATGCGCACTGGAACCCCCTCCAATACCCCTACAAATGGAGCAGGACCGGTATATGCTCTTTTATGAAAGAAGGAACAGGAGGAGCACAGTGAGAGCCCTACAAAATCCCCTCCAGCAGGCTAGTGGTGTATTTATTTCTGACCAATCTGTCAGTGTTTCTGACTCCGTGAGGGTGGCATAAAGGCCCAACATCCTCTGGTATGACCTGTGCTAATAGCCCTGCTCCATGCAACAGGATTGGTATTCACCAGAGAAAACCATAATTGGAATTTCTTCACAGATAAGAACAGGTTCATACTGACCATTCCTCTGACCTGAATCCAGTTGGGCTCAAATGGGACATTATGCACAGTATATCCATGATACTACAATAATGATGTAGTCATGTGTGAAGCCTTCATAGTCACATAATTTGGGATGCTTGCTATCTGGAGACAAAAAAGCAAATAGTTGAAAAGTAAACAGTTTGATAAGGGGGTCATACGTTTTAGTTCGGGATTAGGGATTAGACCTGTACTGATTATTAGGGTGAGTCTCCAGAAACTGAGTGTAGGTCTGTGTGAGTGAAAGTGTATTTTTGGAAGTAAAGAAATGTGTGTGCATTATAACTGGAATCTTTCTGATCTAAGAGCTGAGAGACAGTGAATATGAAGCTTGTTACTGCTGGGGACGGTGTGTGTGTGTGTGTGTGTGTGTGTGGGGGGGGGGGGTCTAATCCCTCTATGCTTGGTGGTTCAGTTCCATAGAGGTTAATTAGAGATAATCAGAGGGAACTATTGTTCTGTCACAAAGCAAACTGCACTAATTTGTTATCAGTGTGAACTCTTCCCTTTGTCTTATTCACAGCACATTTTTGCTTGTCTTGTCTTTCTACCTGTGATGTGTGTGGGAGGATGGCTGCACATAGAAGACTATTTTTCTGGTGGCAGTAGTAGCCTTGAAGGTGTTTTGAGTGAAAGGTGCAATTCTGAGATAGTTATTCTTATGGGGAAAACTTATTTCCTGTCACTTCCTGTACATGCTTAAAGAAGAACATACGAGGAGTCAGGAGGAGAGGAGGGAATGAGACAGGCCAACCAATGCATGGATGCAGGGTCATTGCTTGGCTGTGGAAAGCTGTCATTGATGACACTGTCGTGATTATGTTGTTGTTGTTTGCCCCCCCAATGCTGAACTAGAATCCCTTGATATTGAATATCCACGAATACTGAATATGATAAATATAAATATTAAATTTACCTGTAACTTGCAAGGTTTGCTGCCTCTGAGTTGCTTTCACCTCCATCACCTGTAATAGGTTGCTATATTATGTTTGTGGGTCAAAAGGGGACTTCAGCAGTTGGACTGTGGCTGACTCATTTTTGCAACTTTATGTTATTCTTATTTAATAGCTGATAAATTACTTGTTCTGTCAGAGTGTGATGCGCATATGGTTAATGAGTATTGTCTCTGACCTCTTAATGTCACCTTCATGTGTAGAAACACAGCAGCAGCATAAGCGTAAAGAAGGATCAGCATTTTATCTTCTTTATTGTAGCCAGACTGGCCTAGATCAAGGGTATTCAACAAAAAGCCAAGGAGGCCTGATCAATTCACACAGAAAGTATGATGTGATTGTTTAAAATTTTTATGTGTAAAATAAATGTTATTATTTGATTTCAGTGTTTTGTGTTTGTTTTTTAATGGCATTTAACTTCCAAACAGTACACTGACTAATCTAGACTGTAATGTTTAATCATTTCAATTAATAGCCTAGTTAATAAAAGGTTAAACAGGCTAAAATTTAAATTCAATCAATATGTATTTTTAGGCTACAGCCTAATTATAGGAGTCTAGGGGTGTCTTATGTTTTTGCTGCAACCAAAGCAGAACAGGTTTAGTAACCGGGCTGTGTTTGTTGCAGGGTGAATAAAGGCACTGCTATGTGTCTACTTCACTAAAATCATTGCTAAATTTTGAACAAACCATTTGTGTTAACTGTTCACATGCAACACACACGCTGCTGCTGTTGCTCTGCTAATGTGCTGCTCATGCTATGCTTTCAGTTTGGCTATGGCATTTGATCCCAAAGCTCGACAGGTGATTCTGGTGTGATAACCCACTTGCCTTAATCTGAATTCAACCAGTTTCCTCTCCCTACCGCTGACATTTGGGATCTAATGGTTACCCTCCCTTTGCTGCTCAGCTCACACTTGATTGGATAAAACACAGCAACCATAAAGACCAAGACACCTCTGTCCAGATGGTCCGACTGCAAAATCAGAGTCTGGATAGATACCTCTTTGGGTCCAGGGCTGGACTGAATACGTCTACTTACTGGCATAGACGCTTAGGATAAGCTTCAGACATCTGTGCTACCAGTGACTTGTGGTTGTTCTGTCACTTGACTTGAGGTCATCTGTATGGAAGATGGGGTTGATAAATGGGGGACAGAATAAGCCTCTATATGCTATTGCAGAGCTGACAACTAATAAAATTCCATCTCATAGTGTCCTGTCAAAGTATAGACCTGTGTTTAAAGTGCTAGCTAATAAATCTCTCTGACAGGTAAAAAGAAATTGCAGCAAGTTGTGTTTGAGATGACACATGATTGTCTACCTTCATCACGTCCCTCATGCTAGAGGTTAGCAGTTAATTTTAACCTGTTTGGGTTTTTGAGGAAATATTTTACTGTTTTGTTAGAATAACTGTGGTTATGTTGGGGCGTATTTGCCCTTGAGTAGAACACATAAACACAACTGTGAGTTTTATGAATGGTTGCAGTCAGAGATTGTGGTTGTGTTCCCAGCTGAGAAACCTGTGTAATGATCCAAGGTTGTAGTTGGCTTCAGCAGTAAAATAACCAAGCAGTCAAAGCAGGGTAAATAGAGGTTAAAAATATCCCAGAGCATGCTGCGGCTTTTCCATCGCTACACTATTGATTGATGGCAGAATGTGTCATCCCTGTCACTGAATTTTGTGGGGTTTTTGTCTCTGTGTGTGTGTGTTCCCTTCAGCTATTTCATAATAATATGTTAATTTCACATTCCAATTAAGAAGAAGTCACTCAAAGGAGGTGAGACGAGGCTTAATTAGAAATAATTGGAATTTATTCAGGTTTTTGCTGTTTTATGAAATTAAAAGACAACATGTTTAGAAGTCTGTATTCAACCAAATTGGTTTAATTAATTTTTACAACAGTAATCAGTAACACGGACAGCTGAATTTTTCTAGAATAATTTCCCTTTTAACAGTATTGTATTAGATACTGTCTAAGGATCTCATACTCGAAAGTGAAGTGTTAGGGCTGTACAGCATTTGGCCTAAAATGACAGTGTTAAAGCTTTTGCTGACATTTGACATTTCAGCCCAGATTAAAGTAAAGCAGGAATGTTTTATATATATATTGTTTTAATTTGTATGTATAAGTATATGTTTGTGATTATGTGTATATAGCTACATGTGTGTACTTGTGGGAGTGGCTGGGAATGTGTGGCTGGTCATGCAATGGCACAGGTTATCAATAATATATCAGCTCTACTCTCATGCATTTAACACTTGGTTTCACTTGATTTACTTATCTGGCTCCTCACCCACAGGGGGGATGAATTTATCATTAAAACATCTCCTTCCTTCTCTCTTCGGCCAACACATTTACTTTTACAGTGAAAAGCCAGTGATATGGAAAAAATCTCATAGTAAGTACCAAAAGGAGACACAGATAGCGTAACACATACAGTTATCACTGAGAAATGTTTAACTTTGAGACATCCATGACAGAATATTGTAGGTTGGCGAGTAGAGCTAATTTTATTGAAAGTGATTATCTATTAGCATCTGAAAGTCAGCCTTACGTATTTAAGTTGAAAAAATAATTGATCCTGGCAACTGGAAAATAGGACAATTACTGAACAAATGGGAGTGGTTAAGATGACATGACCGGCCACTGCAGCTTCATTAATGACAGACTGGAAGAGCAAAGGAGAACAGAAGTCTGGAGAAGGGGATACGTAGAGAAGGCAGTGGATAGGCTTGCTTGTGCAGGAGCATTAATCTCTGTCAGTCTGTTGGTCAATATTGTCTTTGGTCTCCACCATTGGATGTCATTGTAAATGATTGATATGGCAATAACCTGTATACACGGGTGGCTTAAAATAGTGGTATTCTTAGCAATATTGAATAAACAACACGAAGCACTATTCTGTGCAATAGTATATGCATGTGTGCACACATACTCACGCTGGTGTGCATAGTGCTCAGTGGTACATCAGAGGGCTCCAGGGTGGTGCTCGAAAAAAAAGGCTCTTCAGCGGGATAAGTTCAAGCATCTGTCCAGCTGAAGCATGCTTGATATCTTGCAATGCTTGCCAAGATGCCTACTTAATTTAGCTTCCTTTTAAAAAAAATATATAGTGTAAATTTACCCAAATTTGCCAGTATTAAACATTGTAACTTCTGCTGCTTAATTTCAGGTAGTAAGGATCATTATGAAATTTACAGCTGCTGAGATGCAGATTTTGCAGCTAAATCTTGCTCATGGATTACAGGGCAATTCAACTAAATAATTTTGCATTTTTAAGTTGCTGTGCTGAACTAGTGAGAATGTAGACCAATGCAAGACTCCTCTCACCACCCCCAGTTCTGACCCTCTGATATTATGAAGGTTTAAAATATGTTTGTGGCAAAATTGGTAATACAGCAATAACTAATTTTAACCACAGTGTTAATACACAAAGTAGTAAAGTAAGCAAAGGGGCTGCAATGTTGCAGCAGTTCCAGTAGACCTACTTCCCACTGTTATGCTTATAGGCTGTTCTGACATTGGACTTATCCCTTGTTTATTTGTGCGGATAAACTATAGAATATAATAGACTTATGTCTTTCTGTGAAGTATACTGTCCCCTGTTTTAGTTGGTTATATTTTTAGTTATAAAACTGTGATGTTTGGTTTTGGAGTGCATCATTAAAAGTCCTCTCCTCTCGCCCCTCTTCACACCTCCCTGGTGCAGGTAGTTTAAATTACTTACTTGTATGACAAAGAGAAAAAAAGTCATTTACCTGAAAACCACGTTATAGCTGGCATACTGATCACTCCTCCCTAAATGTAACCAAACCAACCAACAAAGGCAAAGTAAAACAATTGTTGTGCATGGCACACATGAATACAAATCAGCCTATCAGGGTGGATGTAGAAGTGGGTATATGCAGTATTGACTGAAAAATAACTTGGTATACGTTGTATATCTGCATATACCCTGCACCTCACCAATGGCACTGTGAACTCAAAGTGCCCTTCATCTGGATCAGAGCTGACTGTCTACTGAGAGGCAATAGGAGATAAGATGCAGTGCTGTTCCTGAGGCCTCAGCCCTTGGCAGAGTCTCTTTGACCATCTTCTTCATCTCAACCCATCTCAGGGCCTTTCCTGCCTCAGACATACACCCCTCCGCCACACACACACACACACACACACTGAGTGGAGTGCTCTAAATGTAAACACATATTAGATTTACTACTGACCTGCCAGTATGCAGTAGGAAAATTCCATCATCTCAGCATACGATACATACTTTATTAGGTTGCCTGTATAGTGAACTATTTTTATAGAAATATTGTTATTGACTTATGCATATGCTATGTTTCAAATTACACATTTCCTGATTATTAAGGATTACATACTCCAGTGGAAAGAGAAAGTAAGATAACTATTTGTAATGTTTGTGACCATTTGTAAGTCACAAATATAAACAAACACAACATTTCTAGGCTCATAAAACAAACAGCCATATCTTTATTGAACAAAACCATTAAACATACAAGTCTTGGTGGAAAAATAAGTGGAACAGTTAACTTAACCGTGAATTAAAGGAAGCATCATGACTAGAGGCAGTTTAAAGCTTCTGGACAAGGATAACTTGCCATTGAGGAGAATTCACAGGTTTATCAAGGTATCCTACAGGATTATGTCAGTGTAGCTGTCTGCAAGCTGAAGCACAGAAGAAGCTGGATGATGCAGCAGGACAATGACCCTAAACATCAAAGTAAATCTACTACAGAATGGCCTGGAGTGGCCTTGTCAGTAGGTCAGACCTCGGCCCAATAGAGATGCTGTGAAATTGCCTCAAGAGATCTGTTCACACCAAACATCCTGAGAATATGGCTTAGCTGAAGCAGTTTTGTAAGAAAGAGTGATCCTAGGTTCCCCTTGAATGTTGTGCAGGTGTAATCCACAGCTATGAGAAGTGTTTGCTTGAGGTTATTGCTTCCAAAGGTGGTCCAGCTAGTTATTAGAAAAGTTGTTTTACTTACATTTTCCACCATAACTATCTAAGTTTAATAGGTGTGTTCAGTGAAGGCATGGAAGATCGTGACTGTGTGATAGTTTCGAAATATTGTGTTTGTCTGGATCTTTGACCTCTTGTGAGAATCAATTTATGCATAAAAACACCAAAGTGCAAATAGTTCACTTACTTTTACTTCCCACTGTAGCTATTGGCTATTGTTGAAACATTTTAAGATGTAGAGTAATAATGTCTCATAATGTCACACATAGTTAGTGTGGTTATGGTAAACCACCTTCATTATATACTTTACAATGTGTGCCTATTAGACGACAGCTAATGCTGGCAAGGTAACATATGCAAAGGCATTAATTATACAAGCCCAAGTTCCTAATGCTCTACAGTATTGACAGTTTTAACCATTTCCTGTTCAAGCTAATTAAAAATTCTGTATAACTTTTCCTATGGCATTGAGAGAGGAAAGGATGGTAGACTGCATGAAGCTACTCTTAATGAAGTGAAGATCTCATAAAACTGTCTTAGAAAGGACCTATCTACTTTTTCTCCCTTTCACACACATTTTGGTTGTTGCAATAAACTGTTAATCCGCAACCAGAGAGTGTTATGAGACACAGTGAGTTAAATAGAGTGCCAGATACCTTTATCAATATTACATGCAAAGAGAAAGTGGTGCCTTTCTAAATAATACGAAAAACACTGACACATCAAGCTGTCAGCATGGATATTTTTGATGATCTATGTTTCTTCTGAAAGTGAAGTGAAAGGGCTGGAAATGCCAAAGAAAAGCAAAATGTCATAGTGCTGGTATAGTTAGGCTGTTTCATACAATAGAATCATAAAACCTAAGTTTGTCTCAAGTGTATATTTACTAAAAGACAACATTAATCAAATGATCAATCTGCCTCTGTAGATGGTAACAGGTGTAAGCCTGCACCACAGCTAAATGTTTTTACTGATATGATCCACAGGCAAATAATTTTATATACTGTTTGACTAATGTTTTGCCACATTGGAAAATCATTTTAGTTGTGTAAGTGCATGTTTGCATTCATTATTTCATACTCTGCAGCCTTCCAGCAGTGCCTTAGGCAGAGGAAATACATTTCTTTTCCCGGCTCTAGAAACACCTGCCTAAATGAGAGGGATATTATATTGAAGTGGTAGGGGGATTTTCAAAAGAGTGTATCTGAAAATGTATTACGATAATGTTATTCGCTTCCAAAAAAGAAACCCTTGTAACTGGTATTTTTTATCAAATGAGTTGGAGATGAAGAGACCTTTTGACCTCATCTCTTGATGAGAATGGGAAGGGATACAAAAACATTTTTATTTTTACAGCTCAGAATGAGCACGGCTTGTTGAAAAAGACCCTGTTGTTGCAGCCAAAGACCCCAGTTAATGTTATTTTGAGAAAAAGCTTGTTGTGGAGCAAAGGAGAATAATCATTAGAATTCAGCCATATAAATGAACATTCATCTTAATGAAGTTGTGGTTGTTGATAATTTGCATTGTAAATTAATTCAAATTGTATGTTTTCATGAATATGCACAGCTGTTTCCTTTTGCTAAAAGAGGACACTTTTTGCTCTGTGTCCTATAGCCTATTTAAGCTTCATCTCTAGCTGTGGGTGGAAGGACCATGTGGCTGTGGGTTCTCTTTGCATAAAATGAAAGCCAAATGGGAAGAGACATGATGCAGACCCTTGTAGAAGTAAAGCTGGTCTGGGCTGAGCCAGGAAATAAATAAAGTTTTGAAAATAGATCCTCTACAATTTTTCCATATGTTACAATAAGAATAATGAAGACTACAGTAGGCCAAAGTCTACAAAAGAGGAGGTCAAGAAGACAGTTGAAAATGTACTATATGGGCCAAAGCTTTGCTCCTAATAGGTGTTGCATTTACATCAGGACAAGTAGCATGAATTAGTTCATGGTCCCTTGGAAAATTTGTGGTTATTAATCGACCTAAACACTTTGATCTACTGTTGAATAATGATGCTAAGTATAGACTGAGCATTAATAATTAGCATTATTTTAAAATTTAACCTGGATGTTATGAAAAATAGTTAATTTTCTTATAGGAACTTATTCTGCTGTTTTGAGTATTAATCATATTTTTCTTTACATATCAATTTTACATCTCCATGACTTTTTATTTTATGTGTGTGTGTGTGTGTGTGTGTCTTATATTGTCATATTTCCTTGTGTGGACATATTTTGTTCATATACTATTCTATTCTTGTGAGTACATTTTGGTTTTGTGAGGACATTTTAACTAGTGCTCAACTGCTTTTATACATACACTGGAAACTTGAGCATATCTAGACATTACCCAGGAGAGCTGCATGTGATAGGCCAAATGTCAGAATCAGACGTCCCAGAGATTACCAGGCCATGAGCCCCCTAGTACAGGTAATGTCTGTGTGGTGTGTAATGTCTGTGGTAATGAGTGTGTTCTCGTTTTCTTCTTTAAGTTGCACTTGCAGTCCAAATGAAATAATGTTATATCTAATAACCACAGCTAATATCAATGTTATTAAGAAGCTGAAAGGGGACACACATTCAGAGAGCATACCAAATATAGATGTAACCAGTGCCTCTTTCTTTTTCCCCCAAATTTGTTGTACTTTATTTATGTTTTACTTCTTTGCCCCAAGCCTGTTATTCTTCAATTTTTGGCCTATACATAATGGATGCTGTGTGAGTCAGGAGTTTGGCTCTGGGGCTTGCGGGCATTGCAGTGAGATAGATTTGGGGAAAGAAAGAGGAGCATAGAGAATGGTAGTCTGGCCGAGAGTCTGATCCAAGCCTTGGCAGCTAAATGAAAAGAAAGATTATTTGTCCCAGTGAAAAGAACAAGAAATCATGGTTGACAGTAGCAAAACCTCTGTTTTTGAGCCCTGTAAGGTAGTGATATAGATTTACATTTTGAAGTTTTTTTTATATAAATGTATACATTTTGAAATGTTTTTTTCTGTTCCATGCCATTTAAATTAACAAAGATGTTTTTTTTTTCTTTTTTACCCACTCATGACAATTTTTATCATTTTCTTAACAGATAAAAACAACTTGTAAAAACGTTGCCTCATAGTGTTATTATGAAGCACTGTGCAATTTTGACACCTGAAAACCCTTTAACACTTTTACTTAAACCAGCCTTTTTGGTTTCAGTTTCATGATCTCACAGGTAGCTCTAATAACATGGCCCCACACAGCACCTTACGTTTTTCTAACTAAGTGCCCTTTTTTTCCTCTGAATGGCTGGTAAAATAATAGGTGTCATTTCCTTTATTAAACACTTAATCACCTCATTGTGCGTTACACTTTACTCTGTAAAAATAAATTTTACCTTGTCACTAATCCTGATATAAGGAGCAACAAAGGTCAATCATGCATTGCTCACCTTACTAACATAAGGCTGATCAACAGTCTGAAAGTTTGGGATAGCCTTTAGCTTGAAACCATTTTTCCAGGTATTGATCTAGGCAAGTCTAAGGCTGATAGCTGATCGGCAACCAGCCTGGAAGCTAACTCCCAGTGTTCCTGTTGCTGACAGGCCCAGACCTGCATCATTATTACAGCACTAAGCATTGGCAGTCAGGCTACACTCTCTCCTCTCTCACCCTATGATGATAAACTACTGACGGGACTCGAGGCAGATAGGTTTTTCAGCATACATCAGCTCCAAACAGCACATTAATTATTCAGCCTCACAGTGGTCTATTGTAATTACTCTGCATTGATAGGCTGCCAGCCATGCCAACTATAAGTCAATGAAATAAGCAACGAGATGCAAAAACTGTACTCCTGCAGTAGTGCCAATTGCAACCTGATTAGGTTGTCCTTGTAGCCAGCAGTGCACTAAACTACTGAGATAAACCCCATTTTATAGAAAAGAAAAACATACATAAATCAGTATGACATTTTGATAAATGCGATGCTTGTTCAGCAGATGCTAATGCTACTTATTATTGCTAGAGATTAATTTTTAATACAATCAAATTTCACTTGTGACTTGCTGGGCATCTTATTGCAGTGAAAAAAAAATTGTTCAGAAAGTAAGCAGTCAAAAGTTGTAATAGGCAGACAGACTATTAGACTCCTGAGAAACACGGACACATAGACAACTTGAGAGACCCACATTGAGAATCAGAGTTCAGAAGGCTAATCAATGTCTTCCTGTTTACATTTCACACGACTCTCTCCTTGCCTTCACTTTTACAAAGCTGCTGTAATCTCCACAGAATATGGATTGGTTGTTCATCAGTCTGCCCACGCGCAATTCACGCACAGATAGCAAACATGGAGTCAGGAGTAAAGAGGACAGAGAGGAAGAAAGAGAGAGTTATGAACAGTGCAGCATAGAGCGACATCCCAGTCTAACCTCTTTAGTTTTATCAGACAAGCGAGTGCACACTCAGTAGAGAGAAAGAAAAGACAAGAAGGAATGAAAGGTGACTTACTTCTGAGTGGGAGTAACGGCAAACAAAGAGTAGATGCTCCTGTGCGTCTCTGTGAGCCTGATTGAGCTGTAACAGCCTCCAGTGACACATGGAGAGAAGGACACAGAGAGGGGAAGAAAGAAAAGGAGAGTGGGGAGAAGAGGAGATGGGGAGAGAGACTAGATGCTTGATTCAGAGAGCTGGCTTTGCTTTGTAGCGTACATTGTGGAATTGCATGTGTGTGTTGTTGATTTCTTTGGTTCAGATTGATTCCTTGGATGGGCTCTTTCCAGAAACACTTAATAAGCATGCTCCTGAACCTCCTATTCACTTAGCTCAGTGCTCTCGCTTCAAGCACACAAATGCAGGTCCGCATGCGTGCATGCAAACGGACACACAAACCAGTCCTTCTAAGTTATCACACAGCTGGAGTGTTAAGCACCGCTCAGATAAAGCCATATTCTGTTGGTGTTTTTCCCCTCCCTAAATAATGATTCATGGGTGAATAATGAAAACATGTCTGCCCAGAGCAGCCAGGGAGTTTCAGTGTTTTGAAGAGATAAGGAATTTTGGGTTCCATTCACACTAGAGACATACTGAGACAAATTGATCCCCTCATTCTCTTGGTCGGTTGTTTGTAAGTGAGAATAATGCTCAGAGCTCTCTGTTCAGTGTGTAAAGATACACTCAGTGATATCCAACATTATTATCATTATAACTAATACTTTCTTTCTTATTGAAGTCACTTTGAACAACCTGCCATCTGAGAGAGACAAAGAAATCTTTAAAACACTGGACACTTTTGCAGCATGCAATTAGCCGTTTATGGGATTATTGTTGTAGACAATGTGAGGAAGCAATGGCAATTGGCAACAAAATGATGGCAGGTGTGGAATTAGTGTCTAGTTGTTTCTACAATGGTGCTGTGGAAGCTCTTTCAACTCAATCTTTTCTCAACTTTGGAGCAAATTTCAGAACTCCAGTGACAAAAACTTTCAAACAAAGATGTCAGTTATAACTGCTGCTTGGCGTGAATACCAGTGTCATGAATATTAAGCAAGCATGAGTGGATTTTGCAGACTAGCTGGATGCAGGGGTTTGTGTTGGTCCATGACAGATTGTCAAAATCACCTTGTTTTTTTAAGCTCCCGAGGAACTGCTGACTGGACCTTTACATGTCATTGCCTTAAATTAGCCTTTTATTCCCTCTCTCTTCTTGCTTTTGTTTATTCCCATTTCTTCCATTTTCCATCGAGCTTCTTCATCCATCTTGCCACACCCACGGCAACCCAGTTTTATAAAAGCAGGGAGAATCTGATAGATTTGACAAATACATCTTTTCTTTTTTTCTTTAACAAACTTAGTCTGGGCTATGGTCCACTAAAGCATGGACACTGCCCTGTAACAAGACCAACATTTCCCCCTGGAGTTTTGGGATTTATTGCTTATAGCATTTATGGAGAGTTCCCAGTTGGAGATGAAAGCACATGCGCACACAAACACACATACACACTGAGGAAAGAGGGTTAGAAATGCTAATTCAGACACACAGACGGGGGGTGTGTGTAAATCCAGTCCTTATTGTGAATTCAGCACGCTGGCTGTATTGTGCAGCGGTGAGCCCCTTTATTCAATTGAGCTGCCATCCATCCTGGCTATGGCACTGAGCAGGCACATACAGGGAGCTCTCACAGGAACCTAAGATTAATTCAAACACACAATGACTGTTTGCATACACATCAACAGATAGTGTGAAGTCACAAAGACACATTTAAAGCGTTTTCACACGTTTTAGTACGTGTGCTTTGGTCCCAGTCACTTGATGAGTTTCTAAACTAGTAGCATTTTCCCTTTGTTTTCACACTGCGAAATAATAATAATAATAACTGATACTTTATTGATCTCCTTGGGGATATTCTTTGTGGACAAGCTGCCCCTTTGAGGCACTAAGGCTCAGGGTATTGGTGTCTTGTCAAAGGACACCTCAACTTATAGCCTTCCGGGACATCCAAATATCCATGTGTACCAGAATGCGTCATCTCAAACTCCATGAGAATGTCTCTGCTTATTTGTCACATGTGTCTGCCGTGGGAACAAAGCAAGTAAATACAGATAGGAGATCTTGTGTTGTGGACTACTGTGTGTTTCTGTGACATGGAAGAAATATTTACACAACGTATGTTAACATGGCTTGGTTATCCTCTTGGTGATTGTTTATTACATGACATCACTTGCACAGTCTGCTATAGTACCGCACTATACTTTGCTTATTGATTCAGATTGAGACCACCTTGTCTTTGGGGGTGTCAGTACGGATGTTTTGGTGGCGTCAGTGAGTGTATACTTAAGTTGTGGTAAGTTATAAAACCCCAAATGAGGGAGTTAACTCACTCATGTTGCTGTATGCGTGCACAGCAAACCACTGCGAAACATATTCAACAAATTAATATTATTATTATTAGTTAATTTATCTGTCATAGAATGGTCCCTGGCTGGTGAAATGACTTGCCCTGCTCCATTCGACCAGCTGACACTATCATCACCTTTAAAGAGCATCTGAAAAATCACTTGTTTAACAAATATTTCAAATGAGTCTCACACACACACACACACACACACACACACACACACACACACACACACACAGACACACACACACACACACAAGAAAATGTCTAGCACTTGACAATTCATAGCATGTTTTTCTTCTTGACAAGTTTAGGTCTTATCAGGGCTCTTAGTTTGTAGTTACTCAGAATTTACGGAACCTGAATAGTAATTGCTTGTGTCTTCTCCTTGTAAGTCGCTTTGGATAAAAGTGTCAAGTAGAGTAAAGTAAAGTAAAGTAAGAGAATGGCACATACATGAAGTCATCATGGCCTCTGAACAGCAGTTCATTTTTGATGACAAGTGGACACTTGTCCCACATTTGAAGAAACTCCTTCAAAGCTTTCTTTACATATAACATTCACAAACATGGGTCACAATTAGGGAAACGTCAATGTTATCTTGACCTTTTGACCTTTCACCACCAAACTATTATACACCATACAAACATCTGAGTCCAAGGGGACTGTTGTGCCAAATTTGAAGAAATTTATTTAAAGCTTTATTCACTTATTGATGAATGTGAAGTCAGTGTGAAACCAAAATCTAATGAGGCTATCACTGAGTCTAAGTTGACAGCTAGTTCCTTTGAATTTCGAAGGAGTTCCTTTTAAGTGTTCCTTACATATTGATTTGCAAGAATTGGGTGGTCATACAGACGGATTAATGGATTCATATATGTACATACAGAAGACAGAATGCCTCATGCCCTTGCTATTGCCAGGGCGGAGGTAAAAAAACAAATAAAATGGTCTGGAGGAAATGATACATTTCCCACTGAGATGTAGTGAAGCAATAAATTGTTAGCAATAAATTCACTAAACCATTACACTGAAGATTAAAAATCAAAAAATGAATCCACTGGTAAAATTACTCAAAATTACTGCAGAACAGCGCTATAGTAAATCTACGTAGTTGCTTGGTTGACTTTTACTATTAACTACCACTGCTGTTTACAATATACTGTATTGTTGAATTTTAGTAGAAGCATGTATCTCAGCCAAGAGGAGGGTGGCACTGGCTGAATCCCTGTTAAACCTGTGAGAGTGACGACACATCAACAGCGCTTCCCCTCTCATCTGTCCATCAATGGATGGTAGAAACTATAATTGTGATGACTGGTGTGAGCAGATGAGAGGTGTTTAGCCTGTGAAAGTGGGCTGTGGCAGTGCTGAAGTAAGGTGAGCTATGGTCTCTGGCCTTGGTTATTATCATGCTGAGTTATAGGCCCCCGCCTTCCCCACCAATCTGCACACATTACAATGCCAAGCCACGACACACAATCTTTCCTTTTGGTCTATGATCTGCCTTCACTGTGTCTCACTCTCTTTTGGCCTCTTTAGTTTATTTCACCCACTATCTATTTATAGAAAGGCAAGAAATCTAATGAGTCGGAAGTTGTGGTGTAAATTTTAACAGCGTGTATGTCCTGGAGGGGGTTCTGGCAAAACAGAAAATCACATAAACCTTCCAAGTAAAGTTTCTAAGCATAAACCTAAATCATGTTTAACCTAATACCCATGCATTACCTATACTAAACTAATACTTGCACATGTCTAATCCTATAGAATGTAAAGTTCCTAACCTACTCAATTTATCTCCATTTATAACATATCTAACCCACAAACAATCTTCACCTCCCCTTACCTCCATATGAACATATAATTGTCAGCATATGAGTTTGATCATCTTTTTTCCTATAGTAGGCCCTGTGATCTGCATCATGTGTTGCTTCTAAACCAAATTTAAAAAAGGGCACAATTCTTGACAGTATGAAGCCAAAATAAGGTTAGATAATGCCTGCAATAAAATCACATCAGCAGCACGAGACAATCACAGGACGTCACATCTTATAAATAACATACCTTGCTTTGTACCAGAACAAAACAATAAATCCATTAGCATATATAACGGAGTTACCATATGTGAGTGGCAGAGAGGGATTATTGCTCATGTCACATTGAGCAGTAGTGCAGAATGCTGACATGCAGTGACTGGTAAAAATCTGACTAGAGGAGGCCTGCTCTCTATCACCCTCAGCTCCTGCTGGGAAGGGCTGTGTGTGCACCCTTGGGGGGTTGGGGAGGTGACAGACGGAGAGAGAGAGAGAGAGAGAAATTAAGTTAGAGCGAATGGAACATCAGGGCATATCCATCTTCTCCATCACTTCATGAATATGCAAACCAGACAGGTCAAGTAGGCATCAATGGCTCCACTCCTGGAATTTAAGGGAAGAGCGGAGAGGAGAGTAAGCAGCACTCCCCTCTGATGATTTTATCCAATAATAGAGGAACTCTCTGTGGCATTTTATAGATACGCCTTGTGTGTGTGTGTGTGTGTGTGTATATATAACAGTGTCTTTTCTTGATTCACCACATATGTGTCAAAAAAAGCCTTTGAGCCATTTATTAAACAGAGTTGTTCAATAACCTGCCCCGTCTATGGTTTTGTCACATTATGGAAATTCAGAAAAAAAAATGCAACATTTCATCATTTTGGGGGAAAATATGGTTAGGGTTTCTCTGTTTTTCTCTTCTCTTGACATGTGGAGGGAAAACCTTAATATTATGATGCTTATGCCAAAACCACACCCTTACCCTTGCTTTGCTTCTGCATTCTCGCTCCAGTACAGCCCTTGGCTGTGTGTCTTTGGGTGATTTGGCATAGCATCAGTGACAGAGCATACCTCACCACAAGTCCTTTTGATGGTCTAAGAAAAGCAGGAAGCATTTGGTTATAATTTTGTTACTGACACTTTGCACACACATAGAAGTCCACTCTACTGTATTAAAATGAGAGGTCAAGTTTGGACCATTCTCCTCTGCCCTTATCACAGTCCCAGCCACACTGGGTGTGGTGACAGTTATGTCTGGTTATGGTTTTCCTTTTAGGTCTGTGAGTGCTGTGCTGTTCTGTTCTTCATAAAACTTTACATATTACATATTATTATTAATCATCTGCCCTGAAACCTTCAGTGCTAATATTTTACTTCATAAAAATCTGTATTTTATGTCATACTTCAATATGTATTTAAGTTTTCCTTAAAAAACAAAGCAATTTGATTTTTGTATTTTATAATTTTTATATTTGCATTTCTAACAATATTTTTTTCACAATTCAAATTTTTTTACATGTAGTACTTACATGTAGCAATATTAAATGCCCTCATCTCTTGTAATTTCTATTTTCTGTGTAATATTTAACTTCATATTGTTTATTCTCTCAGATTCTGCCCTTATTAGTTGCTGTTGCACATCTCTCCACTCAGACCATTTAAGTGTCATATCTCATCAAGTTAATGGAAATGCTGTGCTTAGTGGAGTGGCCTTTGGGCCTATCAATCCTCCTATACAAGCGCAGCGCTCCAAGGTAATAAAAAGGGGATCAGTTTCTCCCTTGTAAAACTTAGCTTAATATAAACCACATCAGAATCAAGCCTGTGACATCTGCTGTACCCCTCTCTGTCCTGTGGAGGTCAAAAAGCATATTTCATTATTTCCCTCTCATCTTTTAATCCTCTCCTACCTGATCTAAGCACTGAGCTAAGGAGCGTGTGCACATTTACTCCACCAGTGGTCAACAGTAGTTTTCAGGTCATAAATACTGATAATGCTCCATTGCAGGAGAGTGGTTGTGTCAGAAAGTGAGGGACAGGGAACAGAAAAAATGCAGAATAGGTGCCAGACGGGGAGATGTGTTAATAAAAGAGAGAGAGAGAGTGTGTGCATGTGTGACTATTGGCAACATTGTCATCGTAATCCCTTGTCAGGGACTGAGCCTGGCTTTACATCAGGATTACTGCTCAAGACCAATTACTACCTGGGAGAGTGAAGGAGAAGCACAATGTCAGTCCTCAGATCAGCAACTGCAAACACCATGTGACAAGCATGCAGTAACCTGAACTACAGTAGGTCAGCATATGTTCAAAATGATGATGAGCTAGCGTGTGTCAGGTAGTATTAGCTGAGACTTGATGCTTTAATGCATAATAGTCAGCTCCATCTTACCTGTCAACTTCTCAGACACCTGCCAGTCATAATCAAGCCACAATCCTTCCCCATGGTTGTGTTTACTCATGTGTATAGCTGACTGAGCTGGTGAATAATGTCCACACAACAGGTGACCTTTGTGTCACAGCTGACAGTATTACTCCTGTGTTGTGTTTGGCTCTGACACCTCATGAAACGTAAATTGGATTGTAAGAAATTTCATAGAGCCATGGTTGATAGAGAATACAAGTAGATGTCTGTAGGGAGCCTCTTTTAAATTCCAGTGATCTGGCTGCTTCAACTCAAGGGTAATGTATGCAGAATCATGGCCAGCCTGGACACATGCAGAGAGAGGGGTCATCTCTACGGCAGCATATCCGGCTGCACATTAGGCCGTCCTTTGTCAGAGACAGTGTTATTCACTAAATGTATTCATCCTTTGTTTCCAGCATCTCATCCTAGCAATCAGCTAATCACCACTAATCACGTAATCAAGACTTTGCATGTATTAATTAGGCAATTACGTATCATAAAATCCAAAGAAATCCACACAGAACAGAATTTCCAGTGTTTTTGGAGGCCCTGCTTTCATTTCAGAATAAGACTCCCTCTAAACAAAAATAAATGAATGCAAGAGTGCCAAGACTAATCTCTGACAATAAATGGCCGTGGAGATTTTTATAGGGATTTCAATTTATACCTATTAACCCTGAAATTAAATGACGCCTGTATTTATAGGAAAACATCCACAAATGTACAGGAAAGTCTTTAAGTGATACCACAGTGGTTTTTCTTTGGTTCACCCTGACCACCCGTGCTTTAAGCAATATTCAGGCCTCTGAGATCACAAGGTTAGGTTTTAAAAAGATTTATATTTTAGTATTCTGCTGGCAATGCTGGGCTTGGATCTGCAAACACTGCAACTTGCTATCCTAGGATTGATGATTAGCAGCTGGCATACTGTTCTAAGTGTAATGTGGACATACACTGAGACATTAGTTTCATTGTTTACCAGTAGTATAGATCCTGGGCAATAAGGCTTTACTAATTGGTGCTGTGTGTTGATGGAGTCAGGTAGTCCAGCTCTTGCTGTGAGTCCTGTGCAGCAGCAAGGCCCGGCGGCAGAAACAGTAATGATCATGGAATTACCATGGCAGAGTTTGTGATGGCTATCGTAATGATTTCATGTTACCATAATTAGCATTACGAGGAAGATTGCTGGTGCGGGGGCGAGGAAATGGGGATAAGATGGAGGAGGAGAGTGAGGTAGATGCAAACTAGACTCTGACTCGGAAAAAGAGACGACGACAGAGAGGACGGAGAGACTGAGTTAGTCGGTGAGGGTTGGAGAGGGAAATGGAGAGGAAAGAAGAGAGAGAGAAAGCGAGGGTGGGGAAGGCGTTAAGACAAAGTGATGGAAAGTGTAGGAGGATGTTCATTAACTAAATGAGGATGAATTGTTGGCATGACTGTGGGCTGGTGAGGTTCTTTAGCTTCAATTTCAGAAATGCTCATCTCACACAGAGAAGGAAGTCAGCTCCCTCACAGAGTGTCAGCTCCAAATGCAATAGATAAATACCAGCTCATCAACATTTTAATAGCAAAGGTTATGTCATTTATTGTGTCAAGTTTCAGAAATCATACATAATGGAGACCATTGCATTGATGAATGTGACTGATTTTAACTCCAATAAATCACATTGCAGTCAAAAGATTCAGTGAATCCGTGGCTGATGATTTCTGTACTTGCATGTCGAAGAGCTCATAATAATAATAATAATAATCTAATCTTATAAAATGGGAATGAACATACAATCCCTGCTTCTTTCCGTGTGAGCATTGTTGTTGCTCTTTGACACTATAGTGGGCACTGTGGGCAAGTCAGCAAGCAGCAAATAATTACATTATTGCGACAGTTTGCTGCAATAATGCTGCAGAATTGCGTTGCAAACGGAATGAAGACATTATTCTCTGTGGTAAGCTGTATTTCCTCATGACAAAGTGGCAAATCATCCACTGTCACACAGAGGCCTGTTTGTTTGTTTGTATCTATATTTATATGCAAACACACTTTTGTCTTCCTGTTGCGTTTTAATTAGCACCTCATTGTGCAGCCAAAGCTGTGATGATATTATATAATTCTTCCTCCCTTTTCCTCTTGCTTCTGTGACAGTATCAACAGTGAAATATTGAATCTAAAATATTTACTTGAAATGTATGTTCACGAAGAAGGCTGAACGTTTTGCTTATAAAGTTTAATTGTATATACTGCACTTCCACGGACCTGTTATCCTTGTGATTATAAAGTAAAGGTATTCGTGTGCCCTCTTGTGGGCCCACCACCCGCAAGAGGGGCCATAGGGGTCGGGTGCGTAGTGTCATGGGTAGTGGCCGAGGAC
>JAUYWH010000018.1:13448120-13478707 GCA_034779795.1 Ctenopoma multispine | reverse complement strand
ATTCATGTTTGTGGCTGTAATGTGACAAAATGTGGAAAAGTTCAAGGGGGCCGGATACTTTCGCAAGCCACTGTATGAAGAGACTGGCAACTAGCACACATGAATGGAAAGCATTAATATCAGTGACACACATGAAATTCATGTTTGGGTCAATAGTTGGGTAGACATGGCTCGGGGCATTTTTCATACGCTATGTGCTGCTCATTTCCAGTGTTGAGGAATAATGGCACAGTTTGACATGGCCTCTGGCATTCAGATAACCCAATATAAGCCAGCAACCTGACTGCTGTTGTTTCATTTATAAGAAAAGATTGCAGCCTAATATCACATCACATCTGCTCCCTCCCAGGGAATACATTTGTTCAGCTTTTGCTGTATCTGTGTGTGTGTGTGTGTTTTTGCTTGCATTTAATGCTGCACAAAGAACGTACTGTAGATCTTAGGATTCCCTCTTTGCAACTCACAACCCCCCTTTCCAATCAGAACAATCAATACATCACTGGCCTATTATGGACAATACTAGTGAACCCTTGTTTAAAAAAACACATCTCTGAATGAAGGACAGGACTCAACAGAGATTTTGATGGCTTCAAACTGTTAGGGCAGTGAGTCTCTGTGAATTATTGGTCCTTTTCACATGTTTTTCATGTCGTCATTCAGACATACCCACAACCAGAACAGTTAATGCCACAGGGTGCATGATACTTCTGCAAGATTGGATAGTACATCAAGTAACATATAATGTATTAGTATAAGTTTTTTATGTAACATGGCAAATGAATTGGAATGTGTTCTGAGAACATTTTATTTCTCGTTTCATAGGCCATATTCCAAAACAATGTTTTAATGAGCTGAGCTGCCAAAGAAATCTCCAGGATAAGGTTCCAGCTTTTAAAGTGTGACTTTCTAGACTCAGTCATGATTGGTAGGTCTGCTTCACATATAAGTTCATCATACTCTTCTGCATGCCTGTACAATAATGTGAATACATGCAATTGAGAGATGCCATGTTCAAAATGATACATAATTGTTACTAGGTCCAACCTAGTGAGATTTCCATAAGAACTTTTACAGAGAATTGTTCAGGATTCAGAACTGAAGTCGACACATTCAGATGCCAAAAGATTAATAGAAAGTGCTCTGAAAGGGGTTGAAGAGCAGTGTATGTGACGTTGCCTCTTAGAGAAAGGAGATTCAGGGAAACTACCTTCTTTACTTGATTTTCACATGATGGTAGAATTTGAAATGTAGTCCTGATTTGTCCCATTCATTATAAACTGAATAACCCAAGGGTTCTCATGCAGCTCTTCAGTGATTTTTCTGA
Organism: Ctenopoma multispine; assembly: GCA_034779795.1. Taxonomy (NCBI): domain Eukaryota; kingdom Metazoa; phylum Chordata; class Actinopteri; order Anabantiformes; family Anabantidae; genus Ctenopoma; species Ctenopoma multispine. Next base: position 13,477,383 of record JAUYWH010000018.1, on the reverse strand, counting down.
TTATCATGTTAGGGTGGCATTTTGGAAGAATAGTCATCTACGATCCCCGGGGTTAGTGGTTCAATTCTTGGTTCCTCCTGGCCACACATGAAAGTGTCCCTGGACAAGACACCAAAGTCCCACAGTAGCACGGTCCTCTACTGCGGCTGTCCGAACAACAATTTCCCCAGGTCGCCTTAATAAACTATGTCACCATTATTATTATTACAAAGGATTTATTGAATAGCAGTGAAAGAGCCTCTGTGATTACCAACGGCACTATTTCTACTGTGACTAATAGGGATACTAAGTGAGCTAAGCAAGAGCGTTGATGTTGACTCTCAAGGCATGGATCAAACAGTGAGACCCTCCTCATTCTCAACCTCCTCCTCCTTCTCTTTTCTCCCACTTTTGTGGTAGTCTAATGCTGCTTTGCCCTGCATATTAACACTGCTGTAATTGGACTTGTTGTTTGTTTGTAGCTTCTAGATTATGTTTGAAGCCTTGCTTAATTAAATTGCATCCTTAGCGTCAGAGTCTTCAAGAACGTAAGTAGCACACAGCTGAGTAAAATGTGGGTTAGTAGTTTCAGAGAGTGGCTGTTGTTGGGGAGGAGAAATGAGAAAGGTGCAAAATAACATCAAAATAAGTTAACCTTTAGGCCTATCACTGGCAAAGGTCATTTGAGCTCATTGTGCTCAGATGAGATTAGTGTAGTGTTTGAATAACACAGATAAAGAAAATGCAAAAAAAAAAGTCTAATTCTATAAATACATAATACAAACTATTATTTAGTGAATACATTTTAAATTTAACTTACTGTATGAGGAACAGAAACCTTTAAAACCTGTGAGCTCAGTTTACGGTTTGCTGAGTTGTTTTCATCCATTTGAGGAAATCGAACCATAATTGTCCATATTTCAATTTCACCAATTCAATTCACCTATTGTGGGACTCTCAAGTGTGTGTTTGATTGAGTCTTGGGAACATAAAGAAAGTTACCAGACCATGGAGACTAAATATAAATTTCAAAGGTTGGCTTATTGTTGTAAGTATCCCCACACTTACACTTTGCTTCTCTAAAGAGTGTAATGACCTCTCTATGAAATTTGTATATGTATGCAGGAAGTCTGTGAAAGATGGGCATTCTGCAGAGCCAGGCTCATCCTGTGAGATGGAGAAAAATCTTAAGACTCGTTTAGAAATCTCCCAAATGGCTCCCAGACCTAATTACTGGTCATGTTTAATGGCCATTGATGTTATTATTGCAGATGACTATTTGATCTTGTTGTACCACTTGAGAGGAATTAGGGAAGAGTAATTCACCAACAAACAGTATAGGCGTGGTAGCCTGTCTTAAACAAAGACTTGATCATCCCTTTGCTGAAAAAACCTAGATATAGATAGGTTCTCTTCTTCATGAGGTAACAATTTTGATTCTTTTGATTCTATTTTGTTTGCATGCACGCGGTGGAGCTTTGATCTCCCCACTGCACATGTCAGTGAGGCATCCTAGGCAATATCTTTGCCTCGTGGCTGTCGTGTCCCATTCCACTGCTCTTCACTTTAGCCAGCATTAACTAACATAGATAATCTGGCTATGATAGATTACATTCTGCCAGCTTGGGTACTGCCAAACACCAAACCTAGTAGAATGATTTCCAGCTTGAACTCCCTCACTGAAATAATCCTCTGTGAGGTTTTGTGCTGTATCACTGTACCGTAGTTTGTTTGTTTTTTGCAAAATATGTATCATGCAAAATGTGAATGAATACCAGTGCCAAGTGTAAAAATGTATCTCTTAGCCACACCTTATCCTAATAGGCGACAACAGTTGACTGGCTGTTTAAGGCCAGCTGTCTAGGAAATTATTTTGGCATGTATTCTTCCACTGCTGTGTCCTCCCTCTGTCCTGTTGCCCAATCAATAAAAGCTTTCATGAGACCATCTGTGTGTACATGTGTGTGTGTGTGTGTGTGTCTTTGAGAGAGAGAGAGAGAGAGAGAGAGTTAATATATTGCTTTGTGTGTTTGTTTCCATGTGTTTTATTATGTACTGTATAGACATGTGTAGACAGTGCTTGTTTAGTTGCGTGACTTCTTTATTATCTAGTAAAAAAGAAAAGGTTGAGTTGTGGGTGCTAAAACAGTGACAAATAAATAAACAAATAAACTTCAGATCAGAGTTAGAAACAGTGGAACTTAGGTACAATCCCATTAACAAAATAAACTGAACTTCTTCTATGCTTTGCACTTTATTGATTGTCCACTACAGATGACTTAACATTTCAGCTTAGTGAGATTTAGCTTGTGTATATTTTGGGGAAATAACCAATTTTACTATTTTATATTTATACTTTTACTATTGAATACAATTTTATTTGACTACATGATTTTGATTGTTTCTATTTTTTGTGTTGCTAGAAATGAAAACTTGTGAATTCATTCTTGTCAGGCAGTTCTGAAACTGAGACTGAGACCACAATACAAACATCCACAGTCTTGTGCAGCGGTTTTGGAAGACACCAGTGTGGGCACATTTTGTTTATCCAGTGGACTCTAGAGATGGAAATTGTGTTATAGGCAAGGCTCACACAATCAGTGGCTCAAAAATCAAGGTCTGAACCAAACCGTGGATTTGGAACATCATTGCACAACTGATTCTTATCTTGTGTATCTATAGGACGCAGGTTTGTAGTGTAATGAAAATGTTTTAACATAAGCAAAATGGAAAAAAAATTACAGACAGGGACAGACTTCATGTTGCCATACTTCCTTTCATGTTAAACAGCAGTTTCATGTGCATCACTGTGATAAATAGGGTTTCCAGATTTTGGCACAAATACGAGAAAAGCAAGTTGTTGCGGCTTCATAAGTGTTTTATATAAAGCTCTGCAATTTTAGCACTGGCTGCTTTTGAGGTATTCTATTCTTCTGCATCAACGAGGCTTCATGAATGTTGTTGAACTGTTGCTCCTCTTCCCAATTTATGCGACCAAACACTCCACTAATTGTAGGTTGGATCTGAGAAACATGTGGGATTGAAATTCCCCAGCTCCTCCTTTGCAGAAATTCAAATCCCAGGGTGGTTTTAAGGAGGAGGCCCCTAAAATGCAAAAACACTAAAGGAGGAAAATACATGACCACAAACTATTCTGAACCAAAACACTAAAACTGATTGGTCTTTAATCCAGCACACACATTATTTAGTAAAACTAATAGTAAAATATAAACTAATAGTCAAACTAGCCACAAGATCAGACTGATCATGATGTTATCTTTTAGTTTTTGTAGGACCTTATGCATTTTGCAGCACATCCATCTTGCAAATCTGGATATCAATTGAGTTTTGTTATGACTGGTTGTTATCCAGACATAACTGCATCATTTGGCACTCAGCATCCTGGTTCACACCATTATAGTTCATTGACTTTGCAGTGACATTAAAGTTCTCACAAATGATACATTCCAGATGTCTTAGTTTGTCTATTATTGACTTTATTTTAGTGATGTTAAAACAACAGATAGTGGAAGTAAGCTTACATGTATTTACACTCTAAAGGCAAATAAAAAAAAAACAAACAAGTATTCTGTTATAACAAATACTGCTAACTACTCTCTGTCTCTCTCCAAAGTCAGAAAAACACAGCAGCATTGTGAAAACCATTAGCAGCATTGTCAGCAGGTGTTTAGAATGATTCTAGGCATCTGGTATTTTCATTTGCCTGGTCACTGATCTATGATTAAAAAAGCGAGTCCCTGATTTCAGGAGTAATTCTCAAAAATGTAAAAATGTTTTGGCGTGAGTTATGCAGGCTAGACTTTAAATGAAATGTATGAATTCGTGCTGCTGCAACAATTAGTTGGATCACAAAAATATTATCCTACCACTACTATCATCCACAAAGAGGGTTTCCATCTAGTTGTTTTTATGCTCATTTACAATTTGTGCATATAAAGAATGGCAGACATGGACTCTTCTGTTTTACCGGTCTCTGTAGGTTCTCATGACGTCAGGAGACTAAATGTAGTAAACCCTAAAAGCAGGTGTGATAATGGGTGAGTTGGGCTTCCCCTCTAACTAATGATCTAAACTGAGCTGGTCACATAGATCCCTTCTCAAGCAACTCAAAGCTTGAATAACAAGTAAAATACGTCCATAGGTAGAGAACTGAAATCAATTTGAAATTATTATCATACACTTATTTGACAAATGAAAAATATGACATTAGAAATCTGAATAAAATTTCAGCCCCAGCCTATTTTTCATTTTTCAAGCATTAGATTGACTGTACTCAAACAAGACTAAGATTTTATTTCATTAGAATGTTAATCAAAATGTTTGATAGATCATCCTATAAGCCTTCACAGACCTGTCTCCAGTTTTGGCTTTTCTCCATTTTTATCTTTTTATTATATTCAGAGTCATCTGACCACTTCTGTCCCACAAGGTTTCTCATCATCTGACCTGGCAGCCCTGGCTCCTAAAAAATTACGTTCCTATAGGATGAAACTGACCTGGACAGAAATCAAAAATCCTGTTCAGCAAAAACAGAAAAATGTCAATTTCTCTGTTGATTCTATTAGAAAAAAGGAGTGTGTGAGATAAAGCTAGTGTTATTTATCATAGCTAACAGACCGCTCAATATCAAGCTTTGTTAATTAGAGCACTGTAGCTAAAACCAATGGCTGTGGGAAGCAGTGTTTCCACAAATAGTTTCTACCTACCAAGACCAATTGATCCAAAGGAAGCTATACCTGGGCTTTTGTAGAAAAATAAGTCAATAAGGCAACGACTTGACAATTATAATTGCAAACTCATGATTTTTATAAAATGTGTTTACCTATGTCTGATAAATGGTGATCAAAGCTTCTACAATCCTGAATTTTCTACTACTCCTATTTTCTTTTCGAACCTTCTAACACACAGTTTTTGTTTCTTTTCTCACCCCCACAGTGTGGAAACTGATTATTTTAAATTGTACCAAGGACTCTACACAGCAGAAAGGGGATTCTGTGGGATAGGCCGTCCAACTGCAGCTCTGTCATCTTCCTCTGTGTCTGGGATTAAAGCCACACATTTATATTTTACTGCTAACACTGGTTGAACATCTACAGTAAGTGAAATGAATTAGCTGACATGCCAGTGAGTGTGTTTGTTTTTAGGCTGGTAATAGTAGCAGAGTTTTTCTTTTCTCTTTCTTTGTTGGTTGTCTTTTCTTCCAGCTCTTTAAAATGCTGCCTTCACCTACTCATGCCTCTCATTTCCTTGTAACAGAGACACAATCCTCACCACTCTGTTTGTTTTTTTGGACCTTGCAAGGTCTGTTTACTATATATGTGTAGAAGCCAGTGAGAGCTGACATACAATATGTATCTTGAGCTTGCACTGCAAGATCAAAATTGTATTTTCGACTTCTGTCTTTCATAAAGAATATGTATGTTGATTCTTACAATTTTACACAAAAAACTAACTAAGAGTCATGTCACAATTCTGGTAGATAACAAATAACTGGACCCAAATGCAGATATAAAATGAGATACAAGGTGAAAAGCAATTTCCTTAATCCAAAGACAGTTGGTGCTCAAAGGCAGGTAATCAAATTGGGTAAACAAAAGCAAAGTGGCTGAGGCAGAATGGCAAATAATCTGCAGCAAGAAGATGGCAACAGGCAATAAGGCAAGAAATGGATACAAGCAGGTAACAGTCAAACAGTTACCGGTAGCAGGGTCTGCTGGGATGCCATGGCAGCTTAATTGGTAACATAGACCATCTGGCAAAGATTCTTTGAAAACTGACATCCCTGATGCAATGGGGCTGAGGAGCAGCTGGGTAGGCAGGTGAGTGGGTCAGGTCATTCCTGATGCAGGGAACGTGACTGAGGGCAAATAGAGGGCATCTTAAACAGGTCAGGTACGAAAAGTCCAGAAAACACGGGGAGTGTGAGGAGAAACGTGGAGGAGGTGAGAGCACAAAAGCATTGACGATCATTATGAGTTGGATCTGAATACATAGGTTGGTGGTGAGAGCCAAGATGGACAAACCAAGACAGGCTTGAGAACAGGAGACATAATACCTGAGATGCCCTTGCACCAATGCAAGATTTGCTTGTTCTGCTTGTTCAAAAAATGTGTTTCATGTGTGTCATCCATTCAGGCCCTAGTCAGTAAACGTGAAATTAGTTTGCTGGAAAGGCTGGAGCAGAGTCTAGAAGAAGGTTATATAGAGGTTTGTACTCATGGAAAGAACAGACAGGATCTCTAGCAAAAATGACACTTCATAAAAAGCAACCTTAAGCTAAGGTTAAAAGCAAAAACCAATCAAGGCTCATGTTGACAAGCTTAAACAGATTCTGGTTCAAAAGCAGAAAATGTCTCCGGCTGAGACAGAAGGACAGGTTAAAACTCAGGAGCGGATGAAACAGGAGTGGATGTGAGATGTGGAGAGCAACTGTAGGTTCTTACTATGACTGCACAGAACAGGGCTTTGTCAATGTATTGTAGTTGAATGAAGACACTATTGAAAACAAAGGAAATGAGACCTTTGGCATTATAAAGATCAAAATAAATGTCAAACTAAAATGTCTGCTAGGTGTGATCCAGCGTTTATATAAACTGAGAATTACTCATGCTAACTTTTAAACACTGTGTCATGTGTTTTCACAGAGACGGCTTAATAAATGTTGGCTACTGTAGGCTTATCCCTAAGATTACTGCTCGTCTCTCTTTCCCTCACTCTCTCTCATTTTACCATGTGCTGTCTTGGCTCACTCTGAGCCCTTTGGGCACTGTTGTACTTTAATATTTATCAAAACAATTTCAAGTGACATGTTGCCTCTATTTTACCCAAGACAGAATTGCCTCAGATATAGAAAGGCAAATGAATCAAAATATGTTAAAAAAGAAGCTGACATCATCTTAAAAGTGACACACGTGTGTTATCTAAATGAAGAAAGAAATTGGCAGTGAAAGATACTTAAGTAATACTCATACTAAGTATTCTGATTAATATTCTTTGGAGAAAAAAATTATTATAAACTTTTACACTATTCTACCTTCAGTGCTATTAAATTGCATATTAATAGTATATACTTGGCATGTTCCAAACATTAATAATAAATGATTGCATTTATAAAGCCAATGTCAGAGATTGATGTCATTTTGCATTGGAACCCTGACATGGATTGCATGCATGTAATATTTTTTTTGTGAATAATTAATCTCGCAGGCTGTGGTGTCTCCATAATACTAAATATTAACAGTTATCTCAAGTGCTATTAGCAACCAATGGTATAGGAAACACAGCCAAATGAAATTTGTCAATAATTCAAATGATGTCCACAGAATCATTCAAGCATACTTCCCATCTGCATGTTTTGTATACATCCATCAGCAATGTCAACACACATACATTATATGCGTACACAGTTTTTGCTGTGACCAGCTGAGTGATTTGTCTTATGTTTGTGATGTGGGTAAATGGAGTTCTGTGTTATTCAGGCAGGCGTGCTCACTTACTGCTGCCCCCATGTCTCCCCAGGCTCTCTTTCTAGCCACCGCCACAAGAACACATCAATCTTCTCTCATAGGCAGACACTTCAATGGACATGGAATATTGATATGGCTTTTAAGATGTGGAACAGGAATATGATCTCTGACACCTATCAGCCTTGCTTTGCAGCTAGTCTACATATAGCTAGTGAAGTATTTGTATAGCTGTGTACAGAACGTTTATTTAAAGGCAACTTGGGACACTGAAATACTAGGAGGGTAGTTTCAAGTTTGGAGCAGTAGGCGGATACTAAAGGCACAGGGCTCCTCTGAAGTTATCTGAAAGTTATCATGCAAAATGGACACAAATGCTTGTTTTTCAGATCATTTCTTCTTGTTGTTTCCCTGATGATGAGTGGACAGACAAAGCAGTTTGTAGCAGTGTGAGTTTGTGTGTGTATTTTTGTGTGCACACAAATTTGTGTTACTGTTCCACAATTAACTGTTGACTGGAAACTTCTCCCTGCAGACGTCTCCTCATTACCCGCTGTGTGTTCGAGCTCACCCACCATCTCCTCAACTGGAAAAAGTATCATTGTCACCATAAATAACAAACCCCCTCCTCTTTCTTTTTCACCTGGAGCCTAGCATGCTGTCTGCAGCTCTCCATGCATGAAGATTTACTGCTTTATATATCATTTAAGATTTCATTTACATCTACTCCCCTTATGTTGTGTGTGTGTATCCAGGGGGACAGAGATGTTGTCACATAAATAAAAACTGACTTCAATGTAGTGTGAAAATTTGCCCTTTGGTTAAGGTGAGAACACAAGTCTTCTGGTGTAGTTTCCGTGAAGAAATAGAAAGAAAAAGTCTTTCAAACTAGTCACAGTCTATGTTTAATTTGTTAGTGAAAGATACATTTCAGAGTACATAGTACATAGTCTTTGTCTTTTAATTGTAATTTAATCATTTAGTACATTTACCCATAATTACCAGCAGATATATAATTGCAGTACAAACTCACACACAAACACATATTGTCTTGACTGCCGAATACTAGGATGGCTACTACTCACTACTCACAATGCATCAACAGTGAGGAGGATAGAAAATTTCTTTGTTTGCCTGACAGCCAAAATGGATTCTGTCCAAAAATGTGGTATCTCCCACCGCCCTGAGCAGTGAAAAGGGGAGAGTTCGCAAAGTTCAAACAATGTGCTTATGGTGAGAGCACAGCTGTTAAAAAGGCAAAAATGTGATAGATTTTGAACAAATCAATTCTATTTCTCAGTAGGTCGAGCAAAATCTTTTTTTTTTTTATCTTGCAGATATTTAGATGCAGTTTTTATTTATTTTTTGCACATTTTAATTTGGCCCAGACTTATCTAGTTCGCAGTGCATCTTGTCCTTTGGTGCAGATAACGGTTTTGTAGTATCACTCATTGAAATCTATAAATCATGTTGGATAAACAGTAGCAGATGTATATTTCTTTTTCAATAGGTTCAAATAAATGGTGTTTGGTTCTACAGAAAAAAGACGAGTATCCATCCATCCCCTCATTGTCTGAACAAGCTTATTCTGCATTTTTCTCTCACTTTAACACTAGAAAATAAAGACAATGTAGAGTTATCCTTATCCTTGATGCAGCTTGATTTTCAAATACTTCTTACTGTGGATGGTGAAGAAACTTAGAGGGGATGCAGTAAGTCTGTTAGTATAACAATAGTATAAGAACTGCACAAATGTGCTGTAGATTGTAGATTTTTAAAGGTGAGTAGCATTAGTGATTTGTTTTTGTCATACATACTAATTATGAATATAAATATACTATATGTATATGTTTTTTAGTATATATTCACTTATATGTGACACATTTTATGAATTTGAGCAATCGTAATGTGTAGGAAGTATAGCTAGACCATATTGTTGATTTGTCTTTCGGTATACCTCTTGAGCCAGAAACAGTAAATAAGGAAATGTTTCTGCTGTCGGACAGTCATGGCTGATAGAGTGAGACCATCTGTGTAATGAAAAGTGATGATGTTGAGGAAAGCAAGATGAAGGAATAGAGACAGTAAAGGCCTGCACAACTGTTGGTGGTCACAACCCACTGCTCACATCCTCCTGTCTGCCTTCAGGCCTGACCTGTGTATGAGCTCTATCTATCCCTCACAGTTTGAACACTTCTGTACAAACACCGCCACAGCACATGCAGTCACAAGTGCACACAAACAGATCTGCCTGTCCTGCAAATGCAGACAGGTGTGTGCAGACTCAGTCGACTAGATTTTAACACAACACTTTCATGCACTCGTGCACACACCTACGTATGAACACATGCTAGGCTGCCACATCTGCTCAAATCTGGGAAGCAGATTTGACAGACACATCTGATAGGTCATTTATGTCACAGGTGCCTCGTGCTGCTGAAGCTGTAAAAATTCTTGCCTGTTCCCACATAATCTCGTCATCCCTACCTCTCTCTGACAGTGTTCGGATTACTGGTGAAGTCATATTCAGAGTTCAGTTTTTGCCACATCTGTTCCGAATCCTTCCAGAGTTATGTTGCTGCTTCATTATAACCATAAAAATCAGCCACTGTTGCTACTTATCTTTGCTATACTTACAAAAATCTATCTGAAGAATTCAATAGCATAACAATCCCTGGAGTAAATGTGTTTGTTTGATTCCACGTTGTAAAAAGATGAATAAGAAACAGTACATTAGTAAATCGATATATAGATAACTCACAGAGAGTGGTGCGAAGGTCAGTCTGCTTTTCTTATGATCTACATTTGCTAGGAGTAATCTGAAGATTCCTGGGGTAAAACCTGAGCTTGCTTGGACTGGTATCTATGTGGGCGTCTCAGAAAGGTCTAATATCTGACATTATGCAAAATGTGAAGAATAAGTATCTCTATATTCAGAAGAGTGATTTGTCCCCTGTAGCACTGTAAATTATTGCTGGTGTGTTACCAGTTGCAGTGCAAGACAGATTGGCCAAGTGAGACAATGTCTCACCACATGATCAATATCTATCTCTGTCTCCCAGTTAAATGAAAAAAAGACAATCTTCTGCTAATGTATCTCCCTTATTACTCGTATTTATCACCAAGTGAGATGAGAAAGAAAAGGAGGGCGGGTGGTAGCAGCCTGGCGTGTTGAATATGAATAGTGAGTCACACATAACAGCCTGTCAGCTACAAACAGAGCAACTGAGCTTTCTACCACCATATGTGGAAGTGTGGTACTGTATGAATATGGTAAAATAGACCAGATTTTCACCACTTCAGGTGCATCTGTAGCATGAATTCTCCACAAGAGTTTTGTGTTTCCCTACAGCCTTCCTTTACTACCGCTTAAATTTTTGATGAATCGTGTAATAGCTAGAGCAGAATATACAGAGAAAGTAGCCTTTGTGCGCAGGGCGACAGGCGCGTTGGAGGGAAGTGCGGCACCATATGTTGCAAAGTGGAAACGAAATTGGCTTTGTCTAAAACGAGAGAGAAATCTAGAGAATATGCTGGAGCCCTGGAGCGAAGAAGAAGAAGGGGAACCCTCCCCCTCATTTCCTTATCACCTTCAACAAAGCAAGGTATTAAAGAAACACCTGTGGTTTGAGCAATGAGAGATCCAGGGCTTTCCCTCCTCCTCATGTTTTGCTTCACCTCCCCTACTGCTGCACCCTTTCTCGCCTGGAGCATAATTTCTTCTCCAGACAGAAAATGAAAGAAAGAGATGCTGACATGTAATAAAGCAGGACCGACTCTGTTTGAGGCTGAGGTTGGCCACGGCTGCCACTGGAACCTGGCTTGTTTCCTGTTTTTTGAGTAAGAGAATGGTGAGAGAGAAAGGCTGATTATTTCTACTGCAGAAAGAAGAGATTTCTGACTAACAGATGTCTCTTAATGAAGTGTTGAGAGGAAGGGTGAAGGGCCAGGTGAAGCTACTGTATGGGAAATGATGGAAAGAGGAGAGGAACATAGATGGGGAAAAGCTGGATAGATGCTGAATATGTGCAAGCCCAATCTTAAGCTTCTCCAACCTCAGAACTTGTGCTGTGCTAAATCACCAGGGGAACAGATAGCTTTTAGCAAGCTACCCTGAGGTGGAAAAAAATTCTCAGCCTCCCTCTCCCGGTTACCCGCTCTTTCTTGCTCTTTCCTTGTTTCATCTTTCTCCTTCAATGCATTTTGTTTTCCTTTGGTACCCCTATGACAGGGTTTTATTTCAAGGCAGGTTTGAATTGAAATAAATTTATTTCTTCTCTCCTCATGCTGCTGCTGCCGTGGACATAAACCTTTCTATCTAGAGCAGTCAGTGCTGTCATTGAAAAATATTACCTCTGTTCCTTGCTCTTCTCTTACAGGTGGTGCAGTGATTTCAAGGCTGCAGATGAATAACAGTGATCATTTCACGCTGATGTTTAAAATTTTTTTTTAAAAACTTCTTTAAAACATCAGCTTTGTTTACAATTTCTATTATTTCCCCTTGCACTCTGAGTATGTGAGTTGGAACAAACATTAGAGACAAACCTGTAGGGAGATTAAACACAAGGACACACCTGATGGGGAGAAGGGGGTTGGGACAGTATTTGCAAGTTTTAGTCTAAGTGAAGAGGTGAGAGGCTTTTTTTTTTTTAACAAAACACTTGTGACGTAACTGGCAGCACAGGAGAGAGAGGAACAGTAACTTCTTTAACCTGTGCATTTGATAGAGGACGGCCAAATTTGAACATCTTACAGCCATCTACCTTCCTACCTTGTTCACTTTCTGGTCTCATATACAGAACAAGAAGATCATGAGCATCCAGCAAGTCATTTCTGTCTCTGCTTCCTTTGTTCTTGGTAAATGAGCACCTAAGATCTGCTGCCTCCCTTTCTGTTAGCAAACGAATGTACTGTGCAACAGCAATTTCCTTGAGCAGGCTTTGCCTCCTGCTGCTCCAGATTACAGCTCATTAGTAGTTGTGGCAGAGAGACAGCCCACACCAAGCCTCGTTTCTGATTCCCACATTGTTTTCTGTTATTTTGGAACGGCGTGCCATGCTGACAAAAGTGGTGAGGTGGTAGTTATGAAGGTTAGGGTGTTGAAAAAGACACAAAGACAGCAGTGAGGCACTTCTTCACAGTTTATCATCCACCATTGAACATATGAAGAAGTAATTTGAGGGAACTGTGGACTCTGTGTCAATGGTGGGCCTCAGAGGGTCAGCCCCACCCATCAAGAAATTTGGCCCTCCTAGAAAGAATTGACATTATTAGTGATATATACAGTATATAACACTAATAATATATAAGATATATATATATATATATGTATATGTATATATATATATATGTATCATTTACTATCTTACTAACATTATGGTCATTTTCATAGTGCAAATTATGTATTATTCTGAACTTATGGTGGGATGGGGGGTATGTAATAAAGGTGGTCATTCATCAGTGTGTTAAAAAGAGTGTTAAAATTTCAGAATTTTGGAGTCGAGTTACTCCAAAAGAGTAATTATAACACTTTCAGAGTAAAATGCTGTTCAGTGTTGGAGTTATTTGAAAGAGTTGATCCCACCAGTGTTAGTTCAGCTCCTTAGAAATGTCGACTTCACACATGCATTTCAGTTCCTCAGTCTGACATGTCAGCACCATGATCAAAAGGCCATACAATGGAATTAAAATGACATCAAACTTGCTGAACACTAAATTATAATTCCAACAGCAGTGTGTATAACTATACTTTACAACGCCTTTCTGGATACCAGGGATGAACAGAGCATCAGTGATTTGAATTTTCAACTTTGTTGAAGGAAAATATAGCATCATAAATTGACTCCGTTTTTAAAATTAAAAACAAATTTTTTAAGTTAATTGTTATATTTTAAATCCTCTATACAGTAACTCTATTTAGTGTTTACTGTAAAATACACTACTGCTGTGAAAATTCAACACTAATCTGCATTAAGTTAAATTTCTATAAGAGTGTTCTCTCCAGTAAATGACACCAAAATAGAATGGTTGCGTAGTTAACTCTGAAAGGTGATGCTATGTGCATCATGCATAATCAGATTTAACATTTAAAGATTAACATTTAGAGACTGGGCATGTTCTTTAAAGAAGCATATATGATGTTGTATATTTGTAGTGTTGTGCACTACTGTCTATAGAGCGGATTTAAAATTATAACTACTAATCACAATTTGTAAAGCAAATGATATTATATAGTTACTTTGTAAATAACTAAATCATTTCACAGCTCCACACAACATAAACTCTTCTGCTCTTTCATTTTATTAAAAAGTCAGAAAATAGACCTATTGACTTATAATTTCAGGGCTTTTCTATAAAAATAAAGTGCCCGGCTAGATACTTTCTTCTGTCACTATAGGCCTGGGGAACTGAATGGCAGTGAAATGAAACAACATTAGGATGAAATATGGAGGGAATTTATGCAACTACACGAAGCAGCAAGTTGTGTTGCTGGATCGAGGTCAAAGCTCTTATGGAAGAGATACAGCTCGACTTAGAAGAACAGTAAAGATCAGTACTTGTGTCTCTAGCTTTGACTTACAATAGCAAAACCATTGTTAAATAATATTTATGGTTATGTAGAGGTCACAGGGGTCATGTACAGGGTCAGCAGCTTATTTTTTAGTGTGAACAGGGTACAGCTTGTGGGCTGCTTTGGCAGTTGAGCTCTTGTACATCTGCTTAAGTCTGTCTTTTGTTTGCAACAATAAAATGTGTTGAGAGTGCTTCTCTCAAACTGTCAGCTGTGCCAGGCAGTGCGTGGTAATTGCGATTGAATGGCTTTGTGTTTCTGTGCATTCACATTCATTATCTTTTTCTCTTCCTTCCTGTTTCAGAAGACCGTGGACAGTGGTACTCAAGCACAAAGTTCCAGTCTCCTCACTATCCTTGGAAAAGTTTTGGCAAAGTGGCGAAAGGAACAGATGCCAGATGTGTGTGGCATATGTTGTGTCTGTTAAACTAAATCCTTTTCTGTGCTCTTGTTTTGGATCTGCGCACAGTCTTAAAAATTTCCATATAAATCAGGTCACACATTGGTTTTTTAAATATTAGAAAATAATATAAAAGTAACGTAAAGTAGAAAAATTATGCAGTTGTCGTGTTTCATTGTCATATATAAAAGAAAACTAATCAGTGTTACACAAAAATGAAAAGTACAAGAGTACAAACTTTAGTTTAATGCAAAACAGCAAAGAAATATGTCAGTGATCAGAACATCCAATATGCAAATCCCCCACAAAAATTGAAAACTCAGACTGGGTCAGTTTGAGTTTACATCTTCTGCTTCTTCTCAAGTGAAAGGCCTCCATCCATATACGGTTGGATGAGTTACACCACTCTATCTGCTGGGGCCCCTGCCCCTTCAGACTGAATAAACCAGGATGATAATAGTCTTGAACACAGTGGAGAGCAATAAAAAAAAAAGAAAGTCAGCATGCCCCATCCACAGCCCACAAACACAGCTCTGAGCCATGCTGCAGCACTGTACAACACCTGCCCGGAGCTACACTCCCAACATGACCTCTGACCCTACAGTCATCCTGACAGGCAGAGCCTATGACAGCCTAGGCCCTGAAATTATTCTGCCTCAGTGAAGACTGGAGCATGAAGCATGCATATATCAAAAGTGAGATTCTCAATGTGAACAGCCATCACATGAAACTAAGCTTTAATTACTCTGTACTGACTGGCCTTAGCAGTTTGAAAATGTACTGCAGGTTTTCTTTACAGTAGTCTGTCTTCTTTATATTCAGTAACTGCATACTTTTATTACATCCAGTAAATTTACGTTATCACATAGAGTATTTGGAGCGACTGTTATTGCAGCTGATAGGGCAATTGTCTATAAAACGGAAGGTTGGTGATTTGACTCCTGGTTCCACTGATTCCTCCCCACATGTTAAAGTGCTGAAATTATTATTATTATGTAAAAACAAATGGTTTGGGGTTGAATAATACAATACACTGTGACTGAAGTGTGTGTGCATTTCTCTGCATACCCACACAGAGACAGGACAATAAGATATGCCTCTTGTGTCTCTGCTCAGCGGGTCACTTTCGACAGTTTTTTTTTTTCTTCCTTCCATTCTTTGGTTCGACTCTCCACTCAGGCTACGCTTCCCTCCTCCTTCAGCATACAAACACAGCTCAGCTGACCCTGAACTGGGAAGTCTCAGACCTCAGACTAGCTTTGCAGTAAAACCATTTTCATTCAATGCTCTGCAAACTGCCGAACACAGTTGTTCTCGTAGTTTTTTCCCTGCATCATTTGCAAGAATAGAATGGGATTGATGCCGGGTGTGATAGCTGTCTGTCAGGGTCCATGCATTTTAGTGCACACTCATATACACAGGCACATACACAGATGAATGCTCTGTGCATTTGAGCTTTCAGTGAGAGTGAATGAGTGTGTGTGACAGACAGTCAATCAGCCCATGATGAAAAGTAATAACACAATGGACAGATCAATTAGTTATTTTCTCAGGAGACAAACAGAAGAAAAATACTGCCATTCTCCAGGTAAATGATTTACATTTCGCTGCTCTTTCATCTCTCTCATCCCTCTTGTATATTTTTTTCCTTCTGTTTTCTTCTAAACTACCATTCTTCCCTCTTGCGTGGCTCCTGCTCTCCCTCTCCACACTGATTTTGGCTGTTTGACTGTTTATCTCTGCTCATTTCTTCTCATGCTTCTCTCATAGGGAGGGAGGTGGAGATCCAGCCGATCAGGACTGAGTAATGGTATATGAGCACAGTCTGTGAGCGATGAGAGCTCCACTTGGATGGATCATTTATACTAGGCCTGCCGCAGAACAAACATATGTATCTCAAAGCCATCAGAGACATTCCAAGGCTGGTTTGAGTATGGGCGAACACGTACACTCAAGTAAACAGCAACACTTCCAGACATGCTATTTAGACTTTGACCTCTTAAAGGACATGACTCACTTTTGCTCTGCTTCATTGTTGTTCACTGGCAAGCTATGAAACCTAACGTGGGTGAAAAGTCATAAGCTTTAAAGCTCCAGTTTCTTTTCATCCGTCTTATTTTCTTGCTGCTCATGCAGCCAGTGTCAGCTCAGATCGGCAGCTTAAATTTATAGATTTAGGGTTGTTTTGCATGTAGGTCATGTTTGTGTGTGTGTGTTTACTAGCTGTAGCAGCGGACATTCCCTGAGGTTGCAGAAATGTGGTACAATCTCTGTTCTCAGTGGAGATCCCTCTGTCCTTCACAACCACTTAGAGCCGGTTCAGTCAGTGGTTGTCAGAGCAATTTTTGACTGCAGTTTTTATTTACAGGAATATCATCCTGCACAGTCACTCTAAAAGTTTTTCTTGACACATTTTTCTTGGGACTGTAAGGCAACTAATAAATATGTATACATTTACATACACGGATACACATATAGCCATGTGCTTCTCACTGATATAAAATACCCATGTGCCATCTCATTTCACACTTAACCACCACACATCCGTCTTATGTCCCCCTGCTCAGCTGGTATTGCTGTGTTGCTCAGACATTCTCAGTCCTCTAGGGCTGGCTCAGCATGCTCTGTTCTTGTTTCCAGTCCATCTTCTTCTTCTGTGTGTTGACAGGACCACCTGGTACTGTAGCTGATTGCCAGATTTTGGATTATCCTGCATAACAATGGGCCAAAGGACCATTTGGAACTTTTTCACTCAGGAGCTGCCAGGGCCCGCTATGCCTCTTGCCCTTCAGAGACAGTGTCCGTTCGCCCCATCATGCTTACATGGAAGCATGGCCACTTTGGGATGATGCTCCCCCTCACGCACATTCAAACTGTTAATTAATGTGTCCTTTTGTTTATGGCCATCCAGTGGCTCACAGGGGAATCAGTGAGGCCCACACTTGTGTACACATTGAAACATGCACACACACTGGTAAACACACAAAAAACGAGTGCACAGTGGGCAAAACAGATAGATTTCAGTGATGGTTAAAAGACAGTAAAACTTAAACAAGGGATGAGTGTGTCTAAAACTGGCAGTGCAATTTGTCCTCTTACTGACAATGAACTGCAGTATAATATGCTGCACGCGATGTGTGTGCACAACCTCTCATTGCACACAATGTATTTTTACTCTTTCTTTGCATCGACATTAGCATATATGGTCAGCTGGAAATGACTAAAACCATTCAATAGTGCCAGTCATTCGCTCTCTGAACCACAAACCAAATCTGTCACTTAAAGATGTAAAAAAGAAGATGCCTATAGAGAACTAACATGTGAGGCAGGGAGTGAGAGAGAGAGAATAAGAAAAGTGTAATGAGGAACGGTGAGGGAATGCGGATTTGAAAGGACAGTGACAGTAAACGAGCTAGTGACTTTGACATCAGTCGCAAACATTTAAATTGTATTTTACATAAGCTGTTTGTGTTGATACTCCATCACCGAGTTACATTCTGTTGCGTGTTTTTTTGCATGGAGAAACAAGGCAGCGACATATGGTGCAGAACTGAAAAGGCGCTTTACATGCTGTTTTCACAGACAGATGTATCCTGTACAAGCATTTCAAAAAGTAACCCGAGTCATTGTCATTGTATGTATGTCATATCTATTAGCAATTAATATTTGAAACTTCTATGAAGAAAGTTGCTATTGATTCAATATATTCGACTGGTGTTGCTGGTGTTGCTATTGATATTCAGCCAGTTTCTTCTGGCTGCTTGTGCTTGTATACTTCAAATGTACGCTGTGCCCAAGTGTACCCTTCAACTGACCACAGCGCTTTCTTCGATATGGTTTATAGCCTTATTGATTTGCTGTTGTATTTACTGTATTCACCGCTGGAATAATGTCTTGTTAAATCAAAGCAAACAGGCGGAGTGGATGAAGTCATCAGATCTACTAGCACTGATTATTCCCATTAGATTTCTCTCTTCCTCCCTCACTCCCTCCCTTCTCCCTACATCTTACTGCTTCTCCAGTTGAATGAGTTGTGGCCAGTGGCCGAGCAATGATAGACACATCATTACTATGCACTGGGTATGCCAAGTGTGCTTCCTTTTTTACAGGCAAGGGCCGAGAAAGCAGAGGAGACTAAAAGCAAGAAGGAAAAAGAAAGACGACAGTTTATCACAACTGCTAAACTAAAGCCAGTCTTTGTATGCTTCACACTGTCTCGGTATTTCCCATCCCCCATGCTGTACTGTATTCTTCTTCAGTCTGCAGCTCTAACCTGTTTAGAGGATATCATGGTCCCTTGCCATCAGGAAAACCCATTACTCCACAGACAAAAGCTTTATCCATGGAGGTATAGCTTTACTTTTCCGTTGTGTGTGTGTGTGTGTGTGTGTGTGTGTGTGTGTGTGTGTCCATGATAATGTAATCAGAACCTTTATAGTTGTGGAGGGTGATGCCTCTAACAGCATTGTTTTTTGTTTGCTGGAATGGAAGTTCAAGACTGTGAGATAGGTTTAATGTTGAGCTGAAATGTTGAGCTGTCATGGTCCTTTATTTGACTGCTTTTGTTGTAGGCCTACAGTGCATGGCATTACAATGTCCATGCATGGTGGGCACATATACAGCAAAAAAAAGAGAAAAGAAATAATCATACTTACATATTTCAACAAACTTTACAACCTCAAAGATTTTTTTGCAAGTTTGAATTTTCCTACTCTCTGTCTCCCTCTTTCTCTTTCTCTACACGATTGCCTCTCACTTGGGGTAATGAAGCCACTCTGTCATAGACCTTTACCTTCACCTATCTGCCACCCACCTTCCAATTCCTCACTAAAATGATAGAGGATGGTTGTGGTCAAACTATGTTACACAGCTTAAGGACAACATTCAGTCTTACTGCACATGCTGTTTTTAAATTGTTTACACAATAGCTCACAGCAGCTCATAACCCACACTGTGAAAAATACACTCATCACCTGTCACTATGGACTCACACTGATGCTATATTACTTAATATTCTGTTGCTTTTAGTCATGTTGTATTGTTCTCCGCAGAATGACCTTGAGATCATTCAGCCCTACAGCTCAGTCACAATGAGAGGTCCTCTGGGGGAGCTTTTCTGTCTCTCACCAAGCAAGTTGACCATATGGACATGGCTCTGTAGACCAACACTCCACCACTGCAGAGCTTTACAGGCATAAATGACAGAATACCTTTTTAGGGGCTGATAAAATCTCTCTAGTCATCCATTTACTATATGACCAAAGCTGATTTTCCTCCAACTGTCTCCCTGTCCCTACAATTTTTTTTTCTCTCCAGAATTGCTGTGCTGAGTGGGGTCGTGGCATTGGCGGTGGCAGCATCTGCCAGGGAGGAGAAGGGCCAAGGAGAGTGAGTACCTCCTGTTTTCTCCACTGTCTCCAAGCCCCTAACCATATTCTTCCTGCTAATTAATCTGCTGACGCCTTCTTACTGTGTACATTTTGGAGAGAAGGTGGAAGAAAGGTGTGCAGCAGTTGGGAAAGAAAGGACAGCTGAGGACAAGCCAGTTTAGCTCTGAAGCTTGAGCATTAATTGTCTTCCTTTTCATTTTCTGACCAGATGTATGTACACATATGTAGTATTTAACACCGAGCATTTAGCAGTTTTAGCCTGCCTGTGGAAATGACATTTTACAAATGGTGAGTTTCCTTTTTTTCTGTTCCATCATAAAAGAACAATTCTGAGCCCAACTGTGATACAATCACAGGGAGCATTCAGGTACATGAAACCATCAGTACTTGATCCCATCACATGGGACTAGGCAACATGGAGGTAACATAACAATGGTGGCGCAAAGGGAAGTGCAAACCTGCCTGCTGACACACACTGTGAGGTTAGAGATGCAGATGGCAAAACTGGCTGTGACTCCCTCAGCTTCAGGTTGCCAGGCTCAGAGCTGGAGAAAATCAACCACAATCCATGTGCTAGCCTCTTTAGCATGGAAGCTCAATTTCCTATTATTTTCTGCCAAGGACCCATTAGCTTCCAGTCCATTTTCCACTTTCTAGTGAGAGCAAGCACTTTTGTTTATCCTTATGAAAATGAGTTCCTGAAGTTAATTGCATCCGTGTTGCATTCAGCTTGTTGTTCATTAGGAGAAGGAGTTATAAATGGGAGATCTCACAGCGTATGTTTACGTCAGGCTCTGCTGCTCCTTCTGCCACCATGGGCGACATGCACATCGCTCACTCCCTCGCAGGAACAAACGAATATATGGCTGCACCCTGCCAGCGGGATCTAAAATAGGAAGGAGGGGGTGGGGGAATGAGAATAGAGAAGGAGGTAAGGCCGGAGAGAGATAAGAACAGGATCAGAGATGATGACACAGAAGTTGAAACAAAGCAAAACAAATAATGTGATTGGAGAGATGTGCAATATGAAGAGGAGGAATAAGGAGAAGAAGGGGGGAGGTATAGTGAAGCAGGCAGACAAGCAGGATAAGTTTCCATCCCTCCACCCATCAGAGAGTTCGGCTGTTCAGATGTTTGGTTGGCGGTAAAGGCAGACAGACAGATTGCAGCCAATGATATGTGTTGGGAATCATCTCAGAGATGGGCTAATGACAGGAGAAGAGAAGCAGGCAGATGGCTCCCGTCAGGGAAATATGCTTGCAGCACCGTCCCAGTAGTCTGGAGTGAGACTGCGTGAACATTTGGGATTGAGGGGAATAAGTAATGGTTAGTAAAAATGGAGAAGCTGATCAGGGAAGGTGGGGACAACCTGTCCTCTGCTAGACCACCTGTTTCAAAGAAAGGAAGTCAGTGATGCTCATACAGCATCATTCTTATTTATATGGGTGCAGGACATACTCTGAGTAAAGTTTGGATGGGGGGATGAATGATTTGGAAAATATGATGAATTACTTATTACTTGTTTTTTTATTTTCAGAATAGAAGTAATTGACCTGTAACCTGTTACACTACTTTCCTAACTCAGTCTGTTTTTCCTTGAAAAGTCATTTCACGCAACTTCTAAGTTGACACAGAAGTTGCATTCTCATCAACTTTACAAATACTTTTCTTGATTGTTGCAAAGACTGTTGTTTCAGTGCTCTAAGTCTCCAACACTGTAAAGAATAGTAAGCTTGATAGTAAAGTTGAAATCATTCTTTCACATCTCTACACCAATCTCTGTTAAATCTCTGCTTCAGGAGGGTGTGTTTATTTGATTGTCAGTTTCAGACATTTGTTCATATGGACCCTCCTCTATTCTGTAATTTGGGATTGCTATGATGCAATTGTCAAATTTCATGATTTAAAAAAATAATATAAAAAAACAAACAAACTGCTAGATAATGCTTTCTCCTTCCTGTATTTTCCTCTTAACCAGCCTTCATCTATTTCTTCTTTGGTTCTCTGTCCTTTCTTCCCCAGCCTGTATATAATCTCAGCCAGCGAAGTGGTGCAAATGGCTGTTTCTGTCAGCCCTTGGTATAGTATGTGTCATCCTCTAATGTGGACCCACTTGTATCCCCCTGAGTAGCAGCTAAAGAGATCAAAATGGACTAATCTGGTTACGGCTTCTCTTGTCTGCTCCACTAGCTCTGACAATCTGTGTCACTTCAGTTGCAAGTTGTCTGATTGTCCATGTCTGTGATGCTCAGCTCTGTTTAAAGGATCTGGATGAAACAGTTTCAGATCAGCTGTCAATATGGCAGGGAAACTGAAAGATCAGTAACAGATTGACAGTGACAGTGTCTTATGGGCAGATCAGACACAATCCACAAATCACAGACAGCACCAATGTGAAACAGGGTCTCCTGTTTGTTTACACAGTGATGTATGAGTATCACATCACACAGGGCATGTCAGCATCTGCCTTGTTCAGCTTGCCAATGTGTTATGTGAAGTGTGCATCACCACATAAATAAACATAAAAGTTTACATTTGCTGCATAACAAGTGCTTTACGTATGCTACAGTACATAACATAAAGACAAGGAGATGAGAGAGATATTATTCTCTCTATCTTTGATCCTCGTTTGTGTCTGAGTTTTCACATCGTATCAGAAACATAGTGTTTCTTTTCGGCCCAAGAGAAGAAGTCAGAGCAGGATATACAGCGAGACAAGATAGTGGCTAATCATGACATTTAGAATGATCTTGAGTGAATCATTCCTAGTGGACCTCTTACTACATCCTGCCGAGAGAGAATGTGGATGTGTGGGTGGATGACTGTGTGTCAAGCAAGTGATGCTGGCTTATTTAGAAGATGCTATTGCACCACAATGAGGGGAAGTACTTTTCAATGCAACCGGGAAATGGTCATTAGTTTCGAGGCTTCATCACCATTATGAGGCTTAAATAGGTCAGCAACTGACTGCAGCAGCAAGAAAAGACTCTTCAGGAGGTGAGAGATTTGATATTTGTGGTCAAAGTCCGATGTGTATGACATTTCATTTGCAAGTGAATTTGTCACTTTGATCATTTTAACAACTGAGCATATTTTACTGTTATTAAAACAACTAACAATACTGTATAGTAGCTTGTTCCCCATGTTTGTGGATTGTCGCTTGCTTGCTGGGGTGAAAAATTGCTGTAAGACAGCTAAGATGCGATAAAAATCCATTTATATGCAACCACCATCGCATGCCCATACAAACTATTCCCTTCTGGTAGAGCATAGCCCAGGATATGCTCTGTTTTGAGACAGTAAAGGTGCTAAGGGAGCAAACATATATTTCATTTTACACACCAATCATAGGTTTATTTGACTCTACCTGTTTGATAATGCTCACACGGTGGTTTATATTGTGATTTTCTTGGCTGAATAGGATTCTTTATGGCCTAGACAATAATAGAGACAAAATATGGATTAGATACAAATTTATCATACACTGTGAATGGGTGTACGGAAATGTGCATATAAATATGTATTTTCCTCAGTCTTGGAGATAAACAGGTCTGTATATTTAGAAAAATTTGCTTATTATTATTCAAGCATGAGATTCATCTCTGGGTGCTTTGCCCTGATAGAAAGCAGTGTTCTTTGATGTTCAGTCATTGTTTTATGTTTGTACCCATAAAAAAATATCTGTAATTCACAGTTTGCCAATTATGCATTGTTCCTTTTTTTTTTACACTGAAGGTGGCTCAGTTGGTTCATGATTTGGCTCCTTCGACATTTTGTGTAAAATCACACTATTCATATTATATTCTGTAGCCTTTCCACAAGTCTTCCAGAAAATATCCTATTTGTTTCATTTTACTGAGCTTTATTTACAGTCCTATTCCCATCTTTATATAGTAAATCACTTTCAGTGACTGCATTCAACAGTCTTGCAGCAATCTGGATGAATATGTTTAATTCACATTTTCAGCTTGAAATAGTAATTTTTGACAATTTCTTATTATTTTTGTGTATATATATATATTGATTGTGAAAGAGATGTGTCCTTCTAAAGTCCCGCATACAAAAAAGGTAAAGAAGAGAACTTGTCACAGTAAATAAGAGTAAGAAAGGTGCCAAGGTTAATTTACTCTTAATTTAGTAGTCTATACACATGCACTCTGTTGCATATTATATAGATGACATTAACTGGCATGTGTGTGCACATATATAAATGACTGAACAAATGCACACGCATCCTGGAGACAGAGACAGGAAATGCTGACCTTGTGGTTTTGGTTCCAAGGACAATGTCATTGATCTCCTGGTGGAGGCGGTCAGTCTGCAGGTATACACTGGGTTAGTCCAAAAGGGATGGCAAAGACAGCATCACAGTGTGTGTTTGTGTGTATGTGTTTATGGTACGGGCCTGATTCTTTCACGTTTTTCTTCATTACAAGATATTGCAAAACATTCATGAACACCAGTAAAACATTGATCCATTTCAGCACAAATTATGTAATAAACCTTAATGGAGAAGTCTGATATTGTAGCATCTGCCTTTTTGGTATCAGTGTTGTCTTCGCAACAATGAGAATTCCCACTGTGTTCAAGCAAGTGGACATTTCCTAAAGTAACAGGCAGGAGAACAGAATATTGAACAGTATAACTATTGTCGCAGAATGAGCAGTTATATATAATCAATAAATATTGATTACACATCATTTCTACCAATGATTTATGACACCAAACAGCTGGCTGTCACACCTAAATTTGTCATCTCAAAGAACACAGCATGTTAAGCGAGAGTCATTTTGCTCCTATGTCTCTGGAGCTGTGCAGTTGTGCCTTGGGGCAGACTGTTTGAAATATATCTCTGTGACAGTGCAAACCTTCCCCTCGGTTCAGATCTGCCTAAATGATTTTAGCTGTAGGTGCGAAATCCCAGTCTTTGATTTAGCAAGGGGGCACACAGGTACAGATTTCCCAGAGGAGGGTGAGTGCACAGATATATATCCAGAGAAGTAAATGTCTAGCTCATTTCCGATTATGGTTTAACAAGACGGATTGAGGTCAGCGTTAAAGAGCATGGCTGCAGAAACCTGCCATCAGACACTAGTGGGAAACACCAGTGAAGAGAAGGGGGTAAAGGGTGGCAGAAACATTGGAAGTCCTAGCACGCCATCCTGAGTGAGAGGGATGATTTTTCCCTCTGTGGCCCACCCTTTCTCTCATACACACAGCCAGGGAGCAGTCTGAGGCAGGGGGGGCTGAGGTGGTGCCAGACGCCCATAAAGGCCTCAGTGATTTTGTTTAGAGAACTAACCTAGCAACCGTAGACAGAAAGTGAAGCAGCCAGCTCCTTTCTGTCAGGTCCACTTTAATACTCTGTTCCAGTAGAATATTGTCCTCTATGATGACTCCTACAGCACAATGGATCATTTCAGAAGGACTTGTTAAAAGTGCTTTTAAGTCAGTAGCAAGTCAATGATATAGAGAGGTGGGAGGTGACAGCCGAGTTGAGACTGACAGCTTAGAGACCAGCTGAGAGAGGTGTCACTGCCACTCTGTCTGAAAGGCTGCCTGTTTTTTCTGCCTGTTTGTTCACTTGGTCTTTTCACTGTGGTTTCCTGTAGGAGAGGGCCCATTTCCAATACAAATCCCTGTTTAAACATCTTGTACTTAGCAGTTTATTCTACCTGGAAACAAACCCCTATTTTTTTCTTAGCAGATGTAATCCCTGACATGAACTTTTAATTGAGAAACACATAAAAGATTAAACACTTATGAGTTTAAAGGATTTACTAAAGCATGTACTCAAACACAAATCCTGTTCATAAACATACTGTGAACAGAATATAGATGCAACTACAGCTGTAGATGCAGCTGTAGAAAAAATCGTGTTTTAAAATAACTTCAGATCTATATCAGTTGATATTGTACAAAGTGATTCTTGCTTTCAACACCCCCTCAGTCACTCAGAAAAAGAAATTATTATGTTGGGTTGTACAGGAGATCAACCTCAGGGGCAGCAGCTGTTTGCCTGAGAAAGATAATTGTCCATACTGTACTGTACAGGAACTCTGATTCAATCTACTAGCCACATGTAAAGCACCTCCTGGATTCCACTTCAGATTTCTCTGTTCTGAATTATTTTCTTCACCCTGCCAAATGGGAATGAAAATGGAGCAGAAACAAAAGTGCTCTGAGGGAAAAGTGAGGATGAATCTTTGCAAAGGTCAGAGCATTTGCAACTGTGTCCTCCAGGATACTGTTTATATGTTTCATGCAGTTGTCTGTGGCTAAATCATGTGTGTGTTTGTCTAAGCAATCGTGCATATATGTGTATGTGTATAAGTGTGGGACTATGTGTGCACACAACAGGGTGTTGTTCCTTAAGAGTGTGCGTATTTTAAGGACTGCTCCTTGAATCAGTTTACAACAGCCCCAGAGCTAATGCGATTCAGAACACAGGATAAGACGGTGCATTTTAACAGCTTGGCCAGTGGCGCATGGCGCCCAGCAATGCACAAAGGAGCGACAGTAGCTGAGCTATATGTCTGTGCCAGGTAGTCTATCAGGGCTGCTTAGTAAGGGACTGCAGCTCCAGTCTGTCTCTCTAAGGATTGGACCAGGCTGCGACATGAGGAAACAATCTGAGAATAGAAATAGAAAATCATTCACCTGTTTATATCTTAGTAGATCACAGGTTGCCTTCTGTTCCTATCTATTTTGTCTTTCATCCTCCTTCAATTCCCAGGCTTTTTTTTTTAAGCTCACCCATCTCTCCAACTGCCAGTGTGTGTGTGCCCATGCATGCATGCTCATGAATCTCTATGAAAGCTACTATCTGGAGTAAAACCGTATGTATCTATTAGGGATTAGAAACAATCCTACTTCAGGTACATGTGGACAAGCATGGATGAAGATACACACAAAAGATACACACCACCCAACATTATTGGCTATTTGATTAATTGAAGGAAACCGAAGGATTTGATATTTTCAGACATATATAAATAAATATACAGTATATATGACATGCGCTGTTTATTCTCCCAGTCTTATTATGCATGTTGGCTGCCATTTTTACTTGTATTGTTGAAGCAAGTAACATGTCCTGCATTCACAAACAGTAACAAATGTAGGCTAATTTAGTATTGGGTTACCTTCTGATTACATTTGGATAAAACTACTCGGCTACATTTTTTTTAATTCCTCATTATTATAATGTAAATAAACTGGGTCAAACTAATTTCATTTTTTAAAGGAAAAATCATCAAATGTTTTCTGACTTTGACGGTCGC
This sequence comes from Ctenopoma multispine, assembly GCA_034779795.1. Lineage (NCBI taxonomy): Eukaryota > Metazoa > Chordata > Actinopteri > Anabantiformes > Anabantidae > Ctenopoma > Ctenopoma multispine. The sequence goes on along the minus strand of JAUYWH010000018.1, from coordinate 13,450,276 downwards.
CATTTAGAAAGCTGAAAGAGTTGCATGTTGACAAGCTGCCCTGTGATTTGACTTGCATTTGCTCTGACTTACATTAAACTTGATTTGAACAAATCTAAATTTGTTCCAGTAAAAGTTCAAATTTGTTTCTGTTATGTGGTGAAGTCAGTTGCACTCCATGTGAATATTGAAATGGACTGCAAGAGCATGTACCTGAGCAGAGTAAACTTAAAGAGCCAGCAACTTAAAAACGCTGCGTTTAAAAAAATAGAAGTGAAAAAAGAATACAAATAATAAAATGTGGAAGAAGGCATAGAAAACAGGATGGGAAAATATGTGAGCAAAGATTGGAGAATACAAAAACGATTAAGCACAGCAGATCAGGAAGAGAGACGTGAGAGTAAAATGCATCAGGGAAAGAGAGACGGAGAATAAAGAGGCAGTGCTTGGAATACAGCAAGGAGAGAAAGCTTTGCATATGGGATGGAGAATGGTGTATTAGCAACGTAGATTAGCGCAGCAGCAAAGGGGATTGCTGACAGCATCTCTCATCACAGAACAGGGCGGTCGCAGTGTGACGGTTCGCTCCCACTCGGGTCCTGACCCGTGTTATTACAGAGCAGCTCTCAGCAGATCGCCAGGCTAAATGAAGCCATTGTGCTGGATGGTGCACAACCTGATGTTGTTCTAATGAAGACAAAGCCATGTGTCAAATGCCAACTTGCAACTATTAACTACACGCTCATATGCACACACACAGACTCAGACTCAGACTCAGGCAAGGTCACATCAGCATTTCACAAGCACCATATTCGCTATTTTCCTAGACAGGTGCAAGATGTTACTTGTATTAGATTCTGAAGCCGTGCATTTATTTTCATACAAAATTGTGGCGTTATCTGTAAATTTAGCCGACAGAGTCTGATATTAGGTTTTCAAAGCAGGCATAGGGAAGTCGTGCAAGGAAGGATATTGTGCTGCATTTCAATATTTCAAGGACCTTCTTTCTTATACACAACCCCCACACCCCACCTCCTCCAACAACACCCCCCCCCACACACACACACACGCACAAAAAGAGGGGTGATGTTTGAAAAAGGTCCAGTGGGCCGCTCTGGTCATGTTGACTTATCCTTGTGTGAAACGGAGACCAAACATTTGCTCTGCATGGCTTCAGCTTCCCAGAGCACCTGCTTCCTCTGACCCTTGGCCATCAATGCTGCAATAACTGGCACATTCATTAGATTTCTGCTCATCACATCTGGACTGTTAGGGGGAAAAAAACGAGCCTGTGAGAGGCAGAATGGGTTTGTAAGTGATGAGACATTTAGACCTTTGAATGACCAGGAAATTATTGAAGTGATCCCAAGCCAACCAAGAGTGAGGGTTTACTTAACAACAACAAAACACTAATGAATAATATATTCATATATATTATTCATTTCAAAATATCAAATCAAAATATTAGATTTTCAGATTATGTAGGAACATAATGTGAAAATCTAATATTTTGATTTAACTAAAGTTCACCTAGTAAAATAGCCTTTGTCAGCCAGTTATAGTAACATGCTGACATTTGGCTCAGAGCTTCATGTGTAGTTGTAGATGCAGTCTTTTTTTGTGTACAGTAGTGTTAGGAAAGGTTTAATAACTTCTCTTCTAGTCTCTATTGCAGTGGCTGCAGCAATTCTGGTGACTTGCGGATGCTGCTGCATACCATGCATCAGGGGATTGGTACAAAGATTAATTGAAACGACGTTGACTGAGACTATGTACCAACAGGTGGCTCCGGATGAAGAGGAACAAGAAGACGATATTCCTTTGTAAATGACCTTATTAAGACATTGTGACTGCCTCACTTTGAGTGAATCCTTAATGATCTGGTTAATAAAAATCTAATGAAGAATTAACACAGGAGTGATTGGAGATGTACAGAGTAATGTGACAAATTGCTTGAAAATCCTAAATGTTCGTTGCTACAGAAATGTTCAAGTATAAACAGGAGGGAAATGTTAGGAAAATATGTATAACTCTCATATTTCCTGTAGTGCTATGTTTAAGTTGCCTATACTGTATGCTGTTTATGATATTTAGGGAATGTTGACCCTTTGCTCTGTAAGGTTCATGTAGCCTCATGTACCATACTAAATATGGATATGTAAGATGTATCATTGATC
>JAUYWH010000018.1:13401514-13448020 GCA_034779795.1 Ctenopoma multispine | reverse complement strand
ATGTTGCTGCACCTCCCTCTACTATGTACTAGGTATAAAAAGGCATACAATCTTACTGTGTTTAGACAACTCTGTACAGAAGATCTGTTCAGATTTGTCTCCTTGCCGCAAGAAAAATAAACAAGCTACAGCGCTGAACCTGATTCCAGCGACTCTGAGTCTTAATTAAGGAAATTCTCTTAACATGTAGGTATTGAGATTGACTGCTGTGTGGATATCTGTGCTTGCATTTGGATATGTGTTGCTAAGTGATCCTGCTGTGATGCAGGGGAGCTCAATGAATCTGTCAGATGCATTGCATGGTGGCAATGCTCCCAGGTCAAACTGAGGGCATTTATGCCTGTCACTGCTCCCCAGCAGCATGTCTGTGTGTGTATGTATATGTGTGAGCAGTGTATAACCCAGGATAGCTTTACCCTTGGTCCACTGAGAGCAACCTTAGGGAAACGGTATCAGCTGAACTTTTTCTCCTCCAAAAACCACAAAGCAAGAGTTAAGACAGATGCAGTCAAGAGAGGTGACCTCAAACAGACCTTATGCCAACAGGCCATATTTTATTCCACCAGACAAAATGACACAAAGACTAAACAAAAACTCAAAGTACTGGTTTCCTCCTACCACTGCCATCACTTTCAGCATTTATCATCCGCTCATGAGAATAGGCTATATTTATCAGATGTTTAAACGCTCTTCTGTGATTAAACTGAATTACTGGAGCTATAATACATAACATTATGTGTGTGACATGCAGAATTAACAACAACAGTGTTTTTCTTCACTAGCTTAATATAATTGTTTAATCATGCTTCAGTGGGAGTTTTTTAATAATGAATTTGGACTTTTTGATAATAAAATCCAAGATGCTTGTTTGAAAAGTGTGTTATTATAATGCAAATTATTTATGAGAAAATTAAAGCTTGCACTTGGTAAAAAAAGAAACTCTGGATGTGCTCATGCAAAAACGACCACCTGAAGTTATAACATTAAATTCTTCCCATCATGCTCATTAGACCTGATTTTATGAGTGCTACTCAGGGAAACACAGAACAGAATACTGCCAGTAAGAACCACACACACACACAGAGTCCCATTGACTGTAATGATATTCTTTGATAGCCTTTCTCCTCTGTGCTTCATCTAAGCTGTGTTAGATCGTTGTATCCCTGACTAATGGATGATAACTGGAGCCATGCAGCCTCTCATAGCTACTAGAAAGACTTAAAGAAACTTGAAGATTCTCATCGGCCCCATCAGGTCGAGACAGCACATTTTTCACAGAGTCAATGTACTTGGACAAGCTGTAGCTTCACATTTGTCTCACTAAATTATACCTGCTTGTTAGGCTTGTGATGTAAAGACACACTGACTAAACCTGATGTTGTGATGAAAGAGCAAAAACTACAGTAGGTGGTTTTTAGTAGAGTAGATGCTACAGGCAGGCATGTAACAATTGTCGTTTGGTGTCTGCAGTCCTACAGGCTACTCAGTTCACAAACAGAGGGAATCAGGAAGGTGACTTTTGCCCCAAGCTGTCAGACTTAGGAGCCCCTCCCCAAATTCCGAGAAATGTCAAAACATACCCCTGCACCAGATACATAGACTCTCATCATCCCATCGACCGTCTCTATCCTCACACAAAAGACTGATCAGGGAATGTTGCCATGGTGCTAAAGGACTTATTGCTGATCTCTTTAATATTACCGTTGTATCTATTGTGTGTGTTAATATGCACCAGATTACATGTCATACATGTTAATCACTGTTTTACTGCATGCTGCATCACAATGAAGACCAAATCAGGTTTTAAACCACTGCATTCTAGCTATACTTTCATGACAAAAATAATTTGAATCTTGACTTGTGTGGTTATTTACATGTTTCTACAAATTCTTCATTCTTCATTTTTTCTTGCAGGATGAGCATTTCTTCAGCTCCTTAGAGACAACATCGCTAAGATATATTTTTTAATGAGAATTGGTGAGACCCCTCCTTTCTGCTGACACACAAACTTCTATCTGCTGACCCAGTCTCCCTCTCCTCCTTGTTTCTTTGAGATGGAAGCAGTGATGCAGATGTTGTAACTGACAAGCACCTGGCTTGACATTTCATGTTTTTCTGTGTACCTGAGGACCTAATTGTGTGCTTCTCAAATTGTTCCTTGACATATGTATGTAGCATGACTGAACTACGTGAATCCTTCCAAGATAAGCACTCTAGGAGCAGTTGCCTTTAAAAGTTTACACCAGTGGCAAAGGTTTCACACGTACAGTATCACCTTGTTCTCGATAGATGAATGAATAGATGTATGGGGAATGTGTAGATGGAGGCATAAACAGCAGACGTGAGAGGCTGTTTGTCTGCAGCATATGGAGGAGCAGCAGGTGTTGGGGTGGGGAGGGACCGAGGTTCCCATCGTCAGCGTTCCACTATGATGCTCCTTGACAGCACAGGGAATGGATGTGTGGGAGAATGTACTCTCTCCCCACTAGCACATCTTCAGCCCAAAGCTGCCTGCATTCTAGGCTTTCCTCCCTCTTCTGCTTCCATCACAAGCAGAATGAAATAGAAACAGGTGGGAAAGGTGTTTTGTCTCTCGGAGGTAGTGGCAGAACCATGCCGTAAAGTTGATGGATAGGTATGTGGTTGGACTGGTGACGATGTCACAAGGGTCATGGGCTTTGCCAGCACTTGTCTTAATGCAACATTCATCATCTGCTCACACCAGGATCCATTTAGTGGCAGTTGTGAAGATTCAATTTTGTTCACATTTTTTCTTAGAAATAGTTTGGATTTTCATTTTAGGTTTTTGTGATATGAATGCTATTTAAACACAGTACACACTACAGAGAAGGAAAACTAATGCTCAATTCACTCAGATTAAATACTTAATTACTTAAATTATACATCAACAAGCAATAATGTATATAATATATAATAACGATTTGTTAAATCACCTATCAAAGCTATGTCAACATAAAAACTAAACTGGCCAAGTGACTCAGAAAATGATAAGGTTGTCATAACCCACTGGTGGCTTTGTGTGAGAAGAATATCTTTGGTCTGTTGTACACCTTGTGAGCCTGGCTCAGGAAGTCACAGTCTGTGGTAAAGACAAAGCTGAGAACACAGTGAAACAGCTTTAAAAAAGGCTGGGAACCTTTGCTCTGAGGGACTAATAAACACCCATACCTGTGCTTCAGCAGGACACACAAACGCACCAAGCTGACACATGCAAATAAACCTGTTTGCCTTGGGGAAAATCAGTGCTGATGAATGGAGTGTTGTGCAGCACATTACTAGAGACAAATAAATAAGCAGCATGTGTCACAAGCGATAACACACATCCCTTGGTGTGGTGTGGTGTGGTGTGGTATGTGTCTGAGGACATTTTCTGCATGTGAGGTGGCAATTGTTATATGGCTCCCATACTGGTGATTAAAAAGTAACCAGCAACAAACTCACGCTGCCTCTGGAACATTTTCTCAAATGATTTGCCATTATTCTCTTTGTATTGTCTCAAAAAACATAGAAAAGAAGCACTTTTTTTTTTACTCTGTAGTTTTTTGATGTCTTTATGAATACTGTATATCATCTACCTTTTGAATCATACAGGAAAACCCACACCTGTTGTCAGAAATAATATGTTGTCTCTGGGTCTCAGAACAAATGCTGTTTACTCCATTTTATCAGTTATTGAAGGCATTTCCGGAGGCATGCCCACAGTTTTTCTTATTCCTGAAAACTGAATGACTCATCTTTATTTAACTGCATCACACAGAGGTCTTTCAACCAAAAAAGGCTCTAAACATCTCTGCGGTTTTCCTCTAGAAATAACAGACATCACTTGAGCATCCTGGCACTATTATCTCAGTTACATTCAGATGGGGTTTTTTTTTTGCATCGGACTTTGCACTAGAATAACTACCCCGTGTCAGCACAATATACTGTAGTTAAACCATTTCATATTATGAGCTATTCAAGACATGATGCAGGGACAGACTTGAGTAACAGCTGCACTCTTAATTTCGGTGAATTATACAAGAGATAAGAGTTTTATGAATGCAGTAATTGTTAGATTGTGATGTCTTTACTACATTTCAGGAAGTGTTTTAAGCTCATGTGAACATGAAATACAATATATTAATAAAACCACACATTTCTGGAAACAGAACAGTAATCATAATATGAATATATAATAAATAGATGATTTCTAAGGAGTGCTCTACCATAGCTTTCCTCTGTTTTTCATTCTGTCTTTGTCTCTTTTTCTGTTGCACTGCATTTTCACACATACAATGCTTATACAAATTATTCAACCCCTCTGATATTCATTAAAACAATATTGAATAGTGGTTGATTTAATTTGGCTTTTTTGACAAACATGTATAAAACATTTTGTGTCAAAGTGAATAAAGATCTAAACAAAGTAATATACATTTTTCAAACATGTAAAACCTGAAAGTAGGTGATCATATTCACCCTTTTTAAAGTCACTTTTATATGTAGGTGCAAATGTAATAGAATCTTTGAATCACATTCCCTGTACTCAACTGATTTCTATTAAAGCAGCTGTTTGACTTTTAAAACCAAACTGGCTGCACCAGTGATATACAATCACAATTTTTCATTTTCTTTTAATTTTGAGGGGGTGAATACTTTTCATAGCATTCGTTGTACATTCATGTGTTTCATATGTATTCATATCTCATACTACATTCATGACATATGAATGAACCAAAGCATGAGATCCAAATGAATGGACATTTATGAATGGACAATTTATTCAATATTCAGTGACGCCAGGCATCATTAATGAAAATTACCATTCTAATTGATGAATGACTATCTTCCTGTAATGAAATTATGGGGTGAAAAGCTAAAGAGTTATTTTAGGAGAGTAGGATAAGGTGCTTTTGTGGTAATAGACTTTTTTTATCATAAAAGATAATAGGCAACGTCTAATTGGAGTGTTGATGAGGACATTACAATAGGTCCTCCCTCGAGAAGGGATTTCTGGGGGTCTATCGCTTAAAGATAGGCCCACCATTTCACACAGCTTTTAATTGAAATCTTGTGAAAAAAAAATAGAAAGGAAAACTTAATAGCTTTCGGCCGAGCACTCAACCAATCACGGAGATAGTGGCACCCATTGACTTGTGTAATTATTTCTGAGTTTAACTGTTGTATGCACTGAGGAATTGTACTTGTTCTTTACTAAGGAGCTATTGCTAAATAGTTGAGTATGTCCTGGCAGACAGTCGTGCTGGGTGAAATTTATTTTAATGAATTTGTCTTGATATTTGAGCAGATTTGATTGTAGTGGTTGCACCATATTGGGACAGGAGAAAACTGGAAACACACAGTGAGTTAAGCGTTCCTCTGACAGGGTTTCACTAAGATGGATGACCCTGTTCTATGCCTGGATGTATAGTTTAATCACAGGTCTTCTCTAGCAGGGAGAGAACTGTACAGTATTCATCCAAGTCATTCTCATTTCCCAGGTTGTTGGATACTAATTGTGTCCAAATAGTCTCATAGATATGTGCAAAGTACCCACTAGCATCTGTTTAGATGTACAGATGTTATTTAAGCCACAAACCAGAGCCTACAAAAAGGGACTGTATCGGTGAGTGAATTGGGAAGTGGTTGTGGAGAGATGCGATTTGTTTAATCTGGCAGTGTGTGACTGTATAGTTCACACTGGTTAGATCGGGCGTGCAGAAAGTTAAACCATCTGTACCATTTCAATCTGGTCAAAACTATGTTTTTGTGACTATGTTCTATGTTTATGACAAAATACTAAAATGACATCCAGCCTCAACTGAGCTAAGCTACCTGAAGCACTACCCTGTTAACTGCCTAACCCTAACTCCCTGTTAACTCTTAATTAACTGCCACCAAATGATATTAGTATGAATGCTCAATTTATAATTTTGAGTAAAATTGTTTTTGCAAAAACCTACATTTACTTCTGTTTTACTTTGAAAAAAAATGGCACCAATTACCTACATGCCATCCCCTCTCCTCAACACACAGTCATTCTTGCTCTTTGGTATTTATTAGTTATGTATGTATGGGTATTTTCTGTGATTGTCATTATCATGTGAATTTGAGGAGAACTTGAATGTAGGACAGAAGGTAAATGGTAACCATCTCTACCTCAGCTGTGATTCATAGCCTCTGATGGCTTTCAGGCTGTAGAAACATACAGGCTTTGGGATAAGAAGAACACTTAGAGGCTCACAGACAATAATTATTCATTTTTAGTTAGGTAACTCCCTGCAGTGTTAGGGTCTAAAATACAACACATCAAACAGCAAAGACAGAAGCACATTTCTTTATTCTCCTAAGGCTGCCAACAACATTGCAATGATTTAGAGTTAAACAAAAAAAATATGTTGTGCTCTTTGTGGTTAATTTCAATGTAAAACCATTTTAGTGTGTTTTTAAATAGCTATGTTGTTTTCCTCAGTAGGTGTTCGAGCAGAAAAGGGGACAAATAAATGTCAAATTCTTATTTTAATCTTCTTTCCATTTTCCACATTTTCAAACACCTGGGAATACCAGTGCTGAGCTCACCTCATTGTCATCTCTTCTCTCTGTTCTCTCTTTTATGCTCTCAACAGTTTTATGCCATCCAAGTCTTCTGTTATCTATAAGCAGAGCGTGTGTGTTGTGTATGTCTTCCTCTGACTGAGACTGCGTGGCTGTGGGTGTTCAAAGAGCAGGTGATCACTCTGGGTAGATTCCCATCTCCAAGCCTGGAGATGAAGCTGCAGTCACTTTCCAACTGATACATTTCCTCATAGACAAGACACATGCACAAACACAAACACACACATTCATTACAGAGTATCTGTAACACTTAACTGCACACTATTAAACGTTAGTTAAGTATAAGTAAATACTTAATTTGTCCTTTGTAAGCATAGCTTAGCTTACTATTAGCAAATTAGCAACCCGGTTGTAAATGCCATATTACCAATTATAAATGCTTTATTCCTGGTCAAAATGCATGTGTTTTATAATTGTATTTACATACTGTTAATTTTAAATATAAAATTTTAAAATAAGTATTACATAACACACATATATATATATAACTAACAAGTAGTAAATGATTTTTAACTACCTGCATTAATCATGATTTATAGTAGGAATGTTTATTAAGCATTTATTAACACACTGTACATCACACTAACAGTAAGTTTTAACATTTAAATGCATGGATGTGGTTTACATGTAATTTAACACATATTTATAAAATGATACATTTATGTAAATGCATTAATCAGACACATAGAAATGCTTTTTGCGTTGTAAGTGACAAATTAAGTAGTTATTATAAAGCAATACCAGGGTACCATCTGTTTCACACCAACAAATGCACACACAGCTTTACACATGTACAAACATGTGCAGGATGTTGTATGGAGAATTAGTGCTCTTTTTCTAGTACACACACACATGCAGGATTAAAATGAACCTCTGTTTTTCCTATCAGATCTTAAGGGTCAGTTTTAAAAGGCCATCTCACCAACATGACATCTTACAATTTTTTTACACCTAGTAATTGTCTAACTAACCAGATAGCTTTGGTTTCGTTTACCCAGATTTTGAGATATCCACTGTATGTCTGAGCTTTAGTGGCTGCTGCCACCTCAGTACGATTAGTTTGTGTAGCTCACATCGCTGAAAGATTACATTTAAATATTTAATAGCAACATCTTTTTCCAAAAACCATGTCCCAGTTACTCTAGATAATCCCAGACCTATATGTAAATATGAGTAATTGAAACTACTTATGATCAAAGTCCTCATGAAAAAATAGATTGAAAAATATGTGTTTTTTAGATGAACTGACACTTTAGTCATTCATTGCCCAAAATAAGGTCCAGCTGAACATTATAATATTATTATGAAGTTCTTCTTTGGGGTCAGTTGGCCTACCGTACACATCCTGACTGTTCATACCCTGTAACTCACAGTTGGACTCTTTCTCTGAACGGGCCCATTAAATCTTCACGTGTCTCTGCTTTCTTGCTTATGCTTTCCTCCTTGACATTTGTATTTGATGTTTATTGTTCTCTTCTCCCCTGCTCTCCTTAGGATTCTTAACATGCAGTTTTTGAACAGTGTCCAGTTGTTTATCTGCTTTTGACTGAAGGGAGGAATTTTTCTTTCTCCACTCCATTCTGCCTGTCAGGATGGGGGGTTGTCTCAACTGGGCAGCTCGCCTAAGACAGGCAAAACACAATAATTCTCTCAGAGGAAGCTGCCTCCCTGCCAAAGGCACTTAGGCAGTCCAACTGTCCTGCTTCCCTTTCTGTCAGCAACACTGAAAACCTATGATTTTGTGACATTTTGAAGGTGTAATTATACTAATTTGCACGAAAAGGACAACAAAGTAATTATATTAATTTATCAAGTACTCATGTGTTGATGTTGGAAACATCATAAAAATTGTAAGTACTGAACACTTTTTTAAATGCTTTGCTTTACCCTTGTGTACTCCCTGACCACACTTTGTCTCATGCTTTAATGCAGAAAGTCATTATGTGACTGTATTGATAATTCTAATGAAGCAAAAGAGCAACGTATGCAAGTCAACAGTGGGGTCAAGCAATGACACAACTGACAGCTATGTGACAAAACTGTGTGTGCGTATGTGGCATGGATGGTTGCATAGGGGATAAAACTCATATTGACTAGTGTGATAGACCAAATGCACACAGATACACACACACACACACGCACAATTTCAAATTCAGTTCCTTGAAATGAATGTGACTTTTATTTAAGACTCGTTGTTCTGAGACACCAGTCAGCAGATGATATGTGATGGTTGATGGGTGATGGATGCTGTCACCTTGTGGTGTCCCTGCTGGGGTGGAGAGTAGGCGGAGGGGGGGAGAGAGAGAGCAAGAATTACCTAGAGTAGAGTTCAGAAAATGCGAAACAGCGGAAGCAAAATGTCAGAGCTGGGAATTGTGAACAGACGGCAGACCGTGTACGTGGTGGTGTGCATGTTTTGTACCAGTGTGGTGGGTGTGAATGTCAGAGGGGAGAAGTGTTATTCCCCCATGCTACAGATAAATCACATCTATCAGGCAGATCACTGTATATGACATGAGATACGACAGAGAAACACCACACATCTGCTGTTGCTTTCCTGCACAAGGGAACATGACACTCCTGGAGATACAAGGCTGTAATTAGGATCATAAAACTTACTCCAAGTCCATAAGCATCCCCCCCACCACCACCATCACCACCATCACCACCCACGCAGTGCTACAAATCTGTAATCAGCATTTATATGCCTGATTTTATATCCCTGACTGTATTACTGTTGGCATATAGTGAAGTGATAGTTTGTTCTAGATATAGTGCAATTCAAAGTGTGACAGCAAAGCTTGACATGTTTATAAAACAAGTGCTATTTTTCTCATAAGACCATGACACTGATTTACTACTTGTTTGTTTCTGAATATTTCTTTACAATGTAGTTGTTTTCATCCAATCATAACAAGACTTGTTGAGTTGTTTGATGGCAGCCTGGGGTCGGGCCAGAGTGGACTGGAGAGTACACTTTTCACTGAATAGCTATAGAATTAGATTTTCTTGTAGTTCTCATAGCATGGAGTCTAGCAGGTGCAAAGACATTTTCATAATTTCTTATGTATCAATCTTTATGCAGCAGTTACATCCTGTAATGAACAATTTGCATCCACAAATTAGTCTGCTGCATAAATATTTAATATTCAATTACTAAACTCTTCCCTTGAATAATTAATAATAATAACATTTGTACCCTTCAACTACTAAATCTTTTCATCTAATTTCATAAACCTGTGATAACAGTTAATGTTTGCTTTAAGAGAAAAAAAGATGTAAACACAACAATGTCATGTCATTACCTTTTAAAGGATATTAGTGTTCAAAAACTAATAAAAACACATCAGTGAGTCGCGTCACTACACTGGCTGACATGTTACTCTCACATGAAAACGTGTGGTTAATATGTGATGACTGTTGTGTTAAAGAAAAATAATGAAAATATAATTATTATATTTATATTTAGGGTCCTAGTATACTGTACGTCACATGGCCTGACAAGTAATGCATTCCCTGGTGGCTTATTCTGTCTCATTAACAGTGCACAGTAGAAAGCAGATAGACCTGAGGGTTGAATTTATCATTTCAGCCATAAAGGTCTTAAGCCTAACCTCAATAAACTGATGCAACTTAATTCTAAAGCTGATGAATGTTTGCACACACTGACAAGAAAAATCCACCAAAAAAAGAGTTAGATATTATTACTGTGATCACATAATTTAGGCAGTGAATCCAACAGTGACTTTTGCCCGCTTTTATGTGATTATGATTGGCGTTGGTAGAGTTTGGGAGGCTAAACCGCGAGATCTGCTTGGTATTAAAGTGAAGACGGGAGACGTGGTGAGATTTCATCAGATCCTTTGGATGAAAGAACCAACTTGACAGAAAGATTTAAAAAGCCTCCTTAATTTAACACAACCTGCAAAAACCGAACTGAAACTTGATAGCTTTTTACTATTCTGTTTAGTCATAAAATTCCCATAAAATCATTTAGATCAAGAGTAAGAATTTTCTGTTCAAAAGATCACATGTTTAATACATACACTTTTTCAGCTTACTGATTTATGGTAACTGCAATGACAACACTCAATGCTGAAGAAGGTAAAATAGCTTAATTCTCTGTGACTTATCTTGAGAGTAAATATAGATATTGATTAGTGTGACAATGATGTCCTACCCCACTGAGCTGCATGAAGAAGTTAGGATAGCACCTCTTTATTATATATAATTATATAATTTAATTGTTAACTGCAACTTCTCTAAATTATGTTCTTATGAGCTTTAACAATGTTTGCGCTCATGTCATATCAAAAGTCTAGTACTATGATTAAGCAATTATTGTATGTTATGCCCAAAATGTGGATTTTGTACAGATGAACTGGTCTTACTATAGAAAATAGTTAATTTAGTAGTAATTTAATTAAGGTTTAAATACTATGACACTTAGTTCATTAATTTGACTGTTCAATACTTCACTAATTAACTACTAATAGCATCAGTAACACTGCATTATCATAAAAGTAAATTTCAGTTATATGCTAAGTTTTCCTTGCCAGTAAAAACTATGTGGAGTCAAAAATTAATTTGAATTGGTAGAATGATGGGGAGGGGGGTTTGGGGAGGTACAGGGTCTGAAGGAAAGCCTGACAGTGTGTGGTACCCTGAGGGATTCCAAGCTATCTTTTATTCATACTAATTATCTACAGAGTAAATTAACTTCCTCCCCCATAATTTGCAGAGAAAGACATTTCTAATGTATACCCTCCCTGAGAGTATCTATCTATCTATATATATATATATATATATATATATATATATATATATATGATGTAAAATATCATCAGATATCATGTTCCACAGTAACTGAGCAATTTTTGTGTATTAGTATCTTATGGTCTTATGGTACTGCGTCATAATTATTTTTTCTCATTTTCTTCATTTTTGCATACCACTGTATCTATGTCTCATCTAGCCTGTTGTCTAGTCCAACACAATGCATTATGTTTGAAAATGTTATTAGATAAAAATGGACTAATAAATAATCCATCGTTAATGTTAGTTTGATATTGACATAGACTTATGTGCTTGCATTGCTTTTTGTTTGCATTTTGAGGTGTTAAAAAGAAGACAAAAGAAACTAAGAAATATAAAAAAAGATAACCTCAGAAAACACAGGAGCAAGCTGATTACCAATCTAGTGGGAAATAAATACAGGAGAAAAAGAGACTGGTAAATTTAAATTAGATCTTATTGAGCAAAAAGTTTCACATTAAGTACTTCAGCCAAACAAGAGGAATCAAGACCAGGAACAATAGAGAGAATAAATCCAATCCCTTTATAGGAAAGTTTCGGGAAGGAAGACGCTGAGAGGGTCACACCTGTTCAGAGAAAAAAAACTAAGGTCTGAACTGTCCTTGAACATAATTAAAAAAAAAAAAGACACTGTAGGAGATCTTGCCAGAAGGGCATGCAACTCGTGAAAAAGAGTAATTTGATCATGAACACCAGGCAGAGAATAACAGTGAAAAAACTTTAAGCTAGAGGTATGAAGTAAAAGTCTGAACTGAATGGCAACAAAGTGAAAGGCCGTATATTGCAGTGCTCTCCACGAGTATTGGCAAACAGCGGTAAGTACACAATTCAACTTTAAATACATTAATACTGTAGTCAGTACTCAGAAAAAAATGTCCTGGCCTCCAAGCCGACCAGCTTCTTTCTAGTGCTTTTGTCATCGAGTTCTTTCTAATGCGTTTGCATATTCTCTCCATGTTCCTTATGGGATCTTTCCCATCATTCAAAGACATGTAGGTCAAATGAGCTGAAACTGCTACTTTGACAGGCAGCAGACTAAAATTATGTTGCATGTACTTTTCATATTCCACAACATATTCTGTATGAAATATGCTTAGCCACTGGTTCAGATCTCTAGAATATCCACTTTTCTTGGAACCATACTTTTGTGTGTATGTGTATATGCATTCAGTGCCGGTGAGGAATCCTCTTCCTTGCTGACTAAATAGAAATAAAATGAGACACTGACATAGGCATAAGTGTCAGAAAGTTTCAGCGGGATTAGTGTAACACAGAGAATCCATCTGTTCTCTACCGTATCGATCACCTCACCAGACCCTGAGTCATTTCACAACACACATAAACATCAACTATCACAATACTAAGCTTCTTAAATACCACATAATAGTCTGAAAAAGTGCAGACACTGCGAAAAATGCTTACATGGCTGCACTTATATACTGTAGCACTTGAGTGCTTTAAAAGTTGCCTCTCATTCACCAATAGTAGCGAGCTGTCTACTACTAGTAATTACAGCAGGTGGTCTGACCAACAGGAGTGCAGATTTAGAGCAGCCAGGTTCAAACCCACTGCCATAAGAGCCATCGTTTAGGAAGAAAAATGTGACATCCACCACTATGAATGTAGATCATAGATGGCATGGTCTTGTGCCCTTTCACTGTGTAAAATCATCACTCTTTCCAGTTTCTTTTCTCATGGACATTTTCTCTTGAGTCTCAGAGTCTCACCTCGCTTCCATTCTTCATACCTTCTGTCTCGCATTTTTCTGAATCAAACATACTGTTAGTGGAAGATGCTGGGATGGGATGTTAGAACATTTTTTGGCAGGCATCTGCTACATGAATTTTACAGTAAGACTTACATGGTCTAAAATGTGACACCTAGTCAATGCTCCAGAAGTTAAGCGTGCTGACGTTTTTATTATGCATGATGCTCGATGAGACCTTTTTTGGTGAAGTTCTATTGGCTGATCGTTTTGTAAATGAGCTTGCAGTGCATACATAATTCTAACCACGCACCCACATGCACATATCACCCAGATACATCATAAACCACAGGTATTTATCAGGCTACAGAAGCCCACATACACTGACAGACCTTGGCTAACAACCAGTAGGCCTAGGTCACAGATGTCTGTATGTGGGGTGATCATGATAATGAATATTGAATAACCGGAGTGATAGCTTTGCCATTCTGTTTCATATTGCCTTCAACTCTTGCCTTCCAGCTCTTTATCCCTGTCTCAAAGCCAACCCCATCTTTTTCCTCCAGATGGCAACCATTGGTCCCTCTGGTGTTCCAGTGTCATCACACAGGAAGGATATCCCAATTATTAGCATCACCCTCTAAAAAGTGACTTTTGCTGTTTTTTCCACCAAAAACAATTGAAAACAGATTTTTCTGTTTCTTTGGCAGAAATTCTGGTTCAATCATATTTCCCCAAAAAATAAATGGGTGCAATGTAAATAAAAACAAAGTTAGTTGCAATTGTGTTTAATCAAAAATACGACAAAGACAACATAGCAAATGTTGAAACGAGGACATTTGAATGTTTTTTTGAAAAATATATGCTCATTTTGAATTTGATGCTAGCAACATGTTTAAAAACATTTGGAGCAGAGGCATTTTTACCAGTGTGCTGTACCACCTCAGGATCTTAGCTGTTCAAAAAACAATTTGAAGATATGACATCCATCACTCGCCCGTCTCTCAGAGCAGAGAGAATTCCATTTTATTAAATGTATCAATCAATCCACACTGACTCTGAGAAACGTGTGTTAGATGCACATCACCCCTGGAATCTCCACAGTTTTTGACTTGAAGTCTATTTTTTCACCTGGCACATTGAGTGAAGCATGATCTCCACAGACAGCCATTTGAATCTGCGTAAAAGCTGTTGCAAACTTTTTACTGGTATCCGTAATGATGGATCAGGCTCACTGTGTCATTGCAAGACTTCTGATTCACCTGTCCTACCCTGTGGGGCGGATAGGAGAACATTAATAAAATTAGACATAATGTAAAAACATCTCTGATTTTATTCTACTGAGCCAACATGACAATTATGTTTGACCAGTAAAAGTCTGCTGTCAGTCAGCTTGCGGAAGACCGTTTGTCTGGTCGCTGTCCCTTTTCACAAACTGCCATTCAGATGACGGAAACTCATGTTAGAATCTGTGTGGACAGAATGAAATGTTGCTTCAGTAGCATTTACTTCCCACACACGTCTCATTTTCAACATGAATTCCCAGTAATGCATCAACTGTTTTCAATAGGTGACAGGTCTGGACTTCAGGCAGTCCAATTTGGTATCTGGACTCTTTTTCATTATAGCCATGCTGTTCTAATATGTGCAGAATGTGGTTTGGCATTGTATTGCTAAAACAAGGAAGACCTTCCCTGAAAAGAAAAGAACCTTTATATACCATTCAGCTTCAATGGTACCTTCACAAATGTGTTACCAGTAAACTAATGCTCAGGACCATTACAGATGCTGGCTTTTGAACACTGCAAATGGTTTGAGTTTCTGTTTTTATTTGCATTTTACACAGTGTCCCAAGTGTTTTGTAACAGGGCTTGTATATAATGGCATAGGCTGATATGATATGATGATAGGTTCAGGGTGATGGTGGTCTATTATCGATTTAATAGGTAAGAGCCTTCCACACGATCCACGTGTGAAGAGTCCAGTCCTTGACCCCACTGACAACCTTCACCTAGAGGTCCAATCCCAGATCATCAGAACAAGCTCAACGTGAGGAAGGAATGCAACTCATGACAGAACTAGATTTGGCGACATCGAAATCATGCTGTAATAAAATCAAAAGGTGGTCCAAGAAATGGCTTAGCTGGGTATGTAAGGATAATCAAATAATTTACACATGTAGCACAAGCACACTGGTATATTTACAAGACTTTGAATTATTTGCTGTTCATACAAAGATAACTGCATTCCTCCATTAACATCATCTAAAGATTTAGAGTCACTGGATAAAGTATGTTATTATATTCTGTAATAAGCTCAGCCATCTGTTGTAAATAATGCCAAACTCACTTGGAAAAATACAGGGCAGAAAAAATGATCAAAATCCTGGAAACTACAGAAGTTTTACTTGGTTATGCAACACAAGATTGCTGGTTTCTGGTGCTGTTTTTATGCAGAAATCCTTTGGGTCTGTACAAGGCTTTTCCACTCCTGTTGGACTGCAATTAGGCTGGTTCGAGTGATGTGGTGCCAGAGGCCTTAGTATGAGCTACTTCACACAGGTCCTCAGAGAAATAACAGAGCTTACCTCTCTCTAACTCTTTCTGTCTCACTCACCATGCTGTCAGCCACTCTCTCTGACTTTCACTTTCTTTCTCTCTTTTTCCGTCTCATCATTTTCTTCTTCTATGTCTCCGCTTTGCTCTTTCTTATTCTTGTCTTTCTATTGCCTTCCCTCTTGGTCTCTTTCCTTCTGTCTCTCCCATTCCCCCTGTTTTTGTTTATGTTGTTTATCCAAGTTGACTGATTTGAATTAACTGCCAGAGTTGAAATGAATTTTTGATTATGGTGCACACTCTTAGAGGATGGGTAAAGTCCTGTTAATCACAGTTTCGAGTAGGTAACAGTTATCTTTTAATTAGCAAAGGGAAAGACCAAGCTAAATCATTAATGTTCAATTTTCTGTCATGAAGTTGAGTAAAGTAGAAAATCTACAACACCTCAATATTTACTAAATAGTTTATTTTTATTATTTTAAACCTTATTTTTATTGTTGTGCTCTGTTCTTGACAGGCTGTCAAGCTGCATCATATTGATCCAAACCCCAGAGGACTCTTTTAAACAAATGACACACTTTCTTTTTTTGTAAGAGTAGTCTGAATTACAAGTAAAGCAGGTAAAAAACAGTCCTGCAGTGCACACATATTTTCTTTACTTAGCTTCTTGAATTTGTATCTTATTGTCTAATATTGTCCCATATAAAGTATCTTGGACTCTTTGAGACTGAAAGCACGTGTTATCATTTTATTTCTGGATGCCAGTGTTACAAAGGCTTTAGTATCTCAGACACTACACAGAAGCAAACAGAGTTCTTAGGGCTACTATTTCCACACAGTAGCCTAACAAACATTCTTTTACATTTTAATCTGACCAGGTTTACTCATTTTGTACCAACCTGTTTTGTTGTGGGCTCCAATGTATTCAATTTATTCAAAGAGTACAGCTTAATTTCCCATGGTCATTGATTTCTAGGCCTGCCACAAGGCAGGATAAAGACTCTATTGATTCACACATTTCTATCTCCACCCGCCTCCCTGACCAGCTGATGGAAACCTGCGGTACATTAGAGGGTGGGAGAAAGCGATAAAGGGAGATATGTAATAAGGAGTGGGAGCAGCACGAATGGTGGGAAATAAGGATGAGTTGGGAAATATGGTTGTTGGAATAAAGCGTTGTGAGTGAGTGATATTTTTGGTATATTTGTGTGGCCCTTGGCATTATATATTTATATTTATAATTCTACTTCTGTTACAGATATCTTCACCTAAGAGTCTCACAGCTACTATAGAGAATTTATTTGATGCATGCCATGTTGATCTCCAAACACCTAAACCTACCTCGCTGAACATGACAAATGTATCATCTTCCACGTGCAGCGTAGTGAGGTAAGAATATAATTTAAATAAAGGAGATATACAGAGAATACATATGTAACAATGCCTAAAGAACATACATTCTCATTAAACACAGAAATGAAATATGCAAACATCACATTAAAAACTAAAACACTTAATAAAAAAAAGTTTGCACAGATTACACAGATACTCACTTAGTTAGTATATACTATACCTGAACCCAGTAGCTACAGTTTAAATATAATTTTAAAAAATCAGATACAGAGATTAGTGTTCACATGTTCACTCTCTGGTGTAACAGGAAGAATAAGTAATGTAAATAATGCAGATTAATTGAGGTTACCAAAATGTAGAACAAAAGATTGTAAATCATAAAATCAGGTTACAGCTTGGAGTAGTGCTACTATTTTCTTATGTTATTAAAGGCTGTGGACAATGCAGAACATTGCCAAGAGCACACGCAAATCAAACATGCTTAACTGGATTTCAAGAGATTTTTTTTTTACTCCTTTTGATATTTTCTACTGAAACTATTTGTGGCTTGCTTTTTGAGCTGTGGGCTAGTGAACAAACAAAAAACCAAAAACAATGTTCTGGCTGAATATGAGAAGGTATATTTTAGTATTAATACCTACACTAGGTATGCTAAGTCTGAGTGTACATTTCAGTGACTCACACCATGTACAATAAAGAACAGGCACTCACCCATTAATGGGATACTTATCTCTCTCTAGCATACGCTGACCTTCACTGACCTTCACCAACAGCTAATTGGAGTAGACAGGATTTTGCTTTTACAAAACTGTAGTCTGCAGATGTGTGTGTATGTGTGTGTATGTGTGTCTGTCTGTGTGTGTGTGTTAGCTTTCAAGTGGAGACGCTGAAAAAACACCTGCACCTGCATCCAATGCCAATTACATCACTTAACCCTCTCCTGACCTCTTTCTCCACTCCTCTTTGCAGGAGCACCACTCACTGTGAAGCCTCCTCCTCCTTTTTCTTTTATCCTCAGTCTGACACCTCTCCCACTTCCAGCCCCTCCTACCCCATCTGTCCTCACTCATTCACCTTTTTTCTTGGACGTGTTAAGGATGCTTGTGAATTTGAGTAGGGTGTCGTGAATGTGTATGTGTATCTGTGTGTAAGTTAGGGTCATAAATTAACAGCAACTCAAAGCATAAATGCACCCGAAAGGTCAGTACACCAATAATTATTATTATTATTAATAATAATAATAATACATTTTGCATTTTCAACTTGTTCAAATGTTTTATTAAATATTCATGTGTATACATCTGCCATTCATCATAGGTCATTTTTATTGGGGCCAATGGCTGGGAATTGTTTCCAATGTTCTGGGAAAACTGAGCTGTTTTGAAGCAGATCAAACAATGGAGTACTCTGCCTGAAGCACTAGAAAATGTTGGCTTCATGCAGCCAGGAGTACAACAAAATGCTGACTCTATGCAAACACAAACTGCTATCATAAAAAACAACAACCAGTGTTGGAAAAAAAAAAACTCACTTTGAGGGAGGAAGATGGAGTGGTTGAGAACAGGAAAGGAAGAGTGTCATCCTCCTCTCTAAGGCCTTTTTCACCACTGAGCAGTGAGAAACAAATGTGGTGCAAGCTGAATGTAATGATTTTCAAATAGGTTAAAACAAATCTTTTATTGTAAACATAAAAAAACACTGCTGGAGTTTGTTTCCTCTTCAGACTGAGTTTCTATGCACTGTTTGATATGTTTGTTTCAGAAGTCTGCCCAATTTGTCTGTCACAGCAGTTACACGGTGACGTAACCCTGTCACATTTTAAATATCTAACAGGATTAAAGAACATGAACAATTCTAGTGGAATAAATTCATGTTAATTAATTGTTTTAATTGTTTTCTCTTTAGAAAAAGGGAAATGATCAAAGTCAATGCAGCTAAGCTCTTGCCGCATTGTGTGTCTGCCTAATCAGAGAGAGAAAACAGTACACGTCGCTTCCTCACTCTGAATTATTCAGTCCCACCTCGGGCCATTGTCTATTGATGTTCCTACAGACCTTCCCAATGCACAACCGATAATCCTGACACTAGCCACATCTAACAGCCCCCCTCAATTATCACTATTTTTTCATGTGGATGTGCCTGTTTTAATATTCACACCAGAGAAAGCACACCAAAGTGGGGAGTGCAGTGATATAATTTGATATTCTCCCCCAGATGTTGTAAGGCATTGCCCAGTGATTAGCATACTCTGGATGGAATTAAATGTAATAATCATTTTATGTAGCTAATACATCAGCACTTCAGTGTTACAGCACATTAAAAGATACAGCTAGTGGCTAAACATATGTCCCATTTACATATGCAAAAGGTAATTGAGAGACTGAGAAAATCTTAAACATTTTAACGATGTTAATGTTGCACACCCCATTCTAATTGCCCACAAGCACCGAACGCCTACTCTTTTGCTCTTCAGCTTCAAGTACCCTTTTATTTGATTTCTACAGGCATCACTAGATCATTTCTCTGATGCTCAGATGGTCAAGTCTAGTCATTAGCATTCTCTCCAGAATACCAACAGAGACTGGTTTCTTTTACACTGCCTGTTCATACCATTTGCTTAATGTTCTCCAAAAGGCCAATGTGTCTGTGCTATTTAGCACAAACACAGCATTTGGTCTGGCATCCCCTCAATAGCTTTTTGAACCAAACCCACTAGAAATATATTGCAGATGACATGGAAACATGTCATCTGCAATATACAGGTATGCAGTTTGGCAGTTTATACTGAAAGCATAGTTTAAATATAAATATTAACGTTGAGAATTACACATACAATTGGCATTTAGATTGAAAGGGACGTTTTGCAGTTTAGATTGAAAGCACAGTTTAAAGATAAATATTAACGTTGAGAATTACACATACAATTAGCATCTACACTACCTTACTGGCCTGAGCCATGCTGAGGGTGAGCAGCTGTGTTTCAGGATGTCTCTCTGCAGGTGCAAAGACCACACACACCACATACAGGAAATTACAGCTTCACCTGGGCCAGCACTCACCTGTGCTCCATCCTGACTCAGCCCCTGCTTCCCTGTGGGAGAGAAACCCTCCAGTTCAGTTTTCAGACAAGCTTCTTATCTCTCCTCTCTCACTTTCCAGTTGTTTTCTCTCTGTTCCTCTTGATGTTTTTCTTAGCATTCTCATTTTCCCACCTTTTAACCAAGTCCTGCAGGTCTCAACAGGCCTTTGTTGGAGTCAGCACATATATCGCTGGCACAAACACACACTCTCATAAACAGATCTCACACAACATTCAGGTATTTCTGGTTTTGATATATAGATGACCTTGGATCCTCACACGGCTCTCAGTATGAAAACACAGGAATGCCAACTCCAACTGTATGATCTGCTTCACCTTGGATGTACAGTTAGTAACCTGCGCCATTGTTAGCATTTAGCATTAGCATTAAATCTAAACTGTTACTTAAGAAACAGAAACAATGTAAAATGTACAAATTTTTCTACTTAAATTTGGGAAATTTAGAGGCTTATGGTAACCTGAATTTATTTCCAGTATATTTTAAATCAATATTTGTTTCAATAAACTGGGTTTTTTGTAGCTATATTGATGGGTTTTCTACAATATTTGTAATTTTATTGTTATAATGTTTAAGGTCTAAACCTTTGTTTTGTAAAAAGCTTTGAGATGACTCTTGTGATTTCATATATAAATAAACAGAATTAATTTTATTTGTGTGCCACTAATGCCAATCTCCCCCAACCTGTAATACAATAGTATACTTCACAATTCATTACGTTGCTATGCAGCTGAGAATACAGTGGTCGGCCGCATGTGTCTGAACTAGACCTAGGCAGAAAATTATTTCTCATATTTACCACACAATCACACTATGTACTCAGCTTTGACATGGGGAGGCACACCAGACTTTGAAAGTTTTTAGAGCAGGAGCTGAAATGTTTTTTAAAGCTCTTTGAGTCACTGGTAGTGATTAATAACCCCCTACTGCTGCTGCAGATATACAGTATTATGGTCATTTAGTGCAGTGGGAACAATAGAAGTATTATTCAGTGCCCCTATGAGGATTTATTTACAGATGATACACAGCTGCTTAAGCACTTCAGGTTGGTAGTTTCAAAGTCTAGAAGCCCTAACAGCAAAACTTCAACTGCCTCTTCATTTAATGTATGTTTTGGAATAGACTGCAGGGATCCATCCATGGACTCCTGCAACTTAGGGCTTGGAACCTTATACCAGAGGTAGTAATTATTCTTCAGAGTCCATATCATTAGGTAACAAAACACCTATTTGTTCTGGTTCAGTTTAAAAATGAGATTGTCACAGTCAACAGTCAACTCCACATAGCTTAAATAAGAATTAAAATGTAAGTTCCTTCAAGAGGCTTCACATTAAGAGGTAATGACCTAAATCTGCCCCTGCCTCAACTGAGCTCAACTCTACTTGATTTTGGTACCATTTACTTCATTTTCCTCTGCAAATATAGCACCACCCCGGTGTAAGCTGATTGTCATAGTGATGTCACATGAAACTGCCGTAAAGTGTCGTAAAACTGCTGACACACACGTGTCTGACGTTTGTCAGAGGAAGGAGACACATTCTGTTTCAGATGAAGCTGAAAATGCCAAATGAAACACTGATGAAAAAAAAGAGAGAGTTTAGGAAATACGACAAGATTCTGCAGTTGCTGTAGTAACTGATCTCTTTGTTATTATTGTACAGCACTTTGGTCAACTTGTGTTGTTTTTAAATGTGCTTATAAATAAATTGACTTGACTTTGACCAGTAGTCTGCAGCATTTTCACATCACCTTTTGGAATCGTTGTGGAAATTTTCTAAAAATAAGAACACTGGAAAAGAAAACTTGTTTATATGGGATTTAATTTTCTTGCAAGAAAGGAGCAATACAATACAATACCAATACAGAATGACAGTCAGTCTGCAAAAGAGGCCTTAAGCAATTTCAACAAGTGTCTCTCTCTTATACCTAAAGCAAAACATCCTATCAAGTCTTATCTAGGTTCAGCTCGCCCTTTATGCAGCTGCAGAGTTAGATTCAGCCGGTTCTCACAGAAAAGAATACCTGCTACTGTCTGCAGTCAAGGCTAAATGTCGTCTTTCATAACAGTGAGAAAAAATACACTTGGTTACACAGAAAGTAAAAAGGACATAATGTGCTCATTGTTAGTGCAGAGAATAATAAAAGGAGTGCATTAAAGTTTCAATTTTGCTATCACAGTATTACCTCACTTTGCTTGGAACCTCAACACCAGAACCAGAAAGGTACCAGGTATCAGGTATTATTTGCCCAAATGGAAAACCAAAAAAATAACAACTTCTACAGCAGTCGGACTATGTTTGTCTTCAGGATATCTGACCATAACTTTGGCTGCAGTACCTACAGCCAGCTATCAAGCTAATGCTGACAGGTAATATAACATCCACAAGAGCTGATTTTACAAACAACACTGCAAATGTATACATTAGCCTAACAAGCTTGCTGGGCCTGCACTCTCTCCTCTCTCTGCCACCAGCCATAGCACCGGGCCTCTTTTATTGGACTTGGCTTTTGCTGCTGTACTTACAACCAGCTTTATTTCTTTATTTTTTAATTAGGACTACAGTTTAATTTGTGGCAAAGCAAGAAAGTTTCTCTGTAAAAATAAAATATTTACCACAAATAAAGAAATGATTGTTTATGCATTATCAAAGGAAACAAATCTATTGCGTATGTCAAAACTATATATTTGAACTGCACAGAAAACACAGCCATGTTCTTTATGATGCACACTCTCCACTGCGTGTGTTTAATGGAATGAGCTACAGTTAATGTCTTTTGTCTGCTAAAGATGAGCTCTACAACAACCTTATTTGGCTTTTTATCTGATCAAAGCCTCCTTCAGATTTTGTTTAAATAGACTGAAAGATAAAGTAGGCATCCAGTGTAGCGTTGTAAAATTTTATTATAATAATAAGTCTTGTGTTAACAGAAGAATAAACAATGCAGCTGGAAGAGGAAGGGTTGACAGGAATGGGGCGCCCTCTATAGGTGGATAGATAGATCAGTATCGACACAGAGAGCATAGTGCAAAGATATTCCTCCAATACATGAAAGTGGTTGATAGTATTTGTCCTACTATGCAGTTGACAAGTAGTAGAAGGAGGCGTTACAGATGAGGGGTTGGCCAGTGGAGAGAAGTGGATCGCTGGAGATTTCCTCGAAGGAGAGAAAATGGCTAATGACAGAAGATGGTGGATTGTAGTTGTGTCAGCGTCCACCACGTGGTTGAACTGTAAAGATAGGACATGCAAGATGGCGGCGCACAGGTGTCGCATCCTCCAACAACTGAGGAAACACAAACTCAGAGAATATAGGTAAATAAGTGTTACAGAAGCATACAAACAATGGTTTCAGCACAAAATCCAATTTAAGTAATGGAACAAACAATATATATATCCAGAAACATATCTTCAGTAACATATAATCCAAGATCTTTCCTTCCACATGATACCATGATCCGAAATCCACATAGGGATACTTAGAGTCAAGCAGGCACAGGGTCCAGAATCGGAGATCAGAGAGAAAAAACTGCAGGTAAGCAGGCAGGCAGTCCATAAACAGTCAGGAACAGGCCGAACAGCGAAACAGGCAAATTACGAGCAGAGGCTGGCTAGAGAGTTACCAACATAAGAATGCAACAATCTGGCAGTGTAACTGGGAATACAGATCTCTTAAATAGTCACAATCACAACTGGAATCACTACCTAATCACCATCAGACAGGGAGACAGGAAGCGAAAAAACACTATGTAATAGCATATCAAAATAAAAGTGGAAGTAAAGCTAAATAAAATAGATCAAACCAGGCTTCAGGCCTGAACTGTGACAGCCTCTAATCAGCAGCACCCGCTGCTGCAGGTCCCTGCCCTCTGTCCTCCTCACTTTATGTAGAGGAGAACAAAGGCAGGCTGGAGAAGGACAGACAGGAGGAGACGAGGAGAGAGAAGACTATAAAGGGAGAGAGCTTGGAGAAGCCGTGCTGAGAGGTCATGTTTGATGAGAACTCTGGATCTCCTACAGATAGACAGAGGAAGGTAAAATTCTGCCAAAATAGAAACACAGAGGAGATTGTTAGAGGACAAAGGACGACACAGAAGTGTTTGGAAGACTGAGGAGGAGGAGGAGGAGGAGGAGGAGGAAGAGAAAGAAAAGGAGGAAGAGAGTGATGAGGCAGGAGGAGGACCCTCTGGACAGGAATAGCAGCTCCAATTAAGATTAGTCATCAGATAAACTGATGCCCTGTGTGTCTTTGTGTGTGTGTGTGTGTGTGTGTGTGTGTGTGTGTGTGTGTGTGTATTTTGGAGATTTAGAGTACAAAAGATGAGTCATTTTTGAGTATTCATATTTACATGTGTATATGTGAACTTGCAAGTTTATATGCACTTTTTCTGCTTGCATCTACATTTGTTTGTTTTGGGGTTTTTTTGCCCACATCACCGTGTTAGGAAGATTTACAGGTGTGTGAGCGTGAATGTAAGTGTGTTGATTAACCATGCAGTAATTAAATTGACTGCCATCCAAAATGTCCTCAGCAACCTTGAGAGGGAGGATAGTGCCACTCCCTAATAAACTGGGTTGAGTGTACTGTACATAAGCAAATGGACATTGACTGTGCAATTTATGTCTGTGGGAGCATGATAAAGTACGATGTCTATATATGAGTGAGTGCAGATGATAGAATGGGTGCAAGGGATGAAGAATTTCAGTGTGTCTCCTCATCTGTTGCTACTGGATACAGATGATCTTTCAGACTCGTGCAAGGACGGCGGGACAGAGTGACAACCCCCCCCGTTGTGGCACCATATTTCCTTCTCCAGTGTCTCTGTTTATTATTGTCACTTTTCTTGGCTCTTTGACTTTCTCCTTTAATGTCATTAAGTATAAGCTTTTGTAACCAAAGCACAGACTTCTACTTTCTAAATATCAAGATAAGATAAGATAATGCACAATCCAGTGTCTGTCACTATTTGTTGAAACTAACCAACACAAGAAACAAGATAAATTATTTACGCTTCCTTATCAACTCTGTGCCGCAGAGACAATAACATCATTAGTTTATGATAAGTTAAATACTTGATGCATTAAAAAAATATTTATAGTGATTGATTATATGTCCATGATATAAAAGAAGAATAAAAAAAAATACACTAATGGTAAGAAAATCATTAAATTATCATTAAATCTGCTAATTAAAATGTTCTGTTTCATTATTAAGATGTAAAATAATAACAAACAAATGTAATTTTGATGGATCTGAAGAACATACATTTAGCCTTAATGTTTAAAAACAAAAAAAAACTATCACACTTTTTTCGTGGATTATTTAATGAACTTTACTGGTGAAAACCTCAATATATAAATATCATAATCGTAAATTCTCCTTTAAAATTATGTGTCCCACAGAACCTAGACTGCCTAAAATTCACTGTGCATCTCAAGACTAGACCCCCACCCATCAGACATACCTGATAAATGGAAGCTGTTCTACACAAATGTGTCCTAATGACTCTTTGTAAACTATTTCTTATTCTTATATTTTTCTTTTTTTTGTCTCAACAGCTCCAGCTGTTGCTCTACCACCTCATAAGACCTACTGTTGATGGTGTGATGCGCATGGTGGACGCTTCCTGGAGGTCAGTAGAGCTAAAACTCTACAGCATGCTATACACGTGACATTCTTATCACTAATTCATGGAAAAAAGTTGGAAATATGCAAAGAGCTTGCTAAACCAGATGCATCTCAGCTATTTCAAATATGTAAGGACATATTAAAATATCTTTTTTCCAATCATCTTCAGCCATCATCAGTATGACAAGTCTCATTACTGACTCAGTGTGTGTCATTTATCTCTTACCCCTGGCGATGGCTTTCACACAGTCCTGATCATTTCAGAATCCTCCCTCTGTAACTTTAATTTCCAATCTTTCCTACTCCCTTCCTCCCTATGTCCTCCATCTATGTCTCAGCAGTTCTCAGAGGTCATTCTCTCTATTCTTCAAGGCTCGTTGGTCACAGAAAGGGATCTGTTCCCACTGCTCACCAGTCTGGGACCTTGAAGACCTGTAAGGACAGAATACTAGTGTAACTTTATTCTCTATTCGACTGGAAGAATGAAGGACAGACGGGGTAAAAGATAGGAGGTGTCTTTCCTTCCTGACCTGTTGTGGCTGACAAGTAAATGTCATTATTTGCTTTGATATTTTTCTAGCTGGACTTCCTCTCTACATGGCCTGTGCCATTCAATGTTTAATGAGCATTAAACATACATGCCACAACCATATGATGTTTATGACAAGGAAACCCATCTACAGTGCAGCAGCATGCAAATGTAACCACTTAGAATTCATAAGTAAGGTGAGCAAGTCAATTTGCATACAGATGTGTAATGCAGAGGCATAACAAAGCGCCTGGTTAATTGAATTAGCACTGCCTCAGTGGAAAAGTGCTGTGCCAGCAAGAAGGTTCCACTGTTGCAGAGTGTGGCAGCAGTAAGAGTAAACACAGTCACCCCGCAGGGAGGCATAGATCGTTATGTTCCTCCTGTGGTCGTTTGGGAAGGCAGAGCTGTCAGACACAGGGCTGGGCTGTTACTTCTCTGTTTCAGCATCCCATTGGTATTTTTGTTTTTTACAAGTACCTTTTCTGCAGAAACACTCAACATCGTCTAACACTCTTTTGCTCACCCCTTGTACCTGTTCCCCAAGGTAGTTTCTCTTTCTTTCAACATAGAGTGCTATTAAGCCTCTGTGACCATGGACTCAATAATTAAACTTGAAATTAAACCAGGGCAGAGCATTTGCACTGCACTAATTATGAACACAAACAGACTTACACTACAGGTAATTTTGCATGTGATGAGACAACACAGACTCATTTTGTTATAGTTATACTGCATGATGTGAATATTTGATGTAAATAAGCTGCTGATTTGTTTATTGCTTTAACTGCACTGAAAGAATTATCATATAAAGTATTGTTTCATTTAAGCTTAGAATTATTCACTTTAATTGGTCTATACCATTTTTTGCAGTGGTATAGACTACACAATTACACAATAATTTACTATACTTTTGCAGTAATTAAATAAATTACAATACAATAAAAATACTACCATTCTACAATATTTTATGATTTCAAGTCCCATCTGATTTGTTGTTAATTCATTTCCAAATCACAAAATGATGAGGAAAAAATGAGGAAAGTACACACAAAATCCGACTAAAACTGAAACCAACACAAAGTGCCCCATAACCATCTAAATAAGTCACTTTTGATTGTATATTTATTTTTAATTCACACAATTTGCACTGTGAGAAAGAATGAGATTAATCATCTGCCGCATGTATAGGCTAATTTCCAATAATCATATAAGTGCATGTAAACCCGCTCCCCAATTACCCAAGAAACCTGGTTTCTCTGAGTAACCTGGTAATTTAAGTGCTTGTAAATACAGCCATGGATGAAACGGAAGGCCTTATACTTGATCAACTCTCAACCTAGGACTCATTCCTCTAACTGAATATCCCTCCCTCACCTCAGATTCTGCTCTCACCTCCTTCATTCAGCTGCGTTAGCCATTCACACTTGTCCTGTGAAGTCACACTCTCCTCACAGGGGCTCTTCAACACACCACGCTCTCCGTTCTCTTTTTTGCCCCCTCTCTTCCCATATGTCTCTCTAAATGAGCAAGGGGTCCATCGATACTTTTCTCATGCAAAGCAAACAGATACGGCACAGTCCCTCCATTTTATTGTTCCTATACATCTAACCCTACCATCTAGTTATCTGTAAGGTACACCATGTCTCACCTGTTCCAACAACTCCAAATGCTTTGGGTCTATACCATTCTCACAATCCTCTTCTCTCTTACCTCTCTTTCACTCATAAGGTAAAGGGTAATAAAAGACAATGTTAAGAATAAATATTACAATTTATATTTTGCTCTAAATCTTCGATTGAGATTGATGTTAGATAAATAAAATATAGTTTAGGCAACACATTTAGCATTTTAATGTCTGCCAAGAGAGATTATTATCATCTTCTTAGGCAACTATAAAGGGAGCTTTAATCACCTTTACTGCTCTCTAAAATTGAGTTTCTTATGAAAAGAACTTTTTTTATGTCAGAATGTATTACGTGTTACTGTTCACAGGTCACCAAGCAAATGAAAACAAGATGAAATTTAACAAAAACACAAGGCAACTACAGTAGTCAAACCATATCCTCAGTCAAAACCATATTTTGACTTAGATCCATGATATCTCTGTCTGTGTGCAAATGTGTATTTGTATTTGTGTTTAAATGTGGACAGTACTGTCTGTGTGAGTTGTCTGTGTAAGAGTGAGAGGCAGCCTGACGTGGTGTGGTATATTGTATACACTGTGGTGCATTGCATCCAAAGGCTGCCGCATTAAGTAGAAGAAGAATCCTACTAGTGATGAATCCATTTTTTTTTGTAAACATATATAACAAAACAAAATATTTACTATTAACTGTAAATATAACACATTTGTATTAACAATAACAAAAATTGAAGGAAAAAGTATATTATGCATTGTAATGTACCTATAACAAAGCAGCAAGGTGCACAGTCAGCACACAGCAAGCTCCCTACTAGTCTCCTATAGCAGGCCAGATAATATGCTAATGAGGCAAAATCTCCATCAAAATAAACACGGCTAATTTTACTATGAAATATGCAATTTTAACCAACATCTGATGTGTTCTCTTCCCATAGAAGTGGTTCATTTAATTGGGTTAAACTGCTGGCATTTGACTACTACATTTCACCACTGACCACTGACTTTCACAATTAGTTTGATGCCTTGAATTATTTTAACAAAAACTTTTGAAAGTAAAAGAAAAAAGTTAACTACTGAACTAAACAGCTACACTTACTGACATTTAAAATAAGACGAATAACTACAAACTATTAAACTGACAAGTAGCTAATCCCTGTGACTATTTAGATGCTGTAAGTGAGGAAGCATTCTGGCAAAAGATCTAATCTACCTCCTACACACTTCACACTGCAGTCAAGCCAATGTAATGCTGGGACTGAGGGGTTGCCGTACAGAATGATGCTGTGTAGCACAGTGTTGTGCTGCGTTGTGCTATGCTGTGAGGGATAATGATCCGTGGCTGTGTAAGCCATTAGTGAGTAAGTGGTTATGTTGGAGCCCCTGTATCCCTGACGCCTGCTGTCACTTTGATAAATATGCAGCACACAGATGCCCTCACATGAAACAGCCCACTGCTGAAAATATAGGTGCCATTTAGTTCATTATGTTCCCCAGAATGTATTATTTGTCATGAATATTAGAGGTATTTTGTTTAGTTTGAGTTTGGTTTAATGGCATTCTTTGTTTGTGTCTGTATGTATGCATGGCAATCAGTCTGACAAGCTGTCGTAAGTTGTGTAGTATGTTGTGGTTACAGTTACAATCCAGGGACTAGCATAGTCTTGCAAGCACAGGGCCCAGAAGGCAGAGAAACACGTGATCAAATGAGAAAATGACAGCACTAGCTCTGACATGCATATCCGCTGACAGCGGGAGAAGTCTGCCTGAGCTTGTTTCCCAGTGCGCCGAGTTCACCCTTGACTCCCTTCAAAAGCTGATTTGTTTGGGTCACCACAGCAAACCTCCACAGACATTCAGGGAAGACTTCCTTCAAAGCCGTCTCTTTTAAGTCTGCTTATTTTCACCTCATTTCACACCAGTATGAGATGAGCTCCTATGAAAAGGCTCAATTCATGGTCCACTGAGTAGCAGTTTTTAAAAAGAATACATTAATATATACTCCCTGATCTCATTCTAATGTTGGATGAGTGGCCAGTCCCCACAACCGTATGTTGGCCTGCCCTCTTTCACTGTGACTGAATGAAGGCACATTCAGTATTAAGCAAACGTATATTCATTCATGGTGAGTGCTTGTTTTTAGCCAGGGTGCCTCTGTCCCACATGCAGATTCAAAGCTGTGATTCTCACATGGAGTGGAGATGCGACAGCTTTTTGTCTGTGTGAAGTATTGGAGGAAAAGAGGCTTTTTCATGGTCTGAGACCGCTGTGATTCAGGCTTTACATCCTCCTCAACTCTTTTGCAAGTGAATTAGGTCCAGAGGCATAATACTGTGAATTCCCTGGGGTCAAACTGACACGGATAATTGTATTTTCTATTTTCTCTGCTTCGCTTACATACACGTTTGTATGTATCCATCTGATAGTTGTGTTGATCATCTAAATCTTTCTGTGTCTCCTTTTTGTGCCCCAGGATTAATAACATAAATAAAACATCCAATACATCTTTTACCTTATTTCTCAAATGCAAAATATGGTAAAAGAGCTCATTTCTTTCAGGCCTTTGCAAGGAGATAATTTACTTCCTTCACTTAGAAAAATGTAACCATATTCACTTAACTTTGGTTAAGTGGTAACTGGTTACTGCAACCAGAAGTTAGCAAGATTTAGTGTGCGCATACTTGTGTGTGCATATTTCCAAGGATGTTTTAAAAAGTTAATTTTAGCAAACAAAGAACAGACTCCAGCACGCAAACAAACACAAAACACAAGCAGTGTCTGAAAGAAAAAGCCTGGAACTTTTTCAATTGTGTTAGTAGGTTAATCTTCAACCCAGCACTGGGATACTCTACCAAACTACAAAACACACTAGTAGGTTCCAAGACACCACTCACACTGGAAATTGTTCTGGCAATGACAATTGCTGGTTTGCTGTGGCTTTCCCACTTAAAACTGTTATTACTGTGGCCAAGGGACTTTTCTGAGAGAGTGGAGATACCAGCTCCGTTTTCAGGCACGAGCCAAAACCAGTGTTTTGTCACTGTGTGAGCAGGAAGACAGTCCCTATTATTATTTTACTTATCTCTGGATTAGGAAAAGCAGCTTTTAGGCCTTCAACTGGTCCTCTCTAATCAGCTCCACCATATTCAACAAATATGATCTATAAGTGCTCTTTCACTTTGCATCTGTGCAAACAAACAGACACTTTTACAGTCATTATGAGGCAGCAATGTTGGTATTATATTGTGATTCCCAGTATCTCCGGCAGTAGATTGACACAAAGAAACTCTGTGAACAAGGCTTTGATTCACTGTCCTGTTTTGGCATCATCTTCATCACCTAACTTTGATGTCTTTGTTCAGTTAAGCTCATAATCACTATCAATAGACCTGCAGTATTAAGGCACTAATCTGAACTTTCAAACAATAGCATTGGCAAAGAAGCGGCCTCACAGTAACCTGTGCCAAATCACTAAAATGTTCATAATGAACTTTTATGTCCCCTTAGCAACACAACTGTTCACATTTACATCCCAGTCATCTATATTTCATGCTTTGTATTTAAGTTTCTTTCGTTGATCAAAGGACTCATAAAGGATGTGAATAATACAACATCTTTGATCTATGATGGCCAATATAACTGATTTGCCTACAGTGATATTACTTACATTCCTCAAAATTGCGTGTGTGTATTGTCGTTATTACATTTCAAGGGCTATTTGAGCCCAATACCATGGTTGTGAGGACATTTCATCGGATCCTTTGAAGAGCTGTTTTAATGTTATGATTAGTGTTAGGTTAAGGGTTGGGGGTAGACTTTAGGTTCTGATAGTAGGGGTTGGGTAGGCTTCCATCAATGCATCCATCAACATCAGTGGCCTGGGCCTGACACCGGTGAAGTGGCTAGGAACCATATTATGTCTCTGTGTGAGTATCCTCACACAGAAAAAGGTACAAATATTTGTGTGTGTGTGTGTGTGTGTGTGTGAGAGAGAGAGAGAGAGAGAGCTTGAGAGTGGGGCAAAGATTTTGCTAGAGGCTTTGTTCAGCTCAGCACTGCCTGCTTTCCTGGAAATAGGATTTTGATCTTTTGCATTGAGAGTGATTATAGTTCACTTTGTTCACACATGCTGGCACCCAAACTTTGACAAGCTGCAGTGCCAAGGGTGCTGTGTGTATTGTAGAATGTGTACATATGTTTGCATGTGTGAGTCCCTGTGTGTCTCTGAGTGTGTGCCTGTGTGTCCACCTTAGCCAGAATCCCTGGCGTTTGCAGATGGTAACCAGAAATGCCAGCCATACACACATACACACACACAAACATGCATACGCACACCTCCGGAGCCAACCTGGGGTCTGAGCCTTGGATCCTGGAGGTGCATGCTGCCAGGTTACAGCTCTCTTGGACAGTGTCGTATTCTAAGATGCCCAACTGCCTCCCTGATCACCACAGGACCTTATCAAACTGGGATTAGGCTTTTTCTGTTTCCTTATAATCAAGGCCAACAAGATCTAATGTCAACACCAGCGCAAGTTGTGTATACTGTGTAATATAGAATAAGTTGCAATGAGGTGCAATGTTTTAAGTGATTATTATGATACAAAAGTGAGCAATGAAAGAACAGTTTGAATGAACGTTTTGTTCTTTTTTCATTCAGGGGTGATTTGCTGAAGCGAGGGTCACTGCTGTTTTATAGGAAAGCCATAAACAAATTCACACTTTGTAGTAAACAGTTTAAACTAAAAAACAAGAACTGTTTCAGAAAAATTGCCAAAAATAACATTTGGTTACAGTCAGTAGTGTGTATTATTAAAGAGGCCACAAATGTCACATAAGAGGAGCTCAGAGTGAATGGATGCTTCTCCAAATTGTTATCATTATTAAGGGAGAGCACTTTGTATGTTTTCCATTGGTTTCTTTTAATTACAACTGTGGTGTAATATAAATTTTGTTTTTGAAACAACATGGTTGTCTCGTTGACAGTGGCCTCACACCAAATATGTAATTTAATTTAAATATCCTTCAGGTGAAGTAGCTCATCAGAAGAGAATAAGTTGGTTTTGACAACATTTGGCATAAGATGTTTTGGCTTTCGATTAAGTAGTTGTGTGTTTTGTCAAGAAACAACTCAAATATTCATGATTATGATCTCACAGAATATGAAAATTAAGAATAATCAAAACTAATATATAAGCAATAACAACATTAAGTAGCCTGCATCCAACCTTTCTGCTTTCTCATTTTAAACTACATTTATGGTATTCAGTGAAAATTAAGATTGCAATGTTTACAACATTTTGCTATACAGATTCCAAAAAATATCCCAAAATATTTTAAATGTGCTTTTATTTACTAACTGCTCAGAACATTTATCAGTCACCTTGTCCAGGAACACTTAGACTGCAATGCTAAACTTAAACTTGTGGCAATAATCAGTGATAACTGGGAAGCAAACTACCCTGGTATTCACAGACTACTGCAGACTGCCCCATACTGCACCATGGCCTCCCATTGAAGACTATTGTTAACTATAGTTAGCATGTGTAGGAATTGGTACAGTAAGAAAGCAAGGGTCAAAATTAAATATTTATTCCCCCAAGTGATTTAGAAGGGAGAGCAGTACAAGGAAAGAGACAAACGGAAGGAGTCCTGAATCCTAAAGAGCCACTTCATTCAAAAAATGTTTTCTTATGTTTACATGTTCATGAGGTGTAGGTGCATGTATGAGCAAGTTGTCACTAACAGGGTTTTTCCTCATTTTCCTGCTGAAGGAGGCTTTTGTAGGTCCACTTATGATTTCAAAAATGATTTCAAAATCAGGCAGCGAACACAAGATTGTCTATGCTGAAAATCCAATCCAATCAAAGTTTGATATGCAAATGCAGAGCTCAGCGCTGTTTGCTGAGACCTGATACCTTCAACCACTGACCTGAAGTCAGCCAGAACCAACTTTTGAGTGACAGGAGTAATCTTTTATCAGGTGACAGTAAATATGCAGGAGTGAACAGTTTTGGGACGTAAACCAGAACCTAGAGCTTTTCTCCACTATTTACCTGCTGCAGCAATGGCTAGAATTTATTTACAGACATCATGCTCACACAGAGTTTTGCTAAGAGAATAATTTTGAAGCCAGATGCTGTGTGAAGTATTTATGTTGGGACTTCTACAGCCAGCGGGAGTCAGCATGTAAGTATTTCTTTACTTATCCAATGTAAAAATCTGTTGCGTTATATAACACATCTCCTAAGTTAGCATTCACTTGCTAAAAACAGCTTTTTTTAATGGAGTCTGGTGTAAGTATGACTGTATTAAAAGTAGGATGCTTATTACTTTTAAACATGACTGAGGCTCAAACACAGCAGAATATCTCTAATAATCTGTTAACTATTGTATTGTTGTACACGCCGGGCTCATTTGCATATAATGCATATTCATAGTTCCTGCAATTTACAATGAGGGAGACAGACCCAGCATCGTTCCATGCTTTCTCAGGGCTTTACTGAACTTTCCTATGGTAAGAAAACTGTCAGACAATGTGTTTTTCACAGCAAAGTATTATATATAGTATATGCCCTAAAATATGGCTGGAGTGGGACTTAAGGTGTGTGGCTCTTACCTGACCCCAGAATCTGCTGCTTACTGCCATCAAGCGAGAGAAAGGTGAGGTAAAGCAAGATGACTGCCACATGCCAAAGTGTTTCATTAACAGGACACCTTGTCTGTGTGACCCAGTGTCTGGCAGTAGACAATAGATTGGAGACAATGATGTCTTACAACAGAGTTACAGGTTAAAAAAATAGATAATAAGATATTACGTAAAAAAAATGAAGTAGAACTGGCTGTAAAGACCCAAATATACATTGACATAAATATATGTACATGCAAATACAAAACAACCAACTTCAAATTTGCCATCTATCTACTGTTACCAGCCACATAAAATAATGAATTAATGTTTTTGCTTTCTGTCTTTCTGATTTTTTTGTCCGGATCTTTAATCCCACATTTTCCAGTGTAACTTTCACTCTCATGACATTTCTTCTGTCCAGTTCTCTGTGCATTTGCCACAAAAACAAAAGTGGCTGAACTAGAAAATAAGTAGGGCGTAGAGCTAACCCAGCTGCCTAGCCAGGCATTCCTTATTCCTTTGGCTCTTAATGCAGGCTGTTATAAAATATGCATGGAGTGGCGTGGAGGGGAGCTACTTAAGGTGGACTACTTTATGTTCCTGTAAAGTCTTGAGTTGAATTGCTGTTATTGTGTGTGTATTTGTGTGTGTAGTGCAGAGTGCAGATAATGGAGTCGTCTTTAATGGACTAAAGAATAAGGCAATCCCCCTTTGCTGTTATGTACAGTGTTTGGCTGTGTCTCCATTTATATACACTGAAGATACAACTGCAGATGAGAATGGCAAGAACAGTTCCGAGAGGAGGAAGACCTGTAGTAATATGAGGTCAACCAGGTTGCATAATACATGTAGGATTATACCGTGTATCTTGATAGTCAATTTGTTTGTGGTGAAAACTCCTTACATCACACTTTATCTGATGTGTTCATTAGCTCCCGTTAGAATTTAAATGACCACAATCTGGTCAAGCCATAAATGTAATACTAATATTGACCAATGGTTAAAAAAAGAGACTATAAAGTGTGTGACCAAGTGTTAAGTTGAGCTTTGATTTTATGTCATAGTTATTTTTGACTCACTATAATAAACCCCAGACTTAGATCAAACCCTCCAGAAGCTGACAGACGTATGCATTACCTTCTGCTGAGCTATGGCAAACCATTACTTTTAATTCCAGCCTAAGTCATCTTCATTGCTCATAGCTATTTGCTTCACACAGTCATTTTAAAAACATGATGTATGTATGACTCATCTACTTAAATTACACACCCTCACACACAAATCCTTCCACAAAGGTCGCAGTGTTTGCAATTAAAAAAGTGGTTATTTGCAGTGTCAGTAAGGTGAGTGACATTAACTTAACAAAAGAAGTAAAGTACATAAAGCTGATGAGAATTACTTTGCAACAGCTGAGCACATGTACTGAGAAAAAGTGCTTTGTTACAGGTACTTAAGGAGGTCATATTATGCATATTTTGGGCTTATGTGTTTAATATTTTCACTCTCGGGTTCTACTGAAATAGTTTTTGCTGATTTACAAAAAAATTAATGCCTTTTTTGTCTAATAGCCCTACAGCACACATTTTCACCCTCTGTCTGAAATGCTACCTTTTAGGTCCTGTCTCTTTGAGGACCCTCTTACAAACACAAACACACTGTGGAAGAACCACCCCATTCTTCCAACAGCTGCGAAGGCTACATAAATAAACTGTACCAGTGTCATTTTACATAGTTTGGCTGATTTCTTCTGAAATCCTGGCATATAAACCTGTGCTCTGTCTATCTGTGAAGATTCTCAGTCGATCAACCCCAAAAATGCTGTTTAGTCAACCAGTCAGTTTGAACTGATGAAGCCTTCTGGATGGAAGGTAAATTGTCTTCAAGAACTCAAAACAAGTCCAGTTGCCACTGAACATAATTTTTTGGGGTCTCTCCTATGTCATTCATTTATATGCAATATCACAATATAGTATGACCACTATTACATCTGCAGTGCATTCAGACTGTATTCCAGAGCTAATTATCAAAACAAACAAACATTTTTAATGGAAATAATGTAATTTACTAGTCCTGCTCCAGATTCATCTAGAGTTGGAACAGCAGCATCTTAGTGCCAAGCTAGCCAAAAACCCTTAATACTGGGCCAAATGATGACATGATATGCTTGTAGGAGCCAGATTTGACTCACTATATTCCTCCATTGTGGATTCAGTCACTTGCTACAGGACCCAGTATACTCCAAACAAAATCAGATATGGTGCATCTCCTGTTACAGTACATATGACTCTGTAAACCACTTCCATTTTCACTTCTGAATTGCAGATTACAATGCAGTAAGTGAATGAGGAGTCTGCAAGCCTACAACAGCAATTAAATCCCATGCTTTTGGTCACAAATCCACAGTTTTGCCAGTGCAAACATATCTAATTGGATATTGTCTTATGTACACTGTCAGGCTTCACAAATTCATGTATCTACCCAACTAGTTGAAACCTTGTTGCTCATATATTCAGAAAAGTCATGTCTAAACAGCTATATCAACAGAAGCTTACTGAGTTTCCTCATGTGTGGAAACTAAGTCTTATGTATTCCCACAGATACCATCCAGTTGTCCCACTGCCGGTCAAAGACTAGGCAACTTTGTTCTTCCAAAGCCATTTATCCATTAACTGCATTAACGGGTACTGGTATTGTTGAAACATTTGTTTGACCTGTGTGTGTGTGTGTGTGTGTGTGTGTGTGTGTGTGTGTGTGTGTGTGTGTGTGTGTGTGTGTGTGTGTGTGTGTTTGTGGGATGTGTACACATATATCCTTTGTCAGCTGTTAAAGTTTAGTCTTTATTTTTGCATGTTTTCTCTTCGAGATGCAAGCTGACACATACTTTAGTAAATGATGTGAAGATCAGGGTAGACAGCCTTGAAGAGAAAAAGATGCTGTCATGTTCATTTTTCACTGTACGAGTTGGATGTGGTTTTCATCTTCCTGAAAAGGCGTCACATAGCAGAGTCACTGAATTCTGCAGCAGTTCTCACTCACGTTACTGGTTTACACTGTTGAAGAAATTATTATCATTACGTCTGTTATTTTATTGTCACTTTAAATCAAATCAATTACCCAATGTTTTGTGTGTCAGTAACAGGTAAATAGATAGAGTAAATTGTTTTTCCTGATTAAACAGTCAGTTGGAGATGCCTCCTGCAGTGATGAACATCTTCATCTGGCATTTTGCAAATGACATATCTGCTTTCAGTTGAGTTCTTAAGCCTATCTGCGCACTAATAATGTCATGTCTTTCTTATGGCAGTTCTGAGCTAGTTTTATTGTATCGTAACCTTTAAATCATTGAATAAACTAACATTAAAGCAACAGACAGCAAAAGGGAAGTAGCAGATTTTCAGACCCTGAGACTTACTTTTTTGCCTCAGCTCAGTTCTGCCTAGTGAAACATGTCCGACAGGCTTCCCGGCATCTGGTTAATACCATCATCAGTGTCAGTGTAAATGATCAGGCCATCATAGGCAAAACCAGCCGTCTCTGCTCCATACAGAATGACAACATCACTCACTAGCAGCCCCAGAGGAAACACACAACGTTGATTATGTTTCTGCTACAGATACTGTATAATCATGGAGCTGC
Organism: Ctenopoma multispine; assembly: GCA_034779795.1. Lineage (NCBI taxonomy): Eukaryota > Metazoa > Chordata > Actinopteri > Anabantiformes > Anabantidae > Ctenopoma > Ctenopoma multispine. The sequence continues at coordinate 13,409,816 of JAUYWH010000018.1, read as the reverse complement.
AGGAAACACTGCCTTTACATTCACACTCACAGGCTTGTTTTTGTGATTCTGCTCAAGAGATGCTTTACAGCTCAATAACAGCATGGTTAGCCACATGTTTCTGCCAGACCCAAATACACATGCTGAAAAAAGTGTACAAAAACAGATACAAGTACGCACGCATGCATTATATACACACACACACAAACACACACACACACACACACAATCTCCCACGTACATACATGCCAACAGCTGTGTGTTCTGGCAGGGTGACTGAGCCTGGAACCCTGAGATATGACTATATCTGCTGGTCTCCACAGTCACACAACCCCCATTTTAACAAGCCACACACTCTCACAAACACCCCCCCCCACCCCCCAGCTCCTCAACCCATCCACACAAAGCAGCCAGAAAGCTTGCCCACTTTCTTTACCTTATCCAAACCTCTGTTGTCTTTACTCTCGTCCCTCATCTCCCCTCCACTCCTGTTCCATTCATCTTACACACCATTTGGCCCCAGGATCTAACAAGGGCTCTTGATGGAGTGGAAACAGCCCCAGGACTCAAATCCTTAAGGAGGGTTATCCCACAGGAACAACATCCCCTCTCTGATGAAGATCCCAGTGTCAGCTACTCAGCCAGTCCACTCCTCTATGCATGTTAGTGTAAGCAAACAATGCAGCAAACCCCCCAGAGAAGAACTATGTGGTGCAAAGTTCATCCAAGGGAGTAGATGAATTCTGTCTCCATGGTGATACTCTAAAGCTATCAAAACTTAAAGTACCCAGAAATTATTTGATTTATTTGTGTAGTTTTGCTCTGCGAATCAGTGGACAAGGTTGCTCTCTTACTCTCAGAGCTGTCTTTTCACTTTCTGTATTGTTCACCTACTCTGTATTTCCTTCAACTCATTTCCTTGCCTGCATAAATAGTAAAGCCACTGAGAGCATGTATGTGAAAGATAAAGAACAAGGAGGAGTGTGTGACTGTCAGTCACACTTTTCAGATCTAAGGACAAGTTGAAGCTGTTAGGGTTTGTTCCTTTTAAAATAAAAAAGGTCAAATGATTTACCGATCTGCAGCGACAGAAACAGCTCTGACATGCAATGTCTTGTGCGGCTGTCACCAGTGTCACCATGCAGAAAAGCAAGAGTACTGAGAGGTGCAATGTGATGACAGTGTGACTTAGGAGAAGAGACATTCAGGCACAATAGAATTCATGAATGTACATGACACACTCATTCTCTCAGATAGGTAAACATTCAGCAGACATAGTCATTGCCTGTGGGGTTGTAAGCTAAAGAAATAGGCATTCACTTTAGTGATGTAGAAAGTAAAACAATTTGAAAATGTATAGATATGAAGACTTGAGGTTACAGTAAATCAGAAACATAAAGAAAAGAGAAGAAATATCAACATTATTGCCTCGACCACCCATACAAACAAATCCCCTAGTGCCAAGATGCAAAACTCACAAGAATAATAGGGAATTTGATTGGCAGATGCAATAATTCAACCAAGGGAATTCATCAGTGAATTCAGATGGCTGTGTGTGTGTGTGTGTGTGTGTGTGTGTGTGTGTGTGTGTGTGTGTGTGTCTGAGAGACAGCTGTTTGTCTGAGTGAAGAAAAAGAATGGAAGAAAAATTATTGTCTTTCCAGCAAAAAAATAGAAAAAAACACTACTGAGAGACTGACAGGACATTTCAAATCAAGACTGAAACTCTGTGTGTCTGTGTGTGTATATATGCTGGTGTGTGTGCTGGTGTGTGTGTGTTGGTGTGTATGCTGGTGTACGTATGAAAATCTGCTAGTGAGCATTTGAGTGACTGAAATAAACAGCAAGTGTTGCAGTTAGACAGAGTTTGTCGTCCGGGAGAGTGAGAATCTGTGTGTTGTACGCTTCTTACCATTATCACTTTCATTCCCCACTTTCTCCTTGACAGCACCAATGTAACTCTCTCGCCCATCTATTTAGTTGTAAAGCATACAATTGCGCACAAAGAGAAAGGGTAAGTTGCTTGTTGTCTCAAGCTTTAAGACAGCAGACATGCCCAGTACAGCCTTGCTTGTTTTCAATTCTATTCTCTGCATCCATAAAAACTGAGCAGGCTTCATAATTTGGTGCTGATGATCCCTTCTCCTAATACTGTCAAAAGTCAGTGAGGTCATGACTTGTCTCCTCTGTGCACGTGTGGCAACACAGTTGTGCATTCCTGATTTCACTGGCGTAAACAGATGGCATACAGGCCATCCTAGTGCACTTTGTGCGTGTCGTGGTGTGGTGGTACATTGAGCGCTGTTCATATATGAGAAGTGCCATTTGCAGCTGCATTTATAAACGAAGCGAAATAAAACATTCAAATACATCTTTTGTATATTTTCAGTAGGACTGAGGTCAGCACTGGTGAAAGCTTTCCTTAGCCAGCTGTGTGTTGGGGGTTATTGTCGTGTTGGAACACTCAGCTGTTTCAACTGTCTAGCTGATGGCTTGAGGTTATGCTGAATTTTGGGGTAATCTTCCTTCTGCATTATTCTATCCACTTTGTGTAATTTTCTAGATCCACTGGCAGCAAAACAGCACCAGAGCATGATGCTACCACTACTATGCTGAACAGTTTGTATGGTGATTGAATGTTTTACCATTATTCCTTTGTGGCCAAACAAATCCATCTTTTTCTCATCTGACCAGATGGCTTTTACCTTGCCCACGTGGTCAACTGCAAACCTTAGTTAAGCTTGAAGGTGTTGTTCTTGGAGCATGGGCTTCTTCCAAACAGTGATTCTGGTTTATGGCAGGCCTGTGTCATGATGGTGTCATAGTTCTACCTTTGCTCCCTACACTTTACATCTTTATCAGTCAGCACAAAATCTATGCTTCCCCCTATTTAAGCAGCACCTCCAGCATTCTCAGTCTACCAGATTGTCTGTTCTCTTCCCAGAAGCAACTCTCCAGCTTGATATTCTGCTTTGAACTCTTGCCTGTCTCACTGGAACTGTAAGTCTAACTCTGCTTCTGTGGTTCTGAAACTCTGTCTGGCCCTGGACCTTCTGAATTCTGCCTCTGGCCCCTGCTAACTCTCTGCCTGTCTGGTTTTGGACCTCTGCTGTGTTCTTTTGGACTTGTAGATTGTGGATGTTGGACAGTGTTGTGTAGCTCTCACTACCTCTTTGTGGTAGAGTTGGTTATTGGACATTGGATTGAGGATCTTAACTCTGTCAACGGTTTACTGGAGATAGGAGTCTTGCAGCCCGGCTACTGTGTCTGTGTGTTTATCTCTCCGCTTCCCCAGACACTACGTGGCGGACACCAACTCAGACGGTTGCCATCTTGTCTGCATGCCCTCTCCACAATTCCCTGTTCAGCTGACTTCTGGCTTCCCCATCCATCAGTCCTACTCAAGCTCCTGCTTATTCCATCACCCTCACAGAGATCCCAGTAGCTCCTTACTAAACCTCCAGTTAATCCAAAATGTCGCAGTCAGAGTTCTGACTGGAATTAGCAGGATAAAGTATATTTCTCCTACTTTAGTTTTAAAATCCTTCTCCTCACATATAAAGCACTTCATGATCAAGCTCCATCATATCTTTAATATCTTATTGTACCATATTATCCCAGCACAAAACCTTGCCTTTTTTTCCCCATTGTTGTGCTTTTCTGTCTCTGTCTCTCTATATGTTTCTGCCAATGAACCTGCCCAATGCAGTCCACTGCTTGCTGATGTTATTTTGTTGTTCTTTTCTTTTCACCTCTGAAAAGCGGGTGCAATCTGCTGGTGAAGGGGGATCTACAGCCATTTTCCTCATTAACTAAACAAGCATAGAAGAAGTTATCTGAGGCTTTGATCTGTCATTTCACCCACCGCATGGAGCAGCTTCAGGGGGAAATGAAATCCTGGTTTTCAGATGTTAAGTGAACACGTCGCAAAAGACACATAGGTGATGGATCCGTTTCTCACAAAAGAGGAGAATATTCAGGCTGAAGATGAGCTCATGGATATTAAGTCAAAATCTCTCTTGAAGAGAGAATATGGATACATGTGGTTTTGGCAGGAGCTGCCGGACTTGCACTTCACTCAGTCATCATCTGAAGTATAATGTGCACAATGAATTTCACCTGGTCACACCAAGTTACACCTGACATCTCACAACTCACAATAAATTGCAACCTTTTTGTAGCCCCTGAAGTATTCACAGCAAATAATCTGTTATACACAGTTATACACATTACTCTTTCTCAGATTTGCACTGAGCCCTTTGTTGTACAATGTTTTGCTCAGTCCAATAATGCATTCAAATAAACATTTTTATGTTGACACAAAGTGTGTGTGTGTGTGTGTGTGTGTGTGTGTGTGTTATTGTAACAGTGGTCTTTATAGAAAACCCTTAGGAAAAGACAGTAAAAACTTGAAAAGGACATATTTTTATTCACTGGAACATTTAATTAAAAAGCAACACAATGCTTCACTTTTAATGAAACATGTAATATAAATTCAGAGTGCCTGTTCTCATTTACTAAATGGTTTTAATAAATGCCTTGTGAAATATCAGAAAAGTTATAAGCAAACAGAGCAGACAGCCTAGGGGAACAAGCTAAAGAATAAAAAAGAGTTTGAAAAAGAAAAGTTTCATCTCCTCATATGGAATTTCTCAAATCTGGTTTCTTCCACTGCTCTGTATCACTTTTAATATCCTACTCAGTCTGTTGTTTCTAGCACTACTTTACTTTTATCACTGCTCAGATTAACTCCCCTGCCTAAAACAATGTCACAGAAAGAGAGACATTAAGTCTAGGAAAGGAAATGGTAAAGAGAAGCTGAGAAACATAAGAGGATAATTAGAGTGCACAGATGACACTGCTTAACTAATACTCGAAATTATCAGTAATAGGGAAGGTTTGGGATGAGAGCAGAAAGTGGAGAAATCTCACCATGAGAGATAGGTCGTTGTTGGGAAGGAGAGCAACGGCATATGAGTGGGAGAGAATTGGTTGTAATGAACCAGCAGTCTGCCGTCTTTAACCAGTCATATGTCAGAGGTTAATGAAGCACACATCACTGAAGCCAAGAAAAAGCCATACCAGTACTGTCAATTGTCTAAATTTCTCCACTCTTTCTCTCTCTCACTCTGTCTCTTGCTAATATCTGACACGCTACTCTGCTGTGTCATATATAAAAATGCCAAATAAACATATGTCTCCTCCTTTATATTCAATGTGAATTTAAAGGTCAGTTTAACAAAGTATACTCACGTAGTTTTCCTTTTATTTTCCCTGCAAGTTTTATGATTCCAATTGAATACAATGTGGACCTTGGTGATCTCATGTTGCTTTTGAATTATTTAACATAGTTTTTCATTGCTGGGAGCACTTCAGATAAATATCATTCATACTAAACTGTTTGCATGGCTAGATAACACTTGTAAATAATAACACTAACTTATGTTATATAACATAATAGATAGTATATTTTATTTAGTCATTTTGTCCACTTGTTCTTTTAATATTCCAAACTGTTTTCAAAGATGATGGAAGAGAGATTAAGGAGATACTGAGAGTCTGGACAGCAGTAAATTTCCCAAACTAAAACTTTTTCTGTTTCTCCTACAATGTAGTTTTCAAAGTTGAATTACATTAATTCTTTCTGCACTGTCTTCATATTGCTGCACCTGGCAGGTCAATAGGGATTGATTCTGACTGTATAATCCATGCATTGCTGAAATGGCGATATCCACATGGGGCCTCACAATGTTCATATTTCACTGTGTGGGCTGCTACACCTGGCAGAGGGCCAGCGCTGAGAGACCACAGACAGATCCCACACATATACAGGTCAACACAGATATTTGACTCTGCTCCTCTGGCTTCTCTTCTGAAATATGCTTCACCAAAGAACAATGAACTTGCTACTGGGATCATGGTAACACACACATATGCACAAAAAGCATGCACACAGTCCATCCTGAAAGATAAATAAGTAACACAGTTTTTTTTGTTTGTTTAAATGACTATACAACCACTGTATAGTCTTACAAAACTGACAATGCTGATTCTAATGCTGATGATGGTGATGATGATAATGATGAACTTGCATGTGTTGTTTAGCGGCTTGGCTACATGTACTGTAAAGTATGTGAGATAAGTACATGTAAAACTTTCATAGTGTTCATATATACCTCAGTGTCTCTGTATATACTGTATATACACACACAAATAAATTACCTCAGACAACTTTACTTTAATTTGTACAGCATTTATGTATTTTTTTGCTCACCGAAGATACAGACTACATGCCCATGAACAGAAGAGTGCACAGCTAATGGCAAATAATAACAAACAACTGGCGTTTTATGAGGCAATTGATTTCCAAGCCAGACAAAAAATATATATTTTACAATACTTTCAAAATACATTTAATTCTCCTAAGACACTGCTGTTAAATATGTGCTCTAATTAGCTAACTCTCTCATCTCCTTTGTAACTTTGTTGTTTATGTCATCTTCAGGCTGTTGTTAGTCAGTGGCACACGAGGGATTGGGCCTGTGGTAGGGAGTTGTATCAAAGCAGAACAGTGTTATTGATGTTGTTGCAATACCCTATGATTGCCAATATACAGTAAGCCAATGTCACATGTATTTAGTTCCTCTTCAAGTGTTTATTTTAAATCCTTCTAATAGCTATATACTGTTTGTAGTGTTGTGTTAACATTCCCACCTGTTTCATGTCTATACAATGCAACCAAGTTATTGTAGGATTCCCCACAGATCACTCAATGTTTAGTCTTCACAGAAATGTATTCAAAATGTTTCTCTATGTTTATTGTTTTCTCTTTATATGCCTAATGAAAGTCAAATGCATGTTGACTGAGTAAAAAATTTCTCTTGTGGTTAATACAGTATGATCCTTCTCGTATTATGTCTCTTCATTAAAGACCAAGTCATACTTTGTTCTCTGACAAATCTGTACTTGCACCCTGACGTGAACACCTTTCTATTCATTCTACAGGGATATTTGTACATAGACATGTTCCAAATGTGCACTACAAAACATCAGCAACAGCAACTCTGGACAGTAGAAACACTACGAAGAACTCCTTAGTGTGTTTGACTCTATACCATGAAAAAGTGGTAAAACAGTATGTGTATCCACCTCACAAGGACAGCATCAAGGGAGCTGAAATGAATACTGCAGGTGCAGGTGCACAGCGGACACATGTATGGCTTGCATTCAGACATCCACCTGGACCTTCAGAAATTGGTTAGGCAATGAAATCTACAAAACAGATATTGTAGCAGATACACGGATGCATAAAATACGTATATAGTGGACTTAAGAGGTCACTGGTACAAGGGAAATGAGCTCCATTAACTTTTTTGTGTTGTAGGCAATTAATGATCTTCTGCAGGAAAACATTAGTTCTCAGTATTTCATCATACTGCACCTAGTATGTTATGCCTCTGAGTAAGAAATGCAGTAGAGCAGCTGGAAAAAACTAACTGTACAGCAGCAATCAAAATTCCTCCAAATTCAACACGACTACCGTATCAATTACTCAACCCCCTCAACAGAATCCCTCATAAGACACACATCTGCACTTCTGATGAAGCAGATGGAAAAGAACCCTCAAGTCAACGAAAGGCAAAAGACCTGGAGCAAGACTCGGTGGCAACAGGCACTGAGGTAAGGCAGTAAGGCACATACTAAAAGCTGGTTTCCATATCAGACCTCCAAAACATATACCAGTACTGACCCAAAACACAAGAGAGTTCCAAAGTCTCCAATATGCAAAATCATATGAACAAGCAATATATGATTTTGTTCTGTGGAGTAATGAAACAAAAAGATCAGGGGTATGTCTGGAGGAAGAAGAATGGAGCATAAGCTGAAGGGCACAGTTTTCTGATAGTGAAGCATGGTGGTGGCTCAATGAAGCTCTGAGGCTGCTTTGCTTCGTCTGGCACTGGAAACTATTTAAATATTAAGACATCTCAGGAGATAATGTTATGCTATCTTGAGGAAGCTAAAATTCTGGTGTCATCGGACGTTTCAATAGGACAATTTTCCTATGCATACCAGGTCCACCAATGCTTTTTTTGGGAAGTAATCCCTTGATGTCCATAGGTAATCTAGTGAGATTTGAAGAAAACTGTTGCAGCACTCAAATCCCAAAATATTAGTGAACTGGAGGCCAGTGGCCATGAGGAATGGCCCTTGTTTTCCCAAGAACATTGCCAGAAGCTGGTGTCTATGGCAAGCCCTTTTAACATTTAACAGTCTTTACTCGAATATCCGTAATTACATTTTAGATATCTAGAAATGCATT
>JAUYWH010000018.1:13360261-13401414 GCA_034779795.1 Ctenopoma multispine | reverse complement strand
GTAGTAGATATCTGTAATTCGACTTTTGACTAGTCAAAATGACGTAGCAGATATCTAAAATGACACTTTTGACTAGGTGGAAAGACATTGCAGATATCTTAATTGTATATCCTGTCTACTTGTTAAATGTTAAAAGGGCTTGCCATAGGTGTCTGGCTCCACTAAATACTAAAGATGCCTGGCATGGGGAGAATGCAGTAGTCATTTAAAAGTTGCATTTTGTGTTGAATTTGGACGAACCACTTGTAACATTAGGCTTTAAGCTATTTCAATTGCTCTCGTATGATTTATTTATCGCAAACAACTGAAAGTTTGTAAATGTTGCTAATACAGCTAATTTGCAACGGAGATTGAATCATTTTGCATTGTCATCATTGCAGCTGTCTGCCACCTCTGCCTTAAGAGTTTTGTGAGTGAGGTATTGTTAGTAATTCAAATGAATGATGGGGCCAAAACATCACAACCACAACCTAATATAATGCATTCCAGTATGACTCCATCACCTACTATGACTTCAAAAATATATTACAATACAATAATATATATTGTAGAATTTTTACTTTTCTGAAATTTAAGTCTGTGTTGTATTGTACTTAATTAGACCTGTGAACCTAATAAAGTGGCACGTCAGAGTAGATTATAATACAGTAATTGTAGTTGTTGTGTTAGCAGTGTTTCAGATCAAATTTTGGACTAATCAAACAGACTATGATTAACACTTGCTGGCTAAAAACATCATCACAAATTTTATTATTTTTTCTGCCACTGACTTCTTGAACTGGGTTTTTCTACATTCAGATTGCTGTTAGATTTTGAAAGTGCACATTCAATCTGACAGAACAACCCCAACTTTATTAACTCTTGCCAAGAAAGTCACAAGTCTGTTTAGAGAAACCAATCTAACACAGAGTACCATGTCACACATAATGAAGTGAGACTTTCATCAGTTCGTCTCACTGTTCTTAGCATCTTTCACGAAAAAGATCTCCAGCTGATCTCAATCACACAGTACCTATATATTAATAACACTGTTATGATTAGAAATTGATTCCCCTCAATCTGACAACATGTTTTCTCCTCCTTCTCATCGATTTATCTGCCCAGTGTACTGAAAGGCTGATTTTAGCCTGATGAAAATGGCATGGACCCAGTAGACATGTGACATTCCTGCTGCAGAGAGGTCTGGTGGCCTTTTGTCTAGCCCAAACAGATGAAAACAGGTAAATGTCAGGTGTTTTCGAAGAACGTCAAAAGCTACATTTCACTCCTTTTTATTCTACTTTCTTCTCCTCTCTGCTTTCATCGTCTTCTCTTTCCCTGATGTCTGTCTCTCCTAGATAATGTCAGTGCCTCCGGGGTGAGTAGCACAGTGTGATCTTCCTCTCTTCATCTGTGCCTCCGCACCCTCTTCCTCTTCATTTCTCTCCTCATCCTCTCTTCTACACCTTGTTTCTGTGAACTGCTCCCTCTTCGTGTTTGATAAACCCTAATCCGTCTCCCTCTCTCTCTCTCTCTCTCTCTCTCTCTCTCTCTCCGTCAGAATTTAGAGGAGGATAAAATCACTAAGCTCTGAATTATCTGGCTCTGCTAAAGGTCACAGTCCTAATCATCCCAGATGATTGTGAATGGAACCAGCAGCAGTCATTAGCACACTGTCTGGAACCAAACCAAAAAAAGGATGACAAGAACATATTTCTTTGCTAGAGATTAAATGGAGAGACAGTTAGGCAGTCCGATAACAGGCAGGATTTGGAAACAGAATTTTGGTGTATTTTTTGTATTTTCTGCCTACGGCAATAAATGTATGTAAATGTATGTTGCAATGTAGGTTAATAGTTAGATGCTCTTTATAATACTTCTTTTTAAATAGAATCTTGTGAATTGAAGAATTTGTACACATTTTCTACAATAGTTTAAGTTTATCATGTTGTCACCATTAAAAATGACAGAAGCAGGATTAACAGTGCTCAATCATGACTGTAAAAACTATTGAAGGAAGAAATGTAATCAGTAACAAGTATGTGGAAGACAAAAACCGAAAGGGCATCTAAAATCATTTCATGGTGAACAACAGATAAAACAAAAAAAAACAAAAGATCGAGGCAACGAGCTAAGACACAACTAAGTGGACAACACAAATTTCTACAATACAAATTATTAATAGATAAGTTTCTACTGGAATTCAGATTGAAGTTCACTAGTTGCACACTTAAATTCACTGTTGTTTTGGTTGTGTTTTTTTTATACTGCTGTTGTTTTTGCTATGTCTATTGGCTGTGCCCCCAGACATTCACCACAACATGCCCCAGTCATCACTGAAAAACCTATTTTAGGTGTGTCAGTTTGACATTGTCACATATACACAGATCCGAAGGGGTGTATTATCAAGTTATATTTATTTACCATCCTTTATGTACTGTGTAATATATCAATGTCAAAGTGTTTGGTAGAGTAAACTAAAATACAATTTAGCCATCTTAACTTAAAATTTGGAGGTTTTGACTGGTGGCAGTACATACTGTTCTGCACTACATATATTTATTTTCATGAGCCGGTCAATATTAGTAATAATAGTAGCTGCTCAATTAGCATGTGCAAAAGGACACATGCATGAAAATGTGAGCCCTAGAGTCTGTACTTATTCCCAGTGAAAATGTTTTTTGCACATAAAACAAAGTTGAACAGATGAAACAAAAAGGGCAGCTATGTTGGCTAGGTTAGGTAAAAGAGCAGTCAAAGTAAAAACATACAAGCTTAAAAATAATAACATAAGTGCATAAGACGTTTGCAACAGTAATGTGTGTGTACAGATGGAATATATAAGAATAACATGAAGCATGACATGGCAACTGTAGACAAACAAACAGATTTTTCATTAATCTTACCTTATCTATCTTGTAACCATGGTAACTGTAATCAACAAAGAAATTAGTAACTGTTGCCTCAAAATTTTTGCTAATATATATATATATAAATACAGAAAATATTTTTAAATATCACTAAATGTATTTAGTTTTTGTTGACTAAAACATTCACTGACTAAAGCTAATTAACATTTTTGACTAAAGCCAAATCAAAATCTGATGCCAAAATCAATACTTTCTGTAGCATGCCAAAAAAAAAAAACTTGCAACACTTCACTGATGCAAGATGGCCAAAGCTGGATAACATATATTACAACCAAGCCATCTGCATGACTACTAAGCAAACCTGATTTACTGAAGTAAATAGTAAGTAACCTTTTATCAAAGCTTTAAAAATGTTTTATGAGGAAAAAAATAATTTTTTTCTTTTTTCATTTTTATCTCAGATGTTTAAGAATAGAGGATACAGACAACTTTTTTATTGCTGAAAAACACTGCCTATAAACATAACTCTGTGTTTACAAGAAAACCCCACAGGCTACCTTTGCCAGGGTACCTTTTTTGTTTTATATAATCTAACCTACACAGTACCTCGGAGATTTAAATGCCTGGTATGCCTACACACAGTGCAGACCACAGACAGAAAGCATCACAGAGATGAACAGAGGTTCAACAAAAAGCCCTAACCATTTTGGAGTACCCAGTATTTCTGAGCAAACCAGCAAAGTACTTTGTTCAGAGCTGACAGAGTTTCTGTCAGCCCAGTGGCAGACTATCTCACTTTCATCAGTCTATCAATCAGTCAGTTGCCTTTGCAGCACCTCTTCACCCCCACTCTCTTCCTGATAGCTCTCTATCAACGCTCTGATGCCATCTATTGCTCTAGTTAGCTATCATTCCATCAGCCCTGCAGCGTATCTTCTCCCTCCCCACAACCTCCTCAACCCCCCCCACACCCACCCACGTTTCTCTCTCGTTGTATATGGATCGATGACTTACTGCTGTGTTGAATGTCAGGCTGTCTGACAGAGGACACACCGGATGTTGGAGGGAGGCCAAGGGACAAGCACTGACTTCATGTCTACGACATCAGCGTGATGGTTGTGAAGTTGAGTGTGTATGTAGGTGTGTGTGTGTGTGTGTGTGTGTGTGTGTGTGTGTGTGTGTCTGACCATTGATTCTCAGTAGTCACTTTCACTCTGTAACAGAGGAGCAGGGCAGGTAAAGGTCACAAGAGAGTCAGTTCAAGCTCAATGCATACAGCATAGATATTCTCCATTTTCACATTGTTGCCTAAATTTCTCCTACTTTTCTACACAGGTCTCCTTCGTACAAGCTTTCCACATCATAACTGCATAAACTTATTGTAAATAGTACTTTTCAGACTGATTAGCGCCACCTGTTCATGAGGAGCTGCATATCCATGAGATCTGATCATTAGCACAATCAACACCCCTAAAACTGCAACATAAGGCTGCTTGTGTTGATTCATTAGTGGTTTAGCGGAAAGTTTTACTAACAAATATGCCATTTAAAAGTCACATTGCAGAGCTTCAAGTCTGAGGTCAGAAATCAGTAAGGAAAAAACAACAAATTTGTCAGCTAGTTGCAGTAGAAACTAGACAATCTGTCAGTGAAGCGTGATCACGTGATCAGATTTTTTGTCCATGCTACATTGGTGATGTTATAGCAGTCTGATAATGGACAGAGACCTGCATTAAAAATCCAACTTAAAAGCCAACAAAAATTTATTTCCCCACTTTAACTATGTGAATGTAAAAGCTGCTGGGTATATGCCAATAAAACCAGTAAAATCACTCAAATCTAATCACTCGGTAAACTGACAAACAATGATGGTGATATGGTGAATATTAATTTAGGATTCTATTTATTATATAGTCCATTCTGTATTAACTATTTTAATTAAATCAATCGCTGTATCATATTTAAAGTCTAAATCCATTTATATAAAGCCATTATAAATTCTAAGTCTGTTCATATCAACAGGTCTAGGCTACGCATGAATTTAGTACTTACCTAAAAACAAAATAAAAGTTCAAGAAAATTATTGATTGCCACAAATTTTGTTTCTATGAATGGTTCTTGCATAAGATCCATTGTGTTTACTTATGGCAAAAAAGGGCAACCAAGGCATAAATATACCTATTTTTGTAAACATCTCGCAAGCAACATAGGATCTTAGTGCACCCTCATTGCATGTGTGCTGTGTGTATGTGTGTTTGTGTTCACAAGGACTATTTACAGCACAGTTACTGTACCCTACTAAAATTACCCTGTAGTGAAACAAGTTTTCCATTTGTGTCTTTCTTATTCTCTTTCTCTCTGACCGCTTTATTCCAACAGCAACAAAATAATGACCACACTGCTCACTCCTCTTAACAGCCTTAGACACACATACAGGCTCCTTGATTACCTGAGTGGCAGCTCTGGCCTACACTCAGTGCACAGAAGTATTTTCTGTGTGATGGAAGAAAAATGTCATTCTGACATTCTCTGCATGTGATCCTAGCTGAAACTCCTCTAAGTGTTCCCAAAATAGGCTCACTTTCACCATCCTTAACTCTGTTTATGGAGAAGAGTGTTGAAAAATCAATGTTTACGCTGCAGCAGGACTTGTTGGTATTATGAAGGTATCATAGTGATAGTGACACATATCAGTGATAGTTATATAGAAACTACTAAGTAGAAGAAAAATCACCAAAATTTAAATAGTTAATATCTTATGTTTATAGCTGTGCTGATCAAAATGCTTAAAAAGGAAGGCTATGAAATAACTTATTTGTGATATCAAAGTGATCCTAGAATCAACCAAATCCACTGTGTTTTAGGATCTTTCTTGTCATCATTTAGCTTTTTGGCCTGTAACACATCTCTCAGTAACTTTTCCACCTTCAGCAGGCAGCTGTATTTTAGCAACTTACTAATACTAATACTTGCTAATAACATTAAGGAGCATCTTAAAAACATGTAACAGTAACTAGGATCAAAACAGCTAAGAGTAGAGTATGTATTGGATTTAACATCAATCAGGTGGTCTGATAATCTAAATACATGATAATCTAAATACAAGTTTTTGCTACTCCATTTTCTGTGTATCTTTATTAAGTAACAATGAAATCAATGTGTGTTTAAATGCTTCCACATGGCTGAAAACGGCAACGGAAAATGGCAACTTAAAAAGTATTGTTCTGTTTGCTTGTTCTATCGTTTGAAACTAAACCTCAGAATAAATGTGAGGAACTACGGTTAACTCCCAGTGTTTTCCTCAGGTGTCACCAGAACAGCTTGCTTCGTTCCTGCTGAAAAAATAAAGCTGTGTTACCTGGGAAAAGCCACACAATGAGAGGCTATGTTTGTCTCTGACGGTGCCATTCCACAGTCCCTTTTCTCCATTTTGTCTCCTGCCTCGTTATTTCCTCCTCTACTTCACCTTCAACCAGCACATAACAACCCCTTTCACTCTCACACACACAAACACTGCTCCACTTGAAGTCACAAAAGGTCAGTCTCTTTAATCTCGACTGACACAATCATTATTGGATTCTCCTCTGCAATTCTAATGAATATGGATACATATACACACATAAACGAGCTTGTGTACATGTGCATGCACACACTTCAATACACACTCACATCGGCTCCTTCTCAATTTCTATCTGTTGACACCACCTACAGTATACGCGTAGATGCATCTTGTTGCTATTACCCTTGTGACTTGCAGGCCATAAAAGCAAGAAAATGTGTCCTCACTGATACTTCTCCAGCTGAAATGTTTTATCAAGAGAAATAGCATTCTCAATCAGATGTAAGGTTGTGATAGCTTTAATTTCACACATGTGTGGGCACCATGGATGTGAGCGTGGTGGTGTGCACCACTGGGAATATGAAATGTATTTGTTTCTCTCTTTTTGAACAGAGCAAAGCCTTGAGAGCTCCACATCTACGATGAGTCAACATGGTCATAATGTCGGCCTCATAGGAAACTGTGACTAAGTTAATCCCAATTCCTCGTTTTAATTGTTGCTGTTTTTATTGACAGTATGGCAAAAACAGTCAATGCTTTAAGGAAAAACAACACTGGAGGTTTCCCCAAATGCATAAATTCACTTTCATTACATTTTCTTATGAGTGATTTCTTTTTCGTGCCTGTGCAAATAATGACAGTCTAATGAATGAGTTAGACTGGATTGGATTTGCTAATGTTGTCAGTGCATCTTTCCAGACATCATTGGTTTCTCCTCTATTATCTCCTGCTCTGTGGCAGCATTACTCTGACACAATGTCCAGTAACAAAGTTATCATTTTTGCATTTTTTAATATATTGTTTACATGTTCGTATTCCTGACATTGTTTGTAACATTATTACATTTATTTAGATGAAGACATAGCAGTAATGGTTGCAGCTGAACTAAACAAAGCTAGCTTTTGTTGCAGAATAAAAAAAACAATCTAATTGCTATGTGTAATAGTTGTCTGTCCTATATAGATGTGGTACAATGTACTGTCTGTGCTCATCTCTTTGTGCAAAAGGACACTTCCTCTTTAGTTTAATGGGGACTCTTTCAAATTCGGCCTCACAGGTGGCAGCCGTGCAATCCTCTGTGTCACTTGTCTTACTGAGTGCTGTATGAGTCATGCTGCAAACAATATCTAAAATATTAATTAATGCAGATCATTGTGGTTTATTTTTATTTAATATTCTTCTTTTAGCCTAAAATCAGTCAGCGCTCTTTCTTTGCCTTGAATAAAATTAGTCTACGCACTTTTTTGCCATCTGTCATTCCTGAAACCACTTCCATATTTACAGGGATCTTCTCCACAGAAAACACATTCTCTTGTCTTGAGGGGGTAGAATTAATTATTTTTGGATGTGCACCAACATTGCATGCATTCATGCCACTCTGGGAAATGCACCACTAAACACCCAAGCTGGCATTCTTCAACTTTCTCCAAGCTATAATGGCATGATGAGGCTCCAGCCAATTACAACAGTGAGACAGTTACTTCATAATTTAATATCCTCCAGGAAATAGCCAGCTATCTATATTTAACTTCTGTGCATATAATGGATGTAATATGAGAATTGGATACAATGTTCCAAGAAGGCGCCTCATTCATACCAGTAGATATTGTGGCATAATGCATTAGCATCTTTCTCTGGTTGAACATGGCTGACTGCCAGGCATGAACAACGCAAAAACAACAAGTTCATATATTATTGGCTTTTAAAAACAGTAACTTAATAATATAATTTAAGTGCCATTTTTAATAGTTTAGTTTGTTGTTAGTTTTATAGTTGGTATATGTAATTGATGTACTGTTAATGCAACCCTATCTCCTGAAAATTCTATTCCTATACAACTAAATAGCATAAGTTTTTGAATAAATGAAGTGTTACATTTACTAATAGCAAGTGAGGAGATGGTTGTGGTGGATGGTGGGCATACAATGTGCAGGACTGGCAGACTGGAGACCCAAGATGGACTCCAGAGTCATGTGTGAGGTTGGCTTTAGGCAAGAAAAACCTTTTGGTTGGGATTAGAGAAATATCCTGTTTTGTCTTAAATTGTATTACCAAAGTTGTGCGTGAAATGACTGTCCAACCTTTCTGCATGAATCCAGCCTAAAATCTTTCAATGACCTTAACCGAATGGTATGAGTGCCTCAGCCCAACCATTAAAAACTTTAATAACGCTGCAGTCAGCATTATTAAACTGCAACATTGAACTGCAACATTTAATATTTTGCAGAAAACGTGATGTTGGAGTTATATAAAGATATGTTGGCAGACAAAAAATATATATATATATTGATATGTTAAGAATCAACATATTTGCAACTTGTCATTTACACTGACTTTTTGAACATATGATCATTTCAACAGAAAAAGTAAGTGAGGTGTAATTATGTTCCCCAAACATATATATTTCAGTTTAGTTGTTGCTTAAAGTAATGTAATTTTTATTAGACTGAGTTGGTTATGTGTATTACTTTTGAGCCACGACATCAAATAATTTGTGTATAAAATTTTTTAATATATGCTACACAGGTCTCACATGGTCAAACATTTAGTAAAAATTGTTGCTATCAGTATTTTACATTACTAGGGTCAAACGCAATATTATATAATATATTATATATTTAACCAGTTCTCTGGCATAAAGTTCTCAGCTTTAAGGTGGACAGAGCTATGCTGAAATTATGTGAGGATGCCAAGCTTTGTGTCTCAAAATGTTTCCCACCATTAATTAGTGCAACAAAGCTAACAGGCGAGATGTCAGTGAAGTAAAGTTTATATCAGGAATATGTAAGGATAGAATATATGTAGGGGGAGCTCTAGATAGCCAAAACAAGGGAAATCACTTGTGTAAACCTTAAAGATGATAAAGGCTTACAGACTGCATAATGCACACATTTTACATTTAATGCAACATCCCTGCACAGTGACAGTGCTGCTAGATTTACCTATTGTTCAGCTTTTTCAGTCACTCACTGAACTACTGAAGCCAAGTTGTACTACTACTGTATTTGGTGGATATTATTATATTATATATTATTGTTTGCAATTCCTAGGAAGTATAGCACTGTGTTCATGTTAGTGATTCTGCTGTGCCAGTGCCTAAAGGTAAAGCTTAATGACTATTAGCGTGTGATAGCTCCCCTCTAAAGATTATACTGTTAAGGAAAGTTGTCAAAAAAAATTTTATTCATCTTTGAAGGACAATATTTAATGTTTAAATGCACCAGCAGGTACACCAGTAAACCTATAGATTGTACTACTTTATATTTCCCTCTCTGTCTCTGTGACTCTCTTCCACAGTGAGTCATCGCGGCGTTCCCTAATGAGGTTTGACTGTTTGGAAACCTCCCATTTACACTGCAAATTATAGAGAGCTAAAATTAAACTTCTGCGATGTCAGCCCCATTTTCAAGACATTCAAGCTAATAAATTATTGAGTTTGCAGCTTACGCCATGGCATCTGTTATGTATGATATAAAATGAAGGCCTTATTAGTGTTGACCACACAAGCACACTTCACCAAGTACACATTTACAATGTCAGCAAGCTAAAAAACATGCTGCATGCATTTAAGTGTGAAAGATGTAGAGATATCTGATCTGTTTCTACACCATGTCTGTATTTTCAAAAGGAACTGATCCCAGCAATGTTCATAGAAATTATACTGTTAAGTATAGACTATGAATATTTCAGAAGAATGATTCATATTTTCTACTTGGACAGCTGTGTAGAGACAGAGGCAAAGAACAAAAGAGTGTAATTTTTCTTCATATAGTACATCTGGAGGGAAAACATTTTTTAGCTTTTTGACTGTGCACTGTCAGCATACAGCTGGGAGTAAATATCAGCAGAAGTCAGGATGATCTGTGCAACAGAGCCAGAGGTAGAGCCAGGTAACTGTTACAGTCTAAGATAACAGAGGATAAATTGGTCTAACAAAACTGAAAAGCGTAACTGTCTCCAAACACGTCTCTGTCTCTCCATTAGTACGATTTTGTTTTGCAGATGCTACAACTTTTTTAGGTCTAGTTGTTATGAAATAAGTGGCATTTCTCAAATGTGTCAAAAACTGCACACTGAGTGTATTATTTCACATTTGCATATTTAAAATAAATATGAAGAAGATAAACTAACTTTCCAAGCTTTATCTTTGTGTCTGCCACATCATGAGAAATAAAATGAAGTTGCAGATATTTCATTCTGTGTTTTCTCTGCCTAATTTTAGTTTTGCTGATCATATAATTCTTGTTGTTTATGTAACTCCTCACAATATGTCGTTCCAGCTTCTGACTAATATTAGTCGGAAGTTGACTAGCAGACTTTATATTTCCGATGAAATGTGTTTGTAATCGAGGTAGGAAAGGGTCAAGGGGCAATAGGAAATGTCTTGAAGGAACTAATTGGAGTCTGTGTGTGTGTGTGTGTGTGTGTGTGTGTGTGTTTGTTTGTTTGTGTGTGTGCGCACTCTACAATGTCAGAAGGTTAGTAAGGAAAATAATTGAGGTGTGATGTAAGTTTATTCTGGGTTTTGTTCAAAGAGGGTTTTGTTTCATAACAGCCTGCTGCTTAACACACCTACACCCAGCTCCACTCATTCATGGCTTTCGGTGATATGTCTTCTGACTGGGAATGATTCACGGGCTTTCACCTTTTCCACATTATGATTAAATCTACTGATAGATAAATATTCGATAATATAAGATAATATAAGATATAAGAAATAAGATAATGTGTAAAATAAAAAAAAGTTTATAAATAGAAATTTAGCTTATTGAAATGTTCATATCTGACTGTACATTGAAATGTTTCTTATACCAGTTACAACACCTGCATTTTTAGTTGTGTTTAGTTGTAACATGATTTCTCTGAAAACAAAAGATTGCATAATTTTTTAGTTCCTGTTTTTTATTCATATAATTTAAATGTAATATAAATTATTTTTAATAAATATCTATTTATTTATCAAGTCAAAAAATGTATTTTAAACAATTACACAAATGAATGCAGGCTAAGCATTCCAGAGTTAAATTATTCACCAGATTGTGAAATCCAACACCGTAGTTTAGTAACAACAAAATACTACTAATAATAATCTTCTCCATTTAATTTGTAGATGCTATAACACTCATAATGTATATTTAAATGCTGTGTCATATGGAGAGTTAATTTTCCTATCTATTAATTTCTGCCAAAAGATAAGGTTTATAATATAACAGCAGTGAAAATGGGGAGAGTATAAGTAGACCAAATTATACCTTAGGAATTTGCTTTATTAAACTGTCTGGACTGTGTCTGTCAATTCTATTAAAAGGTTTCCAAACTATTTCACCTCTGACTCTTATGCCTTTCTTTATATAATGCTTTTCATCTAGGTTTGGGAATTCTAATTTCTGGAGTTTGGCTAAAAAGGTGAAATTGGGGTCCTGCAACTCTGACCTGCTCAGTTCCTCAGCTAAGACATCAGCTGTCACAGAAATTACTGTTTCATAACTAATGTTAGAATAGGCTGCAGTCATCGGTTATTCACTGGGATGCATCTAAGCCATGTTGTCTCTAACCATGTCTAATGCCTCAGAGTTGTAGAATATACAAGCCACTCTGCTGTGGTACTGGGAGTAGTCTCATAATTAGATTAGGAGCAAGTCTGTGACAGAGAATGTCAGTGCAGGATGTGATCAGACTGCACATAGTAGGGGAAATTATAGTAGTAGCAGTCATTACAGTTAAGAGAATATTTGAGAGTTCAGTGGTATGAAAACCACATTCACTGGTCTACAGACATGGAAGTGATATGGTCAAATAAGTAATTCATTCTTGACAGGTGGGGGAGTGAAGTCATGGCATTCACCATAAGAATGGTACAGGCCTGAATGCTTGACCCCTACAGTGAGGGAATCTGGCTCTCTCAGTGAGAGGCATTTTGTTGGCATGGTTTGGGTCCACTTGTTAGATTAGAGCAAATGCTCACTGCAAATCAATACAAAGTGAGTGATCACCTTTATTCAGTGATGGAACACCTCATCCTGGAGGAGAATGGTCTCCTCCAGGATGACAGTGCCTCAGCTATAGTGCACCGGTTGTCACTGAATGATTTGTTAAGAATGGAAATGATGTGAATCATCATCAAAACACAAAATG
This sequence comes from Ctenopoma multispine, assembly GCA_034779795.1. Lineage (NCBI taxonomy): Eukaryota > Metazoa > Chordata > Actinopteri > Anabantiformes > Anabantidae > Ctenopoma > Ctenopoma multispine. The sequence goes on along the minus strand of JAUYWH010000018.1, from coordinate 13,388,871 downwards.
AAGGAGTTTTATTCCTCCCCTACAATCAATGCCTATCTAAATAAAGTTGTTCTGGTGATATGTGCTGCTCTAAAACCTTACCAATACACGTTTTGTGTTTTTTTTCTTCTAAATTGTTACCTGTCTGTACTAAAACAGGGAAGGAATAAACATAAAGAGTAACAATTCTGAACGATCTGAACTTCATCTATCTTGGTCCCTTCATTGCTGTGTTGTATGTATTTTATTATTCACATACTTTTGATTAAGCAAATAATTCTGGATGTACAGTATTTTATCCTTCAGGGGACAGACAATCCTAAAATAAGAACCTGACAATTATAAAAAAAATAATCCTGACAAACAGAACAATCCAATAACTAACTTACAGTGAGTGACAGAAGACAAGAGACAATAAGTTAAATGAATAAAAATAAATGGATGTATTATGATTTCTTTTACGCTATATATACCAGTTTAGCTTTTGTGGTTAGTGTGGTAGCTCTTGAGTAGCTCATCTGTCCAAAAGTCATTTTTATGGTACTTTCAAAAGAACTCATAAAACCTGGAGGGATAATATTTAATACAACATTTCATGTATAATTCACAATTGCGTGGGTGTACTTGTAGGGTAAACATTTGAAATGGGGCATTGCAGCATAAAAAATATAACTGATGGTTTTGATTACTTTAAACAAAAAAACAATGCAAATGATTTTTAATTTGCTTAATTTTTGCCAAGAGGGCAGATCCTCTGAATTTATTAGATTTTGTACAAGTAGCCCAAAGAGGTTTTTATTTTCTTTTATTGCTCTCCTCTTTATGCACATATATTCCACAGCTTGTGCTATCCACTATTTTAGTATTTAGCCCAAGGATAGTTAACCCTGGTCCTAGAGAGCCACAGTCCTGCTTGTTTTCCCACTATCCTTGCACTTACAGCTTCTTATTGGCTGAACACACCTGATCCAGGTTATCAACAGTAGGAAGGACAGTGCTGTGGGTATAAAGGACCAGAGTTGCCTAAGCCTGATTTAGTCACTGGGACTTGCAGGTCATTGTTAAAAGAATATAAACTGACTAAAACTTCTAAGGTAGTTTCACAAGAAAATGAATCCCAGGTCTCATTCTGATGTTTTGAAAAAAAACTGACAAAAACTTGTTGGTATGACAAGCCCTTTAGGATGTCATGTTTCATGATCCCAAGTAGTCAGGCAAGCCACACATTCAAAGTGTTTGTCCTCTCTTACATCACAGAGGACCCACATGGGCTGTCTGTTGCAATCACAGTTTTTGACAATGAATTATTTCCCCTTGTTTTTCATACAGTCACTACATCAAAAACAATGTCATGGCAGAAACAATACAAAAACCAGCCATTCCACCATATTTGTTATGTCTAACAGGAGTGTGAAGGGAGCTCTGTGTTCAATGACCTTAACAGAAGCAGCTATTGATACAGCAGATGCTGAGGTGGCATCTCTTAGGGCCTTTTCACCTCTTTATCCTCTCACTCACACTTTACAGTAATTTCCAATTGTCCCACCTAGAGCTGTCAGTTCGATGTGCCAAACACAAATTCACTCCTCTTTATTTGGAAGAGAGCTACTAGCTTTACAATGCAAATTTCAGTGTGTCCTTTTATGTGGGACCTTGCCATTTCATGGTTGCCATGTCACTCCTTCCAGCAGGGCTGCTTTAAATGCTGAATTCACAAAGCCATGGTCAGGATCAATGCTTCTACTGCTCTAAACCTGGAGTTAATATTTCATACGTGGAGAAACTCTAAGTCAAACTGTGTGCTCCCAAAGCAACCCATCCTCACTCAGGTGGACTCATGACAGAGAATTATTTAGATATGAATAGAAAGGAATGTCAGCGAGCATGTAAGAGAGAGAGGAGGAACTGAGATAGTACCTCCGCTCTTTCTTTTGGTTTTATTGCCAAACTACAGTGAAAAATTGCATCATGTGTTTTCTCTGGAGCATAATACTTTTACATTAAGTTCAGTGAGTGTCAAAGGGAGGACAATTAGTCTTTGGCCTGTTTTGGCACACACTGTACTTCTCAAATGTTGAACAGTCCAGTTCATACCGTAACCTAAAGTAAAATGGCTTATCAGCTTGCATTTCTATCATTTATGATGAAAGAAACAGTTTGTGTTGGTGGAAGCTGGCAATGTTGTTACCAGACTGAATGAAAGAGCTTACAATGAAACGCAGCCTGATGATAAGGCCTGCATGAACACACTGATGTCCTCTGATGTCCTCTACCTTTTCCCAGCTCTCCCAAAACACCAATCGCCTTATCACACACAATTAGTGGAACCAGTTTGAGCACAGAAATATAGGCCCAGTCACACACACACACCAAAAACTGGTCTCACATATAATTAATAATCCCATCCTCTGATGATTAACAGCATAAAGAAAGCACATTTATCTGTGTGTTTTTCTGGATGTGTTGCTTTCTATTTCACACAGACGTTACTGATTTGAATAAACGAAAAGTCATTTCTGCGTGCCAAATGCTGGTAGGATCACAGATGTAGGAGCATTATATTGAGGATGTCACATCAGGAGAAATGTGAGTTGTCCAGGATATTAAATTGAGAATTTGTTTTAGCTTTCAAGTCTCATCTATTTTGTGGTTTACAGAAATGCATGTGCTATGATTCAGTGCAATTTGCATTTTAGATGCCTTTCCATGCTGACAGGGAAAAGATCATAATCTTTTTTTTTTCTCACTGCAACCTCTGTTACCCTATGCTGTAATATCATAATGTTATTTTTTGTTTATCAAAGTCAGCAAACAAGTAGGCACATAATATGGAAAATGCATTTTGTGTATGACATGACTAATGATAGCAAACAAAAAATCCCTGTGTGTGGAGTTGTTTTATGGTGGTCTGTGAGTGCTGACAGTGTTTTATGTTGACTAGTGAAGTGGGTATGGGCTTGATTTCATGTCTGTGAGAATAAATGCATTTTTCTACCAAAACACTGAGCTCATTATAACTATACCAAAACAAAAAACACAAGCATTCAACAGATTTTGATGTGAAATAAATCTTTAATCCACCATCATTTTGAGATCTAGCAGTTTATCTTCTCTTGCCACTGTGAGAGATGATAAATTGATTAGATATTCATTATTTTCATGTCCTTGGGTCTTTTGCAGATGTGAAATAGTGCACAAACACTGCTTACAGCATGTGTAGGTCATTTGTTGTGAGAGCTGACAGTTGTAGAAGGAACTTGTTCTACTTCATCTGTAATCTACTTAACCACTGCGGTCCTATAAAACCACTTTTACTAGTTGCTGTTTCTCAAATAACCAAGTAACAATATCTTACTGATTGTTTTGATGGCAAAACTGTATAATGTGATAAGGTTGATATTGTCATTGAAATATAACAAAAGTATAACAAAGACAACCAACACAAAAATATGCAAGTAGACAATATATGTAAACACAACAGTGGTTGCACACCACAAACATACAAGAGGTAAATCCTCCTGCCCAAAGGTGGTCTATGTCACACCCATATCATGGTGACTGGTGTACAGACATGCCATACATTTCTACATAACTGCAGCAAAATAAAAACAAAACATTTTGTTTGTGCAAGATGAAAAATCATTCTGGATCACAAGATTGAGTTGTGCTGGTAGTGATGCCATGTAAATACTGGGCCATAGTGTTAAACTAAACTTTTTGCTATCAGCAGACTTACACCTTTATTTTACAGTGGATGGATTAAAAGCATCCCCTGAACTAAAATTGTCTAGATTAGCATTCTTTGTAAAACTTGGTCATGTTAAATATCACAAGCAGTGAATGCCCATGACATCATCACACTAATCAGATGGCACACCTCATATTCATTAGGTATTGTTTTCAAGATGTCTGCATATAGTTTTAATAAAGGCAAAAAGCATGTAAAAAAGGAAATTATTTTATAATCATTTATAATTTTATATATCAATTCACATCATGTCCTCCCAACTATAGAGAGGTTCATAATTTTCTCATGATATATATCTCAGCATTAAAGGAATAAAAAAATTTATGAAAAATTACACAACTGTACAGTCACCCCACCCAGTTCTTGTGCTACTGTGTTACTTTCTCATTGTCTTTGATACAGCTTTCAAAGTATAATTTTAATCTATGATTGCTCTTTGGTCAAACTCAATTATTTCACTCAGAAAAAGATAGAGAAATTCTCTGCAAAAGTTTTTCAATAAAAGTTTTACGATGAAAAATGAGTCCAATAAAAAGCAATAACACAAGCACATCCTCATTAAAAAGTGTGTTGTCATATTTCAACTCCAAAGGCAATGTAGGACCAGGAGACTTTTATTAACCTATTAGCATGCTAATTACTCCAGACGAATAGAGATGGTGTGGTGTTCAATCCCACCAGGTCATTTTAGTTGCATGGGAAGTATTTTGAATAGGTGCGACATATTTTCATGGCTCATTTCTCATTTAGACAAATTGTGGGAAAGTTCAACTCACTGCTGAAAAATGATACTGTGAGTATAATGAGGGAGCCACATTTAGCAATCTTGGTTTTACTGTTTGCAAACAAGCATCATTCATGATCAATATCCACTGTGAAATGTGATCCTCCAAGCTTTTTTCAGAAGCTCGATTGATTTTTATTTTGTTTTTTGATGCAGTTTATGCATATAGCTGAGCGACATAAACTGCAAAAAAGCACTCCCCTTAAAACATTTGCTTGTGTCAAACTCAGTCTTTGACTTAAACACTTGGCGGTTTTGTTTAATGTGACCCTCAATAACCTCAAATAGCTAGAGGCTGTTTCTTTCCAGAATGCATATTAGAAAGGGTTTAAATATATTGCTGTCTGAGAGGCGCTTATGAGGAAGGAAAACAGCAGGATGGAGCAATCTTGGAAGAAGAAAATATGGAGGATTTTTAATGCCTAATAAGAAAGTGAGTTGCAAGGAAGTGGTTGGGGTGTATACATTCTGCAGGGTTGACAAGCCACATGTTAAAGTTCAAGATCAAAGTCCCGCATGAGGTTAGGTTTAGGGAAGAGAAGAACTTTGGTTAGGGTTAGAGGGATTGTGTTTGTGTTTTAGCTTATATTTATATTTTAATGCACACATTGTGTGTGTGAATTGACTGTACATTTTTAGTCTATTAACCCAGGCCAAAATCTTACCATGACCTTAACCCAGTGCTGTGATGCCTGAACATACATTTGCTAAAGTATCAGGACACCCCTCCACATCACTGAATCCAGTGCACAATGCAAAGTCCATAAAAACATGGATGAGCGAGTTTCGTGTGGGGGAAATTGACTAGCCTTCACAGAACCCTGACCTCAACCCAACAGAACACCTTTGGGATGAATTAGAGCAGAGACTGTGAGCCAGGCCTTCTCATCCAGTATCAGTGCCTGACCTCACAAAGAATGGTCAAATATCCCCATAAACACGCTTCTAAACCTTGTGGACAGACTTCCCAGAGGAGTTGAAGCTATTAAAGTTCATGTGTGAGTAAAGGTAAGCGTCCCAATATTTTTAGCAATATACTGTATCTGGACACTTAACTGCAATATCCAATATTTTCACAGTAGACAAAACAGGATGTTGTAGATTAGATATTTTGGTGTACAAAAATACATTGCCTGTGTACATTTCAGTCATATGCTAGTTTCAAAGTATTGGTTAATACCAGTAATATATGGTTATTACATTAACAGAAAATGTAATTCTGTTGTAATTACTTTCTCCACAAAAATGCATTTGGGATTGTAATTTAGTTGAACAGAAGCATATTTTCTAAGAGACAGGGTTGATTTAAGGACATCACAGCTAGTTATTTATATTATTTTGTTGTTATGTTGTTTAAGTTTAGACACAAGACGAGACTACTAGATGTAGATGTGAAAGAGCAGTATCTCTGCTCTGGGTGCAACATCTTTTTTTCTATTAAAACGTATAAAAACTAATACCTGCAAAGATGACTGAGGTGTTGCATGTGTTCTTTGCTAGTGACAAATTTATCCTCCAGTTTGGTTTTGCCTCATACCTTCCTTGAATAGGCTCGTTAAGTGAAACAAAGGCAAGGGATGGCTGTGGGTGGATGTAACAGCCACACCGCTGGCAATTCCTCCTACCCCCATTGGGTGGATCATTAAGTGTGTGATTATGATTGACAAATGGTGCCAACATGGTGGAGATGGCAGTATTTAAATGAGGATTTAAATACTGCCGCCTCCACCAGTGTTTCGCTGGTGTCTGTCATGGAGAGTTTGGAGAATAACCAGCATAAGCACAAGAGGAAATTTGATCCCGAAGAATCAAAGGTGTCAGTGGTAGAGACTAATAATCACTTTGATGAGATACAGCATCAAATCTCAGTATTACATAAATTAACACTTCATAGAAAGCTCACTCCTATAACTCTTGGGAAACAGCAACCACATAGAAGATATGTTTGGTCTCATTCAGTGTATCCTGGGTAACGCACATGCACACCATTATACTTACTTACTTGGCAAACTTTTATAAGAGATGCAGGTGACAACCATTTGTCCTTCAAGTGTCCTTCAACTCAGTTGTGTGTTGGTTTTTGGGTTAAGTCCTTCTCAACAACTAGCTGATCCAAATAGGACTTTGTTTTGTGAAGCAAAATTGCGCGTGTCAGTGTGAAGAATAAATTCTAGCATTTTGCTGTGAATGCAGATGTTGAAATGTGATGATGTGTTGAAACTAATAAAGATTCAGCGCCAAAAGCTCGGCCTGATAGGGGCACAGTAAGTCATTTGGGGAGTATGGTCCGCTAATCCCCCTTCATAATGCTGTAGCCCATAGGTCTTCCAACAGTTACAAAATTAGATAATTAGACAGAAAATATGTTTATATATTTTTTCTTAATCATTCAAAATATATTAAACACGTGTTTTGGAGCATTGGAGTAAATTTAACCTGTAATGTAGGAGTGTGTGATGGTAAAAAGGGGGTTCTGATTGAAGGGCCCTATTGAGCTTCCTCATTGTTGTGGGCCCAACCGAACAATACACTAGTTATTCTCAAGATGACCCAGTAGATTTGCCTGTGTTGAAACTAGAAAACTAAGTAAATAAAGATAAAGACTGAACTACAGGTGAGTCCACAGTTTTCAGATGAAACTGCCTACCAACCACAGCAGCTTAGCCTAGGCAGATACAATGTAGATACGATGCTGGGTCAAGCTGCAAGTACTTATACTTTCCTTGAGTTAGGATGAGAGTTAACAACAGCTTTGTTTTCAATCAGTTTAAAGGTAATGGGTTAGGGCTAGAGAATGGTGTCGCCTGTCATCAGGCCCAGATTGTGTGTGTGTGTGTTACTGTGTGTGTTCATGTAAGCCAGAGACAGAAAGATAAAGAGGGGGAGTTTAATGGAGTGTCCCAGGGCGAGGCTCCATTGTTCCCCCTCATCAAGCACGCTGGCAGCGCTTTAGCCCCATAATGGCTACCATGCGCCCTGAGCCAGTGCATGCTCCACAGTTTCCTTTCACTCATTGCTCATTCTTATAGGCCAGGTGCAACCAAATTCCATACTGAGGGCGGGAGGTGGAGAGTATGCACTGCATTAGGAGACAAAAGGTAAATTGGTTCCTTGAAGAGGAGGAGAAGGGATACAGGGACCAAAAGGGCAGTAAAGAGGAAGTTAGAAGAGAGGGCAAGAGATGTTTATGAAGTAAATATGTAAGGGACATAACAGCACAATCTAATCACAGGAATAAACTGCTACCTGTCTCAGAGAGGGCAATGCTTGCTCTTGTTAACATGTCAGTCTGGATCAAGCCAAACATATTGTCAGACACACATGAAAAAACTCACACTCTTTACACACAAATCAAAAACATCTCTGATAGCAGAGAAGAGGAGTGATAGTTGGCCAAGTGACAATCATCAACAGTGTCATTTACATGAGGAGGACATAAAAATGAAGCTGAATGGGCTGCTAACTGGCTCTCACACACATTGTCTGTTTCTATTTGTGTTTTTTTGGCACTGTTTTATTGCCTTAATTTTTGGTTGATTAACATAAATTAGTTTTTATGATTTAATCTAAATGGGACTGAGTAGGAAAACACTCAGGCATTAGCAGTTTGAAACAGCGAACAATGTTATTATCTCTGGTGATGACAGAAATGGCTTTATAGAAGTCTCAGGTATAAGTCAAACCTAAAATGGCACTTCCAGTTACAATAGAGTTTTTTTTTTCTTGGCCTCTACTGCCCCCCAATGATTGTAAAGGAAAGTATGCTGACTATAATTATAGTAGTGTAGGCCAGATTAACCCAGAATCAAATATTCTGACTAACTAGTTATTCAAAAAAGTCACACAAAGAAAGTGTCATCATAAGTCTTTTAGGAACAGCAAGTATCACACCTAATTTTCCTAATAAAGACAATAGCAGCAACTACAGCATTTTAAATGGAAATGCTTCATTTCATGCAAAATGCAGAGCTGTCATAATACAAAGATCTGCGGTAAAGGGGAGATCAGTTTCTAAACATGTTTAAATGTGACACATCAGCATTAGCTTACTCTGCATGAAGAATCCGCATTAAGGGTAGTGCTTGCTGACTTTTCTCATTTCATGTCACCCACTGACAGGACAAATGACTGAGCCTTCAACTTTTTAGTCCCACTAATTACTAAGTGTCATGCAAAAAAATGAAGTGATAATGAAGATTGATTGATATACAGCAGTTTTTGTACATTTAACGTTTGACCTTAAGTCTATTTTATCCATCAAAGCAGTCAGTCAGTACATTTCAATATTACTATGGGTTTTGGCTGCCAATGTCTACATTACAGTAAATTAAAATTAAATGATGCCAATTATTTTTAAAAGTAAACAATTTAATGTTAGCTGCAATTTCACACTGGCTAGCTAGTTAATTACGATTGTGATCATTTAACAGAATAAATGACAAAATGGAAAAAGTAAAGATTTGTTGAAAAATAGAATTTAGGTTGAAAAGTAATCAAAGTTATCTTTGCATCTCTAGCTGTGTATCTGGGGCTGAATCTCAACTTGCCTGGCCTTTCTCTTCCCCGTGTCAGTGCCTAATGTCTCTTGTTTGAATAAAAGGAATGAAGTCTTTACCATTTCTCCCCTTCATGGAACCTTTCCCTTTATTTTGTTAGGCTTGATAGGGCTCATTGTCTCCTTAGCTCAGATAAGAAGTCCATTATGAGCTTCTTTTAAATTTTACAAGGGCTGCAGTATGACTATCATCAAACTCAAGGTCCTCTAAAAGTGCTATTGCTTTACACACTCATTCTCTCCCTCACACACACACATTTATCAGTGTGGGAGTGATCTTTTAGTTGCTTCTCTCTTTAGAAACATCTTATCAGTCCTGATAGTTCAGATGAATGATCAGCCAGAGCACAAAGACACACACAGACAGAACCATTTACAATAGTCCACTTTTAAGTCAGGCAGTGTATAAAAAAAACATCATTCATTATTGTAGTCCTTTTCTCTCACATTGAACCTTCATTAGAAAAAGACAGCTTTTTAACCCTAAGTACCATTCCTAACTATAAAGTAGTTTCTGTTAGTGAATGTCTATCATTCAGGGTTGGCTACTGTATAACTTTGAAATGGCTTTTAAAATGATTAAATCTGTAGCTTTATTCCCTCTTAGGATTCACATTAGGTGTTTCACAATAGGTACTATCACTTATTCAATTCTGACAAAACAATACGTCTGCACATTTTATGTTCTTTATAGAAAGGTATATTTGCTCCTTTCCCTGGTCCTACATTGTAAGCCAATGAGCAAACACTTATCTTTGGTGGGTTGTGTCCTAATCTTCTTATCTCCTGTCTGTTCTTTTTTATTCATCATATTGGACTGTGTCATGATATAATCCTGACAGTCTCACTGTAGGTTGTTGAGTCAACAGAGCCTTGTGTAAGCTGGTGGGAAGGAGGAGCCGAGCTGCCCAGTAGCAACAGTGTCACTGTGTGGTATAATCACTTCCTCCTGCACTATAGGCTGCTACATTCCTGGGGTTCACCCATCTGCCTGCACCTGAGTGCATCGTAGAACATACTCACACAGTCAGTAGAATGTGGAATTTTTGCAGAAATTTGCACAGGTCAACAAGAATAAAATTCACAATCACATATTCAACCACACAAATGTTCAAACAAGCTTTCTACCACAACAACAGCTACTCCAAGTATAAACTATTGCATTTTGATTGCACAAAACAAACTAAGGAAACAACTCACATCCTGTGTGGAGGTTATTCATATGCCAAAACCACACACAGCAGGCCCACAACCAGCTAGATCTGCATCTTATTTACATGGTCAATAAAGCGGTCCCTTTCGTGACATGTCACCAATCAACACTGCCCTCTTTTGGTGAAAATGTTATATTACACCATGATAAATATTTTTAGCACAAACTGCAGCCACAAACTGCCACATTTTAACATATTACCTCATAAGCTGGAAAATTGTGGAATCTAAAATGAACTAAAATCATTTTAATTTTTGTTTGAAAAAAATGTGGTGTGTCTCAAAGCAGGCTGTAAAGTTACCAGTCAAAAGGCAGTTACCAGAGCTTTAATGTTTGGAAATGTAAGCATGAGATATAGCTGCTGTTTCACTGAAATCAAATAAACTTTTCTGAAAGACAGATCTATATGTAGCTATTAAACATCTCTAAAACTATTATGTGATATGTTGAGAAATCCACTTCAGTACAACTAGTACAACTAATATGTAGAAATGTAAAAGTGATATAAATAGAGTAAGTAACATTAAATGAAAATACCCCAACTGGAAACCAATGACCTGGACTGAGAATCTTCACAAATGAAAATCTCCATTAAAGTTCAAGTACCTTAAAGTCAAGCTATACCTAATGACAGTATTTACGTAAATGTACTTGTTATAGTTATTATAAATATTTACTACCTTTGGCTTTATGCTTGATGATTTCTCTTTGCTTCCTTTTCAGAAACTCACTTTCTGTGACAATGATTCTGTTATCCTGTTGCATAGCGTCTAAAGTTATATAATTTGGCCGGTTCTGTGTGTGTGTGTGTGTGTGTGTGTGTGTGTGTGTGTGTGTGTGGGCATATTGTCACTCCCTACTTTCTGATGCTTTCAAAGGCTGTTTGAAGGTCAAAACATGGTTTTAAGGTTATGATTATTTAGGTTTGGCATAGAAATGTTAGGGTTGTGTGAAGCATTCACTTTTTGTCTTATACTAATTTTTCATGTGCCAAGCCCTTAATTTTCTCTACACTCAGAAATTTATTAGGTTAGATTCAACATTATTGTCATGGCCAGAGTACAGGTACAGAGCCAGTGATATGCTGCTAGTAGAAGTTCAAAGAGAATATGCAGAGGTACCTTGAAAATAGACATACATACAGGACACACACTATAAACACAGGCACCTGCTGAAATGGAATGAGGTAGGAGACATTGAATAAGACTGAGAAATACAATAAAGCTCAATAATATGGAGATGAAAAAACAGGTAATCACGTTAAAGCACAAAAGGAGGGAAGTTTGCCACACAAACAGAAACGCACTGATGTGAGAATACACAAGCACACACAGTTAAATTGCATTATTGAGCACAGGGATAGATCTGAGTAGGATTCTGAACATTAAAATAGGAAATGAAAATTATTTATACACACACACACAAGCAATTGCAGTGAATCATCCTTGAAACAACTGCAGGTGTGAGAGATTAATCAGATAGCCCAAGGCTAGCTGGACAGGGAAGGAGGAGAGACAGATGGACTAGTTTAACCACAGTAAGAGAAGCTGACCCTCTTCATAGCAGGAGGAGGGGGGAGGTAACGAGAGTGCAGACAGAGAGAAAAAGAAAAGAAGGAATGGTGTCAAAGATGGTGACAGTGCTGTGAAATAGCTGTCATCAATCTTCAGTATCTCTGCAGACACAGAAATCTCTGAGTCTGAGCAGCACTGCAGCGTATGCACGACAGAGATAGAAGAGGGATGGGAAATGGAAAGTTAGAATAGATGACATTACTCTGTAACAGTGAAGCAGGTGTGTGAAGTAAAAAAAAAATCACATCAAAATCTAGTAATGTTGAGGAAGACGTTACTGCAGCCGAAGGGGAGATGAGAGGTAATGACTCTCTAGAAAAGGCCTAATGATATAAAAAAAAATGTTTGGAGAATCGCCAACTGTGAGCGCTGTTAATTCTTCCTCCAGGAAAGGAAAAACATTGGCATCCATCTATCTAGAAGCCCTGGCTGCCATGTTAGAGGAGTCTTTTACTTATAATTCTAAACAAATAATGAAGTTGCAGAGGATACATTTGTTAATGTGAAGTTTTCTCAAGACAACAATTGCAATCTGCAAAACAAAGCAGAAAGATATATTTCACAAAGGATGACTAAACATTAAATCAGATGTTGATACATTGCAGGACAACTCTAACAAAGTGGGGCATCATTTATTCAACTAGACATTATTAAACATTATAATGTACAGTGTCAACGAGAAGAACTGCAGCATTCAAATCAACCTACTGTAGGATGATTTGTTAAATAAAAACAGCTTTGTGGGAATAGAAGATGAAGCGGTTGTTTCAATATTTGTATATGTTTCTTTATTTGGCATATTAACTTTATTTGAAACAGTAGATACACAAGTGAGAGCAAGTAGTGATAACAAATGTGGTAGGTGGCCTAACTGGTAAGCTACCAAGTCACCACTGGCCTATTTGTTTTTTATTTGTAATGATGAGAGATGGTGCCCGAGAAAGGGAACAGCAATAGTAAACATGATTACCTCCTACATCCTAAAATCAGTCACAAGATGCTTTGAAACTAGATTAAAAAATGGGTAATTTTTGTTTTAAGATGCAGAAAAATGACACCTCCATTAAACTGGACTTAAGGAACAGTAAGACAAAACAGATAATATTTCATAGATTTTCAGATAGAACAAATACATTTGACTATTTTTTCTTCAAAATAATGAAAATTCTGACATTCCCTGAACATATTATTCTAATCATATTATAGGACTGTGATTATGCTTTTTAATGTTATGCTAAAGGACCTACATATGAGTTACTCTAACCATGTGATGCAGGAATGTTGAGTGCTGACCACTGGAGTGACACTGCACTTTTACACACACGTAAAGCTTGTAAAGCTTAAAAAATAGCCAGAGAGTCATGTGCCTCATAAAGAAGAGCGCTTGTCTGTGACCACAGTTTTTATTTTGCATTACAACTACTGTACAAAGTAAAGTGGTAAAGTATTTTTACAGGTTTTAAAAATGACTGACTTTGCATCAAAGTAAAGAAAAAAATCTATTTACTTAATGAAACTGTTCTTATAGGCTTGTTATTACAGATTACAAAAGAAAAAGTAAAACTATACATTACAACAAACAATATCAACAAACACCAATATCAATAATTCTGAGCTAATAAAACACAAAAAGTCATGTCTTGACTTTTCATGTCTTTTTTTATTTATTATCCATTAAACATACAGAGTGATGGTGGAAAAAATAAGTGAAAAGGCTTTTTCAAATCAGCATCTCTTAATGGTACTCTTCTGAGATTTTGGACCAATCTTGATTTTTGTGATGCATGACTCACATCAGCTGATGCTGCTTGTGAATAGCATGCTGACACTGGTGTTTTTCTAAGACAAGTCAGCGCTAAACCACACCTCCATCCTCATTTCACTGATTTGACTAAACAAACGCTGTTTGCTAAAATCTGGCTCCAGTTGGCATTTAGTGACATAACCTAGTGACACATAGTGATTCACTTACTTTTTCCACCACATCAATTTAATAGGTTTGTTCAAAAAAGGCCTTAAAAAACAATGACTAGGGTCTTTTGCAGTGTCTTTGAGAAATGTATTTGTTGTTCATACTTACCGTGTTAGATTTCATCTAATACATAAACTAATCTAATAAACTCAAATCCTATATAAAAATCAATCAATTTTAACTTTACTTCATTGGCTCTCTATTTGTGTTTTGGTATATAAATTCCTAAACAAAAGTCCTCCTTCATACATCTATACATTGTCTGATCTACTTATATTTCACCCAGTGTTCTCCACTTTCTGAATCCAGGACTCCTGTCTGTTCCTAGAGTTAAAAACAAATCAGCTATCATGCCCCGCTCTCTGGAATAACCTCCCTGCTGACACCAGACAGTCTGAATCTATAGAGGTCTTTAAAATGTAAAACTCACTAATGTGACTTAAATTTCAATTAGTGGCTTATTATCTGATTATTTATGGGATTGTATCTCTACAAATCCTTGACCAGCAGGTCAGTTTCAATCTCAATCAGTCTGTTAATTCTAGTAAGCACAATGTGTAGTCCTTCCTGCCAAGATTATTGTACTTTTTCTGGAAGCTATTGCAACTTTCTAACACTTTCTTTTTTCTCCCAGGCACTTGAGCATCCATGCTGTGTGCCTCTCTCTCTCTCTTTGTCCATTTTTGTTGGCCTTCCTATTCCCTCCTTCATTTAGGCTCTGTGTGCTCCTGGTTGTCTGTGCATCACTCCAGAGAGGCTGAATCTGTGTCTTTGCCCACAGGATTCTTAACGTATTCATAGTCCCTTCTCCCTCCAACCTTGTTTTCTTGTTTTCCTGTCTCGCCTCTCCTGTGTGTTTGTAACAATCTCCTACATGTGTGAATGGCATGTGGCTCCGGCCTGTTGGCGCTGCCTGGAGGTTGCACAACATCCTTCCAGATCTTATTCTGGGGGAGCTTATCGAATTGGAGGTGATAGAGGGTGATAGAGGGTGTTGTATGTATATTGTACAGAGTGTGAAGCCCTGTAAGGCAAACTTGTGATTTGTGATATCAGGCTATATACATAAACTTTGATTGTATTTCACTCTCCCCTCACACATACAGTATCTATACTCCCTGCTCAAAAGGAAAATGTATTTGAAACAAAGCAAAATGTATGTGTCAGTAAGTACAGCTAGCCAAAGCACACAATCCAGCGTGATCTTTCTGTTGGTTTTAAAATTACATTAAAAGATTCCTCTGAGACTTGTAGTGATGATTTAATTTCAGTAAAAGTCCAGTTGGAATGACAGATTCAATTCTCCTCATGTAATGGAAAAACAACACTTTTTTTTGCTTTATCTCTGTAGATTTACATGTATTCCCCTTTGACACAGAACTATGTGTTCATACTGGAAATATTGATACTTAACAAGTTTTTACCTTTTAATATTTACTGATTTGTTCACTGAGAACAGTGAAGAAGCGCCATTTCATATTTGTCCCAGGGTACAGACTGTCTTGCACCTCAGGGCCACACTGTAGCACCCTCTAACTAGCAGCCATCCATGAAATGAGAAAATCTATAATGCATTTAATTCTGTTCTCTGTAGATTAAGGCTCTGTATCCCAGTGGCACCAAGGGGTATTACGAACACTGCTTCAACCTCTTTCCAACCCTTCTGCAATATCCGCAAATACAGGAGCTATTACTCATGTTGTCTACCATCTCTGTCTCTCTCTCTCTCTCACACACACACACACATACACATACACACACACACACACACACACACACACATCTCTCTTCTTGCTCTATACACTACTGTCTTCACATTAGCTATACTGTACATATAGATTATCCTTGTGTGCTTCTTTGTTGTCTCTATAAGCACTAGGCACCTGTTCTGCCTTTGACATTTAACCTCTACTCGGTGTAGCACTGCAAGTTGTTTCTCTTTGTCCTGAAGCGAACCGCTGCCTGTTCATTTTGGTATCTGGAGTCTAGAACTATAGATGCTTTGTTATTGGATATGTGAAGGTGGGCTATGTGTGTGATTGAGGAGTGTGGATTTTGACTGTGTATTGAACTGAGGATTTTGGACTTAAGAAGAGGGAATTTGATTGTGGAGTTTGTTTAGGATTTGGGGTTTTTGTTTTATGGTAATACTTCCTGTCTCATTGTTTGGCAGAGCTTCTCTGTGCAAGACACTGAGTGATGATGAATTCCACTCCTTCTTGTGCTTCTCTCATTTCCTCTCTGCGTATGTCTGTGTGGTTCATCTTACCACTGCTCTCCTGAGTCTCCGCCATCTTGCCTGCTGAGTCGTTCCCTCACCGATTTCTTCATCTCCTGGCAGTTGATGTAGGTGCAGATTTTCTATGGTTCCATTTCTCACATTCGTTTTTATTTCAGTTCAGGAGCTAATACTGAGTTTATTGATGTCTAGTTGGTTGGGCAGTTAGGTCTATGCTTGTTACCTCTTCCCAAGCCTCTTTAGGTTTAAGCCCTGCATGACCATCTGCTTCATAAGATCATGAGGGGACAGAACCAATGCCTGTGATCATTACTGGTAACCATTGCGAGAAGATCCTAGATCCTAACTTCTTTTTCTTTCCTCTGCTTTTGAGTTGCTACAAGGAGCTTCTGTCTATACCAAGCTTCGCCTTTCTAATGTCTATCATCAGGGAAGGAGATGAATAAAAGACCACTTTCAACACACCCACATGCCACTCTGATTATCTTGTCACACCCCCGCCATCTTCCAGGTGTTTGTTAATGATGTACTCCAATCTGCAACACGATAAACAAGTCTGATTTAGTCTATCTGGTTAATAATCTTACTTCTCTCTTTCACTGTCCTTCAAGGGTTACTCTAAAGTCAAGAGTTTCATGCATCCACTGAAGTTTCTGGGTTTTTCAGCTGCCAAACATCCAGATGAATCCAGAAAAGGTCATTACAGTCGAGGAGTGGTCTGTTCCAAAGAATCACACACAGCTACAGCA
Organism: Ctenopoma multispine; assembly: GCA_034779795.1. Classification (NCBI taxonomy): domain Eukaryota; kingdom Metazoa; phylum Chordata; class Actinopteri; order Anabantiformes; family Anabantidae; genus Ctenopoma; species Ctenopoma multispine. The sequence continues at coordinate 13,372,058 of JAUYWH010000018.1, read as the reverse complement.
TTTCTTCTACCAAGAATTCATTCATATGGTCACCAGAGGTAAAACAGGTTTTCCACCTGTGATCTACCATTAATAATAGAATGACAAAAGTTAGCTCTATTTTTTTGTCATTACGTTTCCCATCGCCACGGTAGTCAGCCTGGTGGCACTTCAGTTCAAATTTCCCAGATCCCTTTACATACTTAAATCAGTCAAATCTGTTAACCTGAGTTTAATCCTGTCTCATTGTCCACCACAAGTCACCTCTACCTCTGGCTTCCACAATACAGCACAATATTGACTCAGTTATTTCTTGTGTCTTCCACACTCACATTGATGTCTGTGTTTTATAGGTGAAATTGAAAAACTTACCTGCTGGTGTGATAGCACCTCCTGGGGGGATTACCATACTCTCACAGCCCAGAAGTCCCACTCTTCCCCCTTCTCTTTCTCATCTCTCTATATTATAGCATGCATTAAATCTTGAAAACTTACCTATGGTGTCTGCTCCTCTCTGGGTCTTGCCAAAAGATGCACTGTAAAATAACTGTTACAATTGGAGATAGACTGTATTAGCTAAATTATTTTTTCAGTCAGAAAGGGGCACTTCAAGAGATGAACTCACATCTTACTTGCATGTCCTCAGAGCCATCTGCCCTTTGAATTCATACAAAGATCAAGCAGTTGAAAAAAGCAGATTCGGGCAAGATTTCCTGTAGCCTGGGTTTCACGAAAGCTACATCCTCATCAAGAGATGTTGCTTGTCGTTTATAATTAATTGCAAAGGGCTGTCACCTGTGCTGGATCAATTATGATGCATCAGTCACAGTGCCCCATCTATAATTACAGGAAAGCTGTAAAGTCTGACACTTACAGTTCAAGAATGGTAGTCACCAAACGCTAAATGAACAGACACAGTATTGCATGCTACTTGATAGTGAGTGTGTGTCGCCGTTGTTGTTGACACGGTTTATGTGTATGTGTCACATTCTCTCTGGGCTACTGCGTCACAATTTTCTGTGCTGTTTTCCTGTGTGTCATGGTAGCTGCCAGGCAGGCCCTAGTTGATGATGTCAGTGAAGCTTAAATAACTAGGCCAATGCCATCATGGCTGGTTGTGTATCACCACCATGGATCCCTGTCAGTTCTTTCATCATTTAATCAACCACAGTGAAGGAGAGACTGACAATGCATATAGGTAAACAGGGGGATGAAAGGGAAAGGGGATAACAGTACCTTCTATAGTGATGTGGTCCATTGCATGTGATCAGTGATGGGATTAATAAATGCAGATAGGGAGATGAGGGACAGTTACAGCAACAATGAACCTCAGCCTGGTCTGCTTTTTCATTTTCAGTTCTTTAGTAACAGTGGACATCGTCAGCACAGTATATGGTGTCCTAATCATATCTTTTAGTGCCTCGTAGGTGTAAAGCATGAGCAAAGACACAGGACAGTAGTACGCAACCTGTTTTTTTTAATGGTATGCTCATTTATATTTGGTGCCACCCATGTTTTTCATTTTACTATTTTTATATTTTTCTAACTGGCACTGCCTCACGTGATATCACTGGAGGAAATGTATCATACTTCATCCTAGAATAATAACAGTGTATCAGAAACATTACCATACAAAAACTGTTGATTAAACACAGCCTAGTATTGTCCTAATGAACTGAAACGTCTAGCCTACAAAACACAATACTGCAAAAATGCCAATCATACTTTAAATTATTTATTTATTATTATATATGTCAGACTAAAAATATGCAGTTAAAAGTGAAAAACAAAATACAGACACTCAGCTGGAAATTCAACAAAGCTGGAACCAAACAATTTGGCTGATAAATCTGTTATCTAAATAATAGATTTTTCTGCTGGAAGGAATTGTTTAGTCAACTAATTGTTTTCCATTCTATGATACTGGCTAATCACTTTTATATAAAAGTGAGCTAGTTAATAAGTTTAATTAAAAACATTTAACGTTCAGCTATATAGGTCATGTACCAGAGACTGGAGCATATACCTCATGTAAACAACATGAGAAGGAAACCAACAGCACAAAAAACAAACCTCCATAAATGTATCTCTTTTACATGTTAACGTTGTTTCATGTTTCATGTCTACTGTTTTCTCTCATTTGATATTTCGATAAATTAGTTAGACAAACATGTTGCCCTATCAGTTTTGAATTTACCCTGGACCCATCATTTATGATCAATGAACTCAAATAGTCGATAGAGAGGTACTACCTCTAGAAACTGGAGCGCCGTGCACATAGAAAAGCAGATGTAGAACAGCTATTCATTGTCTCAGACGAAATGTTGGCAATGCAGTAAAACACATATTTAACTCACTCCTAAAATGAGATGCTGAGACGTAACGGAACACATTTTTATCCAGAAATATAACACAAAGTGTTATGTAAATATAGTACAAAGTGAAAAATAGGAGGTTGTTGCTTTCCTATCTATGTTTTTTGTTATCTATGGTCGTTCAGTCGTGCCTGGACTACAGCGTGAACGCGCATGTCAGGCTCGCTGCAGAGATCCTGCTGCCTCGGCTCTCACGATTAATCGTGGGGATGGTGTTGACAGCGGGAGGCGTCGGACCGTCAGTTTTGCATGTGTAAATAGATGTCAGCGCCAGGTGAAATTACATTTGTACGGTCGACCACAGATTCCCCGCAACCTCTCCGTTCGTGGAGGAAGACGACGCTTCCAGGCCGAGGACGACGCTTACATTACTGATGGAATCCCCAGTCGCTGCTAGATGGAGAAACCGAAAGGGTGGACTCGTTATAAATAATTAAAACCCTCCCTGCTGCTAAAATAGACGGAAAATGCATCTACATCAGGTGCTGACGGGAGCTGTAAACCCTGGAGATTGCTGCTATTCCGTGGGAAGCGTGAATGACATTCCTTTCACGGTGAGTTTTTATTTTGATATTTGCCCAAGATGACACCCATTGACGCTTTAAAGATTGACTAGCTAGCCGTACGGTTAGCTAGCTACCGTTGTATCGGCTGTAGACGGTACCTGGCTGTCGAGCTAAAGCTAGCCGGGTGGTGTGCTAGCCAAACTGCCGCACCGAGAGATCCGCGGAGTCGAGACCACTCGGGGGCATCTTTATCCCCAGTCGCCGTCTCATTTACCGTGACAGTCACAAACCAGCTTAGCTAGCATCATCAGCGCTATTGTGATGTCTGCATATGTTCTTTGAAAGACATGAATTATCACCCGAAGACAGTTACGCCACTGAAATGACCTTTAGCTGCATCTCGTAACGTTAGATTTAACGTTACTGCAAGGGAATCCCTCTGCGCAGCCGTAACGTTATTGACAAATATTTGGAAGAGAAAAGGGCTCCTGCGAACACTGCAGACTGTACTCGGTTTCTGGACAAAACTGCGCACAGTTACATGACGAGAAAAAAATCTGTGTGTTTAGTGTGACTGCAGAGCTAGCTAAGCTTGCTACCATTTGGCGTTAAATCCCCCCTCACGGATCATTAGCTCGCTGTCTTCCTAGCATCAGCTGCGCCAGCCGTGACGTAGAGAGCCATATATGGAGACATGAGCTAGAGGGCTGAACGACGGTGTCTTGCCATCTGTCATCATTGTGTTTAGCGAAACAGAATAAACTTGCATTTCTGTTACTGTTGAGTATCACTTCATATGGATAAGCTTGAGATCTTTCATGCAGACATGCTTTATTTGAATGCACGCTGATCAAACACTATGCTTTGAACCAGTCTGTTTATGTGTTGACATTTTTGGGCTATAGATATTCTTCCTCTCTATGCGATCCGCCAGTTTCCCAGCATTGCTCTTTGTGCTTCAAGTTGACAGGACCAAGAAGCCCAGTCAATATTTCACCGTGTGCTGCAAGAAGGAAGAAGCTATAATATTACATCCTCTTTTTTTACAAGTAGGATAAAGAGCACAATGGCCCTTTAGTATTTGTTGTAGCTCTTTGGTTTAAACTGGAGTTTAAAGTTAAATCTTTGTATTGATAGCTGGAAAACCCCTGAAATAAATCCATTACCTTGTTCTATTTTACCTGAGTAGTTTATTATTGTGTAGCCATTTTGCCAAGACCATTGGGGGACAATCAGCTTTTTTACCAAAATGTTTACACTGAAAACATTGTTGTGTTTTCATGCAGTTTATTGGTCTGTACAGTACAATAACGACTGCATTTTCTATATTAGTATTTAATTGGAGTTTAATAGTTGTTGGCCACAAAGAAGGTGAGAAACATGCAGTTAGTTACGACCCTATTTCTTACCAAAAGCAATCTCTGTCAGTTAAATTCTACCACGGCAGGCGCAATAAATTCTTCAACAGCTACGTTGCATGCTATCATTCCCTCATGCTGAGAACACTGCGAGCCTGTCTAATGGCTGCCAAATCTGGCAGCTTGGTCTGTACATGCTGCTTATTAGTTAGGTGTTGTTTTGTTGTTTTATTTATATATTTATTTTTTCTGTAAAAGACAGTCACGTCTGGAACTATTAGAACTGAGTACAGTTGCTGATTGTCCTGTTCATTTCTCCTGGCTATACTTACACTAACCCCTGATCGAAGCTCTTTGAATATATAAACAGATGGGCTTTATACCATATCTGCTCAACAACATACAGTGCTGTGAAAAAGTATTTGCCTCCTTGCTGATTTTATTAAATTTTTTTGCATATTTGTCAAACTTTAATGATTCAGATCATCAAACAAATTTTAATATTACACAAAAATAATAGTGTTCTTTTTGGTCAGCAGTGGCTTTAACTCTCTCATTGATGCCATTTATTTCTTTCTTTTTATTGTGGAATCATGAACACTTACCTTAACTGAGGCAATCTAGGCCTGCAGTTCTTTATATGTTGTTCTGGATTATTTTATGACCTCCTGGATGAGCTGTTGTTGTGCTCCTGGAGTCATTTTGGTAGGCCAGCCACTCCTTGTAACCCTTTTCAGACCGATAGATGTCAGTTACTTTGTTTCTCATCTGTTCTTGAATTTCTTTAGATTGCGACATGATGTGTTGCTTTTTTAAACATTTTGTTGTGCTTTACTTTGTCACACAGCTTCTATTTAAGTGATTTATCGATTCAATAGGTTTGGCAGTAATCAGACCTGAGTGTAGCAAGTGAAATTGAACTCAGCTTTCCAAAAATGTGGTTAATCACAGTTTATTCCTAATTTAGGGGCAGTTACCTTTTTACATTGGGCCAGACAGGTTTGTGCAGCTTTTTTTTCCTTAATAAATAAAATAATTAAAAACTGAATTTTGTATTTACTCTGATTATCTTTGTGCAATGGAGTAGCCTTTCACGTTGCCACAGGGTCCCAGTTTCTGTCGCCTGTGTTTTCTTTCTGTGTCTGAGAGGGTATTTGAAAAACAATAGACATCATGTCCAATGCAGTTACACTCAACCTGACCCCTAGGGCCCCTAGGCCAGAACATCAGGCATGAATTCAGAGCTTTGTTGGATATAGAATTATTCCATCTGCTGTTTGTTTGTGGGCTTGTGTAACGTTGAATTCTCAGCTGACAGTAAAATATTGACAGAAACTGGGAGACACAAGAGTTTTAAAGAAATACATTGAAATGCATGAAATAATGACCCTTTGAGAGTTTGGAAAAATTGTACAAATTAAATATAAATAACCTTTTCAAATATTAGTCATCAATTATGTTTTAAAATGTGTGGAAGAAATGGGTATTACCTTTACTAAATCATGGAACTGAGATAAATAAAAAACTGAGGTAAATAAAAAAAAATGCTATATTGTATTACAGTTTAAGAGTTTTAAGCCAAAATGAAATGCAGAACTGGTAATGCGACTTTCTTGCAGTTGGAGCCCATCTTGCTGATTACATTGGATATGTTAGGACCAACACACAGAATGGAGACAGAAGCTTAATCTGCTGTAGTTTGGCTGTTAATACCCACTGTTTCACTGCAGTCCTGCTGCAGAGAATAACAAGGCCCCTATATGACCCTGTATGACTATAGACAGTGAGATCAAAGTACAGCTCTATGCTACAGGTTTTTCCATGGACGATGTCTTAGCACAGATTGACATAAAGACCAGGCGACTGCAGGTCAGAATGAGTCAGTTCATGTTTTTCAAGTGTTTTAGTCAGCTACTTAGCACGGCTGTGAAAATGTTGCACATTGTAGCAGCTGTGACTGTGGTTTATTTTTGCATGATTGCATTAGGCACTGGGAATAAGTGCCGTTTGACAAAATGAAGGCAGAAGTGATCTCTCGCACTCTTCCATTTATCTGTATTCATTACCCCAACACGTGACTGCATTCACTATTTTCTTCCAAATGCTTTTACCTTAAAGAAAAGTTACACCTCTGAATTGTTTGGTAAAATGTATTTTTTTTAAACAGCATTTAACAGTCTATTTAACTAGCGAGTTGAGCTAGAAAAACCTATTTTTTTTGCCATATTCTGCATCACTGGCTAACATAAAATTCAGCGTATATATAAAATCTTGAAAAGCTTTATATGAAATAGTAGCGTGCTCCCAACAAAGTGCAAAGAAAAAGTGCTCCAGATCATGTCTCCAGTAGATTTGAGTAGAAAATATAGTTAACTTTGTATCTTATCTTGTACTTACTTTGTGTCACTGGTAAAGTGTTACAGAGAGATAATATTTATTCAGAGACACACTAATTCTTTATTTAAGTAGCCTGGAAAGAAACACCACTTCTAATTTATAAACAGTAGATCCTCAGGTGTAGATCCAAATAAGTTCATAGACAAAATTGGTGATTCCTTATTTTGCTTAATCAAATAAAACTCACTCAAACCATTAAAACAAGGCCATGATGATAGTCTGTCCTGTTTAAGACACATTGAGTGTACTCAACTTTCTGATTCTCGTGTGTGTGTGTGTGAATGGGAGAAAGAGGTGCAGAGCAGTTCCAGACAGCGCGTGACGGTGACCGCTTTTTATTCTGGCTGTAATGTGCAGGACCAAATGCCGCAGTGATAGTAAAGCAAAGGCCACACGCCTCTTACCTCTCCTGTCTTTCACATTTTATTTCATAGTGTGTAAAATATAATTTTGTGACAATCTTCCCTTTAAATGCATCCTCAGCTGTCACCATCTATATTAATTCAGTGACTGTAATGTTGTCCTGTTGCGTGACCCAGCCTCTCCTCCTGTTCTCGTAAATAATAAAAGACACAAGCCGTCATCCTGACTGTACTGCTTCTTAGAGGCCAGCTTTCTTGTCTCACAGGTGTTGCAGCTATTGCTGCCATTCTACACATGGTTGGCAACTGTCTGTAATGCATTGTTGTATTAATTTACCTTCTTCAGACAGTCTACCTATTTGCATATGTTTAGGTGTTATTTGTGTCATACGATGATCTGTAATCTGCATCTTGTGTTAGTTTTACTGTTGTTGTGTCTGTGCTATTTTTACCACCACAACTTGCTGACGATTGCTATGGTATGCTAATCCTGTTATAATATCTCACCCTGCTTATGCAATAGTCAAATTACTGTCATTGAGCATTCAGCTTCTAGACATTTCTATAACATTATACTGTATATTCAATTAAAATGTTGTCATTTTGGATTAAAATCTATATAAAACAAACTAAAATTAGATCAATCATTAGATTATCTGAGATATTAACTTTATTAATTCTTGTAATTAAGACATGTTTTTTATTCTTAGTTTTCATGTGACGTCACACCCCTATAGGACCAACCTGGATGGCAAAAGAAGACTTTTGTCCGCTCCCTGTCAATTCATTTTTTTACTTTCTTTAAGTCCAGATACAGCCTTCATCAGTGCATGCAGTGCCACTCACATTTTACCATTTTGAGCTTCAGTTGTTAGGTTTAATTCTTTTGTGGATCACTCTGATTTACTTTCTCCTCACTTTCCATTTCTTTTTCAGGCCTATGGCTCTGGTTGTGATGTAGTGATCTTGGCTAGTGATTTTGAGTGTGTGCAGATTATCCCTGGAGCTCAGAATGGAAATATACAGGTGGGCTGTGTGGAGTGCTCCCACCAGCTTGGCAGGGTAAGTTTTGGCTGCACACTGAGACACACTCCCACATGCAGTTTTCATTTTTACGTGAAGCCAAGGCATTATCAGTTCCACAGAGCATAAAGACATACATTTACCCCTGCATCAGCTCCTGTCTTGTACTGTCCATGCTCTCCTGTACCACTCCCCTCGTTACCCTCTGCTGTGGGAATGACTGTGCAGAAGCACTGATGGAGTGAGTAATGGTGTCATGATGAATACAACTCTTTATTTTTAGATTGCTGCATCCTATGGAAACACAGTCTGCATCTTTGAACCTCTTTCTACAAACCCAAACAAACGCCACAAGGTGAGCATATCAGTATTTTAAAAGTATGTCTTAACTTGGTTTAAAACAATATGTAATGAGTTTCATCACATTTGTGTGCCAATAACCTTGCATGGTGTGTGTGGCTCTTCTATCACTAACAGTATCTTAACTATCAGTGGCAAAAGACAGGACAGTTCTTCCTCGATGCCATCACCTACAACCTGGCCTGGGACCCACAAGGTACTCCCATGCTTTCTGTGTTTAACATGATTCACTGACTGTTTGACTAAATGAATCTACAATGCGCACAACTCCTAATCTCAGCCCCCTTCAGTTCGTCAGGGATGAGACATGCGTTATGTAAGAGTCACAGCATGAATGTGGCTCTGTGTATTGTAGTAGTGAACATGAGGTGTGTAACATAGTGCTTTTGTGTCCTCAGGGAACCGTATCCTAGCAGCAACCGAACGGCTCCAGCTGTGGGCTCCACCACCGGCAGATGCCCTGATAGAGGAGGAGGATGGGCAGATGACTGAGGACAAGCCCCACCCTGTCCTCAGTGACTGGAACTGTGTTTGGCAGTGCAAGTATGTATGCTTTTAGCATATAGTGTAAGAGCCTCTGACATGATAGACAAAAACAACCTAACTTAAGTTTATATACTAGTACATTCAGTTAGCAGCAGAATCAAAATCCAAACAGTATTTTGATGGTATAGAAGCAAATCCAGTTGTACAGAGAAAGTTCTGTAAATGGTGTCTTAGTATTATTAATTGATGAAGGAAATGGCAACTAAGTAATCTTAAATCATCATCATTAAACCTGTATTTTTCATTTTCTTCATTTCCTCCTCTCAGCTCTTTTTTTGCTGTTTTGTAAATGTCAAGTCAGTAAATGTTGTGTTGTAAATGATATATTAGTGAAAAATGCTTAAAATGTCAAGGTTTATCAGTGTTATGATTAAAAATTGAAGGTAATTTATTTTTATCCACAGCATTTAGGGTACAGGCAACTAACACATCCAAGTTCTGTTAGTTACTTTTAATAGTCAAAAGTAAAACAGCATTATATATTCTATTATTAAATTATTATTGCATAATTTACCAATAAAAATGTTGTGGCAGGTACTAATTATTCAAATAGATCTGCACACTGACTCACGTGAAGGTTCATGTGCACTTTTGTAAACCATTCTTATGATTCTTTGGCCTGTGCTTAAAGCTGTGTAAACAGACACGGATGTATAATACTGTATTAGTAATTGTCATCTGATGACACATGTCCTCGCGCAGGAAATCCACTAGAACAGGGAAGTGCTAGCTCTGAAATGACTAGCAATAGATAGAAGGTAGGATAACCACTTGTGTTTTTGGTTGGAGAGTTTCCCATAGAGAAGTGAATGTAGCTGATATTGTTTTTTTTTGCTTGTGTTTCACTTAGAACTGCTGCATCTGTTCACATTGCCAAGTGGTCTCCTGATGGGGAGTACTTTGCAACTGTTGGGAAGGTATAAGAAACACTTTGCAAAACAAGAAGTTGTTTAACAGCTTTTGTAAGGTGTGTTGTGATATTTTTATATAATAAATCTCCATGCATGTGTTTACATATACAGGATGACTGTTTGCTTAAGGTGTGGTATCCCACCACGAGCTGGCGTTCTGCAGTGGTGGTGCAGGACACCTCTGATAAAAAGCCTATTCCTATTCACTTTTCCTTTGTTTACCTGGCTCATCCTCGCTCTGTCACCGGTATGTCCTGGAGGAAGACCAGCAAGTATATGCCCAAGTAAGAAAGAACATACAATCACACAGCCACGGTGACAAGCAGTATATTTACTGTACATTTTAAAAATATATTTGTTAGTGCTGGGCAATTATTGGATTATTATGGGCAAAATTCTATAATTAATTCAAAAGTAGTTTATTGCACACATTTATTATTAAAGTACTGGTATATGAACAAAAGTGCAACAACGTTTGGTTTGTACTTTAAAGAAATAAAATGCCTATTTAATAGCAGTATTCCCTTTAAATAGTAGCAGTTAAAATATTTCTTGTAAATCTCAACTTAAATATTATATATAGTTAATTAATTAATGTATTAATGCGATAATAACGCATTAATGTGCCCAGCCCTAATATTATTGTATTTTTTTTTTTGTTTGTTTGTTTTTGCTTACTTATAGTATAAAAATAGTTTCATGCTTATGTGATGCTATATCTCGGAAATGCCTGGAAGAAATTTCATTATATCTGAAAGAAACATCTGCTTGGACTCATGCAGAAACCTATTTAAAAAAATTAGTCTAGACAGACGTGTCTAAACTACAATGTCAGTAGCATAAAACCACTGTGCAGTAATTCTAGTTTACTGTGTGTGCTAATATTGACTACATAATTTTTATGCTGTTTGCTATATATTTATTTATTTATTAGTGTATTTTTGAGTGGCTCAAAGTTGCATTGTGGAAAATTAAAATAAATAATTAAAATGTAACCTGATTCCAAGTATACAATTATCTAACAGATGTCTGATGATGAAAGTGAAAGTTCTCATATGCAATACTTAAAAAGCTGTATTTGCACAAGGGGTACATTTTCCTGCATTGCTCATTTTTAGGCATCCAGTTTGCCCACTCTCAGTAATTACATTGAATACACATAATTCATATGTTAGGTATGTCATTGTAAAACAAAACAAAAACAAAACTTGAACATCTGTATAAATTTCTCAGACCACCAGAGCAGCCAGCCTGTTAATTGGGACACTGCTGTTGATTATCTGTAGCTAATCATTGCCTCTTGTTTCACTGTGTCTTGACTAGTTGGCACCAGTCACATGTATCTGTGCCATCTTTGGAAATTTAACAATGTTGAATCTGTGATGGACGCTGCAAGAGGGAGGCCACTCTTTATATTTCCCTTCTATCTTTCCTCTTCCTCAAGCAAAAGATTACATGCATAGCAAAGAAAGCTTTACAATTTGCAATTTTCTATCTGACGCATTTACAGAACATCCAGCAAGATCATTCCATTAATGAGATCACCATTGAGAATACATTAAGTAGGGTTTTATTGAATTTACAGATGAGGAACTGTCATGCAGAGAATCTTGAGATCCCCAAGTTATCATTTTTGTTTTAACAAAATTATTTATCTTGTTCAGAGTTGAGAGTTAAATAGCTGGAGCTGCATCACTAGGATGCAGGGGAGGCAATTTTCCTCTGTCTCCTGGTGTCCACCTGCATCTCAATCATATCTCACACGTTAGACACTCTCATTACTTACACTCTCATGATACAGACATATAGGGCTTGGGGGTGGACACACCAAAAGGCGTATGGAGGTAGGTCTGCTCATTCAGACTTACCTCTGGTGCTGGTGCCCACTCCCCAATTTTAAGTGGCACATAGACATAGAGGGTTCTTGGGAGGGGCCAAGCTGACACCAGCTGTTAGTTGGCAGAGGGTGATCAGCGTCGT
>JAUYWH010000018.1:13321493-13360161 GCA_034779795.1 Ctenopoma multispine | reverse complement strand
CTGGCTGTGAATGATGATAGCACAGCTACACCATTATGTGTCATCTGTGTTACTGACAAGCCGGGGAAAAAAAAAAAGAGTTAAATAGCTGTAGAGATGGTGTGCAGTAAATACTTATACTGTACACTGTATTTGTGTGTGGACGCTGTCTTAATTCTATAATATGCTGCAGTGTGTTTTGATTAAATATTTTACTGTAAATGTTGAAGATATCAATCAAAATCTGAAGTTATTACTGGTTGTGATGGACAGTTGCATCACAAATGCTTCTGTTATTTTCTAGAGGTTCTGTGTGCAACGTGTTGCTGACATCCTCTGAGGACGGTGTGTGTAGGTTGTGGTCAGAGACCCTGCTACCAGAAGACAGCCTGCTTGGGGGACAGATCTCAGAGAACACACACTCCTTCAGCTCTAGCCTGCCAGGCCTGGCAGGGAATAAGGACAAGATCCAGCATGCTTTAGAGGTTCACTTACTTAATAAGACAAGTCAGACCAGAAATAAGTGAAACTAAAAATGTATCAGAATACTATAAATCTGTTTATTTATGTGCCTTGCCCAATTAGTCAATCCACCACTTGAAGCATCTGCGGCGGGGCCGCCGAAGGTCCTCTGCTCTGGTGGCACACAGTGAGCTGCTGCCCTCTCAGCTTGGTACACAGGATGTGCACACTCACCGCCACATTGCTCATCATGCCAATGCCCTGTGTCACTTCCATATCTCAGCCAGTATCAACCCTAGCACAGGTAGGGTGTCCTTGATCGGTTCAGAAGCCTGACTATGTTTCTCTACCCATAGATTCTAGGGGTGTACTTATTCTCCAATCTCACAGTTTAGTTTGGACCCTGATTTATGTTACATGTTCTAGTTTTTTTTCTTTCTTAATGTAAAGCCTACACCCAAAGTCAAGTGGTACAATCTTTTACAACAACAAATAGACAAACACAGATGCATTAGGTAATCACAGAGCTCCGGTATATTGATCTTTTTAAGATTCATATCCTCTTAGCTTATACATTTTTAAAGAATAACTACAGAATTTCTTTTGTTCTCTGTACATAATAACATAGTTTTGTTAGCATGTCATATTTACAAGGGTGAGTTTTCCAGCAAAATTCATATTTCCTATAAAAACACCTTAACCCATATTCTAATGTAGATAGTTAAAAAAAATTTTATTTTATGTTTATGAAACTGTGAAACTAGTACAAACTTGAGTAATTTTTTAAAATTACTTTTGCCTCAGTACTTTGATCCATCTATCCCGTACTCCTATCTCTCTTCCTCGGTCAGATATCCCATCAGTGCTGGCTGACTCTGCAGTGTTTAGTGCAGATGATGGCACCGGTGGTGGAGGGTTTGTGGTTCACTGGCTCAACAATAAAGACCTCAGCTTCACTTCTTCCATGGACCTCTTTATGCTGCAGCTCAGAAAGTTCTCTGAACAGCAGCTGGACCAAACTACTGACGACCCCCCAGATCCTAATGGATCCCCTATGAAGTTTGATTTTGGTATGACCCAAGCCTAGACCAACACACATTCCTTAAAACTCATTATCTTGTAAAAACCCATTGTTTTTTTTTTGTCTTTTTAGATCTAGATGACATGTCTGATAAAGCCTCCTCAGAGCCAGGTGAAGAGGGGGAACCTGTTGAGCAGGGAAGCACCAAGGCATCCTCCCCAGGTTCTAGTTCTAGCATGCCTTTGCCATCAATGTTGTTAGAGAGGAAGATGGAGACTCTGATCACTGAGTGGAACAAGAGCCCCGACATGCTGTTCACCATCCACCCTACTGATGGATCGTTTCTGGTTTGGCATGTGAAGTACTTGGATGAATTCAACCAGGGCATCTTCAGACAGGTTCAGGTGAGCAGAAAATCAAGAACTTGAAAAACAATACTACTTATATTTTCAACAAGCAAGCGAGAAACATTTTCCCCCCATATTAGTATCTCTTATACTTTAAATTTGATTATTCATCACTTGCTCACTCACTCACACATTGCATATTTAAGCACAGATCTAACATCTTGGTCTACATTGTTATGATATGCCACTTCTCTCAGCTGGATAGGCCAGCTACTGCTACCACAAAAACAAATATTTATTAAGATAAGATAAGATTAGACTTTATTGATCCCACAGCGTGGAAATTAGCGTGTTACCACAGCTCAGTACAGAAGCAAAGAGTAGAAACTATTACAGGGTTCTTAAAGTGTTACATTTATCAGTATGTGTGTATTTGTTTATGGGTTTATGGTTGGTAGGCTCTGCAACTATAGAGTGTACAGTACAAGTCACAGTGATTATGTTGCACAGTGAATATTAATGAACCATGCGAAATTTCAGTAGCTGTGCTCATTATAGCTTCAGTGGTAAACCACCACTGACTGTTCGTAGGGCTGGATTTGTGCCTGTTTTCCTACTTGTTTTTATTTCCTTCCAACTCTCCCAACAGGTGTCCTTCTCTTCCCGTATTCCAGTGGCATTTCCTACAGGTGATGCCAACTCACTGAGTAAAAACATTCTAATGTACGCCTGCACCTTGACCGACGGCGAGAGTTCTGGGTCAGGGGAGCAGGGGAGAGTGGTCCAACGTGTCTGCCACTCTGCTTCAGCCTTGGGTGGATTTGGTTCACCCGCCTTGGTGCCCTCTCCCAATCCTCGCCCTGGTATCAGCCCTGCTGTCATGATGGTCTCCAAACATGTTGATGGATCTCTCAACCAGGTAAAAGATTATTGGAAATGAAGCTGAGAACCTTTCATCAATAATGCCAAAAGCTTGTATTCTTTTAGCCCTCTTACAAATGTCAAACCCACATCATAATTTCATGCACTAACCAAAGTAATTACTTATTTTGTAACAGCCTTCCCTGCCCTAACTGCATTTGTTTTTGTTCCCTATGTCAGTGGGCAGTGACATTTGCCGAGCGCTCTGCATTCTCCAACGTATTGACCGTGTCTCACAAGTTCAGATACTGTGGTCACCGCTTCCATCTGAATGACCAAGCCTGCCACACTGTACTGCCACTGCTACTGACCTCCTCTCATCATAATGCCCTGCTCACTCCTCCCTCAGCCCCTAGCAGCCTAGAAGGAGAGCAGCCTCTTACTTTGCCGCTTCCAAAGGGACTTCCCAGGTATACAACAGATAGAGAAAGTGGAGAAGGGAGGCAGTAATTATTGGGTTGCTCACACGTATTCGAGATATAGTGGAACAATAGGTTACTCTTCATTGTGAAAGGGAGCTCACATTGCAGCCTGGACCACAGCACTGTTGTGTCTGTGCAACAATCTTTTTAGCTTGGGTGGATTTCCATTCTCTTATTTGGCAGATGCAAATGACTAACAAGAAATGAACACTCACCAGGGGAAACTTGGGGTTCAGTGTCTTTGCCAACAGACATCCTTTTAGTATTAAAACTGTTTCAAAAAGCTGCTGTAAAAAAGATTCTAAGCAATAACACATTGGCTAACTCAGAATACAACTGTCTAGTTGGACAGTATGTACATTATATGCTCCTCACATCACAGCCATAGCTACAGCTTTGTGAGATCCAGAGACTGTTAACTTTTTATTATCTCTTTTTGTGAGTTCAGCATAAGGAGCACATGATTAAATCCCACAATTGCTGCTTATGGTAACACACTGAGACCCAATTTCGTAAATATTGGTCCTCTACATGAATCATGAGTTCTGATGATGCATTGCTTTTGATTTTTCATTAGCCGGAAGCAGCTTCGAAATGCAGCTACAAGGACTTTCCACGACCCCAATGCTATCTACAGTGAGCTGATCCTGTGGAGGGTAGACCACATTGGGCCCCTGTCTTGCACTGGTGGTGTCTCTGAACTGGCTCGTATCAACTCTCTGCACACTTCTGCCTTCAGCAATGTAGCTTGGCTTCCTACATTAGTTCCCAGCTCTGTACTCGGTAAGCACATTATACAATTCAAATGTGGATGTAAATCTTAACCTTGGTAAAGAACAATGGTGGAGAAACATTCTTGTTTTAATTATTTCATTTTTGCTGAGTCAAATGAGCTCATCACAAGTGGTCAGATTTGATCATAAAGCATGTCTATGTCTATTCAGTTCTCTAAACTGCATACCTGCAATGCAATGCAGTAGTCAGGTGTTGGATTTGCACAAAAATCTTACTGTTCTCTGCATAACAAAGATACAAACATATTTTTACGGATTAAAAGTTGTTTTTATTAAAATTGGAACATCACTCAATTTATGATAATTCTTCAACTTTATAAAAACTACCATGCAAAAATATTTGACTGTTTTTAATGGATTCATGTGTGCCAAAGACAAATTAGTAATTAATTCATTCTTTGGCACCACAGGACTTTCCTAAAAACTTTGTATTGTGTCCCCCAGGAACTTACTGTAACAGTGCCAGTGCCTGCTTTGTGGCATCAGATGGTAAAAACCTGCGTCTCTATCAGGCTGTGGTGGATGCCAGAAAACTATTGGATGAGCTGTCAGATCCTGAAACGTCTGTGAGTGGATACACAATCACCATCATTGCACATGAAAAAAAGTTATTACTAATCTACCCACCCCTTATAAGCAGCATTTCCATATCTTCAAACATTTTAATCATTTCCTTTTATTTGTTAATGTTAACAGCACAAAACAATAATACACTGTTACATCAGATATGTCTGATTTATTGGAAATGTGATTTCGTTCTTCATTAATAACATACTCTCTTTAGAAACTGGTGGGCGAGGTGTTCAACATCGTCAGCCAGCAGTCCACTGCCAGACCTGGATGTATCATAGAGTTGGATGTCATTACAAACCAGGTTAGCAGCTGTTCTGTGTTTTCACACCCACCCTCAGATCTGTGATGGACAGGCTTGTGCAGCTTGAAATCCTAAAACCTTGTGGTTAGTGAATGTAGTAATCTGTTTGATGTTATGTTCATGTACATCTAGTGTGGCGCCAACACCCAGCTGCTTCATGTCTTCCAAGAGGACTTCATTCTAGGTTACAAGCCTCAGAAAGAGCCAGAAGCATATACACCTTCATTTCCATCTGGTGAAGGTACACACAGTCTAGTCTGTTTTAATACTTTTCAAACCTGATTGCCATTAGAAAAATATAGTAATGTGATTTTATTGCATCTAGATATTCAACCTGCCCCATTCTCTGAGAAGTTCTTCTTGGTGGTGATAGAAAAGGACCTCAACAGGAACTCTGTCCTGCAAATGTGGCACCTGCATCTCAAATCTATACAGGCATGTGTTGGTAAGTGATCAGTTACTGGCATAGTGCTGGAAGTTTTATATAAATGTTCCAGCATGAAATTATTAACTTTAGGTTGACGTTTACATCAAGCTCAGTGTATGTGAACTGTATTATACTCCTGCCTGTCTGTGTCCAGATGAGCCAAGCCCAGATTATAGCTTCCAGAACCAGCTAATGGTTCCCAATCAAGGAGTGAATGCTGACTCGTCGCCAGAGACCTCTCCGATCAGACCCCTGCCACGGTCAGCCTCTACAGCCAACCTGCAATCAGCCAGCAAACTCATCCTCAGCTCCAAATTGGTGTACAGTAAGCGACTTGACCTGCCCCATGGAGTGGAGGTCACAAGGGCCACCCCCTCTGCAGGTGATAATGGGCACAGCTTAGCAGTTTCCATCATTAAACAGGACTTGCTGAATATTTCATATTAAATAGTATATATATCAGAACACGTTTACATGCTTTGCAATAACCTGCTTGAAGGTTTCAAACTGCCTCATCTTTTTGCTAGGTCATCTGAGTTCCTCCTCCATCTACCCTGTGTGCCTGGCTCCATATCTGATTGTTACTACTTGCTCTGACTCACGCGTGCGGTTCTGGCATTGTGCTGTGGAGTCCGATGATGGGTATAGTGAGGATGGCCAGGATAACCGGGCATACCACTGGGAACCCTGGGCCCTGATGAATGAGGAGGAAGACAACAACAGTTCTGTGTGTGTGTCAGGTCGACCTGTAGCCGTGTCCTGCTCCTACATCGGCAGGTTGGCTGTGGCCTTTAAACAGCCACGACAAGGACAGGTAGGACATTTGAATTTGTAATAGTGTTCTGGATATATGTCTACAGCATCTTCAGATTTAACATTCTTAGAAATCAGACAGAGATTTTAACAAAGAGTTGTTCTTGTCTTCAGGTGCAGGGTTCTCGAGAGGACTTCTCTATGCATGTGTCCATCTATGAGTGTGAGTCTACTGGTGGCTCAGAGTGGGTTTTAGAGCAAACTGTTCACCTGGACGACTTTACCAGACCAACATCAACCCTGGATCCAAGAGTCAGTGTGGACTCTAACCTCTTTGTCTACAGCAGGTGAGGAGGCACCTCCTATGTGTTTGTATAATTAACGATGGTATGTTAAGCAGAATGGGTGTCTCATAATTTTTATCATTTTCTCCAGGTCTGACTTGTACATGAGCAGAGACCATAGCTCCCCCAACATCAAGCACTACGTTCATTTAGACTGGTTGTCAAAGGAGGATGGCTCTCACATCCTCACTGTGGGGGTTGGATCCAACATTCTCATGTATGGCCGTCTCTCAGGCATTGTCAATGAGCAGACTAGCAGTAAAGAGGGGGTGACTGTTATCACCCTTCCTCTAGGGGGCAGTATTAAACAGGGGATCCGCTCACGCTGGATTCTGCTTCGTTCTGTGGACCTCCTGTCCTCTGTGGATGGCACACCATCTCTGCCAGTCTCCCTGTCCTGGGTGAGGGATGGCATCCTGGTGATAGGCATGGACTGTGAAATGCATGTGTATGCCCAATGGCATCAGGACAAGAAGCCTGGTGAGGGAGAAGAGGGCAACATATCATCCACAGATATTGCTGGGGGTCAAACCACAGGTTCATCTTCTGTTTTTGAAGGGAGAGCCAGGTCTAAGAGTGTGTTTGATGGGAGTGCTGCAGTAGATGAGGCCCTTCGTGCCCCAGCAGGTCTTCAAGAAGGGGGACTGTTTGAGGCAGCTCATTCACTCTCCCCAACTCTACCCCAGTACCATCCCACCCAGCTGCTGGAACTTATGGACCTGGGTAGGGTTCGCCGTGCAAAGGTAAGTTGGTGTCTGCCCTAGTCACTCACTCCAAAACATGTAAAGTGGTTATTTAAAGCTGCAGTTCCCTTTAAAATAAAAAACACAGATGTATAATAAACAAATATATAAAATAAACAGGTATATGTGGCGATCCAGTTCATATAGTACACATTATTGTATTCTTCTATATATCAGGCCATCCTTGCTCATCTGGTAAAGTGTATTGCTGGAGAAGTTGCTGTCGTGAGGGATGTGGAAGCAGGCGAAGGCGGAGCCAGGAGACATCTCTCCCGGACCATCAGTGTGACTGGCAGCACCGCAAAAGACACCATCGTGGCTGGCCGTGATGGGGGCAGAGACTACACAGAAATCAACTCCATTCCTCCACTGCCGCTCTATTCACTCATGTTGGCTGACCTAGACACCTCGTATAAGGGAGTGGAAGAGGCTGCTGTGGGAACTAAGGCGGCTGATGGTGAAGGAGCACAGAAATCCACAGAAGACCAGTATGCTGATCTTTTTCAGGTAGGTAGAGTTAATGGAGCTCTGAATTTATTATTAAATGTGTAGTCCACTCAACTCTGAGTTTCTCTCCTCCCATTATAACAGGTGCCAACAGTTACCACAGATGACTTTGTGAACTTTGCCACTGACAAACCAGAAAAGAAATCTCGAGTTATCAACCTCTCTCAGTATGGACCTACCTACTTTGGACCAGAGCATGCTCAGGTATTGCTTAATACCATCATTTCAAATGGAAAGGCTAACTTTCCCTGTCAGTTTAGGTTATCTATGGCAATGTCCAAAAATAAATATTATTTTAACTTGCCACTTGTTTGAAAGAGGTTAATAATGTAATATCTTGTTAACAATGAAAAAATGAAATTAAATGAGCATTTAATGCACTTAAACTACTTTAATAAATTATTTAATTAAAGTATTTCAAAATAAATAAAATGTAATAATAATAATAATTAATATTATTTAGTTTTAAGCTTCATAATATGGAGGATAAAATATAATAGTAATGTGATCATAAAAAAGGTTATTCTGCGCATACTAATCCAGTTATATCAGAAATATTCTCTCAGTGAGAATGATTATACTTTGTGCTTTTTGCAAACACAAAGAAAAATACTGTTAAGTACTGTTACTACCGGACAATATTTAACATCATCAATACAATATCACTATTTTATATCGCTCGTGTCAGTTGCTCTGAGTTTCTTGTTTACTCACGTTCTTTCTTTTTGTCTGCAGGTATTGTCCAGTCACCTCATGCACTCTAGCTTACCCGGGCTGACCAGACTAGAGCAGATGTTCCTGGTGGCCTTGGCTGATACTGTTGCAACTACCGGGGCTGAGGTCACCAGCTCCACAGATAAGCAGTACACAGGTTGGTGTATATATCTGAATATATAGGTTCCAATCAGAATTGTGATTGTCACTGTTGATTATACAACAGATTAAAAATTAATAACTTTTATTTATATTATGTCTTTTGTATGTACACTATGATTCAACAACACAGAAATCTGCATAATGGCCTGTACAGTTATTAGCATGTTGGCCAACCTTAACTTCTACCAGTGCATTAACAGTTACCCTTGGTAAAAATAATATTGTACTAAAGTTGACTAAAGGTTGTAGATATAAAAGCTAAGCATCACTTTTCTTGATTTTGTGTTCCTGGATATAGTAAATCTTCAGCAATTAAATCTTTACTAACATAAACAATAGTGCTTTTACAGTTTTCTCTACACTGTATAAACAGACAATTTACCTTTTGTATTATCTTTGTCTGTTTACTCCATTTTTCTTTCCTATTTATTTAGTCTTTTGAGAGGAAGATATTTGCAAGTTGTTCTAGGGCTAAGTAAGCACAGGGAGGTTCAGGGACAGGAGACTGTCTCTGACAGACTGAAGGGCTGAAGGACTCAAGCCTTTGCCTTCAGGCTGCTGTTTCACTAGAGTGGTTTGTGGAAACATTGACGAAGCTGACTGCTCCCTTGTGTTGTGTTTGGTTAGGTGGTGAGGCTCTTGATGAATGTGGATTGAGGTACCTGCTGGCCATGCGTCTTCACACCTGTCTGCTCACCTCTCTGCCGCCACTGTACCGCATGCAACTACTTCACCAGGGTAAACCACACTGCTCATCATTGTTACACGTACTGTGTATAAAATTATATGTTTTGTTTCACAGTGATCTAACTATGTTGTAAGGTCCTATGGTTATGAGATTTACATTTGTAGTGCACTTAATCATGGGGATGAAATTCCAACATCTTGCTTTCATTCTTGCTCTCCCCCATCTACCTCTTTGGCAGGTCTATCAACATGCCACTTTGCATGGGCCTTCCACTCAGAAGCAGAAGAAGAGCTGCTTAACATGATCCCAGCCATGCAGAGAGGTGACCCACAATGGTCTGAGCTAAGAGCTGTTGGAGTGGGTTGGTGGATACGTAACATCAACACTCTAAGGAAAATGGTGGAGAAGGTACCAGACAACTCATACAACAACTCAAGGAGTCATACTAATAATTATAAGCTTCTGAATTGTTTCTGTTTATTTAGCAAGTACAGTGGAAAGAAAAAGTAATGGTACAATTTGCAGTTTTCTGGTTTTCTGCATAAATTGGCAATGAAAAGTGATCACATCTTCCCCAAAGTCACAAATATTAATTTCTAGGTAACTCATTTCTAAGCTGATGAAATACAGTCATGTCTTTATTGAACGCACCTAATTAGACTTACAGCATAATGGTGGAAAAAATAGTGGTAACAGTGTTTTAATAACTGGTTTAACCACCTTTGGCAATAATAACCTTTGGCAGCCATATTCGTAGGACATATGGTTGTTGTTTTGTCTCTTTTTGCATCAGATAAAATACAACAATTCAAATTAGATATGCTAAACCTAAATTAGAGTTTTTTGCATTTTGAAAATATTAAAATTCTTAAAGTATTTCAAATCTAAAAAATAAATAAAGGTATTATATTTAATATATATGTCAAAACAGATCCTACTTATCTCGTTGTGTTTTTTTGTAATCAGTTAGGAAAAACTGCGTTCCAGAGACACAACGACCCTTTAGATGCTGCTTTGTTCTACTTGGCCATGAAGAAGAAAGCTGTCCTGTGGGGACTCTTCAGGTGGGAGACTGTTTCTGAATAATCTCAACAGTATTTTGAAGTCACTTACAAAACCTTGATGTTATACAGAGCTATGTGGTTTGCTTCTCTCAGGTCTCAGCATGATGAGAAGATGACTCAGTTCTTCAAAAACAACTTCAGTGAAGACCGCTGGAGAAAGGCAGCTCTGAAAAATGCCTTCTCCCTGCTGGGAAAGCAGCGCTTTGAACAGTCCGCTGCTTTTTTCTTACTTGCTGGATCTCTCAAAGATGCCATAGAGGTGTGAATAAGGCACACTAAATCTCACTCTCTCTTGCTTTCTTTCTTTACACTCAACAACACACAAGATGCACATACAGAGCTGATTACTGTTGAGTCTGTTCAAACACACCACCTCCATTTCCCTCACAGTGGAAATTTGGCACAATTTTGTTTAGTGGAAATATAATATAGAGTGTGAAGGTGTTGTTGGCAGTGCAGGATATTTTGTATTCTTGAAATCACATGAGAGAAGTCTAAATTACACTGATAAGAAGAAGACTGAAGTTTTCCTTGTTCGAGGATTTTCATAGCACACAGTCAAAATATACCCTAAAAAGGAAATAAAAGCTTTGTATGTGTCAGCTCCACATATGGTTGCAGTATAACTTGTATTTCTGCACTCAAGTGCTTACTTACGTACTTCAAATACAGTTTTGACCCTGTCTCACCTCTTCTCCTCTGCTGCCACATGTTGTGTAGGTGTTGATGGAGAAGATGGAGGATATTCAGTTAGCCATGATAGTAGCAAGACTTTATGAGGCTGACTTTGAGAATTCATCCACTTGCCAAGGCCTTCTTAATGAGAAAGTCCTGGGCTGTAACAGAGATGGAAGTGGTTACCACTGCTCCAGACTGCACCCTGACCCGTTCCTCCGCAGCATAGCCTACTGGATCATGAAGGATTACACGCGAGCCCTGGACACACTGTTGGAGCGTATCCCCAAAGAGGATGATGAGAATCCCGGTCAGTTGTTTGCAGACAATTTACTCAATAATTCATAATCACTAATAATATCAACTTTTAACTGTCTGTTTCTTATTCTTTATTTGCATTTCCTCTCCTATCCCGTTGTTCCTCATTTTTAGATGTGACGGTGAAATCTTGCAACCCTGTGGTATTTAGTTTCTATAACTATCTGAGAACACATCCTCTGATCATCCGTCGCCACTTTGCAAATCCAGAGGGCACAGCGGTAACTGTGGGTCTCACTGCTGAAATGAGCAGCGCAGATGAGATCAACCTCATAGAGCGCAAACTTTTCTTCACTACTGCCAATGCACACTTCAAGGTGGGTTCATCAGTTGTGTGGGCAGTCACTCCAGTAAAGTACTTCTCATAATGTCAGGATCTTTTCTCTAACTCTCTTGTTAAAGTTATTTTATGAATAAAATGGTTTTAATCCTATCTAATTATTCTGTAGGTGGGCTGCCCAGTTCTGGCTCTGGAAGTGCTCTCAAAGATTCCCAAAGTTACCAAGAAATCTGGCTCCTCACCTCTTAGTAAAGCCTCATCCAAGGCCAACTTAAACTCAAGCCAGCCCTTGGAAAATGGCACCCAGAGTGGTGTGGACTGGGGCTCCCCAGCATTGTCTGCCCATGCCTGGGGAGGAAGTGATAGTGTGGGTGGGTTGGATTGGAGCCAGCCTGTGATCGAAGTGGAGGAAGACGAACTGAAGCTGGACTGGGGAGGGGACAAGGAAGATGATGAAGATGATGATGATGATGGCCTGACTATGAAGAAACCAGAGAGCAAAGAAGATGGAGGCTCAGATAGTGGTGGGTTCAAACTTCAAAGAGAGGACTCACAGGTAGGAATAATACATTTACTCTTTTGAATGTAACATTTCAGAAAACGTACTGAACTTACGTGACACTGGGCTAGGAGGAGTTATTTTGTACTTTAATACTGTGTGGCCCTTTGTAGACTTGTAAATTGTTAATTTGTGCACCCCTAAGCCATCCAGACTTCATGGTAACCATAAGCTCAGTGGGTCTGCAATTTGTGGGGTTTCCCCCTTAACTTATCCTCATATTGTATATCTCAGGGTGAGTCAGAGGTGGATGTGATAGCAGAGCAGCTGAAGTTCCGTGCCTGTCTAAAGATCCTGATGACAGAGCTGCGTACGCTTGCGACAGGCTTTGAGGTGGATGGAGGGAAGCTCCGCTTTCAGCTCTACAGTTGGCTGGAGAAGGAAATAGCAGCCATGCATAAGATTTGCAACTACAAGGTACAATTTGATGTTTGATTTTATGTTTCATGAAGCTTATGCAACATTATATTTATTTGTGTAGTACAAGGTAAAATAAGAGGTGTTTCTTTTGTCATAGTTATTCACCTTAAATATTGTTAACACAAAGGTGGAGGGGAAGGAGGAGGATTCTGAGGTGGAGCGCTGGGAAGACCGCACAGGGTCCGTGGACATATCAGACGACGCTCTGGAACGTATAGAGGCTGGGGCCTATGAGCGTCATCAGCTGGAGAGACGTCGTCTTCAGGCTAAGCAGCAGCACTCTGAGAGGCGAAAGGCATGGCTGAGGAAGAACCAGGCCCTGCTGAGAGTGTTTCTGTCCTACTGCAGTCTTCATGGAGCCAAAGGAGGGGGCCTCACCTCTGTTCGTATGGAACTTCTGTTCCTTCTGCAGGAGAGCCAACAGGTATTGTACAGGTCTAGTCGGGATGGGATCTGAGAGACATGTAGATGGTTTACGTGAAGCAGTTGTTTAAATGATCAGTGGGTGAGAAGCATAATTAAATGTGATGTCTGAAACAATATCTTCAAAAGCAAATCTAAATCTTTCTCTCGCACACTGTAGGAGACCACAGTGAAGCAGCTGCAGTCTCCTCTGCCTCTGCCTACTACACTGCCTCTTCTGTCAGCTTGTATCGCACCCACAAAGACAGTCATAGCCAATCCTGTTCTTCACCTCGGCAACCACATTCACGACATCCTCCACACCATCACCTTGATGGAGACGCCACCACATCCTGACATCACTGATGATAAGGTCAGAACTCAGATAAGAAGCCAACTTTGTTTGTACTTAATATAGAATCAGCAGCGATTCTCACAATTATTTAAATTGTCCCATTATGATGTTGAATAATGGAGTGTGTCTGTTTTCCACCCTCAGGTGACAGCTCTGCATACACTAGCTGCATCTCTGTCTGCTTGCGTCTATCAAGCACTGTGTGACAGCCACAGCTACAGGTAACTGTGTTTCAGTCCACTGCCTTTTTCTGCTAAATTTTATTTTCCTTCCTGAGGACAAAAGCATAGTCAAAACATCTCTCCATTTCCTGTGCCACAATTGAGTGCAGTTTTCTTCCTGGAAAAGAAATGTCTCTGCATCATAGACGTGTGTTTTCGTGTGTTGATTTCATTTTTTCAGCACAAAAGTTGACTCAAACCAGTAGTTTAGCATTTTGTAAAATTTGTTCTCATTCTAGAAAAGAAATACAATGAGTGCATGTATGTTTTGTATGGTTGTGACTCACACTTTACCTTTCTGTTACTGGTTTGACAGCAGTCAGACAGAGACCAACCAGTTTACAGGAATGGTGTACCAGGGACTGTTGCTCAGTGAGAGGAAACGACTTCGCACAGAAAGCATTGAAGAACATATAACCCCTAACTCCGCTCCTGCACAGTGGCCAGGTAAGAAAGAGGATGGGTTAAGATTTAGATAGACTTTATATTTAAGGCAGGAAATTATAAAAATATTTTTTTATAAAAAGATAACTTTTCTATCAGGTTTCTGCCTTGTAATTGTTTCAGAAATTGTTTTAAAGAGATTCAATTAGTGAGATCATATTCCAGAGTTCTTACAGAATACATAAGAAGGAGAAACTGCACATAGTTTGTGTGAGCATCAAAGACGTGATTGAGAGAGAATATGAAAAACAGGGTTTGAGCAAAGGAAAGGAGGCAGTCTGTGTTTATGCAGACAGCCAGATGGTGTTCTATAATAGGAGCTTCATGGCCTCTGGGAAGAAAATGGAAAAAACAGAGACTGATCACAGCATCATGCGAGTGTTTCATAAATGGCTTCTGTATTTTGTACAGATAGAGTTTTAGTTTGGATGGAAAGTAATTTTTTTATACGTTACAGGTTAATCTATTACACCCATACCATGTTGTGTGTATGTGTGTCCCCTCTCTGCAGGTGTGTCGTCCCTGATTTCTCTGTTGACGTCTGCCAGGGAGGAGGACCAGCCCAGGCTCAACGTGCTGCTGTGCGAAGCTGTCGTGGCTGTTTATCTTGCACTGCTCATTCATGGCTTGGGCACTCACAGTAGCAATGAACTCTTCCGCCTGGCTGCACATCCTCTTAACAACCGCATGTGGGCCGCTGTCTTTGGAGGAGGGGCCAAAGTCATTATTAAGCCAAAGAGGCCTGAAGCCCCACCAGGTAACACTACTTCTCTCTTCTTGTTGTTTTCCTTTTCACCATCTGTTGGCTTCCTGATCCTGACTTATCTCTGATTAGATGCATCTGGGGCAGTGCTTCTATCCCTCTGGGTCTATCTAACTAATTACATACTGTAGGTATTCACCTGGTCCTGTCCTGTTGATGCTCCTAATATGGTGATTCTCTGTAGTGTCATGTGTGAGTGTGCCCTCTGCCCTGTGTCCCAGTGCCAGCTGACTTTGATGCAGCCAGGCCAGAGGAGTCTCAAGAAGAGTCAAGAAGACTTGAGCAGAGCAGCCTCGCCCCAAACCCCACTCCTATCCCCACTGAAACCCAGAAACCAAAACGACCCCCTCCTCCCATTTCAAGGGGAGAGGAGTTGGGCATTATGTCACCAGGAAGTAAGGGCAGCTGTGAGTAACTGGGCTGGTGGATTGCAGTGCTAGTTTGCTGGATTGCAGTGCATGGTATTTGTTCAGGTTTGCATTGTTGCAGATGCTTGACTTGCCCCTCTCTCTTACAAATACTACTAAATGTCTATTACAAATAGCAAAGTCAGTTAGTGCTATGAGTCATCTGAGTTCATTATGATATAAAGCCAACAGCTGTGTCTTTGTACTGCGTGTATGTACTGTCTTTCATATATATGTTTTGACGCCCTCTGTGTTCATCTCATTGTCATCCACATTGTGTCACTGAAGCAACAGCTGAGCCTAGCAAGGAGTGTTCAGAGGCCAAGGCTGAGCAGCCCTCTCAGACTAACTCTCAATCTGAGACTAAAACAGGTACACGTTGAGAGGTTGTCATGCTAATGAAATACTGCTGTAGAGCTGGAAGTGCATAACTAGTTTTTCTTTGTCAATTTGGTAGCATGTGCGTTTCACAAATGTGACTAGACTATATGTAAATATCAGTAGTTTGTAGCATGAAATAAATGCAACATAGACTGACTGTAGTTGTTTGACGTGATTCAACTGTTTGTCTGCATCAAGTATTTAGATCTGTAGAACTTAATAAATTTCCCCAGTAGCTGTGCTGTAAAAGTCTATTAACTGAACTTGACACAGTTCTTCTATATTCATTGGGTCCAAGTAATCTGTGGTCACACTGTTTTTGTGTGGGAGGAAGATACATACTGGTATTTAGAGTCTGTATCAGTGTAGAGCTTTGCTGAGATAGCTCTCAGGAAGCTTTTGAAGAACTCTTTGAGAGGAGAGAGGATCTTAAATGCCAACCTGTTGATAGAAATCACTTTGCATAATGTTTAAACTCTGCTGCAGAATTGCATTCATGTCAATAACACACTGTCATACACAAATGTTACACATTGATGCCTCTCAATCAAGTTGTATTAACACAGTTCAGTGTTCTAAACAAAATTAACATTTTAACAGCTTAGCACATGGCCATTGTTGTTTGATGTGTTTTCTTTGTATTTTGTGCCACACATTGTCATATATTTATGGATTCAGTTGTGTATGCTCTGTGTATTTAACTGCACTATCTTTTCTGGTTTGTGTATTTTTTATTTTTTTTTCGTCTGGTGCGATGTCAGAGGTAGTCACCCAGGATAATGGTGCAGGTTTGTGCACAACCGAGTGTGTCTTGCCCCGTGCCCTGATTGTGTTATGCATTTGTGTTCCTCTTTTCCAAGTACATTGATTTGCTTTCATCTGCCGTGATTCCTCAAAATTGTCGAACTCAAAGCAGACAGCAATCACATTTGATTGTGCTTAGATGCACTTAACCAGGTTACTGGAAATACATGCAGCAAATAATCAGATTTCTCCTCTACCTTGGGCTTATTTTGGTTCTCAGATTTTAAAAGTATAGACACAGAAGAGACTGCTGCCTTACTTTGTGTTGCGGGAACTGACTGACAGCACTGTGGGAGAGCCACGCACTCTTAAGACACACAATCCTTTTTTACAGCACAAGCTGTATGAGTTAAAGAAATACATTGTGAAAACTGACTTAGACGACTTCAGCCGTCTAAAGGGCACTTTGTGTTGGTTTCAACACAGTTGGACTTGATTCAGATTGCGGACATGACAGTTAAGAAATCAGCTTACTTGAGAAAGTTGGCTTTTACTTGTAAGCACACTGACCATTTTCTTTGTCCTTCACCTCCCCCAGTGGCTCCCCCTCAGCCAGCAGAGGATGTGGATCGATACAGGCGTAGGTTCAATATGAGGATGCTTGTTCCTGGACGCCCTGTGAAGGAGACCCCTGCCACTCCACCTCCTGTACCCACAGAGAGACCTGCATACAGGGAGAAGTTCATTCCTCCAGAGCTGAGCATGTGGGACTACTTTGTGGCCAAAGTAATGTGCTGAATTCTATATGTAGAATCGACTAATAAGACGTGTGATTGATAGTCTTCAGGTTACTAAAGTTATCCCTCAATGTCTCTCGCCCTGTCTGCCTTCCATTATCTCCTTCCCGATCATTATTTCTTCCCTCTCAGCCCTTCCTGCCACTGTCAGACAGCAACGCTCTGTGTGACTCAGATGAAAGCGGCGCTGAAGATGAAGAAGATGATGACGACGCCTTTCTTTCTGACACACAGATGACAGAGCACTCTGACCCCAACTCTTACAGGTAGGGCCCTGCTGTTTTTGTGTTATCCAGTTCTGGGGCTTGTGCTTCAGATTTTAATCTTTGTGCGTGTTTCTCTGCCTGTCTCTCTGTGCTATATAGCTGGGCTCTGATCCGCCTGGTTATCGTGAAACTGGGTCATCACAATGTCAAGAACTTTCTCCCTCTGGCTGGCCTTGACTTCACAGGTACACACTTACCTCTTCATTGATCATGAGCAGCTCGCTAAATCTAATATAGAAACACATACAGTATCAATTGATTATCTATACGTCTGTGTTTTGTGTCACAGACCTGCCAGTCACTTCCCCTCTCAGCAATGCTGTGTTAAAGACTTTAGAGAACTGGGAGCAGCTTCTGCTTGAGCAAATGGATAAGTTTGATGGTCCACCTCCGAACTACATCAACACTTACCCCACTGACCTTAGTGCTGGAGGTGGTCCTGCCATACTCCGACACAAGGCCATGTTGGAGCCAGACAACACACCTTTCAAGTGAGTGCTTAATAATCAGAGCACAAAAATATAGACATGCACACTAGGGCTGGATACTTAAGAGCATTTGTAAAAGAACAAACAGAATTAAATTATGTTTTTTAGTTCAGATGTTCAGATTATGATGTAATATTAACAATTAATGAATATTACATTAGCAAAGAGTGAATTTAGTTTTTAAATTGACAAATAGTGCTCAGTAAAAAAACAAAAGAGATGCAAATCAAACAGATCAGAGCACACTACAAAGGAAATTCACTGATCCAATACTAATATGCAATATTCATATTCGGGAAAGAATACAAGAAGATCAGTCAGAGCAGATGCAGCCAAAAGAAAGACCACATCATGCATGCATTACAATACCATATCTGAAATACATACCTATACACTATCTAAGGATCACAGAAAACTTATCAATATCAAATTTGTATGAGTTAAAGTAGGTCTGTAGTTTTTGCACTCTAAAGTAAACTAAATGTTTTCTTTTAGAACAAAGAACCACCAGTCATTTCCAGCTCGACGTCTTTGGCATTTCCTGGTCAAGCAGGAGACTCTTCAGGAGACTTTAATCCGTTACATCTTTACTAAGAAAAGGAAGCAGTGTGAGGTCAGCAGCCCCTATGCTTAAAAAAATCTGCATGCTTTTCCCCTGCTCAACATTTATTAGATGAAATGTTTGATTCATTTTAGTTTATATTTACACCAGGATGTTTGCTTTTTCCCCCAATTCCTCTTAAACAATTAATGTACAGTGCTGTAAAAATGTATTGAGCCCTGACTTAAATCCGGTTAAGATTCTGTGGCGTGACCTTAAACAGGCCGTTCATGCTTGAAAACCCTCCAAAAAGGCTGAATAAAAACAATTCTGCAAAGAAGAGGGGACCAAAACTACTCCACAGTGATGTGAAATACATAAAGTTGCCAGTTATTGCAAAAGCTTCATTCCAGTTGTTCCCGCCAAGGATGGTACAAACAGTTATTAGGTTTAGGGGGCAATTACTTTTTCACACAGGGCTGGGCAGGTTTGGACAGGATTTATCCCCTAATAAATGAAAACATTTAAAAACTACATTTTATATATACTCAGGTATCTTTGTCTAAGAAGAAATTTAGTTTGATGATCTGAATCATTTAAGTGTGACAAATATGCAAAAGATTTAACGGGAGACTTTTTACAGCACTGTTTTATCCAGATATTAAAATAACATTTTTAAAAGTGGCTTTACTTTGTTGTAATACACAGAGAACTGCTTGCTGGGCATGTATCTCTGTTGTTGATATTTACTATTTTCATTATCATTGCTTGGACCTCTTAGGCATCTTCAGTCTTGTACAGGGTAGTTCACTGCCTTTAGTGATGACTGGGAATATTCATTATTATGTAAATACTTCTGTGAAAGTGATACTGTAGCTGCCAGTGAAAAATCACAGGTTATGCTGCAAGATGTTTCTTATTATAACTTTTTTAATTGGAGCAACTAGATTACTTTTTATTAAACTATACTATTCAGATCTTCGTTCATCTTGATACATAACATTATCTCCATGGTAATGAGGTGAACTGAATTTGGCCTTATTTATATTTTATCATCAAAAGCACATCAAATATCCTATCAACACTTTTAATTTTTTTTCCATTTCATGTTTAATTTTTTTCCCTCTTTGTACATGTGTTTTGTACCATCCCGTGTTGTGTGTTCTGTGTCTATATTGCCTGTGTGTGTTGTGTAGTCTATAGAGAACCATATGGACCATATAAGCCAAAACTGCATAGCAGGAGCTAGCAGTCCTTACAAGGTATTATCATTTACTGCACCAGCTCAGGCCCTGGCACTCTATTTCCATCTGTCTGGGACAGTCACTGCAAAGCCAAGCTTGAAGGAGCAAGTACATTTAACTTACAAACATTTACTGTGCACCAGTTGCACAGGGTTTAGGCTTGCAGTTAGCACCAAACTGGGTGAAGGTTTTGATGTCTTCTCTCCAGCTTGGCCTGATAGTGACTTCTCTGGCATATTTTCTGGCATAAAATCTACTCAAATCTTAGATCTAACATCTAATCTTTTCCTCACACTGGGACACCTATGACATCCACTCACAAAACGTCACACCTAGTTGCTGCCAATAACACGTCTCCCTGCGTTTCTCACTCTTTTTTTTCCTCTCTAGTTGGACTGATTCTGCTGGGCCTAAAAGCAAAAACAGTTCGTGTTAAGAGCGTTGGCACATACAATAAACCTACTAACTTGCATGCTCACTGTCAGGGCTTTTTGAGGCTTGCTGATTGTGCAGGGGGTTATCACTGGGGAAACCGTATCAGCAGTTCGTCTGTATTTCTACATGTGACATTCTACGATTATTCCTCTCCCCTTATGAATGTGGCTGTACTTTATGCTACTTTCATGTGAAGTGGGAATATTTGGATCAACTTGAAGACCTTGAGTGTTTGAAAGTACACATTTTTCTGCCCTATGCCACCTTGAAGAAAATTAACATTAAAATATCAGTGAAGAGGAGGCTTCTACAGTAGCCCAGAACACTGCACATTTAGTGTGTTTCACTTTGATGTATTGGTTTTCTTTGCTTTTCCAGGTGGAGGCAGATCTAGGCTACCCAGGAGGCAAGGCTAAAATCATTCACAAGGAGTCTGATATAATCATGGCATTTTCCATCAATAAGGTAAAGTGTGTGTTTGTTTGAGATTAAAATGGAAAAACATTTAATTCTAAATCTCTCTTTAGGTATTTATTGGAAATTACAAAGACATATAAGGCCATTTTAAGATTATTGTAGGAAACAATTTTAAAGTCTATTTTTATTGCTGTGCTTTCCTCCCTCTTTCCATTGTTTCCCAGGCTAACTCTAACGAGATAGTGTTGGCCTCCACTCACGATGTGCAGGAGGTGGATGTGTCAACTCTAGTGGCTGTTCAGCCCTACACGTGGATAGGCGACGACTTTGATAAAGAGTCCCGCAGGTTAAACTCAAGATGACATTTTTACTGTCCTCAAAGATACATTTTCAGTTCCAATTCCCCTCATTTAAACAAATTCATTCATCATCTCTGATGAGATCATTCCCAAGTGACAGGTTATGATTATGCTTTGTTTTACAGCTCTGATGACATAGACCATCGCTCCTCTCATACCAACATAGCCCAGTCCAGCTCTGTCCCCTTTGCACCACCACAGATGCCAGTCTCTGCATCCATGCCATGGCTCGGCAGTGGGCAGACCAGCATGGGCGCAAGTGTGGTACGAGCGTCTTCACTACAAACACCCAAATGCATAGCCAGTGCAGGAAGTAATGGGCATGCAATTACTAGTAATTTCCAGCAGGGGGAAGCTATGCTCTGCTTTAGAGCCTCCATTTGGCACAAAATCTGACATGACTCAGCAGTCTTTTCATTTCCTGACAGCTGTGCGCTCCACCATACTGTATCACTTTTATATTTCTAACACGCAGTAGTTCAAAATTTTAAATTAGCATCTGATTTAAAAATATAGAGGCATCAGATCATGTAGATTTTGTTCTGCAGTCTGTAACCCTAGCACAGTTTGAGAAAAAAAGTATGTTTAATTCTTATCTTTGTTGAGCCAAACCAAACCATGACGACTAAACAGCCTGCCTGCTGAGTCTATGGAGGCTGATACAGAGAGGAGGTGTGTTTGCATCACAGAGATGCATGTGTAAAAGCACAGATAGCAGCAGCTCTCACAGCCGTCTATCCAAGGTACAGATTTGCGTCACACTTATTTGAAGACAGGGTTCTCCATGTCCCAGCCATGTTGATAAATGAGTGTGATACAATAAGAGAAACAGGACTGTGGGTGTCAAAAACGTTCAGTGGATTATGAAAGGGGGGCTTCTTAAGTTTACAGTGGGGTCTGCTTAGTTAGGGTTCTGGCCATTTTGTGTCTCAAGTGTACAGTACAACCAGGGAATGTAGGAACCCACACAAGATTCTTGACATTATTTGAACACTTTTGAGAACAAAAGGTAGATTTGCAGACATGATTATCTAAATTTTTATTTGTTTTGTTTTCTAATCTGCCAAGATGGCAGCAGTAAAGCAGTAAAGAACAATTTATACTGCTGATAAATGGAGTGTAATAACAAATATTAGTATTTATTATAGATATTTATAAGCAGGGCTGGGGCAAAAAATTTTGAGACATTACTAAGTCATAAACTATGAGCATGAATTTCCTGAAATAACTTTAATGAAACAAAATATGCAGGTGTAAATACTCTTTGCAAGTGAAATGTATGGGAGATGCAGCTGACATTGAGAGATTTAAAGGAGTCAAAGTGTCAGTTGATGTGGAAGCACTGAATGCATCAGTTCAGGTATAACTGCAGAAATGAAACTATTGAATGCAGTAGAAACCAGCTGACATTCAAATAATGTTTTTATGTACCTTTCAGATTATGAAGAGGAATCTAAATAATGTGAAGAGAATGACATCCCACCCCATATATCAGTATTGTAAGTAGCTACACTTCATGTGCACTTTAAGTCATCACCACGATAGAGCTGAGTTTCTATCATACTGGACATTTAATCATTTGTTATTACTTTCCATGTTCTGTTTGCTCTCTGTTTTGTTTCCATTTCTGCGTGTGTCAGACATGACGGGGGCTCAGGATGGCAGTGTGAGAATGTTTGAGTGGAACAGACCTCAACAGCTCATTTGTTTCAGACAAGCAGGCAATGCTAGAGTCACTCGGCTCTATTTCAACTCCCAAGGCAATAAGGTACACAAACACTCACATATGCAGTCAATGGCTGTTTTTTTCTCTATTTGGTGTGATTGTTCTGATTGCTTTGTGTTCTTCTTGTAGTGTGGAGTTGCTGATGGAGAGGGCTTCCTCAGTCTCTGGCAGGTCAACCAGACATCCTCCAACCCAAAACCATACCTGGTACGGTCGCATCCTACCTCCATCAACACTCCAGCAGACACATACACATTTTTAGACAAAAACTACATAAGAATTATTTAAATTAATATCTGTATATCTATCTTGTTCCTGTCAAAAGAGTTGGCAGTGCCACACCAAGACCTGTGGGGATTTTGCCTTCATTACATCCTCCAGCCTCATTGCCACTGCAGGCCAGTCCAATGATAACAGGTCAGCATCTGCTCTGAGGAACACCACTAATAAACCAACACTACACTTTGTCTGCCGACTAACTCATTTTATGCTCGGTTTACATTGTCCACAGAAATGTTTGCCTTTGGGATACTCTGATTTCACCAAGCAATACCATGGTCCATGGTAAGAAATGCTTCAGTGAGCCCTTTTTAATGATTTCCCTTCTATATCAAGTGGTTATGTGATTCACTTTTATATTCCTTCCCACACTTTTAGCCTTTCCCTGCCATGAGAACGGCGCCACTGTGTTGCAGTATGCTCCTAAACAGCAGCTGCTAATCACTGGAGGCAGAAAGGGCTTTGTGTGCGTGTTTGACATCCGCCAGAGGCAATTGCTCCACACTTTCCAGGCTCATGACTCAGCCATCAAGGCCCTCGCACTGGATGCCTATGAAGACTTCTTCGTCACCGGTTCCGCAGAGGGCAACATGAAGGTGACTCATGGTCCTATCACTCGCTCACTTCACTACTTAAACACAGTTTAATATATGTGTCATCACATATATTTGATGATACACACATCCTTCATGTCTGCATACTGTATATTTCATTGATAGTTAAGGCAACATAAAGCAACTCCAATGACCTATTTAAAGTATCACTTTCCAAGATGAAATGCAGGTGCATCCATTGTACCATGAGGGTTTCACAGTATTTATTAGTAAAGAAAACTCTGAAAATACAGTATTTCAGTTCCCAAAGCCCATCCTGTTGAGTAGCTTTTTTTAAAACACATTTTAGTAACTGCCACCAGAAAATATTTAGCTTTAAAAATGACTCGGCTGTTTTCCTGGCAGGCGAGAGCAGTTCTCTCAGCAAATAATTATTCTGTTACCACAACATTTGCAGTTTTTTCTATCTGAATAAGTTGACTTAATTAATTACCTCTATAGTATAACCAGTTCTGCTTATGAGACAATGTTGGTTATAGTAAGATACTTGTCAGCAGATTTGTTTTGTACATAATTGTTATTATACCACAAACGAAACAGCATTCAAACTGATTTTGGTACTGAGCAATCAGTGGCCTGCTCCACATACTCACAATATGTGGAGCAGGCCTTAACACTTGACACTTGTTATGATTCTTTCTCTGTCTCAAGGTGTGGAAGTTAGCTGGCCATGGGCTCATGCACTCTTTCAGCAACGAACATGCCAAGCAGTCCATCTTCCGCAACATCGGTGCCGGTGTCATGCAGGTGGAGACACAGCCCAATAACCGCATCTTCACCTGCGGAGCAGACGGCACCCTGAAGATGAGGGTCCTCCCTGACCGTTACAATATCCCCAGCAGCTTGGTTGACATCTTGTAACACCTACTTCCACTTCTGAGAGTTCAAAGAGGGAAGAGACAGAAAGAAAAAAAACATAAAAAGCTTATGTAACACCCACTAGGCATTAATAGTATAATTGATGGGGGAAGAGTTAGTCAAAAGATCACCATGCTGTTAGTATCTTTCAGAGTGTGCAGTGTTTACTGATGATGTAAATCATATCCACAGTGAAAAATGGAGCTACAAATGTTTTTTTTCCCCCAAAGGCTGAAAGCAACGTTACAAGCAAAAGGTATCATACTTGATTTTATGCTAGATTTATTGTAATTTTACTGAAGAATCTCTACTCTTAGAGTGTGTCCATAGGGAAGCTATGCATGTCCTGTTCTCGTTACGCGGTGCAATCACAGGTCTATTGATAGTGCTCTGTAAAAGTGCTCAAGCAAAAATTTTAAAAGTGTGTAACTGTCGTCATTTTGTGCCCACAGCTGAAATCTCTTAGCATCTACTGTAACCAGCACTGTGGTTTGTTATTAAGTCAGTGGTTTCCAGTGTGAATCAAGTTGTTGGAATCTGCATTTTGTTTCAGTGGTTTTACCCCCACCCCCACCCCCCCTTGCCTTTTTGCCTGGCTTTTCCCAGCTCTAATGGAGGAGCTGATGGTGCATTGCTCCAATTTTAACCCCCCCCCCACACAGACACACACACACTTCCTGTTTCACTGGCTGCCCGTCACTCATTCTGGCTTCTCCTGGTTTGGGCTCGACCTAGACTGGTTTGATTGTTGAGTGTGTGTTCACTCTGTTGTGTCTGCCATCTGTACACCTGCCCACCCACCTGCCCTCAAATGCCTGTTTGCTTGGCAGACTTACCGCTTGAACATTCCTGTTTGAAAGATGACGTGTTTTACTTTTGTAACTGTGATTTTAGTGTTTCCATCTGTCTGGTCCAAACCAAAAACACAAATTACTCACCCAGAGCAAGAAACACAAAGGTTCTCTTCTGGTTTTGCGCAAGATATTCTTGGATTAGTTTTTTAAATGTATTAAATTGTATTATTTGCATTATTTATTTGTTTGTTTGTTTGGCCATTCCTTTGTAAACCTAATCTAACTTATTGCCTTTTATTTTAGGAATGTAAGGGGTTGTACTGTATCTGACTGGGAGATGTGCAACAGTCTACCGTATGTAAGTGTGTGTTACCTTGCTAGTTTTTACTGTCATCCATAAGGAATAGATATTTGCACTCAAATACTGGAGACACTAAAAGTTTATTTCAAATAAAGAGGTTATTGAAGAAGACACTGTTCTATACAAATGAATGTCTGGCTTTATTTGGCCTAGTAGTAAAACGTTTGAAATAGTTTTAATATATAAATTATATAAATATATATATATATATATATGAAATATCACGACAGCTTGTACAAACATGAAAGCATTTCTTTATTTTTGGTTTGTATCATACCAGCTGGATTAGTTGTAACTTTTGTTAAGTGTATGTATGGTATTTATTAAAGAGATTTGTGTTTCTCTCTTTCTGCCCACTATGTGTACTGTATGTATCTTATGTGTTTTACCTATGGTCCTACTGGTGTCTAGTGTGTGTGTGTATGTGTGTGTATGTGTGTGTATGTGTGTGTGTGTGTGTGTGTGTGTGTGTGTGTGTGTGTGTAATAATGCAAAAGAAGCCAATATCATGGTTAGACACTTATTGTGCACTTGAGCCTGGAGGTGTGTGAGAGAACAGGTCATGGTCAGAGTTTTACCTTTGTAAAAAGAATAAATGCTTTTTATTTCATCAGAGTGATTTGAAGTTGTAGTTTGTTGTGATTTGTAGTTTTCTTTTAAGAGGATTAAGGAACAACGGACAATGGTGCATAACTACAAAGGCAGGTGGGACGTCTATATTTACAGAATATTAGTGGGAATAATATGCATTTATTTAAAATGACAAAAGATAATAGTCATGCAAGCACATCAGATAAAACGAGCATAAAATGAGTTGTCAGTTCAGTTTCTGTGAAGCTGTCATATGGTTAGTAGCTCAATTTACATTGCAAAAAGGAGATAAACAGCAGTATTTATTTGTAAGAATTTCACAATCGCTATTGACTTAAATCTCATTTTCTTAAATAGAATTGTGATTTTCTTTAACAACCCACGACAATGTCATCTGACAGGAATACTCTACAGGATGATAAAGTTGACTTTTACATGTACATATCTCTTGAAAACATAAATATGAATTTCCAAAGTGAACAGGAATCATTAGGTAGTTTGCTCTCACTGCAGAATAGTCATGTTTGCGTGTTGTCTGTCATGTTCAGTATGTTTCTCACTCGTCAGAGATAAAGTGGACCACATAGAGCATGACGTAGCTTTGGTCCCACACGTACAGGTGTCTGTCTTTTGGGCTGTAGGAGAGCATTGCCAGCACTCCACCTGGAGACCTCAGGTCGAAGGTCACATTGACTGGCTTACCCTTCAGCAGGTCAAAAGCAAAAGTGATTCTGGTGTCTTTGGTGTCAGTGACATAGAGGACACCACAGGCGATGAAGGCATTGCCAGCCTTGGTGCGAGGGTAGGTAGTGTTTATGTAGGACGTGATGGAGAAGGTCTTCTGGTCCAGCTGGGCAACCATGATGCTCTCATCTACACTGGATGCAAAAATCAGCCACAAGCCATTTTCATCTGCTGACAGTTTGAAGTAGGTCTTGGAGTTGTGGAGCAGGTAAGCGAGATCATGGTACAGAGCATTGTCCACAGAGAGTGTGTGAAGCCTTTTGGTGCGAAGGTCAAATCTGTGAACAAAGAAGCAGCAAGTTGTTAACTAGAGGGAAGTGAAGCAAATGGAAACATAAACAAAGCATCCAATGCTTCATCACATAATCACTTTACCTGGCAATGCTGGAAGTACCAGCAATATGATAATAGAAGGACCCATTGTGAACTGTATGGCCACAGCCTTGGTAGAACTTTCTAACATCAACAATCTCACTGCTGTTTTTCTGGAAAGAGGCAATGCTTTGATATTCTTTCAACACACGACCTGTAGAGGAATGAGCAAAATGTTCACTGCTAACTGCTCAGAAAATAATATGAACGTATTAGAAATCCTTTAGTCTCACATCCTTTTGAGACACTTGCTTGACATACAAAACCTTGATCTGGCTTGAAAGAAAAATATTAATATATTTTAAATCAGTAGCTATTTTAAAGTCTTAAACCAGCCTACCAGAAAAATGTTCTGCCACCCATATTCGCTCGTCGTTCAGCTGAGCTGTGTCCTTCATCCATGTGCCAAATGTGTTCTCCATCTTAGTCACATTTCTGGGGTTGATCAGAGACTTAATGAGGCATTCTGAAGGAAAACAGAAAGCATGCTTAAATGCTTCTTCTCTACACAGAAAACATACTGCACACATAGAGTAGACACACTTGTAAACACACCATTTGTCTTAGCAGGCTTCGCGTGTTGCGTCACAGCCTCTTTTACAGAGGCGGTTTCATCATTTGGAATTGCATGTAACAGTCCTGTTAGAAAGAATGTAAAGTTATACTCAGTGTTCATGCACTCACACATTCAAGACTGGATCACTTTATAGCACTGAAAATTTTAAATTTTACCATTTTTATGATACCACAACAGCTGGGAAAGATTTGTTTGATGTTTGATATGTGAGGACGTTCCAGAACAGCTACAATATGAAGATGTAACTCTTTTCTTTTCAGCTGTAATGTATACAGTATATATTATTTTGTTAAAAAAATGTATTTTACCTAAGGTTTGAGTAGCCTGAAGGTTGGCTCTGTGGTGTCTTGTTCTAGGAGGTCCTTGAGGGCCAGGAGGGCCCATGGGCCCTGGAGATCCTGGTGGACCAGGAGGACCCGGAGGACCTGTAAAAAAAAGAGAGGACAATAATTAGGCATTCTGCATACAAAAGTGTTTCTGGGCATATTTAGGTTAAACTTACAAAATGGTTCAAGTTACTAAAGCTCTACATGCCCTCAATAATGACGTCATTGGATGGTTGTCCCTTCTCTCCAGGTGGGCCAGGCTCTCCTTGCTCTCCTTTTTCACCGGGTTCTCCTTTCTCACCTGGCATTCATGTGGAGGACATTATGCAAATTAGTTCCAAAATTACATTCATAACCTCAGTACACTTAGCCCTATTGTTAAAACTATGAATGAATGAATCATGTTATCCACTGTGGAGGAGAACAGAGTGAAGTGGGAGAGTACAGGGAGACAGTTTTCTGGTTCATTCAGCTGAAGCCCAAAACCACAGAGCTGAATAATATTAGCTGAGAATTTGAGAGAAAGGCAGCCGTTTCAGCCTCATCGGCTATTTATGAATCACAAGCAGAATGTACGTCAATGTGATTAGATCAGGAAATTGAACTTGAACTCAAAACACATCAATAAGTTTGGGGTTTCTTGTGTGTGCAGAATTTTAAGTGACTGGGATTTTGGTATATTTATCCCCAGGTCACACTCAACCTTTTACTGTTACACTTAAGATGTAGTTCTTTACTTACATGGCTGCCCAAGGCCTTCATAAAAATGAATGGTCAGTAAACACAGAATACCTCTTTTTCCTCTTTTCCCATCAGCCCCAGGCAGTCCATTCAGTCCCGGGATGCCATCAGTCCCATTGTGGCCAGGCATACCATCCTCACCAGGCAAACCTCAAATAACACAAAAAATCTTTACAATGGACTAAATGGAAAGCAACATATCGTGCAAGAATGTGGGTCACTGAACTGCAAAAAGACTGTTGGCTCTATTTTAAATTGGGAAACAGAATTAAGGGTCTACTTACCAGGCGGTCCTGGAGGTCCTGCGACAGAAGGTTTAGAGGTGTTAGAAAATATAAGGTGATATTTTGGAAATTATTAGACAGTTTAAAGTAGGAGTCAGACATACCAGCTATACACACTCCCTTGGTGCTATTGCAAATGTCGATCAACAATTTGATCTGAAGAGAAAGAGAATATATAATAAAAATTATCTGAAGCAATACATTGTCAGCAATTTAGCATTAACCTACTATGGGGTCCTGGAAGAAAAACATGTTTTTTTTAACCATTTGATGACCCAACATTTGGGAACAATGACAAAATGATAAACTGGGAGTTTGCGTACAAAGTGTTTGGCCGTTCTTCGTCATGGTTTCTCCTTAATATACATGTATGTGTCAGCTCACCGGGACCATGGAGTAAGTCATCATCATCATCATGTCATCCTGGACATGTGCCTTGTGGTAACTCTGACCGTGTCGGTGCTTATGCTTAAGCTCATGCTTCAGTTTCTTCTCTGTTTCCTCTCCCAGCTCTTGGCTGACCTCCTGCTCATGGTGCTCCTGTCTGTTCTCCTGGTGAAGCTCCAGGAGCTCCTGCTGGAGCTCCTTCTCCAGCTCTTCACTCCTTTTGTTCCTAGAGTACAGGGACTGGTATTGTGGATGTTCCCCCATGCTCACTTGCCTCTCTCCTCTGGGCACCTCCTGGAGGAACTCTACTACTGAGCTTTGCTCAACCTCCGCCAGTTTTGCCTCTGTCTGCTCCAACCAAACATGTTGTTGGTTCTGCCTGACCAAAAGCACCAGAAGGCCCACAGAGTTCATCAGTGCCACAACACATGTCCCATAGAGCACCATCCGCTGAGGGAGAGTCATGCTGGGTGTTGGGATCCACATGGTTACCACTTCACCTCCCCTTTTCTGTGGGTTTCCTACCAAACTCTGCATTAGCAAGAGGATATATAAATTCCAGTACAGTGGTGAATGGGAAACGACAGCCTCAACAGCACAGAGAGACTCCAAGTTTAATGATCTTGTATTCCAAAGTAGTGCCACCACAAATCTGATCAAACCATCTAAAACCAAACCAATCCAACATGAAGGCAGTCCTCATCTGAAACTCAAGGTCCTGTTCAGACTATTTGAAAGCTCCAAATACAGTCTGATCGGCATCAATGTCTGTGCTTCACTCGGGTGGTCTGTCTGAACGCAGACTGGTAAATACAGTGCTTCTTGTATTGTTCACCAAGTGGAGAAAGGGTGGTGTGTGTGTGTGTGTGTGTGTGTGTGTGTGTGTGTGTGTGTGTGTGTGTGTGTGTGTGTGTGTGTGTGTGTGTGCGTGAATTTGTGTGCTTGCCAACCAGTAATGTAGGAGTGGGCATTACACAATCTTCTGGACTTGTCTAGGATGAAACCCCAGCCTGTTCAGTCACCTGATTTATATTCAGTACAACCCATTCTACTGCACCGCCGTGGGCAGACTGACATCACACACAAATGCATGCACACATGTATGTACACATGAAAATACTCACATTCATGACACATGAAAGCATACAGACAGTACACCAGACAAACTGGCTGGTCCTTGGTGTATACATAGGATATATAGATACATTA
The DNA here is from genome assembly GCA_034779795.1 of Ctenopoma multispine. NCBI lineage: Eukaryota > Metazoa > Chordata > Actinopteri > Anabantiformes > Anabantidae > Ctenopoma > Ctenopoma multispine. Next base: position 13,329,560 of record JAUYWH010000018.1, on the reverse strand, counting down.
TATTATTCTTATAAAAAATATACATTATATCAAAATGCATTAACATCATTACGGTTTCCTCTGAGTTATTTCATGCTCTCTCTTCTCCAGCTCCTGTAGCCTTCCCTCATTTCTCCCCTGGAGTTGGTCCTTGTCATATCCCATAGCCTCCATCCACCAACTACAACTATGACCCATTTCAATTGCTTTCCATTAGGGCCAGAAAGGTGACATTTCACCAGAAAATGACAGTTCCTCAGAAAAAACGTCATCACCAGGTAACAGAAACATCCTTAGTGTAAAAAGTGGCTGGTACTACCCCTTCTGACTTTAGTGATTTCCCAAATAGCTACTTCAATAACAATACAGCGTGTTTCTTGAAGTCAGTAAATTGGATTATCTGGTGACATTGAGCAGTGCTGGATTCATGTAGACCTGACCTAAATGGCCTTTCAGCTGTGTAATTCCCCATATAAGTTGTATGTGCACATACACACTCATGCATTTCTACATTACTAACAATGGACTGCTAGACTACTCCACCAAGTAGTAATAAAACATTTTTATTTAAAGTTTTTTATAATATATAATAATAATATACAACAATAATAAATAATAAATAATAAAAAGAATAATACTTTTCTAATTTGTCAGGAGGGAACATACAACCCTGGACAACAATTAGTAGACAGAGGAGCTCTGTTGCCAAAAACTGCGACAGTAATACATTCTTTCATCAGGTTTTGTTTTAGGATCTACACAGAAAACACAGGCGAGTTTAATGACATTCCTCCTGAATGAGTAAGTGACAGATTGTCGTTGCTTCCCTTTGATGAGCATTGTAGTACTTAGCCAGGAGATGAGAGGGCCTCACAAAATGTTGGAAATGATGGACAATGGGTTTTCTGATAAAGTGAGAATTATTTAAAATTAACCATGTGGTGTAAATATGTCAACATGCCCAACTCCTATCCATGTGTGGTATCTCTTTGATTCAGGTTCATGAGGTGCAGCTGTTTGGAAAGCAGCCTTATCTCTCTTCTTATCACAGGGCTGAGAGGTCCATGTCTGTCCTGCTGCTCAGGGGCAAGGACAGCCAAATGATCTGACGTGTCTTTCCACAAACTTTATCCTCCCACCACAGTTTCTCTTCTCCCTGTCAAAGAAACATTTTTCTCTTCACACTATGAGGATTTGAAATGCATGGCTAGTTGGAACACTCGCAATACTAGTAAAGAAAGATTTACATCAAAATCAGTAAAATGCAATACCAGAGAAAATCAAAGAAAGACAAGAAATACAGTGATTTAAAATTACATTTCATAAACATCTATAAAATAATTTGTGTCTGTGCCCGTATTTGAGTTCAATGCAATCAGAAACAGAAGAAAGTTTCAGGTTTTTACTTTAGTTTCTTGCGTAAGTGAAATTTTGGAGGAAACTGTAGCTATCAAATCTGAGAAAGTCTGCAAAGTCTCTTTAACGGCGAATTATGAGAGGTCACAGGTCACACAGCATCAAGTGCATGGTCTAAATTCACATCTTCCCACTATTGCTACATGTCCTGCTTGTATTTGACTTGACCCTTCTGCCTCTCTATCATATGTTCAGTTTCTGCTTTACTACCAATAAATAATACAAATTCAAAAATACCCCATATTGCTTTTCCATAAGTAATCAAAATTTTAACAGGGTAATAGATGTAAATATAAGAATTTGGACAAAATAATGAAAATAATGATATGACATGGTCTGATATTTATTCTTCAGTTTTCTGTTAATTGTGTTTGTTCAGCTCTGCAAAACTCCCTACGCATGTGGTGGAGACAAAGATGTGGTTGACCACAACACAACACTCAGAGACAAGGTTACGTTAACTCCTGTCTTTCGGGGAAAAAAGAGGGCCATGTCTGCTTAATCATGCAGTACAATCTAGGTCTAAAGCCGTCATACAGAGCATTATTATCAAGGCAGGGTCATAGCACACAGTCAGCCATTTGACCAATACACATTCTTGTACTCAAGTGTGGGCGTTGAGTAAATTCACAGTCTTTCATACAGAATGAGTAAATGGAACAAAGGCAGAGACAAAGTCAAACAGAGAGGGGTCTGTCGCAAATAAAATAAAATAATTTTGAAAGTAAGCCGCAGTAGGAGATAGTTCACAGACCTCACAGAAGAGGCTTAAAGATGGTTAATACTGCAATATAAATATATATACATATTTTATGTTATGTCTCTGTCAAAAACAAGTTTCATGAGAACAGTACATTATGAAAGAAAAAGAAAATGAAGCCCACAAGAATTTTTTTTAATTACTTCTTAATCACTACAAAGCAGTTGTATTTAGCATATAGTGGTCATAGGTCTGAGCAGAAGCATGACGAACGATTTCCTATTAAATTATGTATTGTATTTATTTATTTATTACATTCAAACTTGTTATCAATTCACTTATCACTTAGCATTCATTTATGTATTTCTTTTTTTTTTTCTTGACCTGATAATAGTCAAAGTCAATAGTCTTGTGTCAAATTTACCTCATTATCTATATTAGTTATGCAGTGGAGCTTTTAAATTAAAAAAATATATATATATATTTTTTATTATTATTATGGATTCAAAGGTACAGTCCACAGAGAGTGAGACACACAAGCTCCTACAGGACTTTTTGAACGGGACAGTCACTGAATATAATTTTGTTGTCATAATGGTATGTTAGTAAATCTGGTAAATTTAAAGATGCTGTTTAATGCTCTGCTCCTCCGTCTACTGATACTCTGATAAATGTTATATTATAATTTAAAATCAAAGTTGGAATATACACTTTTAAAAATACAAGAAACATTTTTAGATTTTTGATTAAATTGTCCATTTTATTTTCTTCCTTTTATAGAAAATAACCTGAAGGAAACCTGAAGTGTGGATGAAAGAATCTAATTTTGTGAGACAGATAAAGTGGTGATAATAAAATAACAACACTGATTTTCGCTTGCTCTCGCAGGTCAGGTATTCTTTTGTAAGATTTCCAACCAGATTCTTTGATGTTCATATTTGCTTCTTTTTGCCAAAATGTCAAATAGACCCCATAATTGAAGCTTGTACCAACACTGGACTGCACCACAGCACATATTCACTGGTCTTCAAGGGCGCAGGCACAAATCCAGCCTCTCAAGGTTACAAGTGTATTGTTTACCATTCCCTCCTCTGTTGTGGCTTTTGCATTGCCCTGACCTGGCTTGTAACCAGCCCCGACTGCCTATAAAGAGAGAGCTCTGACTGGTGAGGCAGCTTTCATCAGTTGGACCTCTCACTGGATTTGTGAAGTCGTTGCAGATTATTTTAATGCTTCCTACGGATCTGATTTCTGCCTGTGAATGGGCAATGACTCCTGTAGGACTGGACGCCATAGTGGCAGACCTGGTCTCTGTGTCTTTGAATGCCACAGCAGTTGGAGCCCCGGGTTGCTCTATGGCAACCAGAACCCTGATGCTGCTAGTCTGTCTGCTGCTGGTCACCTGGAGCTGCAAAGAGAAGAAAAATGTACCAGGTAGGTTCAGTGGCCATTTACCAGCTCTGACACTTTGCAGTCTCTTTCTTATTACTAATACCAGTTCTGTTATTCTCTTAATGTAATCACTGAGTACGATGTGAACTGAAATATATTTACTGTCATTTACAACAACAGGTCCTTCCTTCTGTCTGGGTTTGGGGCCAATCATGTCATATGTGAGATTCATCTGGACTGGTATAGGCACAGCCAGCAACTACTATAACAACAAGTATGGAGACATTGTCAGAGTCTGGATCAATGGAGAGGAGACCCTTATAATCAGCAGGTTGGTCATTACTGTTATTACTGAAGAATAAAGTTACCAAACCAAATCCAAGTGTAAACTGATAAAAATAAATGTTTTTGATGTGTTTGTTCTAAGATCTTCAGCGGTGCACCATGTGCTGAAAAATGAAAATTATACTTCACGTTTTGGAAGCAAGCAGGGACTCAGCTGCATTGGGATGAACGAGAGAGGCATTATATTTAACAACAATGTTGTTCTGTGGAAAAAGATGCGCAACTATTTCTCTAAAGGTAACATTTTAACATATTAAGCTACACGGAATGACTCACGCTGACTTTTATTTAAATTTTAAAGATTTGACTAAACTTAACTAAGAAGAACTGCTTTATTTCCTCTGTCAGCACTCACGGGTCCAGGGTTGCAGCAGACTCTGGAAGTTTGCCTCTCCTCCACACAGACTCACCTAGACAACCTGGACAGTTTGAGTCATGTGGATATCATCAGTTTGCTGCGTTGCACCGTGGTCGACATCTCTAACAGACTCTTTCTGGGTGTACCTGTCAACGGTGAGTAGGCATGAATAAATTTTATGCAACTGTAAATTGAAAAATGTATAGAAATGTATAGAAAGCCGGAAACCCAAATAGAAACTGTGTGAGGTTTAATTCAATAGCTCGAGTTAGCAAAGATACAATAAGTTCTTGATACATCTGTGTGCAGAGAAAGAGCTGCTGGCGAAGATTCATAAGTATTTTGAGACATGGCAGAATGTGCTGATCAAGCCAGACATCTACTTTAAGTTTGACTGGATTCACCAGAGACACAAGACAGCTGCGTGAGTCACTCTTTATCATTCATAATTATCATGTTCTTAATATTAAATCCCACCATTAGATTTTGTGACTCAATCTATTTTTCTAAACTAATGAGTATGTGTTGTATATCTGTAATCTCACAGGCAGGAACTACAAGATGCCATAGAAAGTCTTATAGAACTGAAGAGGAGAGATGTGGAGCAGGCAGATAAACTGGACGACATCAACTTCACTGCAGAGCTAATATTTGAACAAGTGAGTTTGAGAATTGAACTGCTGTCATTTCTTTATGCGCATACTCAGAGTTCTTCAATTCATTTTTCTATTCCTGAAGCACATTTGTTCTGGCATGTGAAGCATATTCAAATTCAAGTGTGTCTTCAGAACCGCGGAGAGCTGTCTGCTGAGGATGTCAGGCAGTGTGTGTTGGAGATGGTGATCGCAGCGCCAGACACTCTGTCCATCAGCCTTTTCTTCATGCTGCTGCTTCTCAAACAGTATCCAGATGTGGAGCTGCAGCTGCTACAGGAGATAGACACTGTTTTAGGTGAGGAGCTTGGAGCATGATGCCTTGTGGCTGTGTTGTATTATACTTGTATACCTAGCCAGCTGTGTATATGCCACTGTCTCTTTATAGGTGAGAAACAGCTTCAAAACGGGGACCTTCCGAAAATGCAGATGCTGGAGTGCTTCATCAACGAAAGCCTGCGTTTCCACCCTGTGGTGGACTTCACCATGCGTCGAGCACTATCTGATGACATCATAGATGGCTACAGGGTACCAAAGGCCACAAATATTATTCTGAACACTGGCCGCATGCATCGGACAGAGTTTTTCCTCAAACCGAATGAATTCAGTCTGGAAAACTTTGAAAAAAATGTAAGTTGATTTTTAAAATGTATTGTAAAATTGTTCTATTGTTGTTTGTTTATACTGCCAAATCTGATTAAAGCTCAACCATGCAGATGATGATGCAGATGAAATTATATTGGAGAGTTAGTTTCTAAGTTGACCTAGGACTGACGGTCTTTAACTACTTCTTTTATCTGTCTTTCACCAGGCTCCTCGACGTTACTTCCAACCATTCGGTTCAGGCCCTCGATCTTGTGTTGGCAAGCACATTGCCATGGTAATGATGAAATCCATCCTGGTGACATTGCTCTCCCAGTACTCTGTTTGCTTCCATAAGGGCTTGACCCTGGACTGCCTTCCACAGACCAATAACCTCTCCCAGCAGCCTGTGGAGCCTCAGCAGGAGGCTGAACATCTCAGCATGAGATTGTTGCCCAGAAAGAGAGGTAGCTGGCAAACGCTCTGAGACTCTGATCTATTGTTGCAACTTATACAGTATATATATACTATATATACACAATCTGTTAGTTCACATGTATCTCATTAATGTACAAAGACTACTTTTATATTTTGGTATGTATTAAAATGTGTAATAAATGCAGTTTTAGACATCCATCCATCCATCCATTATCTACCGCTTAATCCGAATTCGGGTCGCGGGGGGTGCTGGAGCCTATCCCAGCTGTCCCCGGGCGAGAGGCGGGGTACACCCTGGACAGGTCGCCAGTCCATCGCAGATAATTTTGTACATTAAATACAATTTAAGATGGCAATGATTAAGATTGCACAGGTGTGTATGGGGAGCCGTGGTCTTACCTGTTTTTCTTAGTGTTTCTCTGTTTTTTGTCCCATCTATTGGTTCATGACCGACAAGCACTTTTTTTTAACATCCGACAGATGAAGTGAATCACAGGTGTCGTGCCAAAAACCTCTGTTTCTGGGTTGGACATTACAGTCGACAGAGGCTCTGGTTAGTGCTAGATTGCTAGCAAATAAAGTTTTTATCCTCCAGGACTTTATCATCCCCTGTGATGTGGACATTTTATTCATGGTTGAAACCTAGTCCAGTTCTGACCTTATCTGACCTTTTCTGGCCTTTTTATTCTTGGCTTTTGTCATCACTTCCAGTATTAATATTCAGCTATTTCTTATTAACTTGTATTGTCTTGGACTGTGTGCTGTGATTTACTGACCACCTAAATTTAATAAGGGTTTTATCCATGACTTTTTTAGCAGGAATTAAGTATGACAGCATTTTAATATTTAGAGATTTTAATTCCCATCTTGAATGTTCAACTCAACCTTAGGGAAATAATTTTCTAAACCTCACTGTTCAGTCCCACACATCCTTCGCATCCACCTGTTACAGTATTCTTGACAGCAGCATCTATTTCAAGTCCAAGCGCTGCAAACCAAAATCTGAGCATTGGTTAAATCCAAAAAGTGTTATCTGTCTTGATGAAACATGTGAGAACAATCTTAGAGGGTTTTTTTAATAATGGTCCATCGAGTTTTTACCGGCCTGTTTGGATGATTTCAAAGCATTGATGTCTATAACACTTCCTAATCTTAATGAAAAGGACTGTGGACTTGTTGTCCATCCCTGGATCACCTACCAGTTATTTCACTCCATTATCTCCCTATTGTAAATTTTAGATGTGCAGTTTGTCACTCATCTGAAAACTGTCAAACAAATCACCTCAGCTGTCAAATCCAACTTCTCGAGCCACTGAACCATTTGTCACCTTCCAGAAACATAAAGCAGGAAAAACTGTACAGCTGCACAAGGCAGCTCCATCTCTATAATTCTTCACTTCGTGTAACACAACATGAGTGGGACAATGTATGGAAAAAACAATATAGCTGCACTTCAGAGGCGATTCATTTTTCACATACTGTCTGTATGTTTTTCTTTTGCCCAGAGAGGACATCTTAATAGGACATCAATAGGCTTCTTTCCAGTTAAGGATTGTTAATCATAAATCTAATTCTAAATACCACAGGTGCAGCTTCATAATTAGTCACATGGTGGTGTTACAGATGTAATGCTGAATGACATGGAGCATATAATCACTAGGTATTTTTTAAAATATGATGGTAAAGTCATAACTCTTGCCTATAGCACCCCCTAGTAGCAAACATTGATGAAACTGTTCGGGCTTCCTTACACCTAGATTTTTCACTTGAATCCCAATTTTGGTTTACCTACTGTTTAAATGTTATGCCACTGGAATCATATAGACCACATCCGCTCGATATTCAGTGGCCAATATCTGGAAAACAGTAAGTCCTCAGTCCTGCTGCATGAAATATGAGGAATAGGGAGTGAGAAAAGTCCTAATGAAAAGTCCTAATCATCCAGAGAATCAAATGTTAAAAGATTATTGTTCTGTTACTCACAGGTCAGGCTTTATAAGCCAGAACGCAAACATGTTAGAAATGTCAACATGGTGGTGCTGTAGGCATCATGTTTTAGTATGTGAAGCATTTGATCATGGGGCAAAGGTTTAGCAAGTTTCAATATTTAATCATTTATAGGTTTTGAGAGGGAGGCCGAGCTCCAATCGTAGCCACAGCCACTCGGGCGCGCCCGTAGCCACAAATGGCTGTGACAGCTCGCC
>JAUYWH010000018.1:13278087-13314975 GCA_034779795.1 Ctenopoma multispine | reverse complement strand
TTTTGATATTTAGTAGCAATTGTCTGTTTTGTTTTTGATTTAGTAGTAATTTGTAATTCTCTTTAGACTTTGATTTTATCACCTGTTTTCTTGCATTGTTGGAGTTTTTCTTGTATTGCTGGAGTCGGTGTTTTGCTGCTAGAAAAAGAATTTCTATCTATGAATCTATCTATCTATGTGGCACATGGAAGGACTGAAAATAAAACTGGTCATGCGAGTTAGGCTGGATTTTTCTTATATTTAAATCATAATCTAATATTCAAAAACTACTTCCCTGTTTCATTTAAAGAACAAAAAACCTTTCAGGTGATTTATTGTATATAATAAAACTTTATATTTTGACTTAATATGACCACCATACTGACTGATTTTATTACAGCCAGAAACAAGCAGATTTTACTGCTGGAGATGAATTTCAAGTTGCCTTTAATGAGTCTTTCTCCTTGCCCTGCTAAATCACAGGCAGCACTCTTACACAGAAACAGGGAGAGGAAGAGAGAGAGAGAGGAAGAGACGGCACTTACAGCATACAGAAAGAGGTAGAGAAAGAGTTTGAGTGGAGAGAGCGTGAAGAGACTGAGTGTGACAGCACCAAATGAGAGGAGGAGGAGGAGGAGGAGGAGGAGGAGGAGGAGGGACTGATACAAGAGAGGGTGAAACCGAGAAGGGGACGGACTGAGAGTGAGCAAGGGGAGGGAGCATCAGAAAAGGAGAAAGTAGATGAGAGGAAGAAGGAAAAAAGGAAACTGAGAGAGTCAGGAGAAGAGAGCAAAAGCAAAAGAGAGCAAATAACGGAGGACAGTTCAACAAATCAGCCCAGTAGCATTCCTCTCACAGCTGCTGTGATCCAGGCTGAGAGGAGAAGTTTAGCCCACCAGGAGAAAATAAAATACAAAAACTTGCATTCCTAGTTTTTCCCTGGGTGAGGAAATCCGAAGACTCCCTGGAAAGGAAAGGCAACAAGAAGAAAGAGGAACCAGAGAGCTTCTGCAGCCTCCGAGTGTCCTGCAGGGGAAGATGGATTCAGACTCCGGAGAACAGAGTGATGGAGACATCTCTCCAGGTAAGCCTGATTATATCCATTACTTCATCTACAACATCCGTTTCCGACATGTTATGGTAGCTAGACTTTAACCTACTATACTCTGTACGTGTATTTTCAGCATTTGTATGTCCTCTAAATCAGAACTTTCACACTTCACCCGCTATCTGTTGATCATTCCTGTGATGTGTCGAGGCTGCAAGCCACTGCTGCTGTGAGCTCTGATGTACAGTGTGTTCACTGATGCTGGTGACTGGCAGAGGCTCATTGATTGTGCAGAGAAAAGCTCAGCCTCAGTCAGCACAGACAAGCTCCAACACGTGCGGCCAGTTTGTTCATCAACACATCCAGCTACAGAGAGAGCACAGCCTCCCTGAACACTAAAACCATCTTCTCTGTGGCGCAGGTCGCACTCAGGGAGCATGACAATGTTTTGTTCTCAGATTACTGCGAGCTGTGTGTGGTTGTTTGATTTTAGAAGAATTTTTTTTATGAGTGCATAGGGCGGTGGTGAGTATAGGGCAAAAATTTATTGAAGTGTTGGGAGTTAATGTGTCTTAAAGTTTAGTGCCTCTCGCTGGATATCGCGCAGCATGCCAAGAGTGTGGGCGATTTATTGAACCGTGATTGTGTGGAAAATTCAAGACGTGATATGAAACAGCCTTCTCGAGATAAGTTTGGGTTCAAAGATCAAATATGTCTTCAGCAGGTTTTTCACAACACAGTGTGGCATCATACTGGAACAGTAACAACTGAAACTTTTTTCACATGAACACACACTGTAAAGATTCAGTCAGTCAGTCAGGTGTATGGACTGTTCCTGGTTATTATTAGCAGATGTGCTATAGGTGTCAAATGCATCAGGACAGGTTGTTGCTCTAATTAGTGATAGCTTGATAATGTGGATGGCGGTGTGATATTTTGTTTGTTTATTTGACGCCATAGAGCTTTGTACATTAAGCTCTGTTGAACTCTAACCATCTGTCTGTCCATCTGGTCCCCTGTCTGTCTGTCCTCTCTGACATATCTGTATCATCTGATGATTTCAGATTTCATAGTTCAGGGTTAAAGCATAGACAAGGATTCTCACATGAAGGTAGAGTTGGTGCTCTATTGTCAAGCAGATAGAGACACATGCTTTATCCACTTTACTTTCATTTGAAGTGATGTCTGTTGTTTTCCAGGGACTGGGCCAGTAGTAAATCATGGAATCATTTTTCTCCATATGCTTTGATCTATTAAAACTACCAGAAATCTAAAGTGAATTAACTGGTGTAAACTTGTCTTTTGGCCTAAAAGTAATGTTTCTCCAGTTGAAAAGCAAGGTAATAATTTGCAGCAAACATTATTCTGCACAATAGTGGTGTGCAATACTGCAAAGCTTGGTGTGGATGCCATACCAAGTAAATTACCAAGTAAATACAAGGCCAGTATCACTGATACCAACCCAATATCAATAACTTGTTAGGGCAGCCCGGCACGGAGGTCTGTCTCTGTATTAGGGGGGTGGGGTGGGGGACGCCTGTGTGTGCCTGTAGATGTGAGTGGAACGACATTTGCACAGGCAAGTTTGATTTCTGATGGAACGGTCCAACTAAAGTAAAGTATTGAACCCATCATGCTGGTATCAATCAGATACCAATACCACGGTTGGTATTGATACTATCGATATCTGAATTGATCCGCACACCCCTACTGCACAAGCAGAATGTTACTTTTTTAGTCATGAGACAGAGACTGAGTCATACTCAGAATCGATTGTGCTTTTTAGCTTAGTTTTTACTCTTCATTCTACTGTCAATGAAAATAAATGGTACGCCTCACTTCATAAGGTCAAATGCTCCAATGAAACCTGAGCAAATATATTTTGAAAACAGGCATATTTTGAAAGCCTTGATGTACACAAACATGACCCTTACTTTTGGGTCGGTGGATGAGGGATGTGTGATTGATCTATGCTTTAAATATGTATGCTGGCACAAATTTTCAGTAGTGTAAATATTGAAGTATTGTGTTTCAGGTAGCTTTGACCCTTCAGTCTTCTTCTCTGCCCTCTGACATCTTCTTTGCTCATCTAATTCACTATTAAATGCTGTTTCTGTTGCTAATTAGTGTTGGTGCAGTCCTGGTTTTCTTTTGCAGTTGCACCAACTTTCATTGAAACTATCTTGCGTTTTTCTTCACTTCTATTTTTTCCACCAAGCTTTCTGAGAAATCCCAGACAACACACCTGACCTTGATACTTTCAGCCACAGGTTATGCTCCTTTCAAGTGAAACTCGTGAGGTTGTGTTTTGAACATAAGAAGTGAAGAAAACACATTATGGCTAACATTTTAAGTCATGTGGTGGTTTAAGTCTTGAGGACATGGTTGCCAGGTGACTGACAATAGATAGATAGATAACTTTGTACCCTTAGGGAAAACTGGTTTTATCACCCATGCATGCTAACACAGCATCGGTTAAAAGCAAAAAAAATACTGGTTAGTGAGAGTATGTGCTTTGCATTTTGTCATCATGCCGTGAAGAAGGAAGTCATGAACATAGAATCAAATTCTGTATGTCCACAAAAAAACCAGTGTGTTAAATGAGTTCTTTTGAAAAAGACGTTATTATGACTTCCTGTTTTTGGTAGGTCCCTTTGCACAATTTATAGTTCACACTGGGAATATGTAGACCTGACAACAAATTGTGATCATTGCTGCTGTGACAGGTTATCCTGTAAGAATATTTTCTAATACTGATTCAAAATTCTCCGTGCTTTTTGTTAAAACGCAAAGACCAGCCACAGTGCACTACTCTGAAACTGCTGAAAAGAAATGAAATACCCTTCAGACCTCACACAAACACGCTCACAAAGGCTCACATTTTTTCCCATAATCATACAGTCATCCAGTCATGCAATAAGCTGGATGCTAACCATACCAATACCCACAAACTGATTCATCCAACACTCCTGTCTTTCATTTCTACCGTGAAGTAGAGACAATCACACCTAACTGTGAATCAAAGCAAGAATGACTGTCAACACTCTGGCCTGTTAGGGTACTACTAGAGTCCACTGTGCACAACTGGTGTACAGCAGAATAAACATTTGCATTATACCAATTCTGCTTTAAATATTTTTAGCTGTTATGTTAGTCTGACTTTGTGTTGGAGGACAGCAAATAGTCAGCCCAGTCTACTTTTGACTGACTCATCATGGTGATGCGACTCGCTGTAACACCATAACCCCATCTTCCATATGCAAAGCTATTTCCAGACATTTGTATTTACTTCAGATTTTCTATGGAAAGCAGACTTGTTGAAAACAGAAGCTGTTTGGTTGTTGTAATAACAGCTGTGAGATTCATAAGGGCATGAGGGCTGTTGCTGTGGTTCTACTATAAACAAAAAAACTGCAGATGTTGTTGGTGATACAACTGAAGTTTAATCTTTGGCCAGGTCATCTTCAGTATTGACACACATACATACTAACAGCTTTATTTTTCTTTTTTAATTGCCACTAATACATACTTCCCAAACCACAGAGATCTCAGGAAAAAAAGTCACGGCTGCATTAGCTCTGACTGAGAGCACCGCAATCATGCGCTTCAGAGTCATGATTGCCATGTTGGCAGACAGGCCACATGCTTTACACATGACATATAGAGGGGGTCAACTGTGCATGCACTGTAATACACCGGCAAACACACACACGCTAAAAGTGTCTGCTCCTCCTGCTCATTCCCTTGGTCTTGTGTTCTAACACATGTATCCTTGATTTTTTTTTCTCCCCCGCCTTTAATCTGGCCCACAGATGGAGAGTTCTCAGTGCACCCCAGCCCTCTACACAGACATGAGACACCAGAAGCTGGTTCTGGAAAATTGCAACATGAACTGAGAAAAAAGAAAATAGAAGTGAAGCTGTAAGTGGAAAAGACGACTCAGGAGAAAGTGTTTTTTCCCCCAGCTACAGAAAAAGACAAATCTTAAAACTCCCAGGTTCCCGGCCAGTACGTGAGTGCGTTTTCTCTCGCATGCACTGTGCTGACACAACAATGCACAGGCATTTCATAGTGTTTGTGGGACATTTGGAGAAACAATTGCTTCCCCACAACTGAGCCATTACTGAAATGTGAAATTAGACCACAGAGGCATTTTGACAAGGCCTCATAGACACACACTCAGGAGGAGTAGAAGGCTGTGGTTTCACTGGAGGGCCAGTCGAAGCAAAGCAAACAGTCACTAGTGGCGCCTGGTGTGAGGGGCAAGCAGTTTGAGAGAAGGCCGTGTGTAGCTTCAGTGAACCAATGAGCTTTTACAGGTATCTACTCTAGATCTGTGAATCTTGTACACAGGAGCTGCATTTAGCCACAGTGTTATAAATCTTCACTTGTGTTTGTAACTAACAGTAAATTCACTTTATGGTTTTCACCATTAATGTCAATGATAAGTCTGATGTGTTTGTGGAAGCCAGTGCAGTCTGGGTTTATCTTATCTACCATAATACAATAAGTTAAATGGAGACTTTTCCTCTCCCACTTACATATAATAGCAGCAAAAAGGCAACAGGGAACAAGTAGGCGTGGGAGGCAAATACACACAAAGCTTTTCACACTTAACTCTAGCACAACTGAACTAACAGTGCTGATTATAAAACTAGGAAAAAGTAGAGTACCCATATTGAGTATAATATATCACAACAATCTGTGTAGCAGTATGTCACTTTAAGCTGAAAGTAGCAGAACAGACATTTCGTGGGTTTTGTGACTTCATAGTTAATAATAGCATCACAGTGAAACTACCTGTAAATAGCCACTCTTTGTTGTTCTTAAGGGCTGGGATTTTAATTAACACGTGAAAAGATTAGGTTTCAGGTAGTCGAGAGGGTTAAGCTGAATAAAGGAATGTAGTCACTAAAGTCAGAGACAAATCTACAAATGTGTGTGTGTGTGTGTGTTTATGTGAGCGTGTGTAACCACAGTTATTTCCTGGTCATTAGTTAGTGGTGGGTTGGCTGAAAAGAGAGCTGCAGCACTTTGGCTTTACACTACAGAGTGTCATGCACACTGAAGCCCTTCAAGGCCAAAGTTTAAAGTATATCCAATTTTATCACCCCAATCAAAGCAAGAGCACGCTTCTAATTGAGGTAACATAGACAGCTGCTCTTTCCTGAAACTCTTTTCTCATTATATTTCAGTGTTATTTCCTCATTGAGGTTTCATTTTATCTTGTCGTCTGGAAAATATGTAACATCTACCACTGTACTTGTTATAGTGTTGTAATAGACAGCTTGATTTGAATTTAACTGAGATATGGAGGAAAGTTATGTGGGCAACATATTTTGTAATTTGCATTACTACAAATGTCCCTTGAGTATCCCATTAGCCACTAGAATGCTGTCAAAACCACATGGAAACTGTACTTGTTAACTGCTAAAAACATTATTGTTTTATCTTTGTACGCTACAGTAAACGTCCTTGGAACCGATATAATAAACTTTGTATGAAACCTTGTTTCAGTTTTTCACCGCGTTATGTAAAACAGTGGTTGAGAGGATAGAGGGCAGGGGGCTGGACTTCAGCTTTATGTGAGGGCAATGACAGACTGAACCTTTCTAAAAGATGTGATGTGAGCTTCCTCCTACCTCAATCACTTGTAATCCGGTGAACTAGTAAACAAACCAGGAGGTAAAAGTTATGGGGGAAGCTGGCAAGGGTAGGAATATTGTGCATGTGGGGATTTGTGTATGTGAGTGTCTCTTTGTGAATGATGCCACAGCATGCTGAGACTTGGCTGAGGTCTATGAGAGGAGCGAATCACCCGGGGCCGGAAAACACTTCGTTCCTTGCCACTCACGCTCAACTCAGTGTTGTAGATGTGGTGAGAAATGGACAGAGAGGAAGAAATAGACAAGAGCATCACGAATGTGAGACAAAGACACACACCACAGTCAGTGCTTAATACAGCTGTAGATTATGTAAAAGGGAATGAGGGTGAGAAGATGGTGGTTATGTGTCTGATAGAATTTGAAATAGAATAGACAACCAAAATAAAGAGATATGATTTCACCTCTCTTTTTTAACACTCCTACCACCTCCATCCTTCTTTCCTTCGTTCCTCTACAACCCTTATAAATTAAGGGATACAACCTCAGATGTTTAGAATTGCTGCGATCGTAAATGTATTTTTGTTTTTTCACTTACAGATTCAGAGAATTTTTCAAGCAAACAAACCTCTCTTTTGCTCTATTCTACTTTCTTCAGCTCACTTCTATTCATCTTGACTGAACGGTGTGAAATGAAAATGTACACTTTGCCAGCTCTGCCCACCCCCGCCCTCATTCTCTCCGTAAATAGATTAGTTTTATTTTCATTTCAGATGGAAAAAGTTTAGGAACTTTCTGTCTGGGTTCCAGGCCAGATAAAGTAAGGAATATTTTATCCTCCCTTATTTTATATTAGGCCTCAGTCTCACAGTCTGTCATTATAGTTCACATACAAACACACACACCCACATATTTGCACCAGCTTTCTATAAAAAGAGTACCGCTGTTTAATGAATACAATAATTCCTTAAGGTGGTTAGTGAGTATACGTTTAGAGCCATAAACTTTGCAAAAATCTGTAGGATCATTATTGCATTGAAGAAATTATGAGATACAATAAGATCTTTATTGACTTTATTGATTCCTGAAAATGGAAATTCACGTGCCACAGATTAAAACTGACAGCAAATGTGGAGAGCTAGATTAGCAGAGCTAATCTAGATATAATCTAAAATATAGTACAAAAATACAGAATAGAGTAGTGTAATAGTAATAATATATACAATTAGGTCTTGTCCACCATCAGGGCAGATCCCAGAGACTGTTCTTACTGCTTCTCTCTCCTGCTCCACACCTCCTCAGCTCTTGGTGGATTCCAGGTCTCTCTCCTTGGATTAAGCCTATGTTTTCCAGGGCTAATAGCCAGTAGCTAATAGCAGGCTAGCTGTTTACATATGTTAAAAAAAACAATGCTGTATCCATGGTAACGTGTGCCTCCTGCCTTCCTATCAGGGAGATACCAGTAACTTCAATTCTGCCCATTACTTTAAAAAAAGCACACAAGTGAGGAGGAGGAAGACAGTCAACAAAAACTCAACAAAAACTGCTGTGACTGGCTGCCACACAACAGACACTATTCTATAATTATCACTGGGCAGTATCAGAAGCATCTCCCATGCATGGATAAGCAGGTAACTGTGGTCTGGCTCTTTAACCAAACAGTGGCTGACATCAGCAAACCACAGCTGGTGAATACATTAGCCTTTCATAGGGCCCTGCAGACCACACTGCCTGCGTACCACTTCTCATCCTGTGCGTACAGGCCACTTCTCTGGTCATCATAACAACAAGTGACTGTACTGAGAGCCAAGGGCAGAACTAAAGCTGGAGGTCAAATCACTGATAACTCTCTCCACTATTTCCCTCCTCCTGTTCCTCGGGACAGGAGATCAAGTCTGTGGCACATTAATCAATCAGACATCTCCTGCTACTGCCTCATTTCGCCTCAGTTCTCTGGTTCAGCTCTACAGGGACATGACCATTAAAACTAAGACAGACAGAGACAAAGAAAAAGATTAAGGGGTTGAAGCATTAAATAAAGCCGTGCAGCAGCCAACGGCAATCTGTTCATGTGTCTCTCCTGACTCAAAAGGTCTCATAAGTGCTTTTCTCTCTCAGTCACAGGAGACACTTAGACCAGTCCCAGGATAAACATGCTTAGTAGATTCAAACGCTGTCTCAAACTGTATGCCAGACCTCTTTATTACAGTTCAATTAGCATAAATCAATTTCCACTGTACATACTGAGTTATTACTGGACCAACAGACTTATGCAGTGGTGAATCCCTGTGGTGAGGCTGAAATGCTGCAGCCATTTGGTATTCATCACCCTCTTATCAGGATAAAGTTCATGCATGATTCTAAATCACAAAAACGCACATTCATCAAGACTTATTATGTCTGTGTTGTCTGTGATATGACTTTTTATGTCTCTTACAAAACTTTATGTTCTGGCACTGAACATTCTTTCAGCACAACCTGAGCTGTAACCCAGTTTCACCCACCGTGATCCACATCTACAAATGGGAATGAACTTTACACACTGTGGTCCTGGGTCACACAAATGAAAGCCGTTAAGGTATTAAAAGTGAGTTGTTTATTAACCCTAGAGATCTGAAACCTCCTCTCAATCCAGAGCAGCTGTCATGCATTGTGAATGACCTCTTTCACCATGAGGGTGCCCTTTGGAAACGGGTTTAGATTGTACATGTTAGAACAGCGCAAACCGTCGCACACTGTACTGCCTCTTTCTGTCTCTCAGTAGAAACCATATAATTTTAAGCCTTTATCATCCCCATTTACTTTCATCTAGATACAAATACACATATGTATTACAACAGACACAGAGTGTGCAGGGGCGGTATGTTTGAGTCATCTTCTGATTTGAGATGTGGGAGTCAAAAATACGCCAGTGCAGCGCCTTTGCAGGTCCAGAGTGACTGGAGGAGAGACATGGAATTACAAAAAAAGCTTTAATTTATTCCACCAACTGGATATTTCTGCAGTTCTTTTCTTGTGCATGAAGCCCTGCACCGTGCTGTATCTTTACACACTGTTTACTACAGTATATGTTCACATGTATGTGTCTGTCTCACGGTGTGTAAAATTACAGACGTGAATCAACAAGATCCTCTGAAAAATAAATATGTCTCTCCCCCAGCTCCACTAGTTGGAATGCTGGCACCACCGGGCACGACATAGCTCTGCTCCACACTCCACTCCACTGGCCTCTCAGGTTCACTCAACACTGTAGGCTTTAAAAAAAAACCTTTACTCTTGCTGAATGACCCACCCCATTGTTTTCCTGAAACCTGGTAAAGAGATTCTGCAGCAACTCCTTATTGGAAACCAAGTGCAAACAAAAAGGAGTGGAAGTCAAGCTGTTACATCTCCTAGTGGTTGAACATTTTCATGGTCTCTTACATTATAGTCTGGCACTGCAGACGAGGATGACAGACGGTACAGCCAAAGGCTTTTCCTGGACTTCTTGCCACATTAGGAATGTATGCGACTACTGCAGACGTTCAGTACATATAAAGCAAAGGGTGATTAGCACTGTACAGATGTCCAGCTGAAGAAAATATTTGAAAAAGGTATAAGTCTGGAAAATGATTGCTGTTTTTGCATTGCAAAGAAAGGTTTGGCACCCACTTATTTCAGAGAGGCATGTTTTGGACTCATTATTGCCTTTGAATGGAAATAGGTTGCAGATGGAAAGTAAATGTACAGTACAGCAGGACATTTTGGTAATGACTGCAACTAGGCTACAGTACAAGGAAAGGAGTTCAATAGCTTTTTTGTTTGTCATTCACTGAAACACAACTCTCCTCCTTTTTTGAGTTGTCTGTCAGCAACCTTTACTGTTTGAACTAATAATGTTTAGAGGAAAGAGTGACAGTTGCTAAGCAGTCAAGCAAAGTAAATGGATAAATAGAAATAGATAATAAATACTTTTTCATTTTTCTTTTCCTTCTTCTTATCTGTGTCGTATTCATTTACTTCAAAATCCAAAACAGTTGTTTCTGTTATGTGAGCACATGCAAGCATGTTTGATTATGAATGCATGTCTGTGTAGAAGAATAAAAAAACATTCTGTGCACCTGTGCACCTGTGCAGAGAGTGTGACCTGGTTTTGTCTAATACTAAACATGAGCATGTTGTCATTAGCAACTCCAAATAGGGAAGCGCCAACAAGCTTTGTGTTTGCCTGCTTGTGTGCCTGTGCGTGTGTGTGTGTGTGTGTGTGTGTGTGTGTGTATGTTATACATGTGACATGTTATATGATCAGGATGTTAAGCCCTGCAGAGACTCTAAAAGGTTCAGAGCAAAAACATCATGTTATCAGTAACTGCAGAAGCCTCACAGCTCACGAGGCAAAAGAACAAACAAACAACAAAGAAAAATAGAAAGTTTTATACAATTATATACACTTTTTATTTCAGATTAACTTAATTATTTGATAAGCAAAATAAAAATATATTAGTTAATATAAAATAAGAAATAAGGATTCAACAACCATACTGCATGACAACGAATCGGCATCACTGCCCCGTCTTAAGATGGTCAAACAAAACACAGTTACTTGTATACTTATACTATATACTTAACAACTCAGTACACATTGTTTCTATCAATTTCTTTGATCTTCATTGTAAATTTCTTCTAAATTGGACTGACTGATCTCAGGGAAGTTGTTTTTCTAAAACATGAAGCCCAGTGAACAAAAAAATCACCCCACACACGTGTTTACACACACTCTTACACAGTTGATGTGTGTATATTTTACACTGTTCCGGCTGATAAGCCCACAAGTGCCTCCAGCATTGGCTCAATAAAGGCCAGTCGGCCCTTGTCAGTGTTAACTGCTGGTCCTGCTAATGGCTCATTCCTCTGGTTATTCTGGAACGAGACCAAAACAAGCCTCAGGACTTCGTCTCACAGCCCAGCTGCACAGCACACTGCAGAAAATATCTAGATTAGCAAATCATGTCGTGGTGTTGAGTTTTATTGCTTAATGCTGATAAGGAGCTGGAGTTAGCTCACTTCCAAAAAAAAGTCTACTTATTTGTCTGCATTGCTTAGGTGATTCTGGAATGATCTAAAGTATACAAAGAGTTTACCAGATGGTATATAAAAAAATAATTCTTGTTATTTCAATTACCACAATAATTCGTTCTTCACAGTCACTGGCTCATTAATTGGGTGTTTGATTACCACCTGACTATAGGTCCAATAATATAGATGTAGATGTTTATGTTCAGCAGATTTTCGCAAATATGCTTTTTTAAATTCCAAGCAGAGAGTTAGCAATAACACTTATGTATGTGGTTGTAGTTTGTTTATCCTAACACAAAGACTGGAAACAGGAGGAAAGAGCTAGCCTGGCTATGTCTAAAGGATAAATCTGTTTACCAGCCCTTTTTTCGGGTTACTTTTTCTGACAACTACTTGGCAATCAGCAGCTGTCAAGCAAACTGCAGCAACTTCAAGTAGTTATAGATAGCTGCCAAGAAATAGACCAGTTCATCACCATCCATAAAACAGAAAAACAGACAGTCATACTTTTATATTTGTGTATTATAACCTGTTTTAGAGAGGTTTAAGAGTGGATTGTGCTACCTTCTGATAGAGCTTGGCCTTTGGGCTGCATGCAGAAACCTCTCAGACTTGGGCAGAAGACAGAATTGATATCAAACAGACTGACAGTAGAAGTCATAAATTGACCTTAAGCCACTAAGCACTTTCACCAAAATGTCAAACTATTTCTAAAGGACTGATTTTACTGCATACCCCTGGTTGTTACACAGATTCCTTTCCAGCTGTACGGCAAAGTCATTAGCTTTTCATGAAATTCTTTATTTTCTCTGATTAAAATGAAAATAAATCAGATTGATATTTTTTGCAGCAAGCCATCTTTAGCAGGGCAAGGTTGGCTGTTCTCCATGTTCCACACTAGATGTATGTTCTGATGAAGTACAGCAGAAACTGTTGACTCAGCGCTCTAAAAACATCAGGCGGAAAAAAAAGAGACTGTCTAGTCAACGTCCACGGCCAGAGAGCAGCATGCACCTTACTAATCCTGATGTTAAAAGTAAACTTCACTAATTCCCAAAACACTCTTGTGTAACCACTTTGATGGGCAGATAAGTTATGTGACTGTCCTACACAGGTGGAGAACGTAGCTCCTGGTTTGTTTTCAGCAACTTATTCCCACATGCTTTAAAGAATGCCCACTTCATATTGTGAAAACTTTACACTCAAGCATATGTGATGCTGAGAAAATAATGAGCAGACAGGAGAGTGTGAGAGCAGAAGAGAGAAAGGAAACAGGATAGACAGTTTTCTGGCCATCTCTCCCCTGACAGCTTAGTCTCTTCACTAACTAATTCTGACATTCTGACTTATGTATGTCACTCATTTCAGCCTCTGGGTGACAGGGTGTATGTGAGTGTGTGCAGAGCTGGAGTTGTCAGTGTCTCCATGTGCACCCTTATATTCATCTACCCTCACTTACTGTATGCGCTAAAATCTCCAGCCAGACTCTGAATCACCCACCTCCTTCCCCACCACTCTGACTCACACCTCAAGCAGCCTCATCACGTCCATTTTTCACAGTATTTTCCCCCCACACTTCTTCAATTCTGCTTACATTTTTGCCACTCTGAGATGTGCAAACACACATGAGACAGGGGTCAAGGGAAATGAGTTGATTTGGCACCTGCTGGTCCTCAGAAACATGCTCTAGGCTGTGTGGCTGGGGATGGCAGAAGAATAATTAGTCTACTTTTAGCTCTGTGCTAAAAACAGTAAAGGTCCAATCAGTTCCCTTCACACAACACTTGTTTTGCTGATGACTTAAACTAATCTTTGAAATAATGATCACAGATCACATCTTGGTTATTTGAGTGCACAGAAGAGGAATTCATTTAGAAAAGTGTCTAGTCACACATGCTGGTAAGATCCAAATCCAAATAGCCTGCACGACCAATAGTCTGACAAGGCTGGCTTTATGAAACAAGCTGTCACCTCTATCCATGTGCCAGGGTTTCAGAAATCTATCCAGTTGAGTTTCTGAATATCAGAGACTCAGTGGAACAAAGAGCTGCTTCATAGAAACAGGAAATGACAGTGACAAAGAGAGCCTGTTGATGAGAGGAGCAGATCTGCCTAATGAAAACCACAGTTATATATCCTGGTGTTGCTATTCAAATTTTTGTGGAAAATACTGTATTTCTGCCCTACAGTTTTGAGCAGCCTCTAAACAGCAGCCTCCTGTCACTAATTGCTCAGCAGCAGAAGGCAGACAAATGAAGAAAGTAAAGCGCTTAGCAGCTAAAGAGTCAAATATTTCCCACAGGAGCTGCTCGAGAACCAGAAAGAACGAAAGGTTAATATTAAACATGCATTCACCAGAAAAACAACTCCAAATATATCATAATGTATGATAATAATAATGTATGTCCACTGTTTATGGATTTAGTTCCTTGTTCTACTAGCCTTAAGTGGCCAAAAGATCAGTCTGCTTTAAGTCCATATTTGTGAGTGTTGCACTCAAACACAGTCCAAAAGAGCACACATTATATTATTATCTGTATTGTATATTTATAAGTTTATTCACTTTCAGTGAAGCCTCTTTTTGAAATAATTGATTTCATTTTTTATTACTGTTTAAAAAGTTTTTAGAAAACTTTCTGTACGTTTTACATCTCCACACTCACCCACACCACTTTTGTCTAACATACAATAGGTCTCACCCCCACTCTCATGAAGCTGAACAAGAGAGTGGTAAAAAAGGAACATCAGATCTTTTGTACAGGGAAGTGACAAAGACAAATACTTTATTAGTTCTTAAATGTCATGGTCGGCTAATTTACGTGACATGAAATCCCATTTAGCCAAGACCAAAACATGAAATGTCACTTCTGCACATTCAAATAAAATGCCTTAGATTTAGTTGTGGAACATCATTGTAAGTTTGCATTTAAATAACACACATATAGACACACACACCCAACCAATGTAACAATGGTGTGAATTCTGCGTGGTCACATAGCTGTTTTTATTAATGACAACAAAGCAGGTGTTCCACTTTGAAATTGGGCTCATCTGCTTGTTTTGTGTTGAGCCCACTGGGTAATGATATTACCATTCACCATCGTTCTCTGTCTCTCAAGAGGCTGAAAATGTACCCGGGATAAAAGAGTAATAAGTGAAATCTCTTTCCCCTGCTTTAATCATTATAGGAGTTATCTGGTGTGTAATTTGTGACTGGGTGGCAACTAAATAAAACCCCTTTCCGTCCTCCCACACTTCACATTCATGCACTCACATGTTAGGCTTCTGGTGTCACTGTATGAGAAGACAGTCAGCCTTTGATGTTCTCCTCTATGATAAATTGCAACTCCGAGAGAAAACAGCATGAAACTGTGACAGTGTGCAAAGAGGTTCTTAACGGTGTACAACTGTTTTATGTTATCCAGTGGAGATAGTTATTCCTCCCAAAGTCAGCCCACACTACTTACAACTCCAGGAAGGACGCCGCCCTGCCTTAGAATGTGGCTTCACTACATATCATGTATTCCTCAGCTGTCACTTTTTCAGACTCTGTTAAAGTAGTTTTGAGTCTTTTTTTTTTATATAATCTCGAAAGTATAATGTTGTTGAAGTCAAACAAACTTCTCATTAGCTGCAGCTCTACATATCCACAGTTGGAATAGATTGCATTTAGCCTTTGTTCATGAAAAAAAAAAAAACTGACTCATCTAAGTCATCAGCAGCAGTTTGCATCAGTCCTATGTCTTCATATTTACTCTGTGTCACACATACTGATACCAATTTTGTTGTTACTCAACAATAAGTTGCATTGAAATGTAAGAAAAAATATCACCACCTTCCTCTGAATAACCAAAAAACCTATATTTAATATTCAGATTTTAACATTAGTTCTTTATACAAGGACAAAGTAATGTCAGTAAAAACTAGAGAAAGGAAGAACCCATATTGTTGCTACAAAATGGTCAGCAGAGTTTCACAAGCTGGATTGTTCAGATGGTAGTCAGCTGTCACATATAAACACACTGAAATGTAAACAGTGATTAAAAACCACAATGATAACATGCAAAGACACGTGCTATAGCAGTGTTTAATTTTTCTTTTATCTTCTCTATGTATGAAGAAATAAATACATGTGTTTATCCATTTAGTATCTCAATTAAAAGCAAAAAGTTTATTACTGTTAATGTTCTTTGAAAATTACATGCATAAATAACAGGAAGATTAATTTTTTGTTTATTGATTTTTCTAGTTAGTGCAATGTCTTCAATATCACGTTGAAACGTTTTACAAATGGCCAAAATATTTTCAGGTAGAATAGGACAATCCGTGTTTAAGATAAGAAAAAGAACATCGTGTATTTTTTCCCTACCAATAGACAGACAATGACACTTAAAGAAGGTTAAAGGAAAATTGAATATTGGACTAAATGAAACATTGTGGATGTGTCACCTTTTATAAGACGATAGCATGTTAGTGTCATGTTTCCAGCTTGCTATTCTGCCCCCAAGTGGCCAAAGCAATCTATTGTTGCTGCTTTAATGTATCGGTGCATGACAATCCACTACTTCAGTAAGATCATTATTCCACTGCTTTGTTTGTTTGGCACACTTTTTAAAAAGTAATATCAGAGTGATTTCTGACCTTTAAGACTAACCTCACATGTTAACCATTCTCTGTCTTTCCTTTTTATCTCCCCTCAGGACAGGAGAGCTTTAATTCTCGGTCCCTAGCACTGCAGGCCCAGAAGAAGATTTTGAGTAAGATGGCAACCATGGTGGTGGCAAACATGCTGACAGATGACACCAGCAGTGAGATCTTGGATGAGCTCTACAAGACAAGCCGGGAGTTCACCAAGAGCAAGAAAGAGGCCCACAAAATCATCAAGGACGTCATCAAGATTGCCCTGAAGATAGGTATTTTATACCGCAATCACCAGTTCAGCACCGACGAGCTGGACACAGTAGAGCGCTTCAAGAAGAAGATGAACCAGGCGGCCATGACAGCAGTGTCATTCTACGAGGTGGAGTACACCTTTGACAGGAATATTCTCTCAGAGCTCCTGCTGGAGTGCAGGGACCTGCTTCATACACTGGTCGAGCAGCACCTGACAGCACGCTCACATGCACGCATCGATCACGTTTTCAATCATTTTGCCCACGGGGAGTACCTGGCCGAGCTGTACGGGGATGGAGAGGAGTATAGACTCTCTCTGAGGAAGATCTGCAATGGCATCAACAAACTGCTAGATGAAGGAACTCTTTAACCTCTCACACCTTGACCTTTGTTACATCTAGCTCTGTCTCCTCTTGTCTCTTCTGCCTCCTCCCATTCCCTTTTCACTTGCTCACCCCTGACTGCTCACACGCCTTTTCCTTTTCGCTTGTGTCTTTCTGTGTCTTCTACATGCATATCCATGGAGCTAGTTGTAACATCCTGCTGCTGCGATTCAATGAGGGAATTTTTTTTGGACTGTCTTTCCACTCAGTGGATCATTGCTGCACATTGGGACTGTCTGTTTCATGTTCTATCCAATATAGCATTCCAAGTCACCCCCTTTGTGTGTAAAAGTGTACTGTACCAATGGCCAAAAACCATGCATTGGGTATATTTGGATATGGAAGATAATCAGGAATAACGATTTCTCTCTCTCTCTCTCTCTCTCTCTCTCTCTCTCTCTCTCTCTCTCTCTCTCTCTCTCTCTCTCTCTCTCTCTCTCTGGCTCTTTGTGTGCGTGTTTGCAGTTATGTTTGTATGGGATTCTCTTGAATAATGTGTTTGTACATTCAGTAGAATGTGCAGATTTAATTTAAAAAAATATATAAAAATGAAATATCTCATTGACAAAAGTATATACTTAGCTTTCTTTTAACTGATCAATGGGAAAAGTCTCATATCAAAATGGAAAAAGACATCGACAAAGAAATAAAAAAATAATTAAAACAAAAGCAGGAAATTAAGTGACTGATGAAGTATTCACCCCCTTCAAGTCAGTAATTAGTAGATGCACCTCTGGCAGTAATTACAGCTTGTATGGATAGTTCTCAATCAGCTTTACACATCTGGACACTGCAAAATTCCACTGTTCTTCTTTGGAAAAGTGTTTCTAGTCTGTAAGCTTGCATGGAGATCATGTTTGAACAGCCCTTTTTAAATCAATCCAAGTTTTAGAAATCCTCTGCAGACATGGAAGAACTTGCCAAAGTGAAACCATCTCAGTACCACTCCATCAATCAGCTCTCAATGGTAGAGTGGTTAGACAGAACCACTTTGGGAAAAGGCATGTGACAGCCCACATGGAGTATTTGAGAACATGAGAGAAAAGATCTGTAGGAATGTTTCTCAGTGGCACAGACAGTGAGACTGGTCAAAATTGAAGGAAGGATGACTTGAGCTAACTTTTGACCCAATTCTGATAGTGAAGACAATTCTCAAGTGATGTCCATGTATGGCCGAAAGCCTACAGATCAAGTAGGTGAAAAAGTGTGAAAAGATGTATCCAAGAAGACAAGAGAAGAAAATTACTGAACTAAGGGTGTGATTACTTTTAGAAATGTGAGATTTCAGTTTTTGACTTTTTTATAAATTTGCAAAAAATTGTAAAAAACATGTTTTCACTTTGTCATTATGGGTTATTGAATGTAGGTTTATGGGCAAAAATGGCATGTATCCATTTAAAATTAAATCTAAAACACAATAAAGTGTGTAAAAAGTGAAGAGGTCTAAATATTTTTGGAAACCACTGTAAGATCAGCTGTGACATGGTGTGTGCGTTTTGTATCTGTGTCAATCTTCTGTACAAGGGTGCAACACTTGTCTTTGTATTAAAGATTTGTTTAACATTATTTAGTAGTTCTTCTGACAACAATACCACAGAATGAAAGACTAGACACAAATGGTGCATTAAGTACAACACAGTTTGAAAATGAGCAGGAAAATCAGTGATATGTCATTTCTGGTTCATTAGATCCCCACTGGTCTAATCTGCTCTCCAGTCCAGGAAAACATATTACTGGTGGTTTGGTATGACTCCAGCAGAAATATTTGGCAGCCAGAGGGGGAGAGGTCATATTTATGCCTCTGTCTCTTTGCAGTAACTCAAAATACGAAGACCACCCGTCCAGTCTACTTTCATGTTATTGTACATTTAGAGAAAAGTGTATTTTATGTCATTAGCCATGCATGGACTTCATTTACTCCTATTACCCCTTTTTGGCTCCAGCTGATTTCAGCATCTTTAATCAGATGATCTGGACAGGAGACATATATACCTAATGTTAATGTGATAAATTCTAATTACAGAGTTGTTCCAGGAAGAAAACATGTACACATCCAAGTGTCCAAATGTTGTTTCAGGTTATGAATTTTAAAAGATGATACAATATGAATTTTGTTTTCTTATTATTTATCTTGAAAATTGCAGGAAAATTCAGCAGTTTGGCAGAAAGTAGAAAGTCTGTATTGATCGGTTGATCTGGTATGTACACTAGGTCAAGAAATAATATCAAGTATTACACTGGGTGAGATTTATTAATTTACCTCTAAGCTAATTTCTAAGTTCATAAGGTCACATCACTGAATGCATGACTCTTTAACAAAATAGGTCATAATTTTGGCAAACATGATGATTTTAGTTCCTAATGTAAAGCACAAAAAACACTGCATACTATTAGTAATAATAATACTAATTCTCATAATAAACCCAGTGAAATTATTTATTTTAACCAAAATTTCCAAAATTCCAGAGTTTAAAACATTCTACAAAGATTTTCTTAAAATGTGATGTTTAACCGGTTCCCAATCTATGAGGAGGGTTGATGGACAAAAACTCCACGACCTGCCTCCTAAAGGACAGAAAGATGGAAGAAGGAAGACGTTTGAAGCAGCATCCCTTACTGTAAGCTCTTGATAACACTTGCGAGAGGTCATATGTTTAATCTCTACTGCAAGACATGTCCTTCAGAAACACGGTGAACTAGTGGATCATTCACCATGACAGCCTGAAGGTGGTACAGCTGGTCAAAAATAAATTAACTAATTAAAAGGCAATTATAAACCAGCATTTGGCAATGTGATAGATGTGTAGTGGTATTTTACAATTATATAATTAAATTGCATTAAACAAATTTGCATGTAAAAAAGTTGAGATGTTTGTTTTTTGTCTGTGACTGTACTCATTCACCTTTTCTCTATCTACTACGTTTTCCACTGTGTTTAAGAATAAACTATTGCCCCCTAGTGGTGAAGACTGAAATTTTACATAGTGATATGTTTTCAAGCTGTCAGATGTCACAGAAGTCACAGCACCCAGTGTGGTTAATAAAAAATACACTCAGATCAATGTTATAAAAAGGGATTTCATTGTGTTACCACAGCCAAACGTTACAAGGGAGGAAAGAAAGCACTTTGAATTGGACCTATTTATACAAGCCTGGTGACCACAGATAGAAATCTAAATAAAAGAATGAATCAGTGTGTCCACACAATGGCTGTTTGTTCCAAATGACTGGAGGGTTTCGTGGAAAACAGTGAACAAATGAAGTGTCTCCTGCATGTTATTTGAAAAGGCTGTTAATAGTTGACATATCAAATGTTTCCCCCATTCTGAATTCCCTCTGAAATGAATCCTTAAGTCACCTCTCCAGTCTTTGAAGTCCTACCAACAATTTGCCCCTGGGTCTGATTTAAAGAGCAAATTCGTGTTCTCTGTCTTGTTCTCTGGAGACAGTCTCTCTTTAGACCTTCCCAAACAAGATAGGGCATTTAAAAATAACAGAGAAGACAAATAAATACCATGAGTGTGAGTGTGTCCAACTATCTACCCAACCAAACATGCACTAACTGTACACAGCCAATGACAGTGATTCTCATTTTATTATGTTTTAGCCAGTTGCACGTGCAAATCATGTAATGAACACAGAGAAATTATAATCATCGGGATGCAAACCCCCAACCCTGGGGTTCTAAGGCAGTTAGCAACTGCTGACTGCCCTGCTTACTGCACCACCGTTCCCAGCACTGGGGTCCAGGTAAGTATAAAAAAAAAAGAATTTATGGAATGAATATGGTGCTATGCTTAGTTCTGCCACACTGATTTAGATCCTTTTTAAACTGTCTCTTATGAGTGTGACCATGTTAAAGGAGCACAGTGCTGGTTTGGCATCGTCTTGTACTCAGTAACTGCTGTGACTTTGACCATTCACTGGGTAGCAATGTTAGTAAGTGTTGTAAAGTCATACATACAATCCTATTTAAAGTGAAAGCTACACAACATAGGCAAATGTATGTGGACACTCAAACATAACAAAAACATTACTAGTGAACATGTTTTCACAAAACAAAAGGATTTTGGATCCTTTCTGTAGGGGTTTCGTCCTATTCAGCAACAAAAGCAAGTGTGATATCAGCCACTGTTGTATTCATGGTTTCTGTCACACACAATAATTTTGTAGCAGTAACAATGAGACTATCTGAGATTATCCCTGCAAGGGATTGATTATTGCCTCTCCCCAATTATTCCTACTATTTGTTTATGACTGTTTATATAAGTCAAATTTTCATTTTGCAAATTTATAGACCTAGTTCTCAAGCAGCCACCACAAAGGTTGAAGCAACCTGCTCTCTGAAGAACTGAAGGACCTGTCTCACTATAACCATGAAAACCATGTGGACTAAATGATTTACAATAAAGCTACTAGTAAAATGTTGAGAAAATGATGGCTATCCCGCTTCTCTGGTACCTACTGCATGTTCACCAAATGAACAATAACTTAAAATAGTGCAGCTTCTTTATTCTTTTACAAATCATTATTATACTTTCAGTGGCATTTTTTTCATCAGTGGTAACTTTTTAATTAGTTAGTTTTTCTCATGGCCAAAATATTAAAAGTGCTGTTACATTTATTACAAGTTACAAGTACTGTGATGCCACTAATTATCTAATGCACATAAAATAAAAATAAGACATGAGAAGAGAGTGAACACTGCATGCAAACACTGACATATATAACAAAACAGTATTTTAAGATCAAAGCAAAAGCTTAAGTGACTTAAAAATGTGAATTTTTAGGCCGAGATTATTCAAGTAAATGAACATATTCTCTCCATACATTGTATTTAGCCTGTATTTGATTTCCTTTTTGTTATGTTTCTGTTGAACGATAACAGCAACAAAAATCAAGTTTTGTCAAAAGGATTTGGGGGGAAATAAACATCAGAGGACTGAGTGTAATTACAACTGGTAAACACAAGATGTCAGTAGCTTAGTACATTCTACAAAGACCAGAGAAACCAAACATACATGGGAGAATGGTAATAAATATAGTCAAAAACATGTATACATCTATGCTGCTGCACAGCCTCACAATCTCCCCTTTCCTGATGCATTTAGTGATTATCACCTCTGATTACTGCTTGAATTTGTTCTCTGGAGTTCTTACTACACTGAGTATCTGACAGGCCTCCTTTTGGCAGCACTCCTGTTCTGCTGAAGCAGGCAGAGGACAGGAAGTACAGACATCCCACAGAAAGTGGCAAACATCCCATCCTGTCTTGCACAGTGTGCAGTGATGAAAGAGATTAAATTCTACAGTCTTAGCATCTGCACTGTATATGTATGTTTGTATGTATGTTTGTTTTATTTTCACGTAACACACGTATGTATGTTGTCATTATTAATGTAATTAATCCTCTGCTACTGTAGTACTGAATCTCAATAAAGAGGCCATAAAAGTGTGACTTTTCCTAAGTGAATTAACTTAATATAATGTGCTCTTGATGATTACATTCATCCCCAGGTGTCTTCCATAATTAGCATTTTAGCATAAATGTTTTCAGAAATGGGGCAAAATACCAAGAATAGATCAGATTACACTGCAGTCCAACACATTCCTACAAACTAATCATACAGTTTTGAATAAAACATTTAACGCTGAAAAATCTGTATGAGCATTGTTGAGGTCACATGCTGTTTTTTTATTGGACCATATGATTATTAAATTAAAGGTAACAAAACTTCACTTCAAACAATATGTGGAGAAACTAAATAACATTAAATTACATTTACTGTTGCTGTGGGGAAAAGCGTTAAGGTGATGTGTTCACCCCAGTTTGTCATAATAAACAAATGCATGCTGTGAAGTGAACTAAGTCATCAGTGAGAATAAGTGTCCAATCACTGCAGGGTTTATTTTATAATCTGAGACATAAGCCAGAGGATTAACACTGACATGCCACATCATCCAAATCATAAGCCATAATGCTACTAATGACTTGCTCATTGCATCCAGACAGCCTGCTGAGATGCTGTGGATGCATCCCACACTGTTTATCCTGAAATATGACGTGTTTTGTTATACGTGTTTTGTCCTGTTGACATCATTACGTTTTAACATGAGATTTTAAGGAACCCTATTAGAAACCCTTTACTATTGCTAATATAATAGGTGCAAAATCGTCTGTCAATATACCTTTAATGAAACATGTTATTCTGCTCTCGATTCGTTTGGTAAAGTTTGATAAAAAAAAAAAACTATCTGGAAAAATAAAGCCTTTCATATTGTTAGAAGCCTCACTTTACTGGAAACTGAACCTATTAACAGCTGCAGAGCCGTGAAAAGAAGACGTGATCCACCATCTAATTAGAAACACACGAAAGGTTATCAAAGCAAAGTGATCATAAAACAAGTCTAATATATCCAGCCCTTTGTGTGTATGTGTGTGTGTGTGTGTGTCTAATTGTTTACCGTTTTAATAACGGCTGCTATTGACCGGGAAGTGGAAGATCTACAACCATGACGCACGTTGTGTGTGACGCACGAAATGGGTGGACTTTCAGCTCAAACACTGAAAGAAAAAGAAAAAAAATCAGCTCATCATTTTACTTCCTCTGCTTTGAATTTAGTACTGGCGTGGGTAAACAGATAATGTACATAGATTAATATATTATAATATATTATATAAACATATATGCGTTTTAGTTTTATTTCTGCACATTTTATATGAATGGTAATTGATGAAAATGTTCATTAATCTCTACTTATTTGCATATATTCTGAATTCAAAATTATTATTATAATTCATAAATATTTTAACATTAGAATAGGTCTTTACTTTCTTGTACAGTTTCCCCTGATCAGTTAATGACTGACATGTCTTGGTGAGATGGACACTTCTTGCAGTGTGCTCCTCCTCTTCGTCTCCCCTCTCCTCCTCCTCCTCCTCTGTAAAGACAGAAGGGGCAGGTCTTATTGTAGAGCTCTATTACTCCCTTGGCAGGTGATGCTGTAGCTCACTCGGGGCTTGAAGAGCCTCCTAACTTATCTGATTATAATTACAGAGAGGTGACCTGGTTTCAGCATTTAGCCAACGCTTCCCCGCCCGGTGCGTCTGACATTGCGGGTTCCCAGCGCGCAGCATCCACGGCAGTTTCAGCACCAGCGGACGGCTGCAGCGGAGCGGAGCTGTCCACTCATTCAGCGCTTTTTCTTCTGCAGGAGGGAGCCAGATCACATACGGCAAGACAGTCAGGAGCGATTTTTCCTCCTGGTCACAACTTAAAATTAGGATGGCGTCAAAATATGCTGGTCTTTTCGTGCTTTTCCACATTTTATCCCTGAATGTAGTGAGTCAGATACATGCCTTCCCCACACCTACAGCCTCAACGGATGGTGAGTTGGCCACAGCCTCTAAGCGTATGAACAAAGTATCAGTGTTGTACTGTTGCCTGAGTATTGTAGAAATGTCAGAGAGACTGGAGACAGTGATAACAAACATTTATATGACAATTATTGCAAATATAAAAAGTCTGGACAGTGTGAAGGGTCTGTACGGTCAATTAAAGGGAATAAAGTTATATCTTATAACTTATTACATAGCTACAGTATTTCTGTTCATCTTTGCATTTGTTTGGTTTGTTTGTTTTTAACTCTGCTGTAAACCTGCTGAATAATAAAATATAACAAAAATCAGCTCCTTTAAAGTTGAGCTGCAGCTCAGCGGTGACTGGCGGGGTTTTTAACCAAGCCCGGCCGCCTGTGCTCTATTTTCGCCGCAGGTTAATCTTTTGTTTGATAATCCGATTAAGCTCTGCCTCTGCTGTGGCGAGTTGGGAGAGCAGAGACGACCACATAAGTCTGAAAACTAAAAAGGCTTTAAAATGAGAAAAAGAAAATACTGCAGAAGTCATAGTTTTAAAAAAAATGACACCCTGTAGTATGTAGCAAGTAAAGTTCTCTTATAACAGATATGTTTTAATAGGATTTTTATTTAGCCTGTGTGTGAAATTTTATTTTAAATAAAACCAGCATTTACTAATAATAAAGTCTGTTTTTAATGAATGTTTTATAGTTACGTGTATTTTTACTTACTTATTTTGTCTCTTACTACTACACAGATAAAACTGTGTACAATAGACAGTTGACAGAAGAAAGACCACTACAAGAGCAGGTAAGCCCCCCCTTTCTGTGTCTCATTCAATGGCTCATCCAATATCCTGCAAAAATGGCTTTATGATTACTTCTCAAACAACCTAGTTATTAGCCATGTAAACATTATTAATCAGAGATCATCACGAGTATTTTTAGAAAGTATTGGTTTAATGTTTGTCATTTCCCCAGATTGCAGAGGCGGACAGCGTGAAGGCTGCAGTTCAGTCAGCTGGTAAGAGGAAACCTTATTGCCAATCAATGAATGACTTTATTTCTGCCTGATGAGTGGGTTCAGGTTGCTGCACTTCCAGTAAAACGGGCTTCATAACAACTCTTAGAACCACACTGGGAGGAGTTCATCTTCACTGCTTGTGGTTTGATTATTTTGTCTCTGCTGCATTTCAGAGAGCAAGCATCCCACTAACTCCAAGGTCACAGAGTCACAGCAGGACAGTGATGACTTGACCGAGCTCAAGTCACTGGCTGATGGCCAGAAAATACAGGAGAGCAGTGAAAAGACAACCAAGAAGGAGGTCCAGTATGTTCCTGATGAATCGGATTCCACCAAGAGCCGACGTCTGGCTGAAGACTATGACTCCACCAAGAGCGGGATGGACTACGGCAAGTACCAGGGTAGGCACACTTGCCACGATGGACCTTGTACTGACAGGCCCCATCCTGGCAGTGTTGGAAAAGTTGAAATGGGTTAGCTGTTGACGGCTGTGTTGGGGCTGTTTGTGTGACCAAGGGCAGGGCTCATGCCACACGCTTCTGCCTGTCACTGGGTGGCCACCAGGCAGACATTTTAAGAAAGAGTGAGCAGAGAAAACACGTGCTCATGATAGGGATAAGCAGAGACACACAGAAAGAGTCCAAAGACAGAACACGTGCATGCAAGAGAGGAAGATTATCCTCTCTCTCAGAAACTGTAGCAGTACGAAAGCTGTTTTTATTTATAGAAGAATTGTAAATACATGGGTTAGATATTCAGACACCAATATCACCTCCTCATCACAGGCCTTTGTAGTAAAGATGCAGTCAGCCTGTGCATCCAGCATTTATGACTAACTACAAACATGCACCCCAGATGCAACTGTTCAATTACTTTTGACTCATACATTAATAGATCTATATATTGTTTTTTTTACCCACAGTGGATTTCATCAGATCAGCACACATTTCACTATATATGGATGTAGTTTCATATCCACTCCCAATTGTCAGCATAAAACGGTGTCTCAGAGGTGAGGTGACTCAGACACAAAGCGCTGAGTGCTCCACTTCATCGATGCCTGCTGTCAGCCTGGCAATGACAAGCAGCTCGTCAGGTTACGCTACATCTAAATTTGGCAGGCACAGTCTGGGTTTAATTTCTTATTTTCTAGAGTGAGGCAGAAATAGTTTCAGCATTTCAAGATAAAGTACATCAGTGATGATTCAACCTGCCAATAGAGCCAAAAGTATTTTGGCACAGCTTTTTCTTATTGTGTGTGTGGATATCGGAAAACAGCAGGGATTGTTGTGTAACACTCAAGCTGTAACAATTGCACATTTCTTACTTCGTGATGCAGATATTGATATGTTGAATGTGAGGAGAGGACAGTATGAATAATTTATTACTGATGTTTTCCTGCCTAGAAATAAAGAGTCATTGTAGGTCCAGATTAAAATCTTTTATTGAATAGAGAAACAGAGAAGAAGCAAAAAAAAAAAAAAAACTGACACAAATTTTGTAATGTTAAGAAAAAAAAAAAACAACAACTAAGAAACATGTTGACAAATGGTTACAATTAATAATATGGACTGTATGTTATCTCCTCTCAGATGATCCGGAAAGCTTCCGTCAGGTTGACGGCACTCCACTGACAGCGGAAGACATTGTCCAGAAAATTGCAAACAAGATCTACGAGGAGGACGACAGAGGGGTGTTTGACAGAATCGTCTCCAAGCTGCTCAAACTGGGGCTGGTATGTTGTGCGCTTGTTCTCTCATATGCAATTGGATTTGACAGCATGTGGCATGACATTTTCTCAACAGAACCTCTCTCTCTTTCTGTACTCACTGTTCCCTCGCCAGGAGAAGAAGAGACGTGTGAATTGTGTTTTGTTCCATGATTTCAGTTGTAAATTACTTTTCTGGCACTCAATAAGCAGTTTGCCCGTGCTCAAATTGCTCCCTGAGATGTATCTCTCAGTGACAGTGATGCACACAGGTTTATAGTCAGTATTTTAGTCTGTTTTTCTTATTTCGGTCTTTCTGTAGATCACAGATAGTCAAGCAGATACTCTGGAGTACCAGGTGGCCGAGGCCCTCCAGGATCTCATCACCAAAAACGCCAAGAACAATGAGATTGAGGACGTTGAGAACAATGACCAAGAAACCAGAGAAGAGCAGGGCGACCAGGGTTCAGACACAAACACGGTAGAACCTGCAAATAAGTGATGTAATGATGATAATGATAACAATAAAGATGACAAGAATAACAACAAAAACGTTGGCACTTCCAGGACACGTGGGAGCCACCCAGGCGCCGCTACAATGAAAACAACGAGGATGAGGAGGAAGATGAGGATGAAATAGAGGAGGAGGTGGACAGAAATGCAGAGGAAGAGGGGGGCGATGGTGATGACAAAACCTTGAGCAAAGATACTCAGGAGGGCAATGAGGTGAGCCCTGACGACGGGCTCCAGGACCTGCAGTACTTCCCAAACTTCTACCGTCTGCTCAGAAGCCTCGACTCAGGTAAAAACACAAACCCAGCCCTAGGTTGCTGTTCCATTTTAGATCATAGCCACGGAAATAATAGCTTCACACCATTCTTCATCCAGAGTTTTTTAAATCAACAACAGGACTAGAGAGATGTTGCTGTCATGGTGACATTGTCTATGCTAATTTTGTCCATTGTTTCTGACAACACATCTACCTAGAAAGTGCAGATGAAACACACACATAACTAATTATTTACAATGACTTTATCATGACTCCCACAGTCTATGATGTAACATTAGCATCACAGCGACCTATCGCCGCTAACAAAATGTTGGTGCTAGATGTTGGTTGAGAATTTGTTCTCTGATTGGCCGTTTCAGATCAAGACACTCAGGAGAGAGAGACCTTGATCACCATCATGAAGACACTGATTGACTTTGTGAAGATGATGGTGAAGTACGGCACCATAACACCAGAGGAGGGAGTGTCCTATCTGGGTAAGACAGTACCTCTATATATTGTTATTTAGAGACCATGTTGTGGTATTTTCACAAAATAATAACCTTTTTCCAAAACTTCAAACTGCACCTTGTGGTCCTGATATGTTTTAGTTTATGTTGTGATTATCTTATCAAATTAATGTGAAATATACTTTTGGTGGCATCATGACATGATTATACATTGTCTAAATGATTGTTTCCAAGCACAGTTCAACTAACAAAAAATAAGTTTACACTAGTGAAGGCTTTTTCTAATTTAATGCATTACTGATGATTGTTTTGTTGCTTATTTCATGTGTTTTTTACATTTTTCATATAACATTACATTAATACATATAGTGTTGTGGTGTTTATTTCAGCCCTTTGTATGTACTATCTTAGATGTGGATAAAGGATCCATTGCATTACTTTACATTTACTTTGATTTCTCTGTCACTGTTTATTATATAAGATTTTTTTTGTCATGTTTTTATGTTCTGTGTGTGTGCTCCATCGTGCTAATATTCCCAATCAGCTAGTGCAGTGGAGTGTAAAGACCACGCAAACAGAGAGCACCCAACATAAACATGCGGATGTCTGGCTGTCACATCAGTAGCCAGTGGAAAGGTCGTCCACCTGTAAGGGACAGTTGTCATCTCGCTGTTTGAGCCTCAGGAAACTCAAGACCAAACAACTCTCTGAATGACATTTAGTCCTAGAGAGAAACATCTGAAACAGTATTGTCTTTCACACATGGAAGGGAATTGATTAATGTCTCAGTGATTAATGTTGATCTAACGGTCCATAAATTAAATATAGTCAGTTTATAATGACACAAAACAGAGAAAAGAAGCAAATCTTTACATTGGATTAACCCTAAAGCATTAACACAACACAAGAGCTCTGTTCACATATTATAACTAAGTTTGTAGAAGGTTTAATCAATACTAGCAGCAGCTGGTCATTGTTGTCTGCTACACAGCAGAGCAAATGACCACTGTTGACATTACACACCAGTACAGATCAGGCATATAACATTACACAAGATGTGGGTTTCCTAGGCAACCCCTTTGACTTTATATAGGTTGCAAGGAGATAATAGGATGGACTTTCACCATCACCTAGCAACATGTTAATGCCCCACCTCCACCTCAGACGCAGCGTGATGATGATGAGTCACCCAGGTACACAACCGAATACACGCAGCTGTCAGTCAATAGTAATCTGATACAGGCCTCAAGATAGACAAAGATAGAGAGATGTAGAGGATGAGAATGGGGGAGGAAGAAAGATGGTGTGATGAGAGCGTGTGTGGGCAGAGGGACAGGATGAAATAATAGGCTTCCACTGTGCCACAGGTGGGATTAGGCATTTGAGCAGACAGAAAAAGAACAAAGAAAGTGAGATGGTTAGATAATAAGAAATAAAGGGAAGCTGGAGCTGGAGTGATGAGAGAAGAAATTGTGAGGCTCCTGAATGCTCAGTTACGGCACTGAAGTCAAGTCTTTGTTTTATTCCCAGATGTCTAATATTCAGTGACCAAGTAAAGATCCCTTAAGCTCTGTTATATAAAAACAGTCCCTCTGCTTTAACTGTAGTTAATTTAATTTAATAATGTTTTCTTAGAACATAATTTAAAGAACAAAATATGAGCTAATCTCTGGAACATATGTATCTTCATCTGTAACATCTGCTTCCCCAATTTGTTTACCCAAACATAATGTTTACCCATTTGTTAATCCAGTGGACCAGTTGTCAGTTGTGTCCAACCCCCATATGATCTGTTTCCTGTCTGTTTTAGGCATATTGTCTGATCTCTTTGTGAAAACACAATAGTATACCCAAACATTAGCTGATTTTAAAATGAGGTAATGAAAGGTAACTCTTGTGATTGATGTCCAAGAAACAATACTACAAATCTTGCAATGTGAGTTTAGTTGAAAATCTAGGACTGTGTTGTTACAATTACTGAATTGTTAATATAATATTCTGCTCTGCTTTTGCTATAACCTTTTTTCCAATATTTCCTCTACAGTGATTTTCCACATTGCAGTCGAAAAACTATTTTAATACAGCCATCTTTTCATTATGATAAATTGATTTCCTTAAGATGATAATCCTCAATTCAGTTTGTACACTTTTAGCCAATATGAGCCTTTAATTTATTGTATGTAGAGTAAACTGACAATGCTTGTTTCACCATCCTGCAGAGAATCTGGATGCTATGATAGCCATGCAGACCAAGAACAAGCTGGGCAAATCTCTGGGACTTCCTGACTTCACTGCACCCAGTGGTAAATATCTTCATAGGTTATCCTGCAAACGTGTGAAACATCCATAAAGAATGTTGAATTGTTTCCAAGTTAAGATTTGGTTTCTGCCTTTACTTGTCTACTTTCTGTTGGAGTTAGAGGAGGTCAGCACCATTCTCAGACCTGCTAGTAGCAAACTGCGATCTTAACTCAGCATTATGACGGCCAGCCTAGCTAGGTCACAGAACCACCTACAGCACCTATAAAGTTCTCCAATAAAGACATTGTATCTATGTAATGTTGTAATTTGTCTCCACCAGGAAGCAAATAAGCATGTCTCTCAAACGTATCTCTACCAGCAACTGAACAACAACTTTTTAATTCTCCGTGTGTTTCTTTTCCCTGCATAGTAAAAAACATGGATGAGGATGACAACACCAAGGCCGAGGCTGCCAAGATGCAGAGAGAGTATGAGAACTTGAAAGACTCAACCAAGGAGGAGCAGCCATCACCTGAGACCAGTCAGTCCACTACCCAATCCTGATGATCAGAGGAAAAATGAATAGCTTTTTCCTTTATGATTTGTTAAAATAACTGAATCTCTTTTACCAGTTTTTGCATTTGCATGATTTATTTATCAAAATGTGTCAAATAAATGCTACATACAACAAATACAACGAATTTCCACCACATCAGTTTAATGACCCAAAGCATCTTCACCATCTGAATAAAAAAGTCATCAAAATTAATTTCAACGTAATGTGGCCAAGACCAATTCAGACTTTTTGTTTTTACTTAACAGGGCTGACAGGAAATAAACAACCCTGTCCAGCCCAAGCCAATCATAGTTAAGTCCCTGCTTGTCCCTGATCTAGGCCAGTCCAATAACACTCACAGAAGAGCTTGTCACAGCTGCTATTATTCTCTGTCTTTGTACACTGCACTGAACCCACTCACCAGTATAATCCACACAAGCACACACACAAGTAAAAAAAAAAAGCTAAATGAAACACTGAGCAGATTATGACCACAATGTTCGTTTCCATAGGAAATGAAGTAAATCCTGATTAATGTTAACTAAACTCTGTGATATTCGTGTAGTAACACGCTGGCATTGTATAACAATGATGGAAAAATAGGCCATGTGTTATAATCCAAATTCAATCCAAGGTTTAGCAACAATTTAATGTTGATTGGTGGTTAATATTTAATGTAAATTTTAAACTGCTAGTACTAGTACTCTACAATGTGAAATTTAAAGTAAAGTAGTACTATACTGTACTACTTTGTCATCCTTTTTACACGAGTGGATGTTATTTGGACCAGACCCATAAATGAGTAGACTTTTTTTTAAATAAATTAATTTAAGAGAATTTTAATTATTTTCTTTTATCTGATGCATTAAATTCATTTTTCTCCATTTCTTCCTTCTTAACTTCAGAGCGTTCTGGCAAGTCAGAGACTTATCTGGAGGCCATCAGGAAGAACATTGAGTGGCTGAAAAAACACAACAAAGAAGAGGGAAAAGATGGTGAGACATATGTTCCTTTACTAGAAAATAGATGAGAGAAACCAAATACTGTGTCTACTCAGTGATCACTGTGCACAGAGGATCTGTTATATTATGTGTGGATACACTAACATTTTAACTACTCCAGACTGCTCTCTCCTCTGCCATCTTTGCTGTGCTTTAAGAGCCGGAACAAGAAAACACTTGTCTCTCCACTGAAGTGTAGTGGGGTACAGACTGGCCTGAGCTGATGCAGTAAAGAAAATCGGAAACCTCTTTTGTTGTTAACCTCGATTTGCAATTAAAATTGATGTGGGGCAACAGCAAAGATGCCTCACTTCAAATCTCATGAATATGGATCATTCTTGAAGAGTCTGTCCTAATTACTTTTGATACAGCAGCAACAACAGTCTATTCATTAATTAACTTGTACCTGTTCCTCAGCATTTTGTGTGTGTGTGTCATCAGACAAATGTGTGATGAGTGTGTGAAAAGAGAGACGTGGCTGTAGATACTAGACCTGGTCTGTAGTTAGCACTTCTATCGCAACAACACAAAAAAGCCATGAAAAGATCATCACATCTTTCTCTTTGCATTCTGCTCATGTTTTTAGTAGGGTGTTTGTAGTGTGCATTACCTTTTAGCATTTGTAGGGAATCAGCATATGACCCAGAAACGGCACCAGTCATCAGAGCTATAAAAACTGTGATAGTTTCACACCCAACAGTGTACTCATCTAACAGGAGAAGCCTGCTGTCTGACTCTCCACAGTGTAAAATCAAAACCCAGTGGTGCTTAATTAAGCAGAGGAGAATGAAATGTTAATGAGTTCTCACTATTCAGGCCATCCATGCATTGGTGATCATCACAGTAGGACACCCTAGATGAAAAACAAAAGTTCTAGCTGGGTGAGATTTATATTTGCTGTTAATGCTCACTGGCCTGATCTAATCTGAGTCGATCAGTAGGTGAATCAGCCTCAAGTAAGTTGGAAAAACAATATCAAGACAAAGAAATTATAGATAAAAACAGAGTTTGACCCAGATTCTTGTGCACATTTTAAAAGCAGAAGAAAACGAGACATAAAAGGCTGAAACTGAGTTTATAACGCCGTGGAGCAGAGGGGCCAAAGCAGCAGGGAAGTTTTGTTTGTTGCCTGTCTCTGACCTGGCTCTGTAAAGGACACTTCATTAGCATTCTAGTGTGTAACTGGTTGTCTGGGACAACAGGGGCCTCCCCACCTGCCTGTCTGCGATGTGATCAGAGGCGACAGACAGATAGAGAACAGGCGCGCTCAGAATGAATGCACAAGCGGCACAGTCAAAATCTCCCCCCCCAGAATCATCAAGTGAGAGTCTCAGTAGCTATAATAGCAAATTATTAGAGCCTGCTTTTTTAAAACACCCTGTGCCACTTTACAAAGCTCTCCATGTTTCTCTTCAACCACATTATCTCTATATGTTTTCTCTCTCAGCTGGAACACAGCTGGAGGTGAACAAAAGCCTTTTCAACCAAAAAAACAGTGTCATAGAAACAGAGTGGGCGATGTACCATTTATTGTGTTTACACTAGCAGAAGCACCCATTAGGGCAATCTCAGTGTGTATATATGTGTGTGTGTGTGTGTGTGTGTGTGTGTGCACCTACACACTGCGCAGATTAGCCAGAGGAACAGATGGACATGAAGGCAACATCCTGATTTTGGCTTTTGGCTCCTCACAGTGAAGACTGAGAGAAGCGGCGCTGTCCCTAATCACATTCTGTTAATCTCTCACATACGTCATGTTTGTCATTAACAAATCAACTGTATCTTGAAGCAATGAATTCCCGCTACTAAAAAATGTCAATAGGAAGAGGCTGAATTTGTTGTGTGACTTTTTTGGATGTCCTCTATCTTTCCCTTGTCCTTTATTCAAGTGGTGCAGCAGCTGTTTGCCTGCTCTGAGTCTCATTTGTTACCTTGATGGATAAGACAGAGTTTAAATACAGTCCCATCCTACTGTGTCCTTCTGGCGCTGTGCTAAATGAAAATGACTTGTCTTTAGCAAGGTGAATACCAAATGATGCGACAAAAATTGCCACATGAAACACTGAATTACGTTAAATTTCACACTGCTGTCTTTTGGCATCCTTACTTCATGTTTGTATGCGATATCTTCTTAACCCTAGACACACTTGCTAACGCTGACCTTAATCCTGCTTGATTATAACGGACCAGATCATAGCTTGTTTGGGTGTGCCATCTTAAGAAGACAGTCAGTCAGATTCTGATCTGATGATGATCTAATCTATCCTCCCACTGCCATGGCCTCAAAACACTTCATTTGTTGTTTCCAGATTATGACCTGTCCAAACTGAAGGACTTCATGGACCAGCAGGTTGACTCCTACATAGAGAAAGGAATCATCGCCAAGGACGAAGGGGACACCATCAAGAGGATCTACAGCAGCCTGTAACACTATCATCTATCCTCCAACCAACCTTTGGCCTAAAACACAGGACTGAATCTGACAATAGGATCTCCAACAAAACCCTGACTACTTACAGTTACTCCCCTTGGTGTGGTATATACAAGTATATACTGTGTATTCCAAACTACCTGCTTAGAGGAACTTGTTTCCAGACATTCAGAAGAAGTATCAAGCTATAAGATTTAATAATTAATACCAACACAATTGTAAAATTATTCCTTACAGCTACCTAACTGATTATATTTACACCCCAAGATTGCAAAGTAATAATGCAAGTAAGAATATTATTAGAATATAGAACATTATTCAGAGAAAAAGTATTTTATGTAACAAACTGACACATCCAATTAAATGCTAGCATTTACTCCAACCTGACTCTTTTTAAGAAATGAATGTTATGAGAGTACGATGCTGTAGCTTTGTCATCAACTTCTGTTCCAACACAATTTTTGCCACAAAGTACACATATCAGATTGTATTCATTAGGTGTAACCTGTCTCAGCCTATTATCTTTATTTTTCTGCCGTATATGTAAAACCTTAATGTATTCTTGCTTTTTATTACCAGTAATATATTTGTTGTGTATCATGCCCGTGCCCTCTCTGCCCCTCTGTTCTGTTCTGCTGTAATCTATCTGGGACCCACTAGGGGGCGATGTCCGTATCATCGGTCCTCTGCATGTCTCCGTGAGTTCAACATTTCCATCTCTGTAGAGACTCAAGATGAAGTATTTTTAAATGTAAATATTTGTGATTTTTCCTAAAATGTAAAAGTAAATTAAAACATTGCCTTTTCTTTACCTGTGTACTTAACTATAATAACAACACAGCACTGAAAAAAGCACCACTAACTGATACAAAAACCTTAATTGTCACGAAAACACTTCACATCATTCACATCTGGCTTAAATACATCTTTATTCTTCCCAAACAAAACCCAAATAAAACCAAATATAATTTAAAAGCACAACAAAACAGCTGTAACACAGTTTTCCACACACATAAATAATGCATCCACTCTTCAAAAATAGAGCAGCCCCCTTTGTTCCCCAAGAAACAGCTTCTATGAGGCAAACGGAACATGTTCAAAGGCTTGAGTCCATCCACCGATTGTGTCTGGGGTGTGCTCATACAGGGTAAACACTGATAAGAAAGGCCTGAATATACTTTACAATGATACTATTCTAGGTGGGGATTTAGAACATCAGAAGCAGTTAGCAAGTCTTACAAGCTAATCCTCCTGGGACTGCTTAACGCTCTGTGTGCAAGTGTGTATATGTGACCATATGCAGCAGGTGGTTCTTTACAGCAGCTTCAGAAATGGATGATGGGCACTGATGCTACTTAAATGAAATGTTCCTCTGTACTGCTAATTCTCCCAGTAAAACTGTACAAAACAATATCAATCATACACATCCGAATAATTGCATATCAATAAATAAAAGGCAAACATGACACTTTTGTTCAATGTGGTTTGGTAAAAGCAAAAAAAGGTAAAGAAAAAAAAGCAATGAAGGTGTGGTAGTGTTTGTGCTTGTGTAAGCATGTGTGTGTCCAACACAGGGCTTCACGTAAACAGACCGGTCCTTCATATCTGCTGGTATGACGTTGTGGGGGTCGTGTAGTTCTCGTTGCTCCTGTAAATGAAAGAAAGACACTTTTTAGTATGATAACACATACACTC
Source organism: Ctenopoma multispine (assembly GCA_034779795.1). NCBI lineage: Eukaryota > Metazoa > Chordata > Actinopteri > Anabantiformes > Anabantidae > Ctenopoma > Ctenopoma multispine. Next base: position 13,278,763 of record JAUYWH010000018.1, on the reverse strand, counting down.
CTGGTCACATCTGATGGCTTATCCGAAAGGAGGAAGGAGCCTCCCAGTACAACACATCAATGTCTTAGCATATCTCATTAAAATTTTAAATGTACTGCTTTAAAGCTACTACTAAAAGAAATGTAAGCAGCTTATGGACTATTCACAGAGCTGAGAGCATATTGTAGCTGCAGGAAAATACCATTAATTGGGTGGTGAAAAATGGAAGGATCAAAATCAATAGTGAATGGGAAGAAACACTTTACGGAAGAAAAAAAAAGAGAAGGTAAAGCTACTTTACAAGGCTAAAAAAAAAGCTTTTATAGATTGGAAAACACACAGAGGGAGGGCAAGACCGATTTTTTTTAAACCTTTAAATGTTTTCCTTTTAGTTAATCTGTCAAAAGAATATATCTATCTACTGTGTATCTATTTAACTGAAGACCGAAGCCTCTGGTCTGAGAAACAACCAGCTGAATTTAGATGGTGAGGTGAGTAATGAAATTAAAGGCTAACAACTTGTAAATTTAATCTGTACTACTACTATAAACACAATACTCTAAATGTGTTCTGACTAATTTGCCATTAGCTACTAGGTGCTTTTGTGCTTGTTTGTTTATTTATTCATTATTATAATTATATTCATTATCCTTTATCATCAAATTACTTTTTGAAAAAGCGATATACTGTATATATG